>JAKFHU010000726.1:25245836-26468456 GCA_023783475.1 Daubentonia madagascariensis | reverse complement strand
ATTGTTGGAATAGTTAACATCAGACCTTGCTGCTAATTCATGGGCGCGTTGTGATGGATTCACTTCCACCAAGCTTTCAGCTCATCATTATCCACCTTGGTCTCGGGTCACCCATGTGGCTTATTTTCCAAATTAAAATCACCAGAACAGAATTTCTCAAACCACTGACCTACTGTGCGTTCATTAGCCACATCCTTCCCAAACACTTCGTTGATATTGTGAGCTGTCTGCACTGTATTGGTTCCGCAACAGAACTCATATTCAGAAATAACTCAAATTTTTTACCTACCCATGGTTTCACAGAAATTTCTCTCTAAAAAAATTTGAAAGATAATCACAAGCCAAACCATGTGTTTGAAAGAATGAGGATGTGCCTTCACAATAGAAATAAAACAAGAAGTGTCAAAGTGAAATGTCAGCGATATCAACTGTCAAACTTAGTATTTAGGGAAATCAGACATTTCGTACTTAATAATCTAATAAAACAATGAGATACCACCACATACTTACTAAAATGGTCAAAATCCAAAATGCTGACAACACCAAAAACTGGCAAGGGTGTGGAGAAACAGGAACTCTCATTCATTGCTGATGGAAATGTAAAATGGTACCACCATTTTGGTGGTTTCTTACAAAACTAAACATACTCTTACCCATACAGTCCAGCTCCTTGGTATTTACTCACAGTAGTTGAAAACTTATGTCAATACAGAAACCTACACACAGACGTTTATAGCAGCTTTATTCGTAATTGCTAAAACTTGGAAGTAGCTAAGTAAGTTGTCCTTAAATGCATATTACTAAATAAAATAAGCCAATCTGAAAAGGCTACATACAATGTGATTCCAGCTATAGTATACTCTGGAAAAGGCAAAACTGTGGAAACAGTAAAAAGATGAGGGCTTGGGGAGGCAAAGCACAGAGGCTTTTTTAGGGCGGTAAAACTATTTTGCATGATATCGTTTTAGTGAATACATGTCATTGTATATTTGTACAAACTCATGGAGAGGAGTGAACCCTGATGTAAACTATGGGCTTTGGGTAATGATGTGTCCGTGTAAGTTTATCAGTTATAATAAATGTACCACTCTGATGGGAGATGTTGATAGTGGGGCAGGCTGTGCATGTGGGGGGAAGGAGGTATGTGGAAAATCTGTGTATCTTCTGCTAAGTTATGCTCTGAATCTAAAACTGCTCTAAAAAATAGTTCATTTGAAGAAATTGTGGTAGAGCTGTGGAAAGAGCTTTTCCTGGATGCAGTTTTGCAACAGCCAGCGTAATACATTATAATACAGTTTTGATGTATATACACACACCTGAAGAAAAACTGTGTGTACATGCACATACAAAAATATGCACGATAGGAAAGCCTAGAAGGCATATCAAGATATTATTAAAGATTTCTCTAGGTGATAGGATTATAGATTATTTTTAATTTTCTTTTCTTAAGCTAACCATTTAGTAAATATTTCTTATTAAATCTTTGTTCACATCCTTAAATCTTTGCTTAAGATTGATATAATTGATGGGCCGAGTGTTATACATATTTTTAAGATTTCTGATATACATTAGCAATTTGCTCTCTAGTGATACTGTACTAGCTTGCACTACTGGTCAAAATTGTATGAGAATGTGGTTTTTTCTATTTTTTTAATAGGTGTACTTACTGAGATGAGTAAATGGAAAACGGAAAAATTGTATACTCTTTTCTTGAAATTGATATGTATGGCTAATGTTTAATATCCATAAGCAAATATTGAGCGTGTTTGGCTTAAAAGGATAAATTTCTTTTGTAGTATGTGCAGAGTACTTTGTACTCCATTAGGAATACTTCAAAAGAGTATGAGATAATCTTATATATGAAGGTTTGCACTAACAGCCACAAAGCAAAGTAAACAGTTCAAGAATAATGTAAAAGATTGTAGTGTGCATGAGAGAGAGTGAATAACTTCAAATTTTTTAAATCATTTCTAAGTGGGTTTTTATTTGATTTTTTTTTTTCTAACAAGATGTAAAGATAATTCCACAGACTGAACCAACCTGAAAATTTCTAATGTTTGCTTTGCTGTGCAGTTCTTGTGGGAAATGTCAGTTTAGTTGTTTAGAACAAGTATCAGGCATGTGACTCAGTTGGAACCATAAGCTCGCATGCTCTTTCTCTTTTCTCTCCCCTACCTCCCCCCATTGGAAGAGCCTCTGGCACCTTTTGCAGAGCTTTCCTTGAATGTGTAGCCTGTGGTCTTCATTATACTTACGCTCTGTAACACACACTAGCTCAAAAGCAAAAGTGCCATGCCTCATTTTACCTACTCCTAGGCTTAAACTCTCAACCAAACTAATCCAGAAAGAAAGCCTTTGCCCAAACACCACTTTTTGAAAGTTACTACTTCTAGACAAGGAAATGGTGAACAGAGATTTTTTTTTCTTCTATCTTAGGTGAAGGTGCAGTCAGTATTAATTTTAAATTTCATAAAACCACATAAAAGTAGATTCTGTTTTTCCATTAGGAACAATATCTTAATTGGAAATTTTTTGTATTGGATTTATCATCTGTTAAGTCCTAGATTTGATCACAAATTTGGTATAACTTTGGTTATCTAAAAATTTATAGCTATAAACTTCATAATTTATGCCATAAGTCACATAAAATACCCATAAATGTAGAGCCTGAGAGTCACAAGTGGGATCCTAGAATGCTGTAGAAGAATATACATGTAACTTAAAATACAGCATTTTATTTTACATGTAATACACTAATCATAAGTTAAACTTTAAGCAGATGTTTAACAATTTTTTTTTTTTAACCTTAGAGTTTAAGTTTTGTGGTGTGATTTGGGAAACTCTCGGGGGAAGTTTGAGCTTATGTTACCTTGTTCTTTCAATAAAATTTTCTTATAGCCAGAGGAATTTTGAATACTTACATTCAGATCAGGTGTTTGCTAGTCTCATTCTCTTCCTAACTACTGCCTCTCACCGCACATACTAGATCCCACATTAGCATTGATCAAGATCTATCTAGAAAAAAGGCAGAGCAGTGTATTTTCTGGTTAAAAAAGATGGGTACTGTTATCCTTTATCGGTTAATACATTTTGCAAACTGTTACCCTTTATCAGTTGGTATACTTTCCAATTAAGTAATAGAAACATAATTAAAAGTGGCTTAAACGATAAGGGAAATAACAGTTGTACTTAAGTAGAAGTTTGGAAACAGAGCTGAGATTGGTTCGGCATCTTGATGATGTCATCCAAGGACTCACAGTCTTTAGCTTGTTGGCTTTTTGTCCTTGTACATAGGGCATTGTGGTTACAGGGTGACTGCATACAGCACCAAGCCCTATCTACTCACAAAGCAGGAATGGGTGAAGGAAAGAGAGGCATTCTTTTTTTAACGGGAAAATCTTCTTCAAAAACCCTTTGGCATACTTTACACCTGTTTCTCAATTGGCTGATCTGTGTTACATGCCCACTTACAAACAAGTATTAGCAGAGAGGAGTGAGGTAATTATCTTTCAAGGCTGGGAACATTTGCTTCTCAAACAAAATTGAAGTTCAGTTAGCCAGCAAGGAGCAATGGCTCTGGATTAGCAACCAAAAGTGCTTCATCATGGGCTGATGACACAGTCGATGGAATAGTTTAGTACTATCTTCAAGTTTATGTTAATTCATGAATTACTGCCCAGTCTATCTTTTGGGGATACTCAGGGAATTTGTAGGTAAAGACAGTGAGAAATAAAGTACAAGTGATTATGAGGCAACTTTAAAATAAATGACAAGGTATGAAAAAATAAAGTAAAAATTCCTATAGACAGTACCAAATGCAAGCTTTGAAGTATGATTACCACTGAAACTATAAAATTTATAAATTAGATTAACATTAATGTTTTATTCATAGGTGAAGATGGCGTTACGAACGTCAGGACATCTCTTACTGGGAGTAGTTCGCATCTATCACAGGAAAGCTAAATACCTTCTTGCCGACTGTAATGAAGCATTTATTAAGATAAAGATGGCTTTTCGGCCAGGTATTGTTGAACTTTTTTTCTTTTTACTGTGGAATTTCTCATGTTTTCTGTGGAAAATAGCTAAACACATATTCTAGATCAACATGGTTTGTTTTCATTGCAATATAAGGAACCCATCAAAGATAGGGCAGGGCTTGAGGTGATGGTTCAACAGAGGAAACCCACTTTACTTGCCATCTGTTCTACCTGTGAAGTAATGTAAATCACCCCTTTTTTGTTCTTCCTTTGGAGCTACCTTTTTCTTTTAACACTTTTTTCAGTGTCTTACATGGAACTAAGTCATCGGAGGTTGAGATGTTGAAAATTAATTGTTACGTGATGATTTTTTAAAATATAGCTCAGAAAAGACAATCTTAGGATTTTATATTTTTTCTGAATAATTTTAGTGTACTCTTAAAATCAAATTCACTTTTAACTTGTTGAGCCTTTTCATTAAATATTCTTTGTAGTTACTTTGTTTTAGGTAATGATTGGCTCTAAAACTGGACTCTGCCAACCAAACTTCCATCTGAGTAGACAATCACTATGGTTATTTATCTGAATTCACATATCTTTCTGGAATTTTTTAAAGCATTGATGAAATTTTATTTTACTTAAAATAATCTGAATGTATAGGGTAGATGCTTATACAATAGTTTCTTGAGGATACATTCCAGTACTTAAATTTATTTTAATATATGAACAGTAAAATGTTTAAGATCTAAGATTTTATGTGAAAGTAAAATATTTAGTCAAAGGCTTTGACACTTACATGAATTCTAACGTATATGGCCACTAAGGGCCTTTTGTTTAAAATACATGCTTTTTGTTTATTTTTATCTTTCTTTTAAGGTAGATTTATTATAGCCAGCTTGAAAAGTATAGGAAAGATAGAAAGAAAATTAAAGTTGTATGATCCCACTCTCTCTAAAATAACCAACTCCTTTTAACATTTAATGTACTCCTTTGCAGTCATTCTTTTCCCCCCTCATAGATACCATGCTTAATTAGAAAACTGTTATTAGTATTTACTTGCTGATAATGTCCATTTAAAGATTTATCAGGTTAATACATAATTAGTGCTTTGACCTTTATTTGTAAAGCAAGGAGTACGGGTTATGATTATAGGAAAGCAGAAGTATTTGTGCTTCAAGGTACTTTGCATTCTAGAATATAAACCTAGAAAGTTATATTGCCTTCACCTTCCTTTGATTCCTAGGTAATCTCTGGTGAAGTTAGACATTCAAACTTAGCATTTCTTTTCCAGGTGTTGTTGACCTGCCTGAGGAAAATCGGGAAGCAGCCTATAATGCCATTACTTTACCTGAAGAATTTCATGACTTTGATCAGCCACTGCCTGACTTAGAGTATGTGTCTGTTTTGTTTTGTTTTGTTTTGTTAATTCTTGGCTTGGTATACAAAAAGCAATGGTATTAGCTTCCAAATGTATAGTTTTGTTTGGAATGTTTTTGACATTGAGTTAACATATAGCTAAAATGCATATGCTTTCATTTAGGATAGTATATAAATATGAAGCATAACCTAAAAAGTTTCTCTTCTGTAAGAAAATCATGTGGCTGCCAGCTTTAACACAGCTAAGAGATGAGAATTTTGATTTGCTTAGGCCAAAGCTTGTGTAAACTGAATAGTTGTCCAGGTGTGTACTTTATTTACATAATGACATCAGTAAATGGTGAGCTATTGCTTTGCGATATTTTAAAGTCAGCTAATGATTATCTTCTTGGCCAAGCTATACTCAGAGCCACAATTTTGTTCTTTTTTGGTTGTTGTTTAATAAACTATGAAGAGCAAGAAAGGGTCATTATCATGACATGCATTTAAGAGGAGAGAGTTACACAGAGATGGCCATTATAGCAGAGTACTGTGGTGTGTTGTTTCCCTCTTCTCAAGTCATTAAAATCCAGCTACCATACCATTATAGGGAATGTAACTGTAGCTTTCCAAGTGTTTGAGTAGTACAGTTGTCAACTGAGAAACACTCTACTGAAACTCCATTTACTTTATGATAGATTTCTCTGCTTTTTGAAATTATCTGACTTCTAATTAGGTTAAATTTATGGGCTATTTTGTGGTGTGTGTGTATGTTAATTAGTTCTAGGGTCTGTCTAGCTATTTTACTTTTTTTCCTCCTCTCCTTATACTTTTGTCATTTTATTTTAAAAATTTTTTATCATGGAAATTTTTTAACATAGATAAAAAGTAGATGGGTATTATGAACTCTGTGTGTTAATTATTCAACTTCTTTAGTTATCAGCATATTGCCAGTTTTATTTAATCTATATTTCCTAGCTCACCTCACAACCCCCACTGGATTATTTTAAATTAAGTAACAGATAATCTTATTTCATCTAGAAATACTTCAGTATTGTCTCTTAGAGGTAAGGAAGTTTTAAAACATCCATGATAACATAACACTTTTTAGAAAATTATCAGTAATTCCTTAATACAGGCATACATCGGAGATATTATGGGTTTGGTTCTAGACCACCACAATAAAGCAAATATTGCAATAAAGTGAGTCATACACATTTTGTTTCCCAGTGCCTATAAAAGTTATTTTATACTATATTGTGGTCTATATTGTTTACACTATATTGTAGTCTATTAAGTGTGCAATAGCATTATGTTCAGAAAAACTACATGCTTACCTTAATTTAAAAATGCTTTATAGCTGAGAAGTGTTAACCATCATCTGAGCCTTCAGTGGATCGTACTCTTTTGTCTTATCTCAGTGTTGATGACTGCTGAATGATCAGGGTGGTGTTTGCTGAAAGTTGGGGTGCTATGGCAATTTGTTAAAATAAGGCAACAATGGAATTAGCCACATCGATTGACTTTTTCTTTCAGAAAAGATTTCTTTGTTGTATATGATATTTGATAGTATTTTACCCACAGAACTACTTTCAGAATTGGAGTCAATCATATCTCAAACCCTGCTGCTGATTTATCAACTAAATTTATGGAATATTCTCAATAATTTGTTATTTCAGGAGTGTTCAAAGCATCTTCACATTCCATCTCGAGAAACCACTTTCTTTAGCTCATTCATAAGAAGTAACTCCTCATTCATTAAAGTTTTATCCTGAGATTTCAGCAATTCAGTTGTATCTGCAGGCTCCATTTCTAATTCTAGTTTTCTTGCTATTGATAGGCAGTTACTTCCTCCACTGAAGTCTTGAACCCCTCAAAGTCATCCATGAGGGTTGGAATCAACTTCTTCCAAACTCCTGTTAATGTTGGTATTTTGAGCTCTTCCCTTGAATCATGAATGTTCTTCATGGCATGTAGGATGGTGAATCCTTTCCTGAAGGTTTTCAGTTTACTTTGCCTATATCCATCAGAGGACTCATTGTCTATGGCTGTTGTAGCCTTACAAAATATATTTCTTAAATAATAGGACATGAAAGTCAAAATTACTCCTTGCTCCATAGGCTGAAGAATGTTGTGTTAGCAGATATGAAAACATTAATCTTTTTGTACATCTCTATCAGAGCTCTTGGATGACTAGGTGCATTGTTAGTGAGCAGTGATATTTTGAGAGAAATCTTTTTTTCTGAGCAGTAGGTATCAACCATAGGCTTAAAGTGTTCAGTAAACCATGCTGTAAACAGACATGCTGTCACTCAGGCAGCATTGTACCATTTCTGGAGCACAGGCAGGGTAAATTTAGCATAATTCTTAAGGGCCCTGGGATTTTCAGAATGGTAAATAAGCATTGGCTTCAGCTTAAAGTCACCAGCTGCATTAGCCTCTAACAAGAGAGTCACCCTGTCCTTTGAAGCCAGACATTGACTTCCCCTCTCTAGCTATGAAAGTCCTAGATGGCATCTTCCTATTTAAGGCTGTTTCATCTGCATTGAAAATCTGTTGTTTTAATGTTGCCACCTTCATCGATGATCTTAGCTATCTGGATAACTTGCTGCAGCTTCTTCATCAGCACTTGCCGCTTCAACATCCACTTCTGTGTTATGGAGATGGCTTCTTTCCTAAAACCTCATGAGCCAACCTCTGCTAGCTTCCAACTTTTCTTCTGCAGCTTTCTCACCTCTTTCAGCCTTCACAGAATTGAAGAGAGTTAGGGCCTTGGGTCTGGATTAGGCTTTGACTTTTAAGGGAATGTTGTGGCTGGTTTGATCTTTCCAGACTGCTGAAACTTTCTCCATATGAGCCATAAGGCTGTTCTGCTTTCTTATTCTTGTGTTCACTGGAGTAGCACCTTCAATTTCCTTCAAGAACTTTTTGTTTGCATTCACAACTTGGCTAACTGTTTGGTTCAAGAGGCCTAGCTTTCAGCCTGTCTTGGCTTTCAACATGCCTTCCTCACTAAGCTTAATCATTTCTAGCTTTTGATTTAAGGAAAGAGACATGCGACTCTTCCTTTACTTGTGCACTTAGTGGCCGTTGTAGGGTTACTGACTGGTCTAATTTCAGTATTGTTGTATCTCAGGGAATAGGGAGGCCTGAGTAGATGGAGAGAGGTGGGGAACAGCCAGTTAGTGAGCAGTCAGAACACACATAACATGTATCAATTAAGTTTATCATCTTACATAAGCATGATTCATGGCACCCCAAAACAATTACTATAGTAACGTCAAAGATCACTGATCACAGATCACCATAACAAATATAATAATAATGAAAACTTTTGAAATATTGCACAAATTAGCAAAATGTGACACAGAGATATGAAGTGAGCATATGCTGTTGGAAAAATGGCACGAATAGACTTGCTCAACGCAGGGTTGCCACAAACCTTCAATTAGTTTTTTAAAAAAAAATCAGCATCTGTGAAGTGCAATAGAATGAGATATGCTCGTATATTCAGCATTGCTTAAATGTCCCCAGTTGAAACATAGGCTTTTTTTTTTCCTTAGTTTGAGACTACATAAACTCTACAAACTACTACATTTTGTTGGTATGTCTCATAAGTCTCCTAAGACTCTATAACAGCTCTGCATCCCTTTTATGTTTTGTTCCTTGCCATTTATTTGTTGTACAAACTTGGTCATTTGCTTTGAAGTATTTACATTCTAGATTTGGCCAGTAGTATTCCACTGTTGGTGTTTAATGTTAAATGTTTTTTTAGTATTTTTAAACTATATGAGAGATTACTCTTACTTATTAGAGGAAGAAACTGAGTCTTAGAAAAGTCAGGTAACTTCAGAGTTCACACAGCCTATAAGTTACAGTGCCCTGATGAAAACCCATGCCTATCTAGCTTATCATTTCTAATTTTTTTTTACTATATTTACCTTAGTGATTTCTGCATATTATTAATATATTTTATTTGCTGATCATCGATGGCTTTGAAATTTAAATACAAATTAAATTAACTTCCAAATAATTATTTGCATTCTTGGATTGTATTGGAGTTACTAAGTTTTAAATATTAAGGCTTCTAAAACTTGGTACATTGTATGCATGTGTTTTATTCTTATAGAGAGAATTGGGATTTTTTTTCCTTATAGCTAACATTACAGTGAGACTTGTGACTAAAACGTATTTAACCTTCTTTTAAAGTGACATCGATGTGGCCCAGCAATTCAGCCTGAATCAGAGTAGAGTGGAAGAGATAACCATGAGAGAAGAAGTTGGGAACATCAGTATTTTACAAGAAAATGATTTTGGTAAAAGAGAAACACATTGCTAGCCATTAGATTACAATGTTATAATTATGTTGTGGCACTCCTAGCAATTTCAAAAAAAAAAAAACAGACTTATATTCACACTGACAAAAAGACTTAAAATTTAATCTAGTGGATTTTCATCAAGAAAAGAATTTGGCTTGCTACCATTATATTACGCATCATTTCCATACTTAGAGTTCATTCTTTGCTTATTCCTGATCCCCACACACAGTAGTAAAATCTATATATTGATTTGTGTGAAAAGTCCCAACATTGAAATAATGCTCACTTTTAAACTGATCATTTTGGAACAGTTAGTTGCATTATTGTACTTACTATTCAAAAACTTAGGTGTTCAAAACTGGTAGCAAGCTAGTTTTTTTGTTTTTTTTTTTTAAGAGATAAGGTCTGTGCTGTGTTGTCCAGGCTAGCGTGCAGTGGCTGTTCACAGGTGTGATTTTAGCACGCTACACTCTTAAACTCCTGACCTCAAGAGATCCTCCCACCTTGGTCTCCAAGTAACTGGGACTATACAGGTGTGCTATTGGGCCTGGCACCAAATTCTTTTCTTGATGAACCACGTTATAACAAGAAAGTTTAAGCTGTGAATATAAATGTAACTTAATATATATACATATTTAGGTTTACCTAACATATTCAGGATAACTTAAATTTGGATCTGAGTTTGAATTTGCTAGTTGTACCCCAGAATTGCACCTTTGTAATTAAGAGTCCATGTATGAAATTTAGATGCTAAAGATTTAAAGTTTAAACCTAGATGTTTTAACATTTGAAGATAAGACTTCAGTAAGCAAATGTGATATCATAATTGTAATAAATTGCTAGTTTTCTTTTTTAGCAGTGGTATTTCTATCCTTTTTTAAGTAATGACATACTAAAATTTTTAGGTGACTTTGGAATGGATGATCGTGAGATAATGAGAGAGGGCAGTGCTTTTGAGGATGACGACATGTTAGTAAGCACTAGTGCTTCTAACCTCCTGTTAGAGCCTGAACAGAGCACCAGCAATCTCAATGAGAAAATTAACCATTTAGAATATGAAGACCAATATAAGGATGATAATTTTGGAGAAGGAAATGATGGTGGAATATTAGGTATGTCACAAATAGGTGGTTATTCTAACATAAACATAATTTCTTTATTGGTTTGTGAGGTTTTGGAGCATTTGCTAATTCTGGGTCTTGAGCAGCTATCTAGGTTCTATATGTGAATTGTGATCAGATGGTTCAATGAAAGTTTTCTGTAATACTAGCCTTTAAAAATATTATAACAAAACCTGAAGATGCTTGTCTCAGAGTGCGAAATTTTACTAGTCCTTAAAACTACTCTTTCTGTGTTTGATAACTATGTTAAGTAAGTATGTTTTTAAATAGAGAATATAAATGAAGAATGAGAAATTGTTTTCATATACTAAGTGTTTTATACTTTTCTAAACTACCTTGAAGGAAAACAGATAAAAATGGAATATACCTTTAAATTTAATCCATTTTAACATAATTTTATTATTCCAGTGATTGGCTATTCTTTTACCATTTCTCTTTGGAATTATAACTAACTTACATTTCCTATTTCAGATGACAAACTTATTAGTAATAATGATGGTGGTATCTTTGACGATCCTCCTGCCCTCTCTGAGGCAGGGGTCATGTTGCCAGAGCAGCCTGCACATGATGATATGGATGAGGATGATAACGTATCAAGTAAGCCTTTCATGTTCAGTGATTTGGGGGATGATTGGAAAGATACTACACATAGAAGACTAAAAACTAGAAGTTCTAGCTTTTAATGAACTATAAATGTCCTTAAATACAGTGCTTATGATTGATTACTAGTTCTGATTCTTTTTTGTGTTTAATCCTGTGCCCCTCTCCCCTTTTTGCAGTTGGGTTCAACTCTGGTGGGACTTCCTTACCCCACTAGGAAAGTGTTTTTTTCTTAGTACCAGTGGGGTTTCTTTCAGTTTCACAGGGGGATTTTTTTTTCCCATTTGTAGGGGCTATATCATATAGCCAAGTCTTTTGTGACTATATTTGTTTTTATAGTGGGTGGGCCTGATAGTCCTGATTCAGTGGATCCCGTTGAACCCATGCCAACTATGACTGATCAAACAACACTTGTTCCGAATGAGGAAGAAGCATTTGCATTGGAACCTATTGATATAACTGGTGAGCAAATAAACCTTTACATTTATACAAGATAGAACATAAGGTTCTATTTCTGGCACCTGCCTGTTCACTGATCTGCTGTTGTTTTAGATAACTAAGCTTCTTTCTCTTATGTCACAATCATTTTTCTTAGTCTTTATTTTATCCAATTATAATTTGAGTATTTTGTAGAATATCTATACAAGTTGCTGTGAAATATTAAAGTATATAACAAGCTTTCTACTGACATGTGTCTTGGTCTTTTGGGGTTCCCAAAATGTTAGCAGTTAGAAATGTGTAACAAAATATTGCAGACCGTTTTCTAATAAAGTACAAGGTTGACTGATCAGTTATCTTTCAAAGTTCTAGATTCTGTACAGTTGGGCTACAATCTAGAAAAACCTAAAAATACTTCAGATGGTTTATGGGGACAATAGAGTAGAATACTTGAAATCAGTCATAGTGTAATTTAGACATAATTTTCACTTTCTGGGGGGGGCGGGGGAGGCAGGGTCTCGCTTTGTCACCCAGGCTGCTGGAGTGCAGTGGCCCAGTCATAGCTCACTGTAACCTCGAATTCCTGGGCTCAAGTGATTCTGCCTCAGCTTCCTATACATTAATATTTCATACCACCACGCCCAGCTAATTTTTTTATTTTTTGTAGAGAAGGGGTCTCGCTATGTTGCTCAGGCTGGTGGCTGCAAGTGATCCTCCCGCCTTGGCCTCCAAAGTGCTGGGATTACAGGTGTGAGCCACTGCGCCCGGCCAGTTTTCACTTTCAAGTAGAACAAGATTAATTTGGGGGGTTTTCTTCTGAGGATAATCTGATCACCAAAAATTGTGGCTTGGGCTTCTAGTCTCTAAAGAGTGCTTATTATGAACCTAGTTCTATTTAGGAACTAAAGATATAATAATGAACAAATCTATATCCTCATAGAACTCATACTAATTAGGGAAACACGAGTAATTAAGTAACATATGTACCATATTAGATAGTGACAGATAATCAGAGAAGGGAACTGAGTAGCTGGAGGACAGGTTGAAGAGAGACTGTCACTATATAATGCCTTTTGTATTTTTTTTTAATACTGAACCTTGTGAATGTTTTATATATAAAAACCTGAGTATAACATGTCTGACAGGGTGAAATCTTGAGGAATTTATTTAATCTCATGAACTTTTCTGCTTCTTAAATTGAGGTAATGCTGCCTACTTTGCAAGTTTGTAAGGATTAGAAACAAATATAGAAAAGTGTCTAGGGTGGAGTTTCAGGTCCATCTGACTGGGCTTAGGCTTGGGCTTGTTTCACTTTATCAAGCAGCTTCTACAATTGCCATATATGAATTACAACTTTTCCAATAACAATAATAGTATTTGCGATCATTTATGGAAGAGTCACTCTATGCCAGACGCTATGCTGAATATTTTACAAACACTATAAGTGGTTGGCCCTATTTCAATGAGAAAATAATGATCTAGTAGCTGTATGTTCCAAGCTGGCTTCTCAAGAAAATGACCTTATTTTATCATTCCAGTCAAAGAAACAAAAGCCAAGAGGAAGAGAAAGCTAATTGTTGACAGTGTCAAAGAGTTGGATAGTAAGACAATTAGAGCCCAACTTAGTGATTATTCTGATATTGTTACTACTTTGGATCTGGCACCACCCACCAAGAAATTGATGATGTGGAAAGAGACAGGAGGAGTGGAAAAACTTTTCTCTTTACCTGCTCAGCCTTTATGGAATAACAGACTACTGAAGGTAATATACCTTGCAGAATTTTTTATTTCGTATATATTTTGACTATTTTTTTAAAAAAATAAACTTCAAAAACCTTTGAATTATTTTGATCAAGTATTTTTCAACTATATGGTACCTTTCCTTTTTTCTCTTAAATCACAGCATACTGGGAATAACCTCATCTGAAGTGTAGGCATATGTGACACCTGCATTTCTAAAAGATGTGTTAATAAAATGAATTTTCTCAACATTAAACAGCCACTGACATTTTTAATAGTAGTTCTCTGTCCTCAACTTCCTATAGAAAACTATTAGTTATGTTGCCTTAGTATGCTTTACGTCTGCATTCTTTAGATGTTGTTTTCAATAAAACATGAGTGGTTCTACTTTTCCCACAAAAATGAATTTTGGCTTTATGAGAATTTAAGGTTCAGAGGTTTCTGATGAGTAAAGCAGTGCTGTTAGGCTACTCTTCTGTCTGAAGTGGAAATATACACAGAACCCATTGGTTTTATTACGTATTTCACTATATTCTAAATCTCAAGTATTTCAGAGCAGGAAGTTGATGATGAAACTGCTCTTTATAGGAAGCACTGGCATATAATCACTTTCAAGAAGGTCCTTAAAATATTTATTTTTGACTCTATAGTCTCATTATTAGAAATTTTTCCTAAGAAAGTAATTCAAAGTATTGAAAAAACCATTTCTGTAAAGATGTCAATTACATTGTTGTTTACAGTTTAAAGAAACCTAAAATATTATTTAAAAAGGAGACAAATGGATCAAATATTTTCCCTCTCATTCTCCTTCTCCCCTCCCAGTGGATATGTAGCCATTAAAAATATTTTAAACAATAGTTAATAAGATTACCATATAATATGAAGTGAAAAAAGCACATTGTAAAGCTATTTGGTGTGATACGAGTTAGGAAGTTTATGAATATGAAAATAAACTGCAGGCAGATAAATTTAAAACCTTAAGAGTTGTGAGATAATGGATAAAAAAATAAACTTTTTTAGTTTAAAATGGCTGCCATTTTAACTTGAAAACCCATATTTAAAATTATTTTCAGATGGAATGAAGTGTGAATATGATACATTAAGTAAAAATCATGCTAAATTATATATACACTGATTACAAGTATATTAGAACATACTTATGGAAGATAGAAATCAGTGGTTGATTTTCAGTTAATTTGATTTACTTTATAGTCTCTCTTTTTTTTCATAGCTCTTTACCCGCTGTCTTACACCACTTGTACCAGAAGACCTTAGGAAAAGGAGGAAAGGAGGAGAGGCGGATAATTTGGATGAGTTTCTCAAAGAATTTGAAAATCCAGAGGTTCCTAGAGAGGACCAGCAACAACATCAGCAGCGTGATGTTATCGGTTTGTTCTATTGGAATAGTTCCCCAATTAAGTTCAAATGAGTATCTGGCTTAAAATTTATCATTATATTGCCAAAGTAAAAGAAATCAAGAATGAAAGGATATACTTAAATTTTTGGACAAGGAAATGCATTAAATCTGATTGCCTTATTTAGGTTTAAAGTTTGCTTTCTTCAGAGAGGTTTAAGGTTCAAGACTGGCTGGGTTGATAGTCTGCTAAAGGATTGTCCTGCATTGGACTGGGGGTAGGGCTTGTCCTTTTAAGACCCCCTTCTCCCCTTTACGTATATTGTTATAAATTGATCTTTGTGGAGGTAAAATCTTACCTGGCCTTCTTCATTAGAGAAGGTACCTCTTAGTGTACTTGTTTTAAAAGTAAGTAGTTCTAAAATATTACTCAAAACTGCATGTTTTATGTCTTCTCTTCACATGACCACTTGCAGATGAGCCCATTTTGGAAGAGCCAAGCCGCCTTCAGGAGTCAGCAATGGAGACCAGCAGAACAAACTTGGATGAGTCAGCCATGCCCCCACCACCACCTCAGGGAGTTAAGCGAAAAGCCGGACAAATTGATCCAGAGCCTGTGATTCCTGTAAGTAAGCAAAGCTGTCCATCAAGACATTTGAAGGTATCCGTACAGTCAGTAGCAAGTGGTGTTTAGGGAGCTGTTTTGAAGTGTTTTGGTTTAGACAGAAAATGGCAAGGAATAGGTCCAGAGGAGAACGGCAGCTGAGGATATATGAACACAATCTGCTTTAAGTGGGAGAAGATGTTCTGGAAGTCTGCAGTCTTTCTGACTGTTTGAATAGTCTTCCTTCATAGTGGTCCAAAGTGAGCATCTTTGACTAATGTGGAATCCTTGACTCTGAACTTGGTTCTGATTTATTCTTTAGCAAACATTACTGCATTATCTCCAGTACTAGGCAGTTTTAGGTTATCATATTAAGTAATCAGAATAAACTTGTCAAATACCTGGAAAAAAATGAAGCAATATCTGTCTACTTCATTCAGACTTTGGCTACCATTAAGTTCAACTAGGATATAAGAAAATTAAATAAGTATAAAGGAAGTAGTTGAGTCTGGTTTAGGACTTCCGATCTTAAGTCTATAGAATAAATTAATTTGAGCAAATGGAGGCATTTTGATAACCTAGGCTCCTGGTTCAGCCTCCAACAAGAATACTCTGCCAGTTTTTAATAACTAGATCTAGATCTCTGTGCCCTCTGGTGGTAAGGAGTTGTCAATAAGAGCACTTTCTGTATATGCTCAGGAATGGGAACAGGAACGCATAGTGAGTAGGTGACTCTTCACACCACTGTCCTTCTGGTAATTCTTTGGTTTCTTAAAGACTTCATTTTTTAACATTTTCGACTCTTTATATTAAACCCAAGAAGAAGGAAATACAAGAGACAGACCCAGAATAATAATCTCTTCATTCCTATTTGCTGCCATAAGAGCATCAAGACTCTAAGAGTCAAAGCTTATGGTTTTTAGTTACATTATAATAACCTCACAGCAATTTTATGTAGTAATAGTTGACAGTACTGGCCTAATTAATATTTTTATTTTGCCATGGGATAAATGGGTTATTTCTTGTTCTTTTTTCCTAAAATGCTACTGGAGAAACTTTTTGTTTTTGTTTTTGTTTTTACTGCTTATAATTTTTATTTGCAAATTTCTTACGTAGATTTTTTAAGTATTTGACTCCTAAAAAGTATAAATGAAACACTTATGGTTTAGGATAATAACATAAAAGTTTCTTTTTATAAGCTACTTCAATGTAGCTTTACAATAAATGAAAAAGAAGATACATACTATGGTAGATTTTTGATTGTTGGGAAGCATCAAGATATAACCCCAGTATTTCTTTCCATCTAGAAAACTTCAGCAACTGTATTCTTATATTTAAAAGAAGATATGTTTAAAATGTGCATCTTAAATTGCCTTTTTCTTTTTTTTTTTTTTTGCTTTAAGCCTCAGCAGGTAGAACAGATGGAAATACCACCTGTAGAGCTTCCCCCAGAAGAACCTCCAAATATCTGTCAGCTAATACCAGAGTTAGAACTTCTGCCAGAAAAGGAGAAGGAGAAGGAAAAGGAAAAAGAAGATGATGAGGAGGAGGAGGTACAGAAACTATACAAGAGATATCTGATGAGTAAATTTTCATTTCAGATTTAACAAAAACTTTCAACCAGCTTTTTTTTACTTTTCATATTGGGACTAAATGAATTGATGTTGAACATCAGAGTGATGAAAAATATTTGAATTTAACCATATTCATCATTAAGGACATCACATTCTATGCTGTGTTGTAACTCATTAGCTCCTTTGTGGGCTTTTGAAGGACAGGGAGGGGACTGCCCTCATACTGATTTCTTGCCTGGCCTCTGAATTGCTTGAAGCTGCTTTTATTATCTTGTGGTCAATGGTCAGTTCTTACTCCTGTTACTGTCTGCCTCTGATATAACCTCTTCTCTATCTGGCCTGGACATCACTTTCCCAAACATTTTCCATTTGTCGGGGTTTCGTTTTTGTTGTTCAGAAGACCAGGGTGGAGCATGACTTTGCTAAAATAGACTGAGTGAAGGCTTGGATTACTTTTACTGTTTTAAAAAGTAGAGGTGCTTTAGGGAATCGATTTGTTTTTCCTGGGGCATGTTTAAACTGTTCGAGGCCTTTTTTTTTTTTTTTCTTCTCATTTCTGGATCATTGAGGTTGTTAAGATTTAGAATTTATTCTTCCATTTGACGATTTTATTTAAACTCTTAAATTTAAAATTTGTTGTCTTTCAAGTAGCATTGAAGCTGTTTAAATTTCTTCCAAGACCACAGGTTATGGATTGGATACATTTTCATTAGCATATATCTTCTTTCTAATTTATCATTATGCCAGCTGTAGATTTTAATTTGAGATGAATACTACATTATTTTAAAGCCAAAATTATCTTCAGATCTACTCTAATCCGTGTGCTAGGGTATGCCATTATCTCGAACTTAGTGTTGAATCAGTATTAAAATTGTGCTGTTACTTGTGAAGCGGCCAACCCTTGGCTTTTTAGAATGTGGTGTATAGTTCAGCTTAGCCTCAGAGCATCTTAGCTTCTGCCGTGTACCAACTTCAGAGTGCAAAAAGCCATTTAGGAGGCAGGTCTGTAGGTGGCAGGTGGCTGGAAGCTAGGTTGCTGAAATAAAATATATATTATGGATTATAGCCCATTTCTTGTAAAATACCATACAGACCAGAATTAATTACTCAAGTTAGCTAGTCTGCAGGTTTTTTGATACCAGTCCATGATGAGATTAGGAGTCTGCCAGAATATATATCATCTAGAAAATCATGCTACCAAAAAAAAGTATGTATGTATATATATTATATATATAGTTGAAATAAATAGTATACTTAGTGACATAGTTGGTTTATTTTCTTGCATAAGTTCCTTAACAGGGGCCAGTAACCAAAAGTTCCATGACCAGCAGCAGTCCATGGACCACACTGTGTAGATCACTTCCTTATAGAGCAACACAGAATCATACATTTAGAAAAACGTTTGCTTGCAGACACAGGGGACTTTCTTTTGTAATTTAATAAAGACAAACTTCAGAGTTCATACTAGATGTTAAGTGGTTTTTCAGCAGCAAGTACAGTTTATTAATCAAAATACATAATCTAAGTTAATTTAGAACTTTCAGGAGCTATAGAAATTTTGCAACAGAGTAATTTTGTCAGCTTTTTTTTTGGGGGGGGTGTCATTTTCATTCAGGATGAAGATGCCTCGGGGGGTGATCAGGACCAAGAAGAAAGAAGATGGAACAAAAGGACTCAGCAGATGCTTCATGGTCTTCAGGTATTGCCAGAATACTCTTAGAGAAAAATGTTTCATCAAAGACTTTTGGCATTGTTCCCTCAAAAAAAAAAAAAGGTTGCATACTGTAAACAGAAAGCAGAAAGCATACCTTTGTGAAACCTTTTTCAAAACTACATTATTTCTAAATGTTTTAATTAAATATGTAAACTGTTAGGCCAAGAGCCTGAAAAGTGTTCAGGAGAATACTTTCTCACAGTTATCCCAAAAAGCAGAACTGTGGTGATACTGTATGGAATGCCTTTGTATGTCTACACCTTCTTCTTTCCGGTTGAGCAAATTTAATGTATCGAATCATTAAATTTCTTGAGTCATTATGGAGAATCAGATGTCACTTATCCTTTAATGTACTAGACACAAACAGGACATCTTGAGCATCTGTAAAAAACCAGGCAAGTTGTTCAAGGTTTCCTAAAATAGATTCAAAGGATAGTTGACATTTTAAAAAGTATTTTTTCACTTTAATAACCATAAGTGCTAGATTTTACTATTGTATCACATTAGAAGTCAAAAAAACTGAGTTATTTTAGTAATATACATCAGAACAACTTTGCTTGTTTTCCTTTGATTTTAGACGTACCATAATAGGCCGTGGCCCTTTACCTTCTTGATTAACATAAGAATCACTCACATACCATCCAAGAAAGTCCAATATTAGCCCTGAGCAGAATATAGTGTACTTTTTCCGGTAACCAAAATTGGCATCCTTATTAAATTGCTACTTTATCATGTAGGTTATTTTAATTCATCCTTATTTTGGTTTTATTTCAGAGAGCTCTCGCTAAAACTGGAGCTGAATCTATCAGTTTGCTTGAGTTATGTCGAAACACGAACAGAAAGCAAGCTGCAGCAAAGTTCTACAGCTTCTTGGTTCTTAAAAAGCAGCAAGCTATTGAACTAACACAGGAAGAACCGTACAGCGACATCATCGCAACACCTGGACCAAGGTTCCATATTATATGAGGAGCTAGAAGCATTATAGCTAGTGTTCATTTCACTAGTGCATACAAATTGCCCCCATGTGTAGGGCACACAGAACCTTTTGAGAAAATTTAGATTTTTGTCTGTACAAAGTCTTTGCCTTTTTCTTTCTTCATTTTTTCCCAGTATTTTAAATTTATCAATTTCATCTTTAAAGGAAACTGATTATATGGGTTGTTTGTGTTCTGATGGAGAAAACAGCACCCCAAGGACTCAGAAGATTATTTTAACAGTTCATAACAGATGTGTGCAATATTGGTGCATGTGGTAATGTTGAGTAGCAGTTGAAAGTCATGATTTTTATCTTGTTCTCCATTAGTACATCGAAAAGGAATACCTGTCTGGAAAAATGCCTGACAGTTTAATTAAGAACTATGGTGTGAGTCTTTGACAGGAAAAATAAAAATGTCTTTCCATCAGTAACACTGGCAATATTCTTGTTAACCACTGTACTTAGGGATGGTACCTAAAACACCAGAGGTCATCCTCTTGTTAATGTTTTAAAGTGTAATTCCATAATGAGCAAGGGTGTGTGTGAAATTGTGTTGTGACTGGTCCCCTTCAGCTATAAAAAGATAGGACTGACTTGGTGTAAAGTGTTCTGTTTTGTAAATCATTCCCTTTGCGTCTTTCTGATGAACTTTGCTATCCTGAAATCTGTTATTTTAGTGAGGCTCCAAAATGAGCAGAAATAGACTTAATTAGAGTAGAATGACTATTAAAAAACGTTTATAACTTTCCAGGAGCTATAAATCAAAGTTTTAAAAAGATGTTTCGATATTTTTGTTTGACTGTTCAGATCATGAAAAAAGACATTGCCCTGCGTACTAAACGGACAGACTGATGGGAAATTGTACACCTGGTTGACTTAACCTTTAAGCAGACAATGCTGTAAAAACTAATGGCTTCTCTGATATTTATTATAAATTTTAGTACTGATCTCTTTCCAATGCTGCACACTCCTGTGTTTGGAACTTCATTTTAATAGCTTTGCGACTGAAATCCTATATCCAGTTTCCTGTAATTTAATTGAAAAACACACATCCAAATAAAGGCTTTATTATTAACAGACCAGATAGCACCAGAAATTATGTGACTATTATGATTGTCAAAACATGTCTTAACTTTTTAGGGCAAAATTAACAGTGAAAGTTCTAGCTTAAGTGTTGGCACTTTTGTGGGAAAAAAGATCACTTTTAAAATTCAGACATCAGTGTATACCCAATAATTTTAAATTATGTGAAATGTTTTAAATTTGTGAACTCGTAATTACTGTTTTAATGATTCAGTTTCTTGAGAGTGATAATTGTATAAAATTGCTGTTGCAGCTTTATTTTCAATATGATGTGCCTGTAAACCATGGATTTTTCCCCCTTTGTAAAAAGACATTGTAGATAATTGAATGTTTGATTATAGAAAGGTCATTAGTTTCTTGTTACACATTTTGTTAGTCTGGTTTTTGTTGCTTATCGGGTTTAATATTGTTCTTGAAAATAGTTGATGCTGTGTTATGTATAACTTTTCTAATAAAAGTTGTGTTATAAGCTGTAAATTTTGGAATATTGGTTATTCAGTTGGTGGTGTTCCCCTGGGAAAAGTTCACTGAAAAAGTTAATAGCCAAAGCCCTCTTCTATTTGCTTTATCTAGAATAATTATCTATATAAATGAAGTGACTTTTTCAAAAGAGGTCTTACACTAAAAAATGGAAGACTAGAATAGCTTGTGTCTAACCTTTGTTGACAGAACTATGTGATCCAAAATTTTTAATAAATGTATGTTATAATGTGTGTTAGAATGTAATAAGGATGAAAATGAAACCAACAGATACCTGGTGCTGTGGAAGCTTTGAGGCATGGATATATCCCTGTAACTGCTGAGTACATACAAACCATGACATGCCTATGGCTGTATGTCCTTGGCTCTAAACAAACTTGGCTCTAAACAAACCTAGGTGGGCAGGTGCGGAGATTCCCTACGTTGATCTGAGAAGCCTAACTGAAAGCCAGGGCATTCAGTAAAATAGCATATACCTACCTTCACAGGCAAGCCTCCGACTGTCCTGCCCCTAACTGTGAGCTTTAAGGCACTTAACATTTTATGTTTTAAGCCCTATGTATCATAAGCCTAAATAGTTTGATGCTGTTTGTAATAGGAACATCAGTTTTTATTAAGCACCAATTATCCTCAGACACAAAGCAGCTTTAATTTAGGGCTCACTGCCATAGAGACAGACCACTAAAGAATTACAATTAATGTGAAAGTGATGGGAGCCTAGAATACAGCATGCCAAAGTACCTGGGGAAAGACCAGAAAGAAAAGATTCTCAGATGGTGAAAAGCTTTTGCTAAGATTTACAACATGCCTCATCATAGTAAGTAAAGTGAAATGTTGTTGTTTACATAGAGCAGAACCATGAATGTGTGACTTGGAATTCAAAGTTCTAGGTGGAGACTGAGGGTAGAATCTCATTTTGTGACTGTCCTTCCGAAACTTGGAGTTACCAGAGTGGTGTAGTGGAAAGAGCAAAGGGCCAGGGTTCTAATCTTAACTTGATTATGGAGCCTAAAACTTGAGAAGCTTCATTCTGTATCTGGGCCTACATCTAAAATAAAATGAAAATCAAATCCCGCCTGTTTCGAAGAGTTGTGGAAAACCCTATGAGCTAATTAAAAGCAACTTGAAAAGCAGCTGACATTTGTATGATGGAGATAACATTGGCTTTGATTCAGGCCACTTAGGTGTGTGTGCTTGGTGAAGGTTTTGAACCTTTCTGATCCTAGGGCACCTCCTGTGAAATGGACATTTTCACTTGGAGGGACCACATGTACCTCAATTTATCTACAACTGAAATAATTCTACTTTACTGCTGTGGACCTCCCTAAAGCTTCATCTTGGTGAGTGGCTCCTTCACCTTCCCTGTCCCCACTACCTGATGACTCAGTGTTCTTGTATTTCAAAATAGACATTCTCTTGCTCACTACTATTTAAGACTCTTACGGAGATTACTGCAACAGCCCCATTCACTCATTCAAAAGATGCTTAGTGCTATGGACATAGTCCTCAAAATGTTTGTAACAATGCTCATACAGACAGCACGTATCAAAGTTCTATTTAGCTCTCTTTCTTTTTTAAGACAGGGTCTTGCCAAGCTGCCCATGCTAGGGTGCAGTGGCTATTCACAGGCTCGATCATAGTGCACTGTAACCTTGAACACCCAGGCTCAAGCCATCCTCCCACCTCAGCCTCCCAAGTAGCTCGGACTACAGGCACATGCCACTGTGCCGGGCTCTATTTACCTCATTAGCAAGGGAACCAGCAGGATAAAGTTCAATGAGAATTGAAGAAATGGGATTTTTCTTACGTTGTGAGGAGGAGAGTGCTAAAATAAGACGCTGGTTTAAATACAAAACTAGCTAAAGTTGGCAGGGCAATGAAACAAAACTGAGTTATTTGGGACTTAAACAATTGTGAGTCCTATGTTTAAGTTATATTCCTTCAGTGCAATCCAATAGGAGCCACATATGTAATTCTAAAATTTCTAGTAGTCACATTAAGAAAAATAGAGCCAACTGAAATTAATATATTTTATTTAATCCAATATATCCAAAATATTATTTTAAGATAATATTTTTTAAATTTATGGGATGTTTTACTTTTGGGGGGATAGTAAATCTTCGAAATCTAGTATGTATTTTACAACTCACCTCAATTCAAGCTAGCAGAATTTCAAAAGTTCAATAGCCACATGTGACTAGCAGCTACCGTATCAGCACAGCTCTAGCATGACATTAAAAGGTTACACAATCTTAAGATAATTCTAAACCTAGGCAAGGTGCTTAGATTCCCTGAATGCACCAAAAAAACAAAATGCTCTGCCTTTGTAGAGCTTACATTCTGGCATGGAGACATATAATGAACAATAAAATTAAGTCAAAAATCTGAAATACTAGGATAGGTTGCAGTATTAGGGTGGTCAGCAAAGGCCTCGTTGAGAGGGTGAGGTTCTGAGCAAAGACTTAAAGGAGGTAAGAGCCAAGAGGCTGTATAGGGGAAGACGGATTCAGAGAGTGGGACTGGCTAGAGCAAAGGCTCAGAGGCCTCATTGTGCCTGACTTGTTCAAGAGAAAGCAAGAGCAGTATGTCTGGAACAAAGTCAGCAAGGGGAAGGTCATAGGAGATAAGGTGGGAGATTTAACAAGCCAGATCATGTCCAGTGGGAATTCTCAATGTTGCTGCCTATTGCAATCACCCAGGGAGCTTCAAAAAGTGCTGATGTCTAGGCCCCGCTCCCTGTGGAACGTCCCTCAGGCTTCTTATCGCCCACTGAGCACATAATAGTTGAATGGATGGAAGCAATTTATAAGGTATGGAGGCATCTCTGGCCACAACCTGAGTAAAGTTGATGCTTCTAAAAGGTGTGTCTCGTTTCCTGTGTGATTGGGAGTAATTCCTGATGGACTGTCACTAGTACCTGAATTTGAGAAATAACAAGTCAAAGAGAAAGAGGAGACTGGTATCTGCTGTGAAACGGACCAGGGTTTGACGCCTCACTGCCTTTTATCAGAGTGGCCTTGGGTCTCAGTTTTCCCTACTACGAAACCAGTGGTGCCAAACTTGTATGTGGAGTCTTGTGAAGATTACATGAAATAAAGAACACATGTAAAGTGCCTAAACAGTGGTTACTCAATAAATGGTGGCTATTATAAGCATGTTCAAAGCAAGGGAATCATAACAGAAAAATGGAGTTTTCAGAATATGAATTTGACAGAGTGGGATGTTAAACACAGAGGAGAATGGAGAGGCTAAAGGTTATTGTAAATACTGGGGAATCTCAGTGAGATGCCAGAAGGAACCTGGAGCATGGGCTTCCTCCTAACATTCCCTCCCTTCCAGCATATTATCTTCCCTCTGCCAGCAATGCCCTTTGCTCACCTGGTAGCCAGCTACATCCTACTCACCTTTCAGGTTGCAGCTGAAGTGTTAATTCTGCAAGGAAAATTCTGCTGACTCACACCCCATGCCATACCAAGTCAGGTTTTCTGAGTAAATGTTCTTGTAGCTCCCTGAAACGAAATGAATAAAAGACTGTTACAGTTAATCGGCAACACTGCTCCACCATCTTAGACAGGAGGATTGCAGGGTTGAAGACATCCTTTAAAGACCTCTTTCCAAATGATTACATTATATAGTGCTAAATAAATGGAAAATAACCACAAATTCTTAGGAGTCAGAAGGGGTCTTTCAGTAGTCACCCGTGAGAAAGTCCTAGCTCAAAGGCAGGTTGAACATCCACATCATCTGGAAACACCCTGCGTGTTAAATTTCCAAAGTGGTATAACCTACTGGTTAGTATAACACAACCCACTACATAGCATTATCCATGTCTCCTCTCATAACGTTATGTCTCTTTAAACCATGTTTAAAAAAAAAAAATGAGGGGATGTCAAATGAGCCCTCCTGGTGGAAAGACGGCCAACTTCAGGATTAGACACACCTGGATTTAAAGCCCAACTCTGTCACCTATCACAGAGTGTGCCCTGGGCAAACCTCGTCACCTCTCTGAACCTCAGTTTCCCACCCATAAGATTGGGGAGCAATACCTACCTCCCGGGTTTGTGAGGATTGGATGAAATACCATATGAAGGCAACAGGCATCCAGGCAGGCCAGGCCAACAACTCAGAAAGTAGCAGGAAGTATGGGGTGACACCCATCTAAGCTTTTTCTTTTTTCACTAAATGGACAATATCAAAACATGAAAATGATCTCTGTAAGTCCTATAAGAATACTTTAAAAATCCATCTGTTCTAAAAACTGGAAGCCAAAGACCATATGCAGAGAAGCAGCCATGTTCCCTAACGAAAGGAAGCCAGGCCTGGTCCTGGTCTCCCACGTGGAGCTGGGGGCCCAGAGCGTTAGTGGGTGGCTGAGCAATCCCGAACATAAGGAGCCACTTTTGACACCTTCTTTTCCTTTCTTAGAGTCTCGCTTTCACACTGTTTCCTCTAAGCCTTCTTACATTGCAGTCAACCAGCAATCAACATAGGGACTTTTAAACGGGGGAGGACGGGAAGGTTCGCCCAGAACATCTGCGCCACACTCCGACTCATGAGTGCAGATTCTTAGGTGGGCCCGGCAGGTAATGGAAATGAGTGGAGCGGCCAGGTGTGCAGCAGTGGCGGGCAGGGAGGGACAGTGGGCAACTGGATGAAAGGGGGCAGGGGTGAGCACAGCATCTGCTAACATTTCATCAACTACTGGTTCAGAAAAGAAGATGGAGCATCGCCACATTTGGGGGTCTGTCAGGAGAGACCAGGGATCCAGATTCTTATGTGAATACTCCTGATTTTTACATGTGATATATGATTTAAAATTGTTTTCAACACCATGCAGGCCACACACACACATCTGCACACAGATCCAGCCCATAAGTCTCAGGTTTGTGGCTTCTGTTGTGTCGATTGTGAGGCCTACAAGGAAAGCAAATGGCGCCAATTAAAACAGGGCTTCCTGGGCTCTTTCCTCTGTCACTGCTTCAAAGGCCACAGGCTTGCTGCTTCCTATGGAGGAAGACTGTCTTAATTTTTTCCCAGGCCTGTATCTGATTCTCCAGGCCCTCAGGGAGAATTCTTGCCTGACTTTGTTTATGCTTCAGGTGTGCCCTGCTAATACTTTGTGTGATGACTGTTGTATAAGTATTCCCAGCCCAATGGAAATGTCTTCTGAAAAGCAGGACTTGAAAAATGTAAACCTAGAGACAAAAGTCTCATCTCCTCAAATCTCCCAGAGCCAAACAATGCAGGGATTCTCAGATGTTAGTGAGCCCGAGAGTCACGTGGAAGATTGTGACTCTGTAGGCCTGAAGTTTGGCCCAGGAACCTAAATTTGTAACAAGCACTGCTGTGGTTCTCAGGCAAGCAATTCCCAGATGACGTTTTCAGATAGTAGAATTTATCCTTATCCTCAGAGTTGCCATTGCAAACGCCTGGCCAGCATCTGGAGCCCCGGCCGGTGGGAGGAAGTGCCCTCTGTGATCAGCCATTACTTATGCTCTATGACTAATTAGTTCTCAACTGGCCAACAGCTGTTTGGTGGGAAATTCAGCAGGAATGAAACTCTCCAAGTTGAGCAAACTGGTGCAGTGTTATTTCCAACTGGCCAAAGGGGTTCTCATGTCCTGTTCTAATGATCCCAGCTGCTCCCAGTTTCCTATGTGCTGTGAAAATGAGTAAGGACACCAAAGGATGGACAGTGATCATACCAGCAGTGATAATCAAAGTAGCAACACAGCTCCTCTTTATCCAGTGAGTTTGGCTAGTAGTCGAGAACAAGGGATTGGAATAGAAGAAAGGTGAGGTCCGTATTAGCTCTTCCTCTAACTCGAAACCGTGGTGGATGTCTTAGTCTTGGTCTCTCCTCAGGAAACTTATTCCTGTGAGGAATAAGTAACATCATGCAAGGAAAGCACTTACCATAGTGCCTGGCCAGTTGTAGCTGCTCTCTATTAGCTGTTTTTCAGGCCAACATATTTATTGAGTGTTTTAGCCTGAGCAAGGAATGATTCTGGTGCCAGGTGTACTTACATGAACAAAACACACACTTTTGGTAAGTTCAAGAGAATCAGGACAGCTTTTCCAAAGCTTTTCCTTCAATTTCCCCAGAGAAATTATTCTGCCCATCTTCTCTATTTCCATATTTTATTCATACCCCTTTGATGAAACTTATCACAATATACTCCTTTGCCTGCTTACTTTTCTCGTGACTACTTGACTATGAATTTTGGAAGACTTGTCTGTAATCCCAGAACTACCTAACCGAGTGTATGACTCTGAGTTGGGGTGTGATCAATTTTTATTGGCCAGCATGACCAATGGCAAAGGATGAAAATAAAATGACTCCTATGAAGTCAGTGCCTACAGATACTGGTCTTGAGAGTAGAATATGAATTCTTATGGTTTTTAAAAGCTCATTATTTTGCCTTAAAAAACAAAGAAGGGAGGAAAACTAACAAGGAAGCAAGAATAATTTATCTACCACTTTCCTTTTCCCAGCAGTCAAAGGTTTGCTCCATGGAACATTAGTTACCCATCCGTTCCAGGGCCACCAAGCAGATGCCCTGCCTCACCTATGAAGGTGGGAGACAGAGGCTCCTGTAGGGTTTGCCCTTGTGCAGTTGGTTCACAGCCCACCTAGCAGAGGTGGTTAGATCAGAACAAATGGCCAAGGGCCCCAGATTCAGATGCTACATTGACCGGTTTGGAAAAGAGCCCCTCAGAGTTTAAATATATGGTAAATTATAGGAGAATACTTGATTTGGGATTCCAAATGCCCACAATAATTCTTGGTATGAAATCTTGCTTTCCAGGAAACAGTGTCATTTTCTTCATGATGTTTGGAGGGTAACAGCACCTGGTAAATTCTAAATCTCTTTCCCCCTGAGCCATCCCAAATTTGTTTAGATTGACTCTGCTGAAATAACAGAGACTGCCAGCTTCACTTGATTATAGAAGTTGTGTATGAAATGTTATTCTCTGCTTTACCTAACCCCATGATCATGATGAGCACTGAACGAGGTAACGTATGTGCACCTACTTTGCAATCTGGAAAGCTCTGCAAAAGTAATTATAGTAATAACAACACAGCTTCCCCATGAAGAAGAGTCACCATATGAGATGAAGATAGTGTTAGGCCTTAATTTGAAAGTCAATTTCAGCAAGGTAAAGAGGATACAACATAGTTAAGGTTGATTTCTTGGGGGAACCATCTCAAGTGTTATGAGCTTAAACATTTCAGAAAATCTCAGCACTTAAGGCTTTTCTTGATGGGATTCTGAGGCAGAAGCAACTTTCCACAAACTTCTTGAGACTTTGTCACAGATATGGTCTCCATAAGCATAATCCTAAAAGATAAAATTAGTCAAGAAAAGAAGGGGATTTCAACTCAACAAACATTTATTAAACACCAGACACTATGCCGGGCGCTAAAGGCCTATGAAGACGTAATCCTCGCAATTGTGCCTTCAAAGGTTATAAGGAAGCAGTGAGTGGCATTTTTAAACCATACCTTGAAGAATGAATGGGTGTTCATTCAACAAGTGGAGGGCAGAGGACAGGAGGGAAGGGTGTTCCAGGAAGAAAGGATAGCATAGGCAAAGGCACGAAGGTAAAAAGGAACGGGGTTGATTTGGAAACCCAAATATAAGGAAGAAAAGCCCAGGTAGCAGTCAGAGGACAGAATTAACTCTTAGGCTAAGCAATCTTGCTGGGTTTTCTACCAGATTCTAGGCTCAAAGACCACCTCCTATTTCTCCTTCCTCCAGCATAGAAAGTCTGCTACATGGTCTTACGTTTACCAAGAAATATGGCTTCCCTTACAACAACCTTTTCTGCTTTTAATTGGATCACATGGGGTCTTTATTCCTCCACAAACCAGACAGAGAACAGAAAACTGAAAAACATTTCCAGTCAAGAGTCTGCTTGTGGAGTAGGGCCATTTTCACAAGTCATTCTGGTCCAGCTCTGTTTGCATGAGCCTTACTGCCAGGAAACCTGAGTCCGCCCATTGTGACTCTGGTGGCCACTGTGGGGTCTCACACGGGCAGCCTGGGAATGTAGGAAGAACACTGGGCCCTGGAAGATTGTGTAGGAGAAGAAAGAGCTGGAGGCTTCCAACATCCTCAGACTTCTCCCTGGGTTGCTGATAGGGACATTCATGGCCAGGAGTACTGGCGAAAGGGGCAGGCTAAAGGCAGAGGATGAAGAGTGGCTGCCCCGGCAGTTAGTTTTCCTGGAATCTTTTATCAATGGCCCTTTTCTTGATCCTGGAGCAGAGATCAGGACAGAATGCCTTCCTGAGGGGCCAAAGGTGACAAATGGTTGAGATCTTAGGGACAGTCACTTCTGCTCTTAGGAGAATCACATGATGATAATAACACTACAATTTATTGCCCATTTAATACCAATAATAATAATAACATATCTGTCATGGCTAGAATTTATAAAACACTTTCTATGGGCCAAGCTGTATGTAGGTCATATCTCATACGTTATCCCATTTAATCCTTCCAACATCTCTACGAGGTAAATGCCATTATTAGTAGTATTACCATTATTATTAACTTTATCAACAGATGTGGAAACTGAGTGTGGCCTAGACTGTAAATGTCATTGAAGATTCCATTTGTTTCTCTACATTTCACAGCTCAACTATAGTTAGGTGAGGCCATGTGACTAGTTCTGGCCAATGGGTCTGAGAAGTGAAGCACGGTTGTTCTGAATCGAGGCAGTGAAAAGCCCATATGCACGTCTCCCGCATCCCTCTCTTTCCCTGACCTCCAGTGATTAAGGAGGGTAGAAATGTCACAGAAGCTACTAGATGGTGGAACCTCCATTGAGCTGGGTCCCTGAGTGACTTTAGGGAGCAGAGCCTTCTCGCAGACCTGCGATAGATATATACCAGGACCAAGAGATAAGTCTTTGTTGTGTTAAGCCACTGAGATTTCAGTGTTAATTTATTACTAATATACAACCTAGCCTATCCAGAATACACTGAGACCTCAAGAGGTTTAGTAACTATAGATTTAGTTGAGTGATTGAGCTGGAACTAGAGCCAAAATTTCCTAATTCTTTCTATTACACAAATTCAAGTCTATGTTAAGGGCCATAGTCTCTATTGCACCATCCACTATGGTATGTGGAAGTGACTTCAAAAACCTATCCATGAAAGACCCAACACATATGGGATGCCTCTTAAAGGCAGCTAATAGATTAGCTCTGACAGGGCAGGCTGGTTAGAGGCAGATGTGTAGACTGAATTTCCAAGCAGACCCTCCATGTGACAAAACTTAAATGTCACTAAAACCAGAGTGTAAGCAGTGTGGTCACCAAACAGCCTCACAAGGGAGCAGGAATTTACCATGGTCCAGGTCCTGAGGCTTGTCCCGTTTGGTCAGCAGACCCAAAGAAGATGCGTTGCTCTAGGACCAATTTGGAGTATCCAACCCACAGAAGACTTAAGAAGACTTAAACCAGAAATCCAATTTATGAATTTGTAATAAGAAATAAAATGGTCACATGGCCCACAATGATTTTGCTGGGCTGGCTAATTAGCGCATCCTCACAATTGACACAATTGATCCCTAGCTCAGTCTTGAAACAAATTCTTGACCTGGCTTCTGTGATATCTCACTTTTAATCTCTTTGAAGTTTGTTTTTCCTACCTAACTAGAAGCCTGTTCTCAGATCCCTTTGTTCATTCTTCCTCATCTCCCGACCCTTAATGTTGGAAGGCCCCGAGGTTCAGTCCGTGAACTTCCCTTTTCTATCTTTACATTCCCGTGGTAATTTCATCTAGTCTCACGACTCTAAATACCATCTACATGGTGATGACGCTTAACTTTGTCTCCCTCCAGCTGTGACTTTTCTTTTGAACTTCTAGCTGCCTGTTTGATATCTCCACTGGGATGTCTAATAGACTCTCAGATGTAACGTGTCCAGAGCTGACCTCCTGATCTTCACCCACAAACGAGCTCCTCCTGGAGCTTCACCATCATAGTTAGTGGAACTCTGTCCTACCAGTTACTCAGACCCACAACCTTGGAATCACCCTTGACTCACCAGTTTCTCTCACAAACACCACTTCATACCCTCCAACAAATGCCACTGCTCTATTTTTAAAATATAGGCAGAATTTAACCACTTTTTACCACCTTGATTGCTACTACCCAAGTTCAAGTCACCAGCCTCTCTTGCTCTAGACCATTACAGTAGCGTCTCAACTGATGTCCCTTTCCCTGAGCACACTCTCCTCCCCCAAACTCTTCCTAACACAGGCGTTGGAGTGATCACGTTAAAACCTTGGTCAGATCACAGCACCCCTCTGTTCAAATCCTCCCAATGGCTTCGCCTCTCACTCAGAGTAAACGACAATCATTAGAATGGCCTCTAAGCTCCTAGGCAAACTCCTCCCCCACCCCCATTACCTCTCTGATCACATTTCCTACTTCCTGCCCCCTTGCTCACTCCCCTGTCACTCTGGCCTCCTTGCTAGGCCTGGAACAAACCAAGCCCATCCCACTTCAAGAATATTCTACCAGCTGCTTCCTTCGCCTAGAACGGTCTTCCCTCAGACAGCTGCATGGACGGCTCTCTCACCTTCCTCAAGTCTGTGCTCACATCGACTTTCTTGAAGAGGCTTTGCCTTATCACCCCAACAAAAACTGAAACATTCCCAGTACTTTCTATCCCTCTCCTCTGCTTTAATTTCCTCCATAGCCACAATTAAAGTACTATGTGTTGCGTGTGTGTGTGTGTATCTCACCCAGAATAAATGTAGACTTCATGAGGACTAGGGGTTTTATCTCATTAATTCGTTTCTGTATCTCCAAGACCTAGATTTTTAAAACCCTGAAGCTTAGTAGATATTTGGTATTTATTTTGGATGGATCAATGATTATTCTACAGCATATACATATAGCCAAACTATGTTCAGAATATTGCTTGGTGAGCATGGATTTGAGCAAGGGGCAGTATCTGATGAACTAAATATTTTAATGACATTATTTTAGAATGAGGATATACCTGTCATAGGGACCAAACTGTTCCATACTCTGTGGCCACTGATCCTTCAGTGCCAATGTTAGCTTTTCCCACCTTCATGGCTGATAAAGTAATTCCCGTGACAAATTGACCTATTTTTTTTCTTCAAACATATTATTGTCACCAACCTGGTGATAGTCAAAGCTTGCTAGGAACCATCCTGCCTCTTCTGTAGAGTCACACTGTGTCCATTATGTGCTGATTGTATAATGTAAATCTCAAAGAACAGTTCAATTTGAAATCCTGTTTCCAAGTTCTTGAGAGCAATGCCCCTATGTGGGGAGTTCATGCTCAGATTTTTCACCTGTGTTCTATTCAGTTGCACTAAGCTCTTCCTCATCACACCATCTGGCAAAGATGGTGATCGTGTTTAAGTAGGTGAGCAAGAGCTCTTGTGTAGTATCATTTTATTTGGGGGGAGGAGGTCAAAGAGATGCTTGTACAAATTTTAATCAGCAGGGCATCCCAGAGTCTGATTCTCCCCTTCTGCCCTTCTCTGCTTTCCTGAATTGGGTGGTAAAACTTCATGATTGGTGATGACAGGGGAAACCCCCTCATTGCCACACATACAGAATTATTCAGACTGGTTTCCACCTTCAGCACTAGTCAATACTACAGTCAATCCCTTGACTAGTGCTTATACTTTTAATGACTAATCCAAAAGACTTTCCCCAAATCCTCCATTCACACTCACCCCCTCAGCCTCCCTGAATTTAGCAGACATTGCTAAAGAAAACATTTAAGCCCTCACTCAGGGCTGTGATCAGCTGGTGGTCGATGGCCTCACTCACATGTCTGGTATTTGGTTGGTTGTTGTCAATGACAACAGATATAACTAGACCATGTGCCACTTACAATCTACCAGGCTAACCCAGGCTTAACAGGGTCGTCAAGAGCAGCAAGGGAGGTCAAGCCCCATTGCACAAGTGTGCTTCAAAACTCTGCTTTGCATCATGTTTGTTACTGTCTCAATGACCAAAGCAAATCAAATTTCTAAGCCCAGGGTCAGTACAAGAGGAGACTACTCAAGCAGTGTGGATTCAGGGAGGGAGATTATTGTGGACATTTTAAAAAGAATCTGACATAGTATTGTTTAAAAAACAAAAAACTATTTGGAAAGCCCCTGTACTATAATTCTCCTCAAAGTAATTTTTAAGATCATAATAATTCAAGATAACACCAGAAAAAGACTTCTTCCTTGTATACTTTTGTAGGAAAACAAAACTATTTGAAATTTTTTTTTTATTCTGCACTGCTTATGCATTGTTTTTGTCTCCATAGCATCCTTTCCTTTGGAGAACCACGCTCCTCTATTCGATGGTGCCAGTGGGGTTGTCAGCCAGTCACAGTGCCAAATCCTAGTCCTTTCTATCCCACCTCCTGACTCAGGTCTGCGTAAGCCTCACAGGCTGGTCCAAGAAGAGAACACATGACCAAGCAGAACCAATCAGATGCTTTCCCTGGGAGTGCTATATGGGAGCGGGGTAGGGGTAGCCCTCTATCTGCTGAAGGATATGAATCTGGAGCTAAAAGTCAGTAGTCACATTTCCCAGCACATGGGGAAATCCTGTCATCAGAGTGAAACAAATCAGAAGGAAAAGAGGAGCAAAGAAAGGCAGTGACCTAGTGGCATTAAATTCTGGTTCTAGTTTATGAGGTCCTGGTTCCTACAATAATTCCTTCCACTCTTCTTTACTGCAGTATCCTTTTTAAATAAGTAGTGACCCAATACGTTCTCTTCCCCTTAAGCTAACTTGAGCTGAGTTTTCATCATTTGCAACCAAGAGCCCTGACTGATTTGAAACCCTGTAATAGCTATTAAATCAACTCATCTTCTCATTCTGGCCCAAGCACCATCTTTAGCTGTCAACTCCCGAGTGGTTTAAAACTTCACTAGAGAAAGTGCTGTCATGAAGGGGGCATGGAGGAGGAAGGAAAAGGAGCCTGGAGAAAATGAATGGACCATTGGGATAAGGAAACAGACAGGATGAAAAATTACCTCTCAGACAGAAGAGAGAGGAGACAGATAAATGGGAGGCTCTTGGCAGCCAGGAAAGTAAATGAAAGATAAGAAAGATGATGCAGAATACTAAGAACAGAATCACTTGAAGCACAGGAGGAAGAGCTCGGAACAATGGCTTTGGGGTTGTCAGTGGTTGTTTCTTGAAAAAAAATATATACTTAGGATGGTCATAAAAAAGACAAAAAGAAGGGCAAGAGCAATGAGCAAGCCACCACCCTGCACATTAAAATGAAAAATGGGTTGTGAAGAGAATTGCTTCTTGATAGAAGCACAGCCCTGTTACTTTAAAATTTTGGTATTCTATCAAAAACCCATTAAAATGATACAGGCCTATCCTCACATACAGAAGCTATATTATATACAGCTTTCCCAAAGGATCACATCGTAAAGTGTAATCTAAGGTAATTATGTTCCAACAGTCTGTTCCTCTTGGCATATAACTAAATTCCTTTTCAGCGGCCTATCTTGTTTTCTAACACCACCTTAAATTTTTTCTCTCCAACTTTTACATTTGTTTGACAATGTCTCCCACAATCTCAGTGTCCTCACGTTCATCTACCAACCAGGACCACTCCAGATTTTTATTTTCAAACACAGCACCCTTGCTTCCACCCAGAAACCATTTCTACAATGATGCACACATCATGTAAGTGCTCCACTCAACTGTTTTCGGTAATTGTACTAATATCTATGTGGTTTGTTTGCAGTGTTTTAATTGGAGATGAAAGGGCTCTTGAGAGACTAAGGGGAGCTTGACTTATGGTAGTTGTCAACGATCTCTGACCCACTAAAGGTACAGTATCTCTGCTTATGCTACTGGATTTATTCGAGCATGCAAGAAAATCATATATGTGAAAAAGTTTTGAAAAGTAACTTCAAAATGTAATCATAATTTTAATTATAGTTTGGTATTTCCTGTCTTTATTGGTTCACTCAGTTCACTCAAACTATAGTTTGTTTCCAAATTATATGGAAGTGTTGTTTGACTAGTGACTCACTAGATTTATGGTACAATGGTCCTGCCTCACTTGTCCTCAAGAGGTAAATCCTGACATTGTGGGGATGTGTCCAGCACACCTGCCCCAGCGCAGCAGCCTCCCTGTGGCTATTCCTGGCAGGCGTCCCAGCATCCGGAGCTAGGTACCTATAGTCCTACCCTTCCCACCCCCTTGTGCCCTATCCCATATACTGGTTCCAGCCTCAGGAGACCCAGCCTGGACAGGGTATTTGTTGAATAAAATAGAGAGATTAATATTAAGAAAGGAAATGTTATGGGAGCCAGAGTGGGAATGAGGGCCAACCTGGGGCCCAAAAGAGAGATGGAACAAAGTCCTGAAAAACAGAACAGTCCCCTGGATTTGGGAATCAGAAGATGAGATTCAAATCCCAACCCTACCACTTACATGTTCTATGACATGAGAGCTGCCCAATAAATAGTAAACAAAGTTACTTTATTTTCAGAGCTCCAATTCCAACTCCTCCTATGTATTATAAATATGGAAGTAAATACTTACTGCAGAGGGTTGTCATAAAAGTAAATAAAACGATGTATAAAAAGTGAATAGGAGAGTCCCTGATACAGAATTAGTGTTCAATAAAAGGTATCTACAACTACTCCTATCATTATTATTATCCCAAAAAGGCTGAAAGAAAACATATCTTTGATTCCCCTAAATACTTGGCCCAGACAGTAGGTACTTGACATTGTAACAAATTTGTCTTTGTCTTTGGTGTAAGAAAAGTGGTAACAAGTAAATTACAAGAAAGTCCCAATTTTTCACTTTTGCCTTGGGACAATATATATATATATACACACACACACATGATCTCCATATTTTATATATATGTATAAAATCTCCAATCTAGACCATCACGATCTGGTTCATTAAAAAAAATTCTCAGAGAAAAAAGTCAGTTCTATGAAATTAGGTCCATATTGGAAGAATGATGTCTAGGATTTAGGAAACCAATGTTCAAGCCCTGATTTTTATCTTTGACTATTTATTCATACTTTTGTTTTTCAGATGAAGAAGCTAGAGGCAGAAAGGGAAGTAATTTCTCAAAAATGCTGAGTTCTAGGTCCCTGTCTTAGTGGGCTTTGTAATGCTATAACAGAAAACCACAGATGAGGTGATTTATAAAGAATGAAAATTTATTTCTCACAGTTCTGGAAGCTAGGAAGGCCAAGATCAAGGCACCAGCAGGTTCAGTCTCTGATTTAAAGGAGGTGCCTTGTTGGCGTGTCCTTTAGAGGGGAGGATGCCACGTCCTCACACAGCAGAAAGCAGCAGGGGGTGCAAATTCACTCCCACAAAGCCCTCTTATAATTGGCATTAGTCTGGTCACGAGAGTGGAGCCCTCATGACCGAAACACCTCCTATTGGGCACCTCCCAACACTACTGCATTGAGGATTAAGCTTCCAACACATGAATTTGGGAGGACACATTCAAACCATAGCAGTTCCTTTCAGCGTGAATGAGGATATGGTTCTGTGAATTAGCCATGGGGTTGGAATCAGCACTGATGTGATCTCCTGATGCCTTTTTTGTTGGTGACCTGATAAGGCCAAACCAGTGAATCAACTGATGCTCCATGTTTGATAAGCTCCAAAAGGGTTGTTTCCACCCGACTGCCCTCAACTGCCCATCAATTTCTGCTTTACCTGTGTTTCCTAGCACAGGGTTGTTGAAGGAGACTCAGGGGAAAGTGGGGTCTGCTTTCCATAAGCGGGCATCCCAAAGAAAGTGTCTTAAGAGTTAATCAGTGATTTCCTGATCAGAATAATCTGGGGGGGGTTATAAAATTACAGATTCCTGGGGCCCACTCCTGAAGATTCTGACTCAATGGGTCTGTGGTACAGTCCAGAGATGTGTATTTTTTCAAAGCTTTCCAAATGATTACAATGGACATCCACATTTGGGAAAAATTGTCTCTACAAGGAATCACAAACTCAGATTCCTACAGGACCCAGGGAAATCAGGCTAAAAAGAAACATAAATTTTTCTAGGTCTGTATTTCATTTTCCCACTTTTGAGACAGAAGTGAGTTCCAGAACGGTTTTCCTTGCCTCTTTTAAGTCTGCTATAAGAAAAACAACAGCACAAAGATACTAATAAATGATAACTTACACTCAAGTCTTAATGTTGAGACAATAGGGAGTGGTGGGGACTGCGGCATCTGGAAAATTCATACTCCATCTAGAAGGAGCACTGTTACTCACTTCTAGCTAATGGTTGCCTTGCAGTAATATATGCCCTGTATAGCCAGGCCTTTTAATTCATCTGAAGGGAAAAAAGATCAGGAATCTGTATTTCAATGTGAAATTTCCAAATTTTTAAATGTTGGGAACTCATATGAATTCTTTAAAAACATTGTTTGAAAGAAACAAATCTATGTGCAGAACACAAAGAGCAAACAAGACTGAGATGTCTCATGGGTGTTAGCACACTTACCTCTTCCTAGAGCAGGAAGTACAGGGCCTTGGAACTAGCATTGCCTCTGGAGGCAGGAGTCCTAGGTTAGCTCCCACTTCTAGTGCATTATAGAGCTAACCTTGAACCTTTCTGGGCTCAGATACCTTATTTGTCAAATAGAAGCAAGAAAACTTGATGTACACAATTGCTCTGAGGATTAATTAAAATCGTAACTAAGAAAGCACTTCATAAACTGTAAAATGTTAGTTCTTATTACTACAGTTAAACCAGGAAATGGAGATGCGTGTAGTAAAATGTTCTCAGGTAACAGAGACTGAAAAGTTTTGTCCTTGAGTTAATCTTAGAAAAAGAGAGTTCTGGGTCAGCGAGTTTTGTGGTCAAAGAATGACAAGATCAGAGACTTCAATTCCACATGGCCTTTACTTTCAGCTTGATTTTGTTTCCACTCTCTTTTTGTCAAACAGTGAAAGCTGCTAGCTTGTCTCAGCATGGGCTTGCAAGGCTTGGATGCTGGAATCCTCCAGTCTCCTGGGCATCATCACTGCCACAGCTGGAGGGAGTAGGGACAAAGAAGGAGTACTGGGAGGGCAGAGGCAGCACTAGAGGAGAGTGAGATGACACAGATCCTGTGCCCTGAATGTACCGGATTCCAAGACAGAGAATGGAACTGGTGCTGATTAAATGAAAGGAGGCCCCAAGCTCAGAAGGTCAGATTTAAGGCTCTTTCATTGATGTGGAAAGTCATCTTGGCACCAGCTCACAAGGAAAGAAGAAAGGCAAATCTGTCATCACCTAAGCCTTGCAGAGAAGTTTCAGGCCCCAAAACCTGGTGAGCCCTCAGCCGGTGGATAAACTGCTGGGCTCCTGCAGTGTACTGAGCCTGCAGTGAGTGCGGAAGGTCGCATTCTGTCAGAGTTAGGTTACGTCCTCAAATCTTCCAGCTGGGGAGAAGCTGGAAATGAAAAGCTAGGAGGTGCCTCATTGCTACCTCTTCTCTTTTTGAGGTGACTCCAGCCAGGAATTATACAAAGTATAACTAAAACAGGGGCTCCTAGCCTGTTTTATCCCTTAGCTAACTGTCAAAGCCTATTCTTGTCGGAATAATGTTTCTACATGCACAAAATAAAATATATGATTACAAAGAAAACTAATTATACTGAAATATAATTACCAAAATATTTTTAAAACATATTTGTGATAAAGTTATAATAGTGCTTCTTATTAATTAAATAATAAGACCCAGAACTAAGTGTAAAACTACCATAATTTTTAGCCATGAATAGTAATGAACATAAATGATATTTTCATATCTCTGAAATAACCCTACTGTGATATAAAAAAGTATGATTTCTTATTTTTGATAAAGTCATAGGTATTACTAATACTCTTACAGTTTGTTGCTTACATGTATAATTGAAGGAAATACTACATTTCAATTAGAAGTTAATAAAGATGTAATCTTTTTACTTTCAAATTCAGAGAGCTCTTAGGCGTCTGTGGACCTTGAATTAAAAATCTTGCCAACTGGCCAGGTGCGGTGGCTCACGCCTGTAATCCTAGCACTCAGGGAGGCCGAGGTGGGAGAATTGCTTGAGATCAGGAGTTCGAGACCAGCTTGAGCAAGAGCGAGACCCCCATCTCTACAAAGAATAGAAAAATTAGCCAGGTGTGGTGGTACATGCCTGTAGTCCCAGCTACTTGGGAGGCTGAGGCAGGAGGATCACCTGAGCCCAAGAGTTTGAGGTTGCTCTGAGCTACACTGATACCACAGCACTCTAGACCAGGCAACAGAGTGGGACCCTGTCTCAAAAATAAATAAATAAAAATAAAATAAAATAAAAAAATAAAAATCTCTATTATAAGTTGAGAGAAACTAATTCAGTTGATTCCACCCCTTCACCCCACCCCACCCCAGCAGAAAGGAAAATGATGTAACTTCAAATCCGTCACTTTGGAAAGCTACAAGTTTGTTAACCACTGGTCAAAATATTTGAAAAGAGGGTGGATCTCATCTGAATATATAAGATGTCTTTAGTTTCTATAAAATGACTTAATTTCAAATTTAAGACTCCATACAACCAGAATAGTAAGAAACCTCATGTCAGTCATTCTTGGTATTTCTCCCCACCAGCTCTGGGAATTTGTCATAACTCCAGAATCTTACCCCGTCTCACATTATTCAAAGAAAGCCCCCCAGGCTGGTTGTCCACACAGGCTACCAATGTGATATCCACTGCCACTCTCTAATGTCTCCCTCCAGTTCAGTGGTTCTGTGTTGCTTAGGACACAGAAATTTTTCTTTATCTCTGCCTAGGGCCTTTCTTCCTAAAGGCACCACACAGCTATTCCTCTCTAAAGCCTTTGACCTCCCCATGATAGCTCACCACATATTTCCTCTGAGGCAATAAAGTATAGGACACACTACCTGCTCAAGTGTGGAAAAGGGAAAGCCTACAATAGGAGGAAAGGAATATTTATTACTCAGCTATATATTTCTAAAATTCCACTTTGGAATCAACTTCAGAATGAATGTGTGCATTTGATATAAAAAACAAACATTTAACTATACAAAAACTTTATGATTTAATCAAAAGATCATTACTGAATTTGTTGTCCCACCTTATTCACCAGATTTTATTCCAAATAATTTTATTCCATTGGAAAAAATAAAATTCATTCTCAGCAAGCAAAGAATTTTGGCTCTGAGGATATTAAAAATATGCCACAGGAAGAGTTTGTAAATATGACTCAAAAATCCAAGTGCAATAAAAGAAAAAATTAATAAACATGAAAACATAAAAATTAAAACCACATGCATGAAATAAAAGACACCATAAACAAGATGAAAACACCAATTAGAGACCAAAAAAGGTTTACAAAAAAGGGGCCTAGTCTCTATAATATATAAAGAGCTCCTAAAGAAATGAAGAGGAAAAGTCTAACAATTCAATGAAAAAAAAAAGTAAAGAATAAGAACACATAGAAAAGCAAAAGAAAAAAATGGCCCTTAAACATAATACAAGATTTTCAATCTCACACATAATGGAGAAATATAAATTAAAACATCTCTGAGAAATGTTCCCTTTCAGCCAATATGGAGCACAGGAATTGGGTTTATCTTCCTACATAAAACTTAAAAAACAGACAAAATATCTGATACAATGGTTTTCAGACGTTGATCAAAAGGTAGCTCAGGACAGTGGTCCCTGAGAGAAAGAAAATTCATAGGATGAGCCCTCTGATTGTCCAAGCTTACCACCTGGAGAAAGTTTCAGGTTGCAGCGAGGAAAGGGGCCAAAGTTCCAAAGGGTACCAAAGTAGAGCCTGACAGTCTCCCTGAGTTGGGAAGATGGAGCTGGGAGTCCGACAAGGTCAAGATGACTAGAATTCACAGAGTCACTTTCAAGAAGAGAACTGCTCAAAGAAAGAACTTCAGCATTCTGAAGAGGGTCCATTTTGAATCTTCAGCTGAATATTAATCATGTGCATGTGAACAAACTGCCTGAGCCTAGGGAAAAAAACCACACAAGGGAGTAGAGGGTCAAGAGCAAGAGATTATACAGAGATGGGAACAGTTTTTGTTCCACCATCCATAGTGGTGAAACCAGTAATCAAGGGAGACTGAGCAGAGTCCTCAGAAGGTTATTGCCTCAGGAGTGGGGGGAAGTTAGCCTGACACGAAAGATTGTTCTGCATCTAACAAAGCTTAAAGCAAGACTTGACAGGAGCAAACTATTTCTAAGGAACATAACTGCATCCCATAAGAAAGTTCAAGAATATAGGAATATGAAAATATTCAGCATCCAACAAGGTAATATGCATAGGTTCTGTGAGCCAATCTAAAAATTCCAGACATGCCTAGAATGAGAAGAATGAAATACATAAGGAGCCAGAAATGAAAAAGATTATAAATTACTGAATAATGATGATAAAACAGTTATTATAATTATATTCCATATACTGAAGAAGGTAAACACTGAACATGTCAACTAAAGACAAGTAGAATATTTTTTAAAAGTTCAACATGGAACTTCTAGAAATAAAAAATACAATGATTGAAATTTTAAAAAGTCACTGGATGGGATTAACATACTATTAGACACTGCAGAAGAAAAGATTAGTGAACTTGAAGACATAGCAATAGAAACTATCCAAAATGAAACACAGAGAAAAAAGACTAAAAAAAAAATTGAACATAGCATCAGTGAGCTCTCGGAAAAATTCAGGCAGCATAATATATAAATGGAGTCTCTGAAAAACAGGAGGGGCAGAAAAAATATTTAATAAAATAATGGTCATAATCTTCCCAAATTTGATGAAAATCATAAAGAAACTCAACAAGCCCCCGATACAATAAACATAAAGAATCCTACACCAAGGTACATCATAGTTGACTGTTTAAAATCACACACTGATAGAGAGAAAAATCTTAAAAGCAGCCAAAGAATAAGGACACACTACGCATAATGGAATTAAGATAAAAATAACAGGAGAACTCTCATCAGAAACACAACAAGCCAAATTTCTTGCAGCCTACAGAAGTCCATTTTTACTACAAAGACACAAATTGATTACAAATAAAAGGATGGAAAGAGATATTACATGCAAACATTAATCCAAAGAAAACTGGAATAACTATATTAATATCTGACAATGTAGATTTCAGAGGCAAGAATATTACCAGGGATATTACCAGGATCATTTCATAATGATAAAGAGGTCCACTCATCAAGAAGACATAAAATCCTATAACAGAACTTCAAAATATGAGTAAATCTGATAGATCTCAAAGAGAAATAAACAAATCCAAAGAGTTGGAGATTTCATCACCCCTTGCTTAAAAATTGTGAGAAAAAGTAAACAGAAAATCAGTAACAATATGAACAACTTGAACAAGACAATCGACTTAAATGACATTTATAAAACTCTCCCACTAACAATAGCAGAATATACATTCTTTAAAAATGTACACAAAACTTTTAACAGGATAGACCATATTCTAGGTCACAAAACAAGATTCAAAAAATTTTAAAGGATTAAAAACAAATGAAGTAGTTTCTCTGATCATAATGAAATTAAATTAGAAATCAATGAAAAGATGTGCTGAAAACCTCCAATCTAAATAACAGACTTTTAAATAATCAATGGATCAAAGAAGACATCAAAAAGGAAATTATAGATTATTTTAAACTGGTAAAAATGAAAACATAAACTATTAAAATGTATGAGATTCAGCTAAAGAAGTACATAGAAAGAAATTCATAGCACTGAAGCATAAAAACATCTGATCAATGACCTAAGCTTTCACTTTTAGAAACTAGGAACAGAAGAGCCAATTAAACCCAAGGTAAGCAAAGGAAAGCAAACAATAAAGATAAAAGCAGAAAGAAATGAAGTAGACAAGAGAAAAATAATAGAAGAAAACATTTTTAAAAAAATAAACTAATGCCAATAACCCTAATAAATAGAGATGCAAACATTCTCAACAAAATTTTAGCAAATTGAATCCAACAATATAAAAAAGTATACTACACAATTACTAAATGGGGGTTATCCCAGGAATTCAAGGTTATTTTAATATTTGAAAATCAGTCAATGTCATTTACCATTTTAACAGACCAAAATCAAAGAAGGATATGATTATCTCAATAGATCATATAAAGTATTTATTAATATTTGACAAAATTCAAAATCCATTCCTGATAAAAATTATTAGCAAACTAAGAAGGAAACTTTCTCATACTAGTAAAGGACATCTACGAAAAACCTACAGCTATATCCAGAGACATGACTATCTATGTAAAAAATCCTAGCACATATATTTTTAAATGCTTTAGCAAGGTTGCAGGACAATCAGAGGACTCCTCATTGTTAAAATGTCAGTTATCCCCAAATTGATGTATAGGTTCAATGCAATCAAAGCCCACCAAGATATGGAAATGCAAAGAACCAAGTACAGGTTGAGTATCCCTTATCCAAAATGCTTGGGACCAAAAGTGTTTTGAATTTTGGATTTTTTTGGATTTTGGAATGTTTTCATATATAAGAGATCTTGGAGATGGCAGCCAAGTCTAAACACAAAATTCATTTATGTTTCATATAGCCTGAAGGTAATTTTATACAGTACTTTTAATAATTTTGTGCATGAAACAAAGTTTATGTACATTCAACCATCAGAAAGTAAAGGTGTCACTATGTCAGACACCCATGTGGCATCATCTGGCTCAAAAAGTTTCAGATTTTGCAGCATTTCGGTTTTCAAATTTTCAGATTAGGTGCTCCACCTTTACATCTAAAACAACTTGAAAAAGAATAACAAAGTTATGGTATTCCATGGTGTGTATATAAATAAATAAATAAATAAATAAATAGAATAACAAAGTTAAAGGATTTATACTATGTGCTGTCAAGGTTTATTATAAAATCACAATAATCAATACAATGTCATTTTTGGCATCAGGATACACAAATAAATTAAGAGAATAGAATAAAGAGTCCAGAAATAGACCAACACATAAATGGTCAATTGTTTTTTGACAAAGGTACCAGAGCAATTCAGTGGGGAAAAGGATAATATTTTCAATAAATGGTGCTGGAGTAGTTGGCTAGACATCTTCAAAAAAATGAACCTTAACCTTTACCTCACACCACACCCAAAAATTAACTTAAAATGGATCGTGGGACCTAAGTATACAAGCCAAAACTATAAAACTTCAAAAAGAAAAGAAAGCAGAAAATTTTAATGATCTTGGGTTTGGCAAAAAGTTCTTAAACACAAAAAGCATGAACTATAAAAAAAAATAAACAAATTGGACTTCATTGATATTACAAACTTTTGTTCTTCAAGAGTTGCTGTTAAAATGAAAAGGCAAACCATAGACTAGGAGAAAATATTTTATATATACACACACATAACAATGGACTTGTATCTAGAATATAAAAAAGAACATTTACAACTCAATAAGACAAACAACCCAACAAAAAATGGACAAAAGATTCAAATAGACACACTACCAGAGCAAATTATACACATAAAAAATTGTTCAATGTGATTAGTCATTACAGAAGTGCAAATTAAAACCACAATGAGATGTCATAACATGTACCTTCTAAAATGGCTAAAATTAAAAGTTTTACCATACCTAGTAGTTGGTGAAGATGTGGAGCAACTAGAAGTTTTATTCATTGTTGATGGGAACACAAAATGGTACAAACATATGTTAGAAAACAGCTTAGCAGTTTCTTAAAGAGTTAGACAGATATTTACCATGTGTCTAAGTCTTTCCACTCCTAAGTATTTACCCAAGAGAGATGAAATCTATACAAATGTCCGTATGTAGACTTATACCCAAATATTCAGAGAAAGTTAATTAACAGTGGCCCCAAACTGGAAAAAAATCCCATAATGTCTGCCAACAGGTGAACTTATTCCTCCTATCTAACTGAAATTTTGTATCCTATGACCAACATCTCCCCAAGCCCCCTTTCTCCCCAGCCTCTGGTAACCACCATTGTGCTCTCTTCTTCTCTAATTTCAACTTGTTCAATTCCACATATGAGATAAGCCTCATTTATTTATAGTCACTTCTCACTGAGGATGTGGAGCTCTTGTCAGGAATGTGCTTCCATGTGTGGGTAAATACATACGAAAAAAATCAGTCATCAGATCCACTGCAGAATTAGACTTCAGAATCTCAACACCCAATTTATCCACTGAATTTCAAGTTCAACAATGTAATGTAGAGTCTGACTCTATTTTTGATGTTTGACTGCTGACAGCTTTCAAGCCCCACCACTTCCTTTTTGCCCCACATCTGGAAAAGCTGATAAGCCTAAATATGCCATCCATTGGCTCCAGCAGGCAAGAACACAAGCCCTGGCCCACACACAGGAACCCTCATCCCAGCCCCAGGCCCTAACCACCATAAAACCCCAAGCCAGTCTAGTTTCCTTGCTCTTTCAAGCCATTTTTGGATCAACTTAGGAGCCAGCCCAACTCTCCCCAGAAAACCTCATTATTTGAGTAACAAACATTCTCATATCTTCTCGATGCATGCATAGTGCCATCAGTTTTAACATGTAAATTAAATCTGGGGGCAAGAGTGGAAGAGTCCATCCTGTCTATGCAGAGTGACTATAGCAATCATGTTCAAGATGGTATCTGGGCATGGTTATCTTTGACTCACTACTTGCAGGAAAATAAATATTATAGCCAGCATAGGATGGGGGGATACAACCAATGTGAGAATGGTAGGCAGCCTCTAAGGTGGTCCTCAAAGATTCTCACCTCCTGAAATTCATGCCCTTCCCTTTACCTCAGTGTGGGCTGGACCTAGGGCTTGTTTCTAATGAATAGTGTATGGCAAAAGTGATGGAATGTCACTTCTGAGATCAGGTTACAAAAATATTCTGACTTCCATTTTGCTTGCTTCACTTGCTCACTCGAAGGGAAGCCAGCTACCATGTTGTGAGCTTCCCTATGGCAAGGCCCACCTTGGAAGTTGATCTTCCTCCAGGAGAGTCCTCAGAGGAGATGGCAGCCCAAGCCAATGCCCTTATTGCAGTCTTGTGAGAAACCCAGAGCCAGAGGTACCAACTAATCTACTCCCAAACTCCTGACACAGAAACTGTGAGATAATAAATGTGTTTGTTGTTTTAAGCCACTGAGTCTGGGGGTAATTAGATAGCTAATACAAGGAGGAGTTCCTGAGTAGGAAGATTCCTAAAGAATGAAAATAATTATCAGTGAGAGAAGAAAGAGGAAAGATTAGTGCCTGGGAGAATATTGGGAAGAAGGGAGCACATGCAAGTTTCAAGGAATAAACTAGAAGCAGGTGTCACATTGACTAGACCAGTGTAGCCAGAGATCCAAGTGAAGCAGATGTTTGCCACCAGTAACCAGAAATCACAAGTGTCCTCTCAGTCTAAGAAAGCCAGTGACCTCATCACCTTGGAAGGAAAGCTATCCCTTTTTTCTACGACCAGAATCTTTGGTTGATCCCGTGGGAACATTAAGACATGAAACAATTGCTTTGTCCCTATAAAAGTGGAGTCAATGAAAACAGCTTAAGCCAGTGTTCCTTCGTCATCCGCGACCTCCTTTTACGAACAATTTCACAGAGAGCAATTTCACACTAATTACAGCCCAGTCTTGATTTCCTGTCATTGTTACTGATTGCATACAAGAAATTTATGTCTTCAATGAGGTGAAGTTCAGTCCCCTGTTCCCTGTTTCAGTAGCAGCAAATCATCATTTCATCCAACATCATTTTCTTTTTAAATCAGAATTTTCTTCAATATCATCTGTAGAGAGCTTCACCCTGCTATTATCCTAGGATGAGCAAGGCCATGCTATAGGAGCTCCTCAATCTCTCTTCACTTCAAATCTCTCTTCATAATTGTCAGTCATTGCCTCCCTTTGCCCTGTTTCAGAAGCAACAACAGCTCTCCTTTTTTTGCAAGGTTGGCTCCTCCACTAGAGCTCTTAACCCAACTCCACTCTCCCTTCACTGAGCCATCAGACACCTCCACTCAGATCTTCCTTTCCACTTGCTCCTTCCCCTTAGTCAGCAAACCTTTCCACCCACAGATGTGTCCCCCCACCACAAATGCCCCTTCCGGCTACCACCCTACGTATTTCCTCCCCTCATCTGAATCACTTCTTGACTTCTCATTTGCTCTTCAGCCTACAATTTGTTTTATATACCTACCATTCTACTAAATCGGGTTCAAGATCGCTGCTGCAAGCAGAATTATGGCAGGATGGATCCTCAGTGGCCGTCAGCTCTAATAAGCTGACAGATGTGCCCATGATTCAATCACTCTCCCCCCGATCTCTTCACTGCCTACTGTGTGCCAGGCAGGCACTGTGCTGTAGTCATCCGTAGTTTATAGATGGGCCAGGAAGTATCGCTATCCCAGGGAAACAGCAGTAAACAAAGAAGACAGAAATCCCTGCTCTCTTGCAGCTTACATTCTAGTGTGAAAAGACAAACAAGAAAAAACAAACAAACATAATCAAGCAAGTGTAAAGTATGTCAGCTACGAGAAGTGCTACTGTAAAAAATAAAGGAGGGGAGGGAGTTAGGCAGTGCAGTGGAAGTGAAGAAAAGTGAGGCAGGACTTTATAGAGAGCCTCCAGGGCATAATGGTTAGGGGAAAAGATTCTGGAGCCAAAGGCAACTGTCCGTCCTTAGGCAAGTCATTTAACCTCTTGATGCCTTCATTTCCTCATCTGAAAAATGGGAAGAGTGTTAGAACCTACCACATAGAGCTGTTTTAAGGACTAAATGAGTTTAATACATATGAATTATTTAGAACCATGCCTGAATTCACAAGAAAAACCCAATAAATATTAGCTATGACTGTGCACAAGCCTGTATTTGAATCAAGAACTACTGATTAACTCGGTCCTCTCCCGGGACAAATGACTTCACTTCCCAAAGCCTCAGTTTTCTCATGGGCAAGATGAATACAATTAATTTTAGTTCATAAGTTTCATGCAAAGGTAAAATTAAATGATGTATATAAAGCACTTTGCAAAGCATTCAGCCCATAATAAGCACCTAATAAAATGATAGCTTTAAAAGAAAACACAAAGCAACACGTCTCCCTCGGTTCTATGAGTTTGTCTGCAACTTGGTGAGTATTTTGTATGAAGCCTCCAAGCCATCTTCAGACTCATGAAATAAAACCATGCATATGTCACTGTGTACAGAAATGAAATATGTGAACTACACCTGAGTCCATGAGAATGAATGCATTTCTTCCCAAACCAATAATTTAGCAAACTTCTCATTTGCTTATAATCTTTTTAGTGACAAAATACCATATTTTTAAAATATAGACATGGAGTTTTCTTTTTCTTTTTGAGATCTGTGTGTACCCAAGCCATGCTTGAGGATTTCAAAACACTAATAGTGCTTTGCTTAAACTATGAGCTCTTGAAAATTTCATGTAAATTGGGTTTTGTAGATCATCTCAAAGGTACAAGGGAAGCTTTCAGTATAAAGAATCTTCAGAATGAATCCTTTAGAAAAGCAATGGATTATTGCTAGTTTGACCCAGTTTATCTATTTTAACTGCTTTTAATGTGGCATTCTTCAAAGATCCGGCTGAGCTAAAGTGGCCCACCTGGCTTGGGTGAAAGGCAGGAGAGAATGACAGGAGAGACTGGTGGTGGCTCAGAGAAGGGAAAATGTGTTTGTTTCCAGCAGCAGATGCAAAGCTTAGGAAATTCAACTTCCACAACCTTGTGAAAGCTGTCTGTGGAAGGCATTTTTGGCTCAAAAAGGTCCTAAGAAATGTAAGTCTGCTCTGAGATTATAAACAATGACCTGGGATGGAGCAAAGTTCTCAGATTTCAGCACCCTGGCAATAACCTACATCAATAATGTACTCCTAAATTCCCCCTGAGTATTCCAGCTTGCAACTGAAACAGACAGTGTGATTAGTAATATTTCACACTTGTATCAAAGGACCTGTGATCTTTGTGCATCAGAGAAAGCTTCATGAAAGATGGCAACGCAGTGGTCAGTACCGTCAGCAGCGTGTACAGGAACCTGAGAGGCAAAATGAAAGATGAAGCCCAAGATTTACCAAGTTTCAGCAAGACATGAAGGTGATGATGTGGAAATGGATAAACTGAGCACACGGGCAATGTGTATTCAAAGTATATTCTCCTCCAAGTGGCTTTTATGGTTCAGTTAAACACAGTTGAGGCAATTGTCATTTAAAATAATCTTTTCCAGATCATAGTACTACAATATTTTGCAACCTGCTAAATTAGGTTTTTGTTTCAAGCCTTCTATAAGCAAGTCTAAATCCCTGAGAGAAAGCAAGGAGGTGACGGGATTTCATTGTGTCAGGCTGGATGGCTGGGAGAGAGATAAAGGAAAGAAGCACAATCCCCCTTTCAAACAATGAAGGACACTGCCTAGGTTGCACTGCATCCTCACGTGTGGTGCTGGGCTAGGCTCCTGTACTCAGAGAATTAAGGTGGCTCTGGATGTTGGCATAATGAGGCCCTTCCTATCAATGTCCTGCTAGAAATGTCAGGCTGCTCTGGTCACTGGATGCCCTACCAACAACCTGTATTATGTCCATGGACATTAGAGTTAGGCAGTCCTGGGTTTGAATCCTGGTTCCTCTGCTTACTAGCTGTGTGATTTGGGCAAGTTGCTTAACATCTCCAGTCTCTATGTCTTTATCTGTAACACTGGGATCATGATACCCTATGCAGAACCTCATAGCTCTGTAGTGACAACTGAAGGAGGTAACACATGCACCGCCCATGGCAGAGTCTGGTACAGAGCTAGGGCTCTGCATGGCAGCAACAGGCAAAGATGCCATTGAGGCAGAATCAGGAACCCTCAGAGGATTTTTCCCATGGAGACATTCTTGCCACAATAATAAGAGATAACAGTGAGACAGAGAGTCAGAGAGCACTTACCATGTCCCAGGCAGGCCATGTTCTAAGTGAATTACTATGAATTAACTAATGTGATCCTCACAACAACCCTGTGAGGCAGGTGTGATTGTTACGACGGTTTTATAGAGGGAGAACACTCAGAAAGGAAGTAATTATATTACCCCAGGCCACTCTACCAGTGAAGGATGGAGTCAGGGTTTGTGCCCGGGCAGCCTGGCTCTAAAACCCATGCATATACCTTCAACACGGTACTGTTACACTAACATGGCACTAAAAAATAAAAGAAAGAGATAACCATAGCACATCAGTACTCACTTAGCCAAGTGGAGGTCAGTATATATGTCAAATATACATACATATATGTGTACATAAACACACATACCCCTAAGTTTGCATATATGACAAAACTGTGTTCCTAGCCTAAAAGGACATGCACAAGTCAAAAAGCTGTCTGTCTGCTCCATGGACAGTGGTGCCGCCTTTACACGGTAACCTGAAACAACAATGGAACACCCAGGGTGATTTCCTGTGGTCCCCATGGCGTCACCATGTGTCAGTCACTTGAGTCATTAAAACCAGAAACCCAACAGTCACCCTGAATTCCCCCTTCTGATGCGCCTCATCCAATGCCCCAATTCACATCTATAGACCTATAGATTCTATCTCCTAGGTTTCTCTTGAATCCATCCTTTCTCTGTTCTCCTCAGAGCCCCAGCTCAATCCTCTCTCTCAGCAGCTGTGGGTGGGGGAGGGGGGGTAAGGAGTCTGGATGGAGCAAAGCCAGCACTCTGGTCATCTCTGTCCCTCTCTCCAGAAGGCCACCTGCCCAGAATGTCCAGGCTCTGGGGTCACGCAGATTCCCCAGGATCCACTGGCCCCTGTGGCTCCTGCAGTCTGGGCCTGAGTTGGGAAATGTTTGTGTGGGAACAAGCAAAATGAAAACTGAGGGGCTATAGCCCCACGAAGAGGACAACGGTGCACGGTGGGTGGAGAATCAATATGGCGCCTGCCATCCACTCAGGTCTGTGGTGACGGGAAGCAACCCTCAGGGCACTGGTAGCCTGGTGCTTTGTCTTCAAGAAGCTCCCAGTTCATTGGCAGCAGCTGCTTTGGGGCTTGTGAGGGTAAAAAGGCTCTCCTGCAGCTCAGGAGCCTATTGACTGCCAGAGATAAGAGGGAGAGAGAAACAAACCCCCCCACCTACCCTTTTTGCTGGACTCCAAGCCTCTCGGGGGTTGACCTCTGCCAATGTCTTGCTGCTTCTTGTTCTGCTCCACAACTTCTTCCCGTGGAATCTCTTGTAGGTTCTGGCACTTTTCCCTCAGAATTATATCTGATCTATGTTTGTTTATTTGTTTGTTTTTTCTTTTTCATCTAAACTTTTCCTTCTCGCTGAGACGATCTGGCAGCTGGTGTCTCTGGGCCGCCATCTTCCCTCCTAATCCACGTTAAGCCTATTTTGAAAAATACTGATGTTCAGGCTCCTTCCAGGCCATTTGGATTAGAATCTCTGTAGCACAGACATTGGTCATGTTTTGAAATTTCCCTGAATTATTCTAATCTGCAGGTGGAGTCGAGAACACAAATGAAATCCTTAATGATCAATGTGTAGCAATCCTTTAAAAATGTTTACTTCTTGGATCATTGGTTAGTTTGTTGTAGATTAAATATGACCCAGGATCTTCTAATTCTTTCATGAATAGTCAAAGAGGTATCTAATTGCTTATCATAAGTGCAGATCAATTTAGCACTGGTACTGAGAAGCCCAAAATAATGTATTTAGTTTCCTGTATTATGAAAATTTATAAGCATCACATATGTAAATGTCATAGAAACCCAACGTATATATTGTAGCTTATGTTAAGTTTGGCTGCCCAAGGAGGAAGAAGGAAGTTAGTTCACATTTACTGCCCACCTTTTGTGAGCTAAGTACTTTATATATATATTATCTTTTTTAATGGGCAGATTAGCTTACCATAGTATTTTTGAAACATAAAGTTATGAAATCACTTTAGTGGGTCACAACCAATATTTCTTAAATTAAAAATGATAAAAAAGAATAAAAATATGAGTGCATCAAATGCAGTTATGGGACATATTTTATGAAAACTTTGTTTCAGTTATACATGTGTGGGCATATGTATGTATCTAACACATTGCATTGTGATAATAGACTATATTTCTTATTCCAGGTTGCTGCTAAAATATTTGAAAACCACCACACATAGACATAGTTATTATTAAATCCAGTTTATAGATGGAAAATATGAGGCTTAGCGATCTTAAGTAACCTACCCAAGGTCACATAGCTAGCAAGTGGTGGAACCCATTTTATTTACCAATATACCACACTGGAGAAGGCAAACCTTACTCATAAATAAATTATCTGCAGAGAGGAGACCCACACGTGTTAATAATTACTGTTTTTTCAATAACACTAGTTTAATGACAGTATTGCAACTTCCTAATTTTATTGTTAAGACAACATTTTCCAGACTTGCTCGCTGATTTATTAACTGTCACAACCCTAGCCACAGTTTGAACTCCAGCTAAGTTTTCTTTCCACTTTCACCACTTCTAAGCATAGTTGGAACTCCTATGCTGTGGGCTTCATTTGTTGTGATTTCTCTCCTTTGTTATTCCAGGCACATCGTTTCACCGGGAGGAGCCAGGGGCTCCCTCCTTGGCTCCCGACACCTTTGTCCCAGAGGCAGCCTCCCCAAGGCTAAGCCTGCAAGCACAGGGCCCACCTGGCGGTCCTGGCAGACCCTTGGTGCAGAGTGGCTGAGTGGACAGATTTGCACACGATCTGCACCTGGACAAACAGGACTCAAACATGCCAGCTCCAAGGGCAATATTGCTGTGCTGGATCATTTTACTGGCTGCATCCTCAGCCACCCAACAGAGAAATTCCTTCCCAACTCAGTGTCTGTAAAACCCCAAGAATGCCTCTCATGAGCAGAACAGACTTCAGAGTGGTTTTGACAATTTGGAATAGGTTAGTGATTTTATGTTTTCCTACTTGAGCTTCCTGTTTCTTCAAGATCCACAGATTTTTTTTTTAGACTGTGATGGAGCATAGCCCTGATCTTGTCCACAAAATCCTTCTGCCTAATGAGAAGCAAAAGTACCCAAACCCACAAAGTTGGAGGGAAAACCCTCCACAGGCCACCCCCAGCCGTATACTCACATGAGGTTTTCACCTGAGGGTAGATGTTATTTTGGTGGGATCTGAGAGAATAGCTCTGTGGGCAGAACTCCCTCTAACAAGTTGAACTAACAGCCCAGGCTGCTGGGGTAGCGGGGAGAAGCCCCATTGCCCTCTAAGCTGGAGAGGAGGCAGTGACTGTCAGTCTTGCCCTCCCTGAGGAGACATTGGCTTTGATTAAGGGGAGACAGGACTAGCTGCATAATTGTGGTCTAGTGCCAAAAAAAAAAAAAATGAGGTCTCTTGTTGAAAAATGGTGACAACAAAATGAATCCTTCTTCTAATCCCATCCCCTGTAACCATGTGTGCACATTTTTACGTGGACACTCTGTTTATCATGTTTTGATGTGGTTCTGCAACTAACATTTAACTAGAATTTACTATATGCCGGGCCCTGGATTAATTATTTTACATACATTATCTTATTTAATCCTGTAAAAAAAACCCTAGGAAGTAAGAACTACTGTCCTTCCCATTTTGCATATGGGGAAACTGAGGCTTAGGGAGGATATCTTATTTGCTTAAATTTATTTACTAAAAAAGTGGCACTCAGCCTGAATGTGAGATGAAACTGGGAGGAGACAGGAGAGGCACTCACCACAGGAGAAGAATTTAAGGGGATTCAAAAATACTCAGTAATCAAGATAAATACTACTTCCATGCAGTATTTTAATTAAAGGATTTATTTTGAGATAATTGTAGATTCACGTGCAATTGTAAGGAATAATACTCCAGGCACGCTATACTCAGTTTCTTTCAATAGTAACACTTTACCAAGCATCACAACTATGCCATTGATATTAATACAGTCAAGATACAGAATATTTCCATCCCCACAATGATCATTCATGTTGCCCTTTTATAAACATCCCAAACTTTTCTCCTCATCCCCCCCATCGCTGTTTCATCTATGGTTCAAAACATCCCCAGAGTTCCACCTCCTATCTGCAGAATTAGAAGGACAATGTGGTGGGATCCACCCTTTGAGACACCTTGTTGCCTCTCTGATGTTATTTCTACTTCTGGTAATAAAATTTATATTTATTACATTTTACAGGAAAAGCCATTGGAAAACCTTTGTGTTAATATGGAAAATGTTGTTAAGGGTGACCGTTTCTTCTCCTTAAATCCTTCTGTAGCTTCACACAACACTGTCACTGCCGAAATAAATTCTATGGCTATAGATGCTGCTCTGACCTCTTGTAGCAGATGCTGTTGGTTGTCTACCCAGTCAATATACATCTATGCCCCTGCTCTTTCCTAACAGAATCCTACTTTCATTTTATTCATCCTGCTGTGAGCATGGAAGGTGGGCCCGATATTCAAGTCTAGAAAGCACATTTTTATTTGTCTAAGCCAATAACGTGGACCTGTTTTCTTTGCTCCTGGTATTGGCATGCATGTAAAATTCAAGCCAATGAAATGTGAGAACTGATTCCTGGGATGCCTATGGCCATCTTTTTGTCACTCTAAAGATGAAGCCAACACACAGAGAAGGGCAGAATCAAAAGCATTGCATGGAGATAGACATGGAGCTCAGATATCCAGTGCCTACACTAGCCCGCTCTCTGGACTGGTATTAGTTAAGAGAATCAATTCCCTTATTATTTAATCTGGTTAGATTGTGGGTTTTCTGTTACTTGTAGCCAAAAACTTCTAATCCTACACCCTACTTAGATCCTAATATCTTGTCTAAGATTTATACCCAGGCATAGAGGAATCTATGCCCTTTTTTACTCTGTCACAGTAAAATATGTCTGATGCCAAGGTCCATAATGTGTATTTATTCATATACATATTACCAATTATTATATCTGAAGACCATTTTAAAATCGTTCTTCTGAAAATTCCCTTAGTTTTCCCTCTAGGTGTTACTCAAGGTTGGGCATTTCCCTGGCTAGCAGCAGTTCGAAAACTACATACTTCTTAATGGGATAGGAATTACAGCAGTTCCAGATATAAGTCCCCACAGGTGATTTATGTAGAATGGAAAAGAGCCACATAGGTAATCAACAAAATGATATCACATTACACTGGCTTCACCCTTGTCTGCCCGTTTAATTACAAACATATGGAAGGACAAATTAGCTGATTCTCTGGGGTGAGCCACGCAGCGACAGAGCCCAAACTGGAGAGATATCAGATTTACTTGGCAAGGCCATGTTTCCCTGAGGTGCTTTAGACAACTTATGGATGACACAGCTGCAGGTCTTGGCTATTCAGATTTAGCTACCTCATGGTGCAAGGAACTGCCATGCAGAGGTTATGATCATTGGTTCTCAAAATCTGTGAAGCTGTTTGTTTTCACTCTTCCTGGACCACCCTCACCTATTTCCTTGTGCAACTATAAACCTTATTTGCTGGTCAGTCAACACAGGCTTTATCAACTCTCACCAAAATCTAAAGAGAGAACTAGAACAATTACTAGAATAATGCTACACAAACATCCTTGGGCATGCAAGCCACCTGGGATATTGTTACAATGCAGATTATAGTTCATCATGTCCTGGGTGGGGCCTTAGTTCTGCATTTCTAACAAGCTCCCAGGTGTTGCTGATGCTGTTGGTCTGTGGACCACACTCTGAGTAACAAAGACCCAGGTCACCAGGACCTGCGATTGAATTCCCTGAGATTAAATTCAGGCCATGATGAGACTGGGGTTTTGCTTTCTATTAAGGGGCTTAGATTGACTTGGTTGAACAGAGAGCTTGCAGTCAGCCAGCGCCTCTTCAGTGAATGATTGTGAGGGGAAAAAAAACACAGGCCTCAGTGAGAGAGCGTGAAAAGGACGTGAATAAGGAGTAAGTCCTGGCACTGTTAGAATCCCTGGTCTCAGTGGCTTCTGAAGTCCTGCTAAATCCTGAGCCTAGTTGTTCAACACTGCATCAGACTGCCAGAGCTAATAACTTCCTCTCTTTGCTTAACCAGCTCGAGCTGGACTTCTACTGCTCAGAACCAGGATTCCTAACAAATACAAATTGTAATGCAATGGCTAAATAAATTATGATAAACCCCTGCAGAAGAATTATGCCGCTGTCAAAAAGCATTATTTCAACAAATACATTGGGATGGACAAGTAATACAAAGTTAAGTGAAAAGGGCATAATACCAATGTATATATACAGAATAGCCTGAATTATATCAATTTTTGAAGAATTTTAAGTCAGTGCCCAAAAACATAAAGAGTAGATTTGGTAGGCTGAATAATGGGCCCCCAAATATTTCCATGTCCTAATCCCTAGAATTTCTGAATGTTACTTTATATGGCAGTGGGGACTTTGCCAGTGTAATTAAATTAAGGATCTTGAGATGGAGAGATTATCCTGAAATATCTAGTTTGGTCCAATATAATCCTATTGGTCCTTATAAGGCAAACTCAGGAAGAGACAGAGTCAGAGGGAAAGGGGACAAGATGACAGACGCAAAATCGAAGTGCTGTGCTTTGAAAATAGGGGAAAAATGTTACAAACCAAGGAATGTGAGTGACCACTAGAAACTGAAAAAGGCAAGGAAACATATTTTCCCCTAGAGCCTCCAGCCCTGCCAACACCTTGACTTTAGCCTGGTGAAGTTGATTCAGACTTCTGACCTCCAGAAGAGTAAATTTGTGTTGTTTAAAGCCACTAAATTTGTGTTAATTTGTAACAGCAGCAATAGGAAACTAATACAGTAGCTGTCTCTGTACTTCCCTTTAATCAACATGTTACTTTTATAGGAAAAAAAAATTTAATTTAAGGGAAGGCATAAGTATAGCTTGCTATAAGAGGTATTATTAATAATACTTGTTAGAGTTGAATGTAGCTTGTTTACTGTTGTTTTCTAGAACTGTAGAATATAATCACAGTGTAGTCTAATTTCAGCACATATCAAGAGAATGTCTCCTGTACTAAAAGGATTCGATCCCATCATTCCCCTGGGAAAACTCTTGGCTTATGCTGTTGATATCCAACAGGTGGCTTAGCAAAGTGTATTCACAAGATCAATGCCTGATGACAACCAAAAGTCACAGTGACATATTCAACTCACAGAGCATATAAAAGGCAGAGCAAGCTCATGACTCTACTTGGAATTCTCCATTCTCCTCTCAGTGTATTCTCAGCACTGTGACTTTGGAATCACATTTGGAATCACCAAGAACAACAACAATAGAAAAAGTTACATGACTGCTATATGCCTGAGGGAGGCTAGTGTAATATTAAGTCTTGAAACTCTGAACGCTGCTCATGAAGCAACCAAATAAGGCTGAAGAGTCTGACATTCCCAATCCTAGGCTGGGATCACTGGCCCCTCCTCTGAGCTCTCAAAGTCATCCATGTACATTTGTTCTATCATGATTATCCATCCTATTGTAATTATTTGTTTACACATCTATATCCCCAGCTAGATTTTTATTTCTTCTAGGGTGGGGCTGTGTCTCATTCCTCTTTGATTTCCCAGCCTAAAACAGTGTCTGGCATAGACAAGGCATTTAATAAATGGTTGTTGAATTAAATTAAATTGAATTCTGGCCTTAGCAACAGAACCCAAGACAATAAAAATTCAATTTTCTTGATTCTATCTTCAAAGAGCTTACTAAAGTGGAACGACGTGACATCTTGACCAACTCTCCCCCAGGCTTTGGGCAAACATGAAATCTCTTCTAGGGGAAACCTATCTTTCTCTGTTTGAGTTTAGATTTCAAAGGGTAAAATTCAGACAGTGCCCTGGAACTCCAAATGCATTCATGATGAATGAGAGCCCCATTCAAGCCCCTTAGTTTCTCTTCCCTAGGATTGATTAAAGCCAGGCCAATACTGGTTGATGTCAGTTCTATCCCTTCCTCCTTAAGATACTTTGCTAAATGTGGGTTGAGATACAAAAACACAATTAAATTCTTGATGCCTTAGGATCTTCTCAAGAAACAACTAAAGTGGCTGGCTAGAGTTCCTTTAGCAGGCCATAATACATAAGCATTTTGGCTTTGAAATCATATTGATCTGGGTTTAAATTCCAGCTGCAGCTTTCGATAGCCAAGAGACAGAAGGTGTGTTATTTTACCTACCTGAACTTCATTCAGTTCCTTCATTTAGAAAGTGAGGACAAAATATAAACCTATTGAGATTGTTGTATGTTTATATAAATTGTGTAACATATCAGAATTTCTGTACATAGCAAGTTCTTAAGAAGTAATAGTTGCTATTATCATGAATAATAATAATTATCCCACAGAAGAGGCTCCAGAGAGGATGAGGCCTAATACTGCATATTCCCAACTACCCTAGATTTGGAAGACACATCTTCCCAGGTATTTTTTCTTCCATGTAGCCCCATCTAGAGTGAGGCCACAGGGAAAAAATGGGATCATCATGGTCAATAGAACATCTATCATCAAAGAGAGAAGACTCATTCCTAATAACCAAATAACCATAATATTCCCATCTGGACTAACTTTACGCATATCCATGTAGTTCTTCCCCTTCTTTGGAAACTAAACCATGTTTGACCTCTTAACCACCAGCCACCCCTTGCCAAATGTCACTGATGCTTTAGGAGCCTCAAAAGCACCACAGTTGAGGAACTTCTGTTTCTGACCAAGATGGAGTGACAAAGACTAGATTTACTCTCCCAGCTGAAATAACTAAAAAATGGACAATCTATACAAAGTGATGGTTTTCAAGATATTGGATATCAGTAACAAAAGACTGTGTTCCCTGATAGGTGGAAAGAAATGAGATGATCCCTAAGATTCCCATGACTTTCTGCCTGGAGACGGTTTTCAGGCTGCAGAGCATGAAAGGGGAACCCAAGAAGAGTCCATTAAACTTCCTGAAATGAAGAGATGAAGTGGGAGTCCAGAGAAGAGAAGGTGGCTAGAGTTTCTAGGTCAGAGTACTAGAGATGAGGGAACTGCAGAGAGAGAGGGGAGAGCTTGGGAGATGAGCAGAGGTTGCCCCCAAGTCTTCAGCTAAGTAGTGATAAGCACATGTATTTAAGTAAACTACCCAAGGCTAGGGCCAGCAGAACCATCTGAAAACATTAGAGAAACACTTGGAATTCAAACAGGGCCAAAAAATAGTTCCTGTTTCTATCAGCCAGAATGGAGAATATCATAATTCACAGGACATTGATGTGATCTTATATATAGAAAACCCTAATGGCTCAACCAAAAACTGTCAGAAATAATAAATGAATTCAGTAAAGTTACATGATATGAAAGCAACATACAAAAAGCTGTAGAGTTTCTATACACTAACAACAAACTATCCAAAAAAGAAATCAAGCAAACAATCCCATTTACAATAGCACAAAAAAAATACTTAGGAAAAAATTTAACCAAGGAGGTAAAAGATCTGTATACCATAAAACATTAATGAAAGAAATTGAAGAAGATACAAATAAATGGAATGATATTCCATGTTCATGGATTAGAAGAATAAATATTGTTAAAATGTTCCTACTACCTGAAGTGATCTATAAATTCAATGCAATACCTATCAAAATTCTAATAACATTTTTTCACAGAAATAGAAAAAAGAATTCTAAAATTTGTGTGGAACCACGGAAGACCCCAAATAGCCAAAGCAATCTTGAGCAAAATGAACAAAGCTGGAGGCATCCTGCTACCTGATCTCCAAATATACTATAAAGCTATACTAATAAAAACAGCATGGTACTGACATAAAAACAGACATACGGAACATTATGCTAAGTGAAACAAACCAGGGACAGAAAGACAAATACTACACGAACTCACTTGCATGTGGAATCTAAAAAAATCGAACTCATAGAAGCAAAGAGTAGAATGGTGGGTACCAGGGTTGGGGGATGGGATTGGGGAGATGTTGGTCAAAGGGTACAAAGTTTCAGTCAAACAGAAGAAATATATTCTGGAGATCTATTGTACAGCATGGTGACTATAGTTAATAATAATGTATTATATACTTGGAAATTGCTAAGAGCAAATCTTTAATGTTCTCAGAATAACAAAAAAGATAAGTGAGGTGATGAATATGTCCATTAGCTTGATATAACCATTTTCCATTCATACATATACATAAACATCACATTGTATACCATAAATATATATATATAATTTTAACTTGTCAAACCTTAATAAAGCTTTTTTAAAAAGTGAAATAAAGACTTTGTAGACATACAAAAGCCAAAATAATTCATCACCAGCAGACCTGCACTATAAGAAAGAAAGTTAAAGGAAATCTTTTAGGTTAGACTGAAAGTGAGATCAGACAGGAATCTGAATCTACACAAAGGAATGAAGACCAATGTAAATAGTGCTACATGGGTAAATATAAAGACTTTTTCATTATTTAATCTCTTTAAAAGATAATTCACTATTTAAAAAATATTATATTGTGAGGTTTATAACATAGAAGTAAAATGGATGACAATAATAGTACAAGGGCTGGAAAGAAAAAAATGGAAGTATGTAGTTGTAAATTTTTTATACTATACTTGAAGTGATATAATATTGATTGACAATAGGCTACAAAGTATTAAAGAGGTATAATGCAAAACCAAGAGCAACCAATGAAAGAACACAATAAGGAGCTATTGTCAATAAATCAATAAAAAGGATAAAATAGAATCATAGAAAATACTCAACACAAAACAGTGAAGAAAAATAGGAAAAGGAGAACAGATGAGACAAATAGAAAGCAAAGAGCAAGACAGTATATTTCAACTCAACTATATAAAAAATTGAAATAAATGTAAATGGTCTAAATATCCCAATAAAAAAGCATATATTGTCAGATTGGATCAAAAAGCAAGATCTAACAATGGTCATGCACTATATAACATTGCAGTTCATGATGAACCACATACACAATGGTGGTTTCATAAGATTATTATGGAGCTGAAAAATTCCTATTGCTTAGTGAAGTCATAGCTGTCATAACATCATAGCACTACGCATTACTCACATATTTGTGGTGACACTGGTGCAAACAAGCCTGCTGCAGTCCCAGTCCTATAAACGTATAGCACATACAATTAGGTACAATATATAATACTTGATAATGAGAATAAACAACTATATTCCTGGTTTATTTATTTACTATACTATACTTTTTATCATAATTTTAGAGAGTACTCCTTCCTTCTCTTATATATTTTTTTGAAGTTAATGGTAAAACAACCTCAGGCAGGTCCTTCAGGGGGTATTCCAGAAGAAGGCATTGTTATCATAGGAGATGACAGCTCCATGCATGTCATTGCCCCGAAGACCTTTCAATGGGCCGAGATGTGGAGGTAGAAGGCAGTGATATCGATGATCCTGTGTAGGCCTAGACTAATGTGTGTGTTTGTGCCTTGTTTTAAACAAAAAGGTTTAAAAAGGAAAAATACAAATAATTTTAAAATAAAAAAGTTTATAGAATAGGGATCTAAAGAACGAAAATATTTTTGTACAGCTGTACAATGTGTTCGTGTTTTAAACTAAGTGTTTTTACAAAAGAATCAAAAAGTTAGAAAAATTTAAAGTTTATAAAGTAAAAAAAGTTATAGTAAGCTAAGGTTAATTTAGTATTGAAGAAAAAAATATGTTTTTTCTAAATTTAGTGTAACTTAAGTGTACAATGTTTATAAAGTCTGCAATAGTGTACAGAAATGTCCCAGACCTTCATATTCACTCACAACTCACTCACTCACTGACTCATCCAGAGCAACCACCAGCCCTAGCTCCATTCATGGGAAGTGCTCTATACAGGTGTACCATTTTTTATCTTTTATATACCATATTTTTACTGTACCTTTTCTATGCTTAGATATGTTTACATACACAAATATTTACCATTGTGTTACAGTTGCCTAAAGTATTCAGTACAGTAATATGCTATATGTGTTTGTAGCCTAGGAGCAATAGGCTATACCACATAGCCTAGGTATGTAGTAGTCTATATCATCTAGGTTTGTGGAATTGCACCCAATAATGTTTGCACAACAATAAAATCGCCTAACTCATTTCTCAGAACACACCCCTGTCATTAAGCAATGTATAACTGTATATGCTGCCTAAAAGAAACTTTTTAAATAAAAAGACATATATAGGTTAAAAACAACAGGATGAAATATGTCATGATAGCACTACTCAAAAGAAAGCTGGAGTGGCTATGTTCATACTAGACAAAGTATATTTTTGGGCAAATAAATCAACAGGGATAAATAAGGCCATTTCATAATGATAAAATGTCAATTGATCAAGAAGACATAGAAATTCTAAATGTTTATGAACCTAGCAACAGAGCTTCAAAATACATGAAACAAAACTAACAGAACTGCAAGGAGATTAGACAAATCCATAATTATACTTTGGAGATATTGTCCCTCTCTCAATAATTGATAGAATAAGCAGACAGCAAGTCAGTATGAATATAAAAGGCATGAACAAGACTGTCAACTACCTTAACCTAATTGACATTTATAGAGCACTCTAAAAAAAAAAAAAAAAAAAAAAAACCAGCACGAAATACTTTCTTTGCAAATGCTCATGTAACATTTGCCAAAATAGACCATATTCTGTGCCATACAACAGTCTAAATAAATTTAGAAAATTTCAAAATATATAAAGTGTGTTCTCTAGCCATAATGGAATTAAATTAGAAATCTATAATAGAATGATATCTAGAAAATCTCCAAATATTTGGAAACTAAATAATACACTCCTATGGCCAGGTACAGTGACCCAGGCCTGTAATCCTAGCACTCTGGGAGGCCTAAGTGGGAGGTCCACTTGAGGCCAGGAATTTGAGACCAGTCTGAGCAAGAGTGAGACCCCAATCTCTACAAAAAGTAGAAAAATTAGCTGTGTGTGGTGGCACGGGCCTGTTGTCCCCGCTACTCAGGAGGCTGAGGCAGAAGGAGCACTTGAGCTCAGGACTTTGAGGTTTCAGTGGAGCTATGATGACAACACTGCACTCTAGCCCAGGTGATAGAGCAAGACCCTATCTCAAAAAAAAAAAAAAAACCACAACAACAAAATATTAATAACACACTCCTCACTCATGTGTCAAGAAAACATCAACTAGAAAATTAGAAAGTGTTTTAAAATCAATGAAAATGAAAACACAATGTAGCAAAATTTATGGAATGCAATAAAAACAAACTTAGAGGGAAATTTATAGCACTAGACACCTATATTAAAAAGAAGAAAGTTCTTGAAGCTGAATCTGCTGGTGTGAAAATAAGTAAATAAATAATAATTTAAAAAAAGAAGAAGAAAGTCCTAAAATCAGTGACTTCAGCTTCTACCCTAAGAAAGTGGAGAAAGAAGAGCAAATGAAATCTAAGGTATATTTAAGAAAGGAAACAACAAAGGTCAGTGTGGAAGTTGATGAATTAGAAGACAAAGCAAGAGAGAAAATCAACAAAACAAAGGATGGCTCTTTGAAAATATTGATAAAGTTGATAAATAATAGCTAGACTGATCAGGAAGATAAAAAAAGAGAAGACAAATTACTACTCTCAGGAATGAGAGCAGTGGCATCACTACAGACACTACCGATATTACAAGGATAATAAAGTAATATTATGAATAACTTTATGCCAATAAAGGCAACTTAGACAAAATGGAAAAATTCCCTGAAGGATACAAACTATCACAGCTATGCAAGAAAAGAAAAAAATAGATAATCTGAATAGCTCTTTATGTCTTAAAGGAATTGAATTTGTAGTTAAAAATCTTTCCACAAAGAAAACTCCAGGCACAGATGACTTTATTGATGAATTCTACCAAACATTTAAACATGAAATAATGTCAATACTACACAAACTCTTCCAAAAAATTGAAGAGGAGGGGACACTTCTGAGATCATTTTATGATGCCGGTATTACACTGATATTAAAACCAGACAAAGATATTATAAGACAAAGTTACAGAGGTAAAAATTCTTAACAAAATTTTAGTAAATAGAATCCAACCACATATAAGAAGGGCCATATATCATGATGAAGTGGAGCTAATCCCAGATTTATAAAGAGAAATCTTACCATCATCCCAATAGATGCAGGAAAAGCATTTGACAAAATCCAACATCAATTCTTGATAAAAACCCTTAGCAACCAAGGAATAGAAGGAAATTTTCTCAACCTGATAAAGGGCTTGTACAAAAAACCTACAGCTAACATAATACTTAATAATGAACGACACAGTGCTTTCCCCCTAAGATTAGGAACAAGGCAAAGATGTCCACTCTCATCACTTCCAATCAAAATTATACAGGAAGTTCCAGCTAATGCAATAAGGCAAAAATTAAAATAATAAAATAAAACAAACAACATCTAGATTAAAAATGAAGTGAAACTGTCTTAATCACAGACAACATGATGAACGCAGAAAATCCCAAGGAATCAAAAAAAGCTACTAGAACTAATAAGTCAGTCTAAGAAAGTTGCAGGATGCAAAATCAATATATTAATAATATACATAAATCAATTGTATTTATATATGCTAGCAGTGAACAAATGGAAGTTGAAACGAATTACAGAAAAAATACCATTTACAATAGCATCAAAAATATGAAATATTGTAGGATTAAATCTAACCACAACAACAACAGCTTTGTACTCTGGAAACAAAAACATTGCTGAGATTAATTAAAGACCTAAATAAATGGAGAAATGTACTGTGTTTATGGGTCAGAATATTTAATATTGTTACAATGTCAATTCTTCCCAAATTGATCTATAATTTCAACACGATCCCAATGAAAATACAGAATATATAACCTAGGAAAGTGTTAAGCCCCTTAAAACTATGGCCTAATACTAGGAAGATCCTAGCACTGGCTTAATGAAACAGCTGGGGGCAAGAAACCAAGGCTGCTGTGCACTGACCATACCTGTCAAAACTTTATTGTTGAGCAACATAAATTGATTTGGCCTATATTTGGTAGTTTATGCTACATTCATTTATTCATTCAGTTAGCCAACTCTGCCTACTATATAATGAAGCGTCAAAAGAGCTTTTTCTTCCAGAGTGGACATAACTTATTTAAATAGGATGGTCAGCTTTTAGAAAGGCATAACACTCTATATACAGGATTTAAGAAACACTGGTGCTTCCTATGACACTGGTTCATTTAAGAAACATTTATGAAACACCTCTTTGTCTCTGGTGCACACCTTTTTAAGGCTACCTTGAGTCCTAGTTCAAACATCACCTCTCTGTCAAGCTTTTTCAAAGCTCCCAGGCAAAATAAACTTTCAAAAATGACTTATAAGTAAATGTATTTATTTACTCATTTATAGTTTATCTTGCCTTGTGCCAAAAAAAAAATTCAGACTGGTGTTACACATTATACAATCAAATGATTTTATGGCTGGAAGGAGTTTTATTATAATATTAATGTTAACATAATAAAATTCATTATTTACCCATATGCCTTCCCAAGTGGATCACAAACTTCCTGAGGGGAGACTGTATCTTATTCATCATTGAATCCCAACACATGTCGGTGCTTGTAAAATGAATACAGTCACACATACCTGAGCAAACACCAAGTGAATGTTATCCTTCAAAGCAGTACCTTGGGAAAGAGTGCGCTTTTCAATAATACTGACATGGCATAAAATTCCTTCCAAATTTGAAATTATCTTCAGAACAAGTTTCGAAAGCACACAAGAAAGCAAGAAATATTATTTTAACTTGCCTTTTCATTTTTCTCCAAAATAGTTTATTCTCCAAAATTGATTATAAATTTATTTAGGCCATTTCCAAAAGTCAAATTCCTCCTCAAAGGATGGTGAATCACCACAGTAAAGGTCAGTCTTGTAGATGCCTTCTAAATATTTCAGTCCTGTCCTGTACAGTGGTTCCATTCCCGTCCCTCACCCAACCCATGCCCCAAAACCACTTTGATTTAGAGATTTTGGTTCAAACCCCAGCTCTGCCACTTGTTATCTGTTTAAATGTGGGCAAATAATTTGAGCTCTCTGAGCCTCGGTTTGCTCACCTGTGAAACAGGGAAAATAAATAACATATTTTGATCCCCGTGCTAAGTATTTTTAATTAATTAATTAACTTCAACTGGTAATTAAAATGTGTATTATTAGTAATACTGTTTTTGATTGACAATTCATAATTGTATACATTTATGGGGTACAATGTGATGTTTTGATATATGTATACAATGTGGAATTATTAAATCAAGCTAGTTAACTTATTCATCACCTCGCTTACCTATTATTTTTTATGGTGAGACATTTGAAATTTACTCTCCTGATTATTTTGAAATATACAATATGTTATTATTAACTATAGTCAATAGTGCAATCAATCTCAGAATCTATTCCTCCTGTCCATCTGAAACTTTGTACCCTTTGATCAACATCTCCCCATTCCCTCCCCTCCCCATTGTCTGCCCCAGCCTCTAGGAACTATCGTTCTACTCTACACTTCTGTGAGTTTGACTTTTTTTAGATTCTACATGTAAGTGAGATCATGCAGTATTTGTCTTTCTTTGCCTGGCTTATCTCGCTTAGCATAATGCCCTCCAGGTTCATCCATGTTATCACAAATGACAGGATTTCTTCCCTTACAGGCTGAATGGTATTCCATCGTGCATAAATACAACACTTTCTTCATCCATTCATCTATGGATGAGCACTTAGGTTGATTCCATATTTTGGCTATTGTGAATAACGCTGCGATGAACACAGGAGCACAGGTAGCCCTTCAACATATTGATTTCAGTTCTTTCGGATATATACTCAGAAGTGGGACTACTGAATCATCATGTAAGCTCTATTTTTAGTTTTTTGAGGAACAACCATAATGTTTCCCATAATGGCTATACTGATTTACATTCCTACCAACAATGTACAAGAATTCCCTTTTCTTAGAATCCTAACCAATCTTTCATCTTTTTGATAAAAGTCATTCTAAGAGGTGTGAGGTGGTATCTCATTGTGGTTTTAATTTGCGTTTCTCTAGTGATTAGTGATACTGAGTGTTTTGTCATATACCTGTTGTCCATTTGTATGTCTTCTTTTGAGAAATGTCTGTTCAGGTCCTTTGCCCATTTTTTGATAAGGTTATTTGTTTTCTTGCTATTGAGTTGATGAGTTCCTTATATATTAATATTTTTGATATTAACCCCTTATCAGATGTATGGTTTGCAAATATTTTCTCCTATTCCACAGGTTGTCTCTTTACTCTGCAGATTGTTACCTTTCATGTGCAGAAGATTTTTAGTTTGTTGGCATCCCATTTGTCTATTTTTGCTTTTGTTGCCTGGGTTTTCAGGGTCATATTCAAAAACTCATTGCTCAGACCGATATGCTAAGCATTTTATATATACTAACTCAATTAACACTTTTAACCCCAGTCTTATGTAGGTGCTATTGATATACTCATCCCTGCTATGTTCCTTCTTACTCAAAGTTCTTGTTTCTTCATATCATTGACTTCCTATGGGGTAATAGTCTACTTTTTCTCTCACCACCACTAACTCATTCTCTTTGCATATGTTATAGGTTGAGTTGTGTCTCCTCAAAATTCATATGTTGGACAGGCACAGTGGCTCACACCTGTAATCCTATCACTTTGGGAGGCCAAGGAGGAAGGACTGCTTGAGGCCAGGAGTTCAAGACCAGCTTGGGCAACATAGTGAGACCCCATCTCTACAAAAAGCTTAAAAATTAGCCAGGCGTGGTGGCATGTACCTGTAGTCCCAGCTACTCAGGAGGCTAAGGCAGAAGATCACTTGAGCCCAGGAATTCAAGGCTACAGTGAGCTATGATCATGCCACTGAACTCCAGCCTGCAAAAACAGCCATCTACAATCCAAGGAGAACAGCCTCAGAAGGAATCAATCCTGGTGACACCTTGATCTCAGGCTTCTAGCTTCCAGAACTATGAGAAAATAAATTTCTATTGTTCAAGCTATTCAGTCTCTGGTATTTGTTATGGGAACCCTAGTGTTGTGGTTTGATGTGTCCCCCAAAGTTCATGTGTTGGAAACTTATCCCCAATGCAACAGTGTTGACAGGTGGGAGCTTTAAGAGGTGATTAGGTCATGAGGGCTCTGCTGTCATGAATGGATCAATGCCATTATCTGAGAGTGGGTTAGTCATTGCGGGAGTGGGTTCCTTATAAAAGGATGAGTTCAGCTCCCTTTCCTCTATTTCTCCTGTGCTCTTTCACCATGTGATGCCTTCTACCATGTTATGACACAGCAAAGTCCCTTGTAAGATGCTGCCCTTCAATCTTGGATTTTCCAGCCTCCAGAATGGTAAGAAATAAGTCTCTGTTCTTGATCAATTACCCAGCCTCAGGTATTCTGTTATAACAACACAAAACAGACTAAGACACATAGAAAATTATTAATGATACATCATCTTCTAATCAAATTCTAAGGAGAGAGAATCTAATGGGTCCAGGTTAATGATCATGGTCGCTGGTGAGTGAAGCTCTCAGACCAGGCCCTTATCATCTGACCTATAGATAGGCTCATTTGATCATATGCCTACTCCTTGCCCAATCAGCTTTATCCAGGGGAAAGGGAGGAGAAAGGAAGGGACTCATGTTGACACAATGGTGATTTATATTTAGGAAACCACCCTTGTCAGGGTCGTATATGCCTAGAACACCCTAGGAGGCTTTGGGCTTGGCAAGCTTACTGAGGTTGGACCTATATTTAGAGTTTCTTTCTAAGAACTAAGGCAGAGCTGGTAAAATACACCAGGGCATACACTTCAAAAAATAATGATCTCTTGTCACTTGTTCACTGCTATATCCCAAGCCCATAGAAGTGCCTGGCACCTGATAAGCATTCAAATAATGTATGTTAAATGGATGACTAAATCCAACAACTGGAGAATTTCCTAAGAGAGACAGTTTCAAATAGCAGTAACCCTGAACTAGTCTTTCTATGACTGTATGATCAGGAAAGAGATCCACACCCCTAGAAACATGCCCAGGAAATGTTTTTGCCCTTAACAGATTCTTCTCAATTGTCTTTGAACATGGAATAAGAAAACCCTGGAGGAGAGTGATGATGAGGAAACTTATAGAGGAGGCTGGAGCTCCCTCTAGGGGCCAAAACAAAGTATCTTCAAAAATGCAGCACTGGCTCTGAAGGCAAATTTCTTTTTTAAGAAAATAATTTTTTGACGTTATACGATATGGCAGCATCACCAGAACGACCTCACGGAGTGACAGATTTAACAATGATCCTTTCATCACACAGTCATCAGGCAAATATTAACTGACTATTACATACCAAGCACTTTGTAAGGTACAGGGTATTTGGATATTGAAATTTAAGTTGCTTTTTTCTTTTTAATTTCAGAATATCATGGGGGTACAACACTTTGGCCATACACATTGCCCCTGCACTGCCCGTGTCAGAGCCACAATCGTGGTCCTCCCCCAAACTGTGCTCCCCGCATCCATTCAGTGAGAGTTTTACCCATCCCTTCCACCCCCCTCCCGCCCACCCTCAGATGAATATTATTGCCCTGTGTGATGTAAGTGTTCATCAGTTAGTACCAGTTTGATGGTGAGTACCAGTGGTGCTTGTTTTTCCAATCCTGTGATACGTCGCTTCGAAGAATGGGTTCTAGCTCCAACCAGGATAATACCAGATGTGTTAATTCACTATTGTTTTGTATTGCTGAGTAATACTCCATGGTATACATATACCACATTTTATTAATCCACTCGTGTATTGATGGGCACCTGGGTTGTTTCCACATCTTTGCAATTGTGAATTGTGCTGCTATGAACATTCGTGAGCAGATGTCTTTATTATAAAATATCTTTTTTTCCTTTGGGTAAATACCCAGTAGTGGGATTGCTGGGTCAAATGGTAATTCTACTTTTAATTCTTTGAGGTATCTCCATATTCTTTTCCATAGAGGTTGTACTAATTTGCAGTCCCACCAGCAGTGTATGAGTGTTCCTTCTGTCCACATCCCCGCCAACATTTGTTGTTGGGGATTTTTTGATATGAGCCAATCTCACTGCAGTTAGGTGATATCTCATTTTGGTTTTGATTTGCATTTCCCTGATGATTAGAGACGTTAAGCAATTTTTTATATGTTTGCTGGCCATTATTCTGTCTTCTTTTGAAAAGTTCCTGTTCATGTCCTTTGCCCATTTTTTAATAGGGTTGTTTGATTTTTTCTTGTTGATTTTCCTAAGTTCTGTGTAGATTCTGGTTATCAGCCCTTTATCAGAGGTGTAAGCATGCAAATATTTTCTCCCATTCTGTAGGTTGTCTGTTCACTCTAGTGATAGTTTCCTTGGCTGTACAGAAGCTTTTTAATTTGATCAGGTCCCATGTATTTATTTTGGTTGCTGCTGTGATTGCTTTGGGGGTCTTCTTCATAAATTCTTTGCCTAGGCCAATGTCCATAAGAGTTTTTCCAATGTTTTCTTTGAGAATTCTTATGGTTTCATGTCTTAGGTTTAGATCTGTTATCCATTGTGAGTTGATTTTTGTGAGACATGAGAGGTGTGCGTCCAGTTTCAGTCTTCTACATATGGCCATCCAGTTTTCCCAGCACCATTTGTTGAATAGGGAATCTTTTCCCCAGTGTACGTTTTTCTGGAATTTGTCAAAGATCAGGTGACTGTATGAGGTTGGTTTTATATTTGGGTTCTCTGTCCTGTTCCATTGGTCTACGTGTCTGTTCTTGTGCCAATACCATGCAGTTTTGGTTACTATAGCCTTGTAGTATAGTTTGAAGTCTGGTAGATAGATGCCTCCCAATTTGTTCTTTTTGCTTAAGATTGCTTTGGCTAGACGGGGTCTTCTCTGGTTCCACATGAAGCGTAGAATTATTTTTTCTAGATCGGCAAAAAATGATGTTGGTGTTTTGATAGGGACTGCATTAATTCTGTAAATCAATTTAGGTAGCAAAGCCATTTTTACTATGTTGACTCTGCCTATCCAAGAGCATGGTAGGGCTTTCCATCTATTTACATCCTCTGCAATTTCTTTTCTCAGTGTTTCATAATTCTCTCTATATAGGTCTTTGACCTCCTTAGTTAGATATATTCCTAAATATTTAATTTTCTTTGGTGCTATTGTGAAAGGTATTGCATCTTTAATTTGTTTCTCGGCTTGATTGTTATTAGCATATATGAAGGCTATGGATTTGTGTGTATTAATTTTGTATCCTGAGACTTTGCTGAATTCATTTATCAATTCCAGTAATCTCTTGGTTCAATCTTTGGGGTTTTCTATGTATAATATCATATTGTCTGCGAATAGTGAAAGTTTGACCTCTTCTGCCCCCATCTGGATGCCCCTGATTCCTCTGTCTTGTCTAATTGCTGTGGCCAGGACTTCCAGCACTATGTTGAAAAGAAGTGGAGATAGTGGGCACCCGTTTCTGGTGCCAGTTTTAAGGGGGAATGCTTTCAATTTTTCCCCATTCAGTATGATATTGGCTGTGGGTTTATCGTATATGGCTTTAATAGTTTCTAGGAATGAGCCATCTATGCCTATATTGTTAAGAGTTCTTATCATAAAAGGATGCTGGATTTTGTCAAAAGCCTTTTCTGTATCTATTGAAAGGATCATATAATCTTTGTTCTTGCTTTTATTTATATGGTGAATTACATTTATAGATTTGCGTATGTTGAACCATCCCTGCATCTTGGGAATAAAGCCCACCTGATCGTGATGAATTATTTTTTTGATGCACATTTGAATTCGGTTTGCAAGGATTTTATTGAGAATTTTTACATCTATATTCATAAGGGATATTGGTCTGTAGTTTTCTTTTTTTGTTGTGTCCTTTCCTGGCTTTGGTATCAAGGTGATATTGGCTTCGTAGAATGAGTTTGGGAGGATTCCATCCTTCTGGATATTTTCAAATAATTTCTGCAGTATAGGCACCAGTTCTTCTTTGTAGGCTTGGTAGAATTCAGGTGTGAACCCATCTGGTCCAGGACTTTTTTTTGTGGGAAGATTTTTTATTACTGCTTCGATGTCGGTGCTTGATATTGGTCTGTTTAGAAATTCTGTTTCTTCCTGGTTGAGCCTAGGCAGGTAGTATGTTTCTAAGAATTCGTCTATTTCCTCCACGTTTTCGTGTTTTGTGGGCATAGAGATTTTTGTAGTATTCGAAGATGATGTTTTGTATTTCCATGGTATCAGTTGTGACTTCTCCTTGTTCATTTCTAATTGAGCTTATTAGAGTCCTTTCCTTTCTGCTTCTGGTCAACCTGGCAAGTGGCCTGTCTATTTTGTTTATCTTTTCAAAGAACCAACTTTTCATTTTATTAATCTTCTGTATTGTTCTTTTGTTCTCGATTTCATTTCATTCTGCTCTGATCTTGGTTATTTCTTTTCTTCTGCTGGCTTTAGGATTGCTTTGCTCTTCCTTTTCCATTTCCTTAAGATGATTCATTAGTTTACTGATTTGTGACCTTTCTGTCTTTTGGATGTGGGCATTTAAGGCAATAAGTTTTCCTCTCAGGACTGCTTTTGCTGTATCCCACAGATTTTGATAACTTGTGTCCCCATTATCGTTTAGTTCGAAGAATCTTTTGATTTCCATTTGAATCTCCTCCTTGACCCAATAGTCTTTCAGCAACAGATTGTTTAGTATCCAAGTTTTTGGATGAAGATGTGAGTTTCTGTTGGAATTGATTCCTAATTTTATTCCGCTGTGGTCTGAAAAGATACATGGTATGATTTCTATTTTTTTGAATTTCTTTAGATCTGTTTTGTGGCCTAGGATGTGGTCAATTTTAGAGAAAGTTCCATGAGCTGATGAGAAGAATGTATATTCAGTGTTATTTGGGTGGAGTGTTCTTGCTTTTTAAAAAACCAGTCTTATGATGTATGTGCTCTGTATCATTGCTGTACTTTTCAGTATATTGTATATTATATTTTTATGAGCTGTTAGAATAAATTGAACATCAAGAGCCATCTACTTCTTCCACCAAGAAATTCCTGAAATTCTCAAATTACATAAACATCTTTAATAATCAAGACCACAGCAAAGATCTTTCTCTGTTTCTTGTTTTTAAATTTTTAACACATACATGTTTTAAGTTCCTTGCAATCTACTTTCTAATGTATCCTGGGGAGAAAGTGAATTTTCAAAGTGTTTTCTTTAGAATGCAATCCTACAGAAAAAGCAAATGCATTTGCCATGGTACTCTTCAAATTTATACCAGTTTTCTGTTCATTTCATCTTGAAACTAAAGCCAGATGAAGGGAATGAAAAGAATGAGCAGCAGCAGATGAAGATAAATTATAAAAGATAAATAAAAATATCTTTATTTGGATATTGGGTATTATCTTAGTCCATTTGGGCTGCTATAACAAAATAACATAAATAAGAGAAATTTATTTCTGGGTGGCTTATAAACAACAGAAATTTATATCTCACAGTTCTGGAGGCTGAGAAGTCCAAGATCAAGGCACCAGCAGATTTGGTGTCTGGTGAGGGCTGGCTTCTTGGTTCATAGATGGCATTTTCTCACTTGGACCTCACATGGTGGAAGGGGAAAGGCAGCTCTCTTGGGCCTTTTTCACAAGGGCCCAGAGCCCGCATGACCTAATCACCTCTCAATGACCTCATCTCCTAATACTACCACATTGGTTATTTTTTAACACATGAATTTGAGGGGGACACAAACATTCAGACCATAACAGGTATTGTCTTCATAGAATGATGATAGTAAAAGACCATTTGATCATACTGAGAGCTGACAGTAAGTTATGATGTAGTTTATACAAACTCTAATGAGTATGTAAACATAAAATAATCCAAGTAAAAATTTAATTCAACTCTAATGCACACATAACAGTAGTGGCCATTTGTTTCTTACGTACCAGCTTTCACTCCCCTTTCTTCTGCTAGTGTTTCTTCTGATAGGTTTTCCTTAGGGACACGTCTCTTACCCATTCTTACCCATTCATGGGGTTCAAGTGGAGTTAGATCTACCACCTTAGCCAAACTTGGTCATGTGACCCCAAGCTAGCCAATCAGAGCTTCAATCACACTATTGGCCTCCATAGTTGGTGTAGGATGTGTAAATTCTTGGGGACTTGCTGGGACAAGTAAGAAAGAAATGATCTCCTTTCTGCTGGGTCTTGAAATTACAGCCTCTGGGAGGCTACCAAATGAAGAATACCTGAGAGTAAAGAAAAGCAGAACTGAGAGATGGATTTGGAGAGTGGTCTGAATGAAATCAAACACCTGGGTCCTGGCTGAGGCTGAAGCCAAATCTATCCTAGGACTTTTAGTTTATGTGACCCAATAAATTCTACCTTCTTAAAGCCAATTTTCTGTCACTTGAAACCATAAGTGTCCTGACTAATTCAATTCCATTCTTCACTATTGCTAAGCCTGTGAATTGCTCCTGTTCTAGGTCCGAAGTCATCCTAAATCTAGCCTATTCTGTTTTCAACCTAAATCTAAATTATAACTAGATAATGGTATGCTGCTAAAGGACATAGTTTTGTTTATAAAAAGATTAATATCTTCAGAAGTAAATTCAATTGATAATTTTATGATTAGCTGAATAAACTTCACTTCTGCTAACTAGATATTTTATGGGCAAAACAAATGACAGACTAACCTGACCTGAAATTCAATTTGACTTCTGAGTAAATGGTAGATAAAATATGATAAGATACATAAACTTTTATGTATAACAGATTGGCTATCATTGGTGGGGGAGTGAGAGAGAGAGAGAGAGAATTTGAAAATTTGCAACCTGATCCAGAATTCCCAAGAATAACTGGATTTGGACTCAATAGCACAGAGTCATAAAATGATACCACAAAGATGTCAGATTCCTTATTTGATAATATGAAAGACCTCTAGACATTTTGGAGAGTTTTAGTTCTAGAAATAAGGAAACTAGTAGTTGAAAAGATTTCAAAAATAGGCACAGAAACTGATTATCACTAAAGCACTAGTATGTTTCCCTTTCTTCCTTTCTTCCTTCTTTCTGGCCTTTTTTCAACAAACATTTATTCTGTGTTTACTGCATGTTAGGGACAGTGCGTGGACAAGAGGAACTCAGCAGTGAACAGAACTGAGAAAATTTTTGACCTCCAAAAGCTGACAGACCATAAATTCAAAATATAAGAACATTTTAGTGAGATAACAGCATAATTTAATGGAAATATATCCAAGGGACATTGTGGTACATAGGAAGGAATGATCAACTCTGCTTAAGGGGATAGGAGCTCATAGAAGGTTTTATAAGGGTTGGACTTGGAAGATTTTAGCACAGATTCTTAGGAAAATCCACACTATAAGAGGACTTAGATCCCACTGCATCTACTCCAACACAACAGTGTCAAAATTTTTCCTTCTAGGCTGGGCACGGTGGCTCACACCTGTAATCTTAGAACTCTGGGAGGCCAAGGCAGGAGGATTGCTTGAGGCCAGGAGTTTGAGACCAGCCTGAGCAAAAGCGAGACCCCATCTCTACAAGAAATAGAAAAATTAGCCAGACATGGTGGCGTGCACCAGTAGTCACAGCTACCGAGAGGCTGAGGCACGAGGATCACTTGAGCCCAGGAGTTTGAAGTTGCAGTGAGCTATAATGACGCCACTGCACTCTAGCTGGGACAACTGAGTGAGACTCTGTCTCAAAAAAGAGATTTTTCCTTCTACCAGAAAGCAGATGGGATTAACAGGCCACAACTACTGTGTAGTCTCTTAGAATCCCCTACCACGACCACAAGTGCCTTTGAGACAAGTAATTTAGTGGTTAAGACCACAAGCTCTAGGTTCAAATCCTGGTTTCACCACTTGCTATCCAAACAAGCCTGGGCAAGACACTGAAGCAAGGTACTCTAAAGGTTCCTGTGCTCTTTTCAAAAAGATGAGTTGTATATCTTGAGGGAGGAGAACTTGTAACTCCTACAAATACTTCACTTGAGGCATCTTTGGTTAAAAATCTTGCTTGTTTATTCATTTGAAGTATAGAGTTCTATAAATCAGAGCACCTGTCACCTTGTATCCCAGATAAGGTTGATGAAAGTTATAACTGGGTATCTCCATGGACTTTTAATTTCTGTCTTAAGAAAGATACTTAAAGTAGTTAGATGCCCCAACCATCACCATCACCAGGAGTGCCTTGGAGATCATGCAATTTAGTGATTGTTCCATGGACTCTAGGTTCAAATCCTGGCTCTCCACTTGCTAGCTAAGAGACCTGGGCAAGTTATTTAACCTTTCTGCTAAGTTTCCTAATCTATAAAGTGGGGAGTTTTCCATGGAATTGTAAGGATCAAATGAGACAATGCACATAGAGGGCTTAGACCACTGCAAAGTGACATTGTAAACCCTGAAAAAAGGTTAGCCATTATTGTTATTATTATTTGGTGGAACAACCACCTGGGTGGCTGAACAGAGGGTTGACCTTAGACTGGAGCTCAATCCTGGTGCACCCACCCCCATCACAAAGAGCTCTGTGTCAGCCCTGGGGCAGGAAGGAGTGAATGAATGAGGAATCTCACCTTCTGGCAATAAGATGAAAGCAGTGTGTCACTTGGCTATCCCTTTCCTTCAATGGTGACCAAAAGAACCAAAGTATGGCCCAGACCAGACGGATGCGACATCTCTAATTTTGGCAGATTCCAAAACAGGATATTTATTTTACGATGTCTGTCTACTCCTCTCTAAGACCAGCCCATTCCACACACGCGTACATAGGGTGGAACACAAACACTTTCCCACAACACCAGTGGATTTTAAGCTCCCTTGAGACTGGGGATTTACTCCCTGCAGTATCCATACAACCTACAAGAGCAAGTGGCACAGGGTAGGCTCTCAGTAAACATTTGTTTAATGAGTGACTCTGACCATGTCCCTCTGACACAGCTGATTAGATTAAGGGTGAACAATTTCAGACCCTAGGCCAATAAGAGTCCCTCTTTCAAAAATGTGAATTTGGGTTCTGGAGAGAATGGATTTATGCCCAGTCAGCCCTGGCTTTGTGCAGTGATATAAACTCTGAGGCTAAGGGCACCATTAGAGGAAGAGAGTGGTGGCATGGACAAGCAGAGGAGAAGCACCTGGCTGTCTGGGATGGGGAAAATGAAGCAAGTACACGGAGCAGACAGAGAGACCAGAGCCCTGGAAATCCTGGAGAGAAAGACACGGAGCTGGAGAGAGCAGCCACCTTGGATCCATATTTTCACTTCCTGATTCCTGATCTTCATGAAGCCCTGCTTTTCTCCCCTCCCAGGATTTTGGGAGATACTCCAGTAGAATCTCTTCTTTGTTTACATCACTTTGAACTGGTTTCATTCTGCACAAACAAACAATCCCTAAGACATTAGGAATTTGCCAAGGTGTTCAAAGAAAGATGAAACTGTCTGAAACTGATTCAAAGCTAGGAACATTTAGTAACTTTCAACCGAAATATCATATTGACTTTGGCGCCCACACCTAATTTACATAATGAGGTAAGTGTTTGCTTAGACTCATCCCCTAAGAGTCATCTCTGCCTTTCTAAAGAGTTCAGAAATCTTTTATAGATTTTTAAAGAGCTTTTCTCTCCAGCGCCTAAACTATTTGTGTATCACAGGTGAATTTGCAAGAAAAATATATATATATGTTTCTGACAAATGTGAAGTGCAATATTTAAACTTTCCATTCATTTAAATAATTTAAGTTTTTATTCAGGAAGCCAAATTACTGTTTTCAGAATATATGTGATTTTCTTACAAGAACAGTCACTCTCAGGGTTATTTTTGCCATAATCCACATAAATTTACAAGAATTTAGTTCTCCTCTCCTTTTTCAGTTGTGGGACAATAAGCTGATTGTCTATGTGGTATGATTTGGAATACTTTGGAAATCCTGATCTTCCCTTCACAAGGTGCTCTATCTGCAGCCTTACCCATTTTGGCTGATGGCAACCTGTTATCCTTCCAATTGCTCAAGCCAAAAACCTTAGAGACATCTTTAACTTTGCTCTTTTCATTCCATCCTGCTATGGGTTGAATTGTGTTCCTTAAAAGGATCTGTTGAAGTTCTACCCTAGTACCTAGGAATAGGACATTATTTGGAAGTAGAGTCATTGCAGATGTAATTAGTTAAGTTGGGATGAGGTCATACTGGAGTAGGGTGAGGCCTTAATCCAATAGGACTAGTGTCATTGTAAGAAGAGGAAAAGAGACACAGAAACATGAGAGGACAACATCATGTAACCACGGAGGCAGAGACTGAAGTGCTGCAGCTGCAAGCCAAGAAATGCTAAGGATTGCTGGCAAACCACCAGAAGCTAGGGAGAAGCAAGGAAGGCTTCTCCCCTACAGGTTTCAGAGGGAGCAGGACTCTGCCAACATCTTGATTCAGACTTCTAGCTTCTAGAACAGTGAGACAACAAATTTCTGTTGTTTTAAATCACCCATTTTTTAGTACTTCTTTACGGCAACTCTGGGAAACTAATGCAACGTTCCATCCAATGGGTGAGCAAATCTTGTTGGCTCTACCTCTAGTATACATCCAGAATAGGACTACTTCTCTCCATGTCCACTGCCACCACCCTGCAGTAGCCTCCTCACTAGTCTCCTAACCTCCACTTTTGTCCCAGCTGGAGTCTGTTCTTAACGTGGAAGCCAGGTTGAAACTGTCAACATCTAAGTCAGATCATGTCACACTCTGCTCTGCCTGCAGTGGCTCTCCATCTCATTCAGAGTAAAATCCAGAGTCCTCACAATAACCTACAAGGTCTTTCCTCTCTTTCCTCCACCCTCTGACTTCCCTTCCTACCTAGAGCCTCTCCCTCTCCCTCTCTCCTGTTTAGTCACACTGACCTTCCCACAGTTCCTTGAATAAGCCATGCAGCCTCCCACCTTAGAGGTTTTGCATTGGCTGTTCCCTCTGCCTGCAACACCCTTGCCCTAGATATCCAGAAGTCTTGCTCCTTCACCTCCTTCAGATCTCTGCTCCAATGTCATCTTCTCAGAGCAGCTCACCCTGACCACCCCATTTAATATTACAAGCTCTTCTACACCCTCAGTCACCCTCATCCCGGTCTATTTATATTTCTTCATGCCACTTATCACCTCGTAATATATTATGTAACTTATTTATTAAATATATTTATTGTTCTTCTTCTGTCTTCCGCTCTCCCAAAGAAGTCCCACAAGAATAGGCATCTTTGTATTTTTTGTTCCCTAATATGTCCCAAGCAGCTATGCAGTATGTACTCAACAAATATCTGTGGGACGAACGAACACAAAAGGTGACACCAGCCACAGGCCCAGGCCAGCTCTGCACTGACCTAGTCGGTGGTATGCTGGAGCCCTCCCTCAAAAGCTTGCAAAAGCTGATTGTGTGCATCTCTCTTCCCAGCTCATTGTTGTTCAGTGACATCACATTGGTAGTTTGGAATCAGCCATGATGGGAGTATTTACACCACAGAAATTGGCAAACCTTATAAATCAGAGATCTGTTTTTTTCCAGGAGAGCTGACTGTTAAACATTTATCAACACACCACCATTTCCCTACCATTGCGAAAAATGTTACAAGATTATCTAAGTTTTAGCTGTGAAGCCAACTGATGAATCAGAACTTAGCTTGCTTTGCTCCTCAGAAGCTAAATACCACTGAAAATAAACTTCATGTTCGTTAGAAATAAGGATAATTGTCATGATCAAAATGCAGTTGGTCTACTACTGAATCTGATTTTAGGTACAAATAATGGTAGGTTCACCATTGAAAATCCTCATAGTCTGTGTGAATTTAAAGCACTCATTGTCATGACTTCATTAACTGAACAAATTACACTTTGGGTCTGACACAGGCCTCAAACACGGTGACAAAAATGGGAGATAGGTGCATTGACATTGCCCTCAGTTTAGTTCTGTTCTGTTGTAGCACAACATGAACTAGACTATCAGTTTTACTGACCAAATTAAACTATTCAGGCACATTTGAAGAGAAGAGAAACAAATATTTTGCTATTTTCTTATTTACCAATAATACATATTGTAACAAAGAAGCCTGATGATGAAATTTGGATATAATGACACAAATATATTTGGCTATATTGTCTTGCTACCCAAAATAGTAAACTAAGCGATGTGCAATGATATGCATTCATGGATCCTGTTCTCCACCGGTAGGTCAGTAATTTCAGTGGAGAGAATGGAGGGGAAGGCAAGGTAGGGGAAGGCCAGGAACTGGAACCCCCCCAATCTCAGGCAGCAAAGAGGCAGAGGATGGTTCCTCATGACCCTGGCTCCATGTTCCAGGAACAGACCAAAGAAGCAACCATCAACTCACAGGAGAGTTCCTGAAGTCCCAGCCATACACAGGACTCAGAATTAGGGTGACCACTTTGCTCGGGACTACCCTGGTTTGCAACTGTCACTCCAGCACTTGTCTAGTTTAGCATTTGTTCTGGACATAGGTGTGCCAGTTTAGATGATAAATAATTGTGCTGAGAGATATTAAGACAGAGTAGACATATGCCATCAGCTGAAGCCAAATGCAGGAATTCCCTGGGTCATGCTTTAATTTTGCAATAACATGATCCTATATTATACCATTTTATACCAAATCCAACACTCCACCTATTGTGGAAATTTGGAACATATAATAGATGCCGTTTTTGTAATTTGTTTGTTTTTTCCTGCTTAGTCTCTTTCACCTGTCTCCTGGTAACACCTCTCTCCTCTATAAAAAACATATTCAAACCCCTGCACTCTTTCCCCAGCGCCAGAAGTGGCACATCACAGAGGCCCAGCAAGCATCCCTATCTCTAGTCCTTCTCTCCATAAGGCTAAAAATGTTGGGCCATTTTTCTGGCTTTGTCTAAAGACCCTGCCTGAAAAGAAAACCCAATAAGATGCAAAGCAAGACGCAAGGGTGCAGAACAAAGAGAGAGTGTGGTGGATGAAGTTTAATAAGTAAGCTCGAGCCAGCTGAAGATACAGCTTTTAAGTCATGCTAAGGACAAAAAAAAGTGAACCTTCTCCAAGGTTCTACATCTTCCTCAGAAACTTATCCTGAGGAAGATGTAATGCAGGTTGAGCATCCCTAATTCAAAAATCTGAAATCCAAAATGCTCCAAAGTCCAAAACCTTTTGAGCGCTGACCTGACACCACAAGTGGAAAATTCCACACCTGATGCCTTTGCTTTCTGATAGTTCAATGTACACAAACTTTGTTTCATGCACAGAATTACTTAAAATATTATATAAAATTACCTTCAGGCTACATATATAAGGTATATATAAGACATAGATGAGTTTTGTGTGTAGACTTGGGTCACATCTCCAAAATATCTCATTATGTCTATGCAAATATTCCAAAATCTGAAAAAATCCAAAACACTTCTGGTCCCAAGCCTTTTGAGTAAGGGATACTTGACCTGTACTACATGTGCCTCAGCGTGGTCCCTCTCCATCCATGGCTACTGCTTCTTATGTCAGAACACTGCCATCTCTCCCCCAGACTACTGCAGCAGGCTTCTAAAGGGAACATCTCCACCGTCCACCCCTACCTCTTACTTCACACTTCCTTCCACACTCCTCAGAGTTACCAATGTGATGTATTCAAAATGCAAATACCATTGTTGCACTTTCTATAATGGGCTCTCCATTGCCTCCAGAATGGAGCAGGTCCCACCCCAAGGATAATATTCTTCCTATACCCCCTCCATCCGCTCAGGCCATCCTTTGAGCACTTACCTCCTCCACCCAGGCAGGTCTATCTCCTCACTACCATAGAATCTCCAGCCTTCTTCAGGAAAATCTTTGATTCTTCCATTTAGTAAGCCTTGGTGGTGGTAGTAAAAGCAAAGGACTGTATCTTGAGTCTGTGAAAGAGCAATTATTAATCTTTTCTTTTGCCAAAACAGAACAATTGCTCTTACAGAATTTTCTCATATCATTTTCATGGTTCCAGGATATGTCATTTTGCATTCTGAAAACAACTTCTTCTAGCCACTCAACACCTAGTGGACTGTATGTAACCTGTCTGACTCAGTGTCAGATAATGCTGAGAGAGAGGCATTCTTCCAAATAGGTTTATCTGTTTCACATTGTGCAATGGCAGAGATTGGACTAAAATGCAAAATGTAAGAGGAATTAATTCTTTGAAGCTAGATTTAATTGCATGCTATATATGAATCTTTGATTGTAGAAATAACTGACTTCACTATTTTCCTAATTTTAAAAAAGTTTTACAAGTGCAGTGGCTCATACCTATAATCCCAGCACTTTGGGAGGCCGAGGCAGAAGGATTGCTTGAGGCCGGGAGTTTGAGACCAGCCTGTGCAACAAAGTGAGACCCTGTCTCTACAAAAAAATTAAAAAAAAAAAATAGCCAGGCGTAGTGGGGCACACCTGTGGTCCCAGGTATTTGGGAAGCTGAGGTAGAGGGATCATTTGGGTCCAGGAGTTCTAGGCTGTAGTAAGCTATGGTCACGCCACTGCACTCTAGCCTGGGCAACAGAGTGAGACCCTGTCTCAAAAAAAAAGTGCTTCTCAGCTGTAACTGTGGGACCTGAAAAAACACTTACAACGTTAAACAAATTTGAATCACTGAATTTTTTAAAGTATTTTTTCTTATTATTTTATTATTGATAATGACAACTTTTTCCTCCCATAGAAAAAATTAACAACCAGTGTTTTATAGCATATAAAGTAAAATAAAAGCAACAAATATTTATTGAAACCATACTCTAGACAAGGCTATGTGTACAAATTATTACTGGTCCACAGTACTCATTCTCTCCTTCTTCCTTAGTAATAGATCCCCTGATTTACCTAGGTACATGACTAAGTGAAATAAAAATTATATTTTCAGTCTCTCTTGCAACAAACTGTGGCCACAAGTGTGTGTCATGTGACAACTTCTAGAAACCTTCCTTAAATGACAGCTGGCATGTGCCTTTTGTCCCCTTTCTTCTACCTGATGGCTACAGCTAAAGAAGCCACTTTAGTCCATGAGTTAACCTTGACAATGAGGTCATGCACAGAAGAGCACTAAGCTAGAAGCAGCTTGAGTTCCTGAGAATTTTGTGGACTGCACCAGTCCTGAACCACTTCCTTCTGGACATTTATATGAGAGAAATAAACTTCTATCTTGTGGTAGATTGAATAATTGCCACTAATTCTTCACTCCCTGTGTCCATCCACATCCTTTCCATGGCTTCACTACGGACAGAGTGTATCCCTCAGGTTTGACTTTGGGCTTGACCATGTGACTTCTTCATAGGTAGGAATCACTGTGCTGTTCAGAGCCTGGGCCTTATGAAACCTCCAGCATTTCTGCTTAGTGTTTTGTGTCTCTTCTTTTTACCAGAAGAATAGCCCTGGTTAGCCTACCTGCCACCCCCGCCTTCCCCACCCCCACCCAAGGAGGAAGGAGGCCATCCCAGTCAAATCACAGACACTCAAGTAGGAAGCAGAGTTGCCTCCGCAGCTGCCACAACCTAAGAACTGGCCAGTTGAGCTCAGCTTAGATCAGCCAAATACAGCCAACAATTGTAAAGGATTATCGATTACAGCCAATGAGTTTTGGAAAGGTTTCTTACTTAGGAATGCCTAATTGATACACTGTTTGAGCTACTGTCATTTTGGCTCTATTATTCAGAACTGAACCAAATCCTAATCAATGCAGATACAACAGAGTGTAAGACAAAGTCTAAGCCTCCAGAAAGGAGTGTGCAACGAAAATGGGAAAATAGGAGCCAAGTTAATTTAATGAGGAAGGGAAAGTCTTTTTTAAAAGGCTGCTATAACAACTGGATATCTATATAGAAAAAAAAATTTTTAGATATCTATATGAAAATTTGACCTCACTCCATACACAAAAATTAATTTGAGTTGAATCATACACTAAACATGAAACTCAGAAACATAAAGGTTACATTTCCTAATCTAATTATAGTGAGTGCCCAGAATGTGCTGCTTTAATAAAAATAATTCATATAAATTGACTAAATATTTATGTGCAAGACACTGAAAAGCACTTTTACATGCATTATTTTATTTCATCCTCAAAATGACTCCACAACAGCTATTTATAGGAAATAACTATGTTTTTGCCTAACATTCATTCCCCTTTTTTTGGAAATGACACCTGGGTCTTCCTTGCAGAATTACCTGTCCCTCCTCCCTAATCCTTTTGGCTTGTCTGGGGCTAGCCTCAGGCTCTGGTTCTGGGATCAGATACGTGATCCAAACCTGGCCAATCAGAATCATGGTGATGTTCCCAGGTTCCTGGTGCCACCTTCTTTCTTGCTTTTCTATTATATTCTAATTTAGATGCGAGATTCGTAAACGTTAGCAGGCATAAGGATCACCTGGGGAGCTTGTTAAAACAGAGGTTCCTGGACCCTACCCAGAGATTAGGACTAGTAGTTCTGGGGTAGAGCTCAGAAATTTGCATTTCTGACAAAAACCCAACTGATGCTGATGCTGCTGGTCCTAGGAGCTGGGAGCTTGTTAAAAATGCAAATTCATAGAACCTACCCCAGACCCACTGAATCAGACTCTCTGAAGGTAAAACCCAGAAATCTGAGTTTTAATAAAATCTCCATATGATTCTTATGCTTGCCAAAGTTTGACATCCAGTGTTCCATTAAGTGATTTTGAACCCCAACTTTATATTAGAATCACTTGGGGAGCTTTTAAAATATTCAGAAGCCTAGGCTTCTCCCTTCGAGATTCTCATTTAATTTTTTGAAAGATCTTGTTAGAAACAAGTTTGCACCCAAAGGATGAGAAATGCTGCTCTGAATCATAACATCCTTATGAGAAAGATAGGCCTAGGTAGGGCCTGCAGAAGTTGGCTGGGGTTGGGGGAGGAGGTGAGGGAACAAACAATTATATTCTTAGATCACAAAATAGCCTTCTAAAATACGAGTTTTAATGGCTGCATAGTATTCCGTTGTAACCTGTGAACTATCTATTGAACATGTATTAGGTGACAGACACTAATTATTTATAATCCATATCAGCCCTATTTTACCTATAAGAAAACTGAGACAGAGAGAGGCCCAAGTTGATTATTTGAACCTCGAAGTACCTGACTCTCAAACTCAAGTTCTTTTCTACACCAGAGGTTCTCAGCCAGGCTGCACATTAGAAGCACCTGGAGGATAGTTAAAATACACAAATAAAGGGACCCTCACCCCATACTAAAGGCATCTAAATCTCTCCAGTTGGGGTTGGGTATCTCTTAGTTTGTTTTTTTGTTTGTTTTTTGTTTTTTTACTGTTCCCAGTGATTCTGATGCATGGTAAGGGCTGAGAACCACTGTCTCACAGCATTCTGCTTCTCAAGCTGATTATAAATATATCTGTTTCGGACTTTTTCTTTTTCAGCTTTAGCAGAATCATTTTCTACTCCTTCAGTTGCTACTTCACCAAAGTCACAAAAAAACCCATCTCAGAATGTCCTGAGTTTGTTTAGCCAAAGCATGATAGAGACCAGAAGCATAATGATAGGCCATTACATGCAGAAAGGGTACAGTATGTTCTCACTGGAAAGTACTGTTCTCTTGGAATTAGTGATGATCTCTAGGAAACAGCTTCAGAATTTCTGGGGGTGGGGAGGTAGTAGGTAGTCTTGCACTATAATCATACTTGTTCCAAAAATAATAGGTGTTTTATGTGCACCAGAGTGTGCACATGTGAACACACACACACACACACACACACATTCAGATTACCCCCAATCAGAATAATGTATAAAACAGAGTGATAAGAAAACAAGTAAATAATTTTTAGAGACAGGTGGAGTTAGTAATATTTCAGTTAGGATAAATGATATTTGCCAATCAACATATTTCTAAATATTTCTTCCTTTTGACCAAAATGTAAGATTCTTTTTTCTAACTCCAGGTTATTTCCAAATGCCAGTGCTCCAGGAATAAAGTTTTGAACAATGTGTGTGCTGTATTGGCAAGCAAAGTTAGATAGCCCCTGTCATACATAAAAGAAAGAGCAAGAACATAAATCTATGATACTGACAGTCATGAGTTAGGAAGGCTGAAGATCCTGTGATACAGGTGATAATAATAGACATTTCATTCAATTCAATCTGTTCATCCATTCACCCACTTATTCAATATTTATTAAGCACTTATGTGCCAGAAATGACACCAAGCACTACTAGAAAACAAAGGTGGAATAAAACAATGTCTTTGAATTTTAACCAAAGAAATTCCTAGTGACAGCTCTAAGTGTCTAAATGTATTGTTTCACGGAATGATAGTGAGACATAAAAACCCAGAGCTGTCAAGATCAGGGCTGCTACCTACCTCACCAGCTATCTGGGCTTACCACCATTCTGAGGGGTCTCAGATGGGGACAGTACATATTAATAACAAACATGGGTCTTCTAAACTTCAATGACAGTCCCTGACAGTTTCCTTTCACGTCCTGCTCTTTCTGAATGTGCAAAACTGTATAAGTGCCAGTATGAATGTTATTACTTCAGGTAGCTAAACTATATCGTGTTCATGTTGCTCACCAAATAAAAGATTTACATTTGCTAATTCAGTTTTGGAGATCAAAATAGTTCATCACAGAGGGATTATCATTTTCACATCAAGTTGTACAAAACATCATTGTAAAATAGCTGTGCAAAATGATGAGTGTTTGCAGGATTTATCTTTTCAGCATTTAGTACCTGTGAGTAATCTGTAACATTCTGGCAACCAGAGGGACCAGATGGCATCTTTCTGACTGTATCAGGTGGTGGACAGTGAGAATTAGCAAGCTGGCAGAGACCCACTTGACATTAATTCACAGGAGCAAAAGAACTGAAATATTAGCACCCAAATACCTTGTCAGTAAATTTTGCTTCTTTTTTCCTTTAGGGAAACTGGAAACAATTACATACATTTTCTTTTCTTCTTCAGCTACTACTAAAATACATTCAAAGTGCAGAGGTATATTTTATTCAATCCATTTGATTACTTGATTAATTCATGAATAAGTATGTATTGTATGCCTACTGTGTGCACAGGACTTCTTAAACAGCCTTATTGAGATATAATTCACACAATACACAATTCATTAATTTAAAGTGTAAAATTCAATGACTTTTAATATATTCACATTATTGTGCATCAATCACCACAATCAATGTTAAAATCTTTTCATTACCCCAAAAAGAAACCCTATACCCCTTACCTCCCTACCTACCCTCATCTTCCCTAGTCCTGGTCCACTAATCTACTTTCTGTTTCTGCAGATTTACCTATTCTGGATGTTTCATATAAATGGAATCATACAATACATTATCCTTTGTGACTGGTTTCTTTCACGTAGCATATTTTCAAGGTACATCCATCTTGTAGCATATATCATTTCTTTTTATTGGTAAATAATATTCCATTATACCATTTTTGTTTATCCATTCATCAGTTGATGGACATTTAGGTTGTTCCCACTTTTTGATATTATCAATAATGCTGCTATGAATTTTCATGTACATGTTTCATGTGGACACGTTTTCATTGTTCTTGGGTATGTAAGTAACTAGGGGTAAAATTGCTGGATAATATGGTAATTCTATGTTTAACCAGTTGAAAAACTGCCAGACTGTTTTCCAAAACAGTTGCACCATTTTACATTCCCACCAGCAATACATGAGGGTTTCAATTTCTCCACATCCTAACACTTGCTATTTTCTATTTGATCATAACCATCCTAGTAAGTGTGAAGTGGTATTGTGGTTTCACTTGCTTTCCCAGTGGCTAATGATGTTGAGCATCTTTTCATGTGCTTATTAGCCATTTGTATATTTCTTTGGAAAAATGTCTATTCATATCCTTTAACTGGGTTTGCTCATTTTTAGTTGGGTTTTACTATTGACTTGCAATAGTTTTTTCTATGTTCTAGATACAATTCCTTTATCAGCTATATTATTTGCAAAAATTTTCTTCCATTCTGTAGGTTGTCTTTTCATCTTCACAATACTTTTATTAAGAAGGTTTCTGGAGGGGAGAGAAAGGTTGAGACAATGTTTTATAACCTTTAAAGATAAACTTAATGCTGGGATGTGATTTTTGCCTGATCCTTCCTCACCTCTCTTGGTAACAGAACCCTATTTTTTTCCTTTCCTAGATTATCCCTTATTCAATCTCAGTCTATACGATTTAGGTAGTACTGACCCCTTCCTCCTTGCTTCAGAACGGTCACATGAAGCAGGTCTGGCCGATTAGAATCCTTGTATTAGATCAGGGTCTAGTCAAAAAATAAAAAAAAAACACACTAGTTATGTAAAGAGAGAAAATTTAATATAAACAAATATTAATTAGGTATAAAGTTATTAACCAGGTAACTAAATAGCTAAAACAAGAACTAAGAATTCCTCAGGTAGCAACTGCAGGTCTGCCCTTAGATCAAGGAGGGAAAAAGGAAGAGGTTAGAATTATTAAAACTTAAAAGCTTGAAGAGCTGTGGAGCTGAAATCTCTGAGGCGGTGGGCTCTAATTCACTGGTACTGAAATCTCTCAGTTCAGAGGAGGGACCCCATGGGCAAAGTACCAAGACAGATATTAAAAGAGTGGTCTCCAGCCAAGTGGTGCTGGTGTCTGGTTCTCTGGTGGGGGGGCAGGCAGGTTGAGGCAATACAGCTGATTCTGCAAGTGTTGCAAACTGAATTTTGGGGCTACTTTGGCAAGAAATCGCTGCTGCTGGAAGTGAGAAGTGAGAAGTGAGACTCACAAGAGCCACAAGCAGCAAGCTACAGGAAGCAACAGGAAGAAGCAAGGCCTTTCCTCCTCCACCCTTCTTCCAAGTCCTGCTTCTAGAGCCCCTTATTGGCAAAACCTAACAAAATATAGTTGCTACTGGAGAATTATTGTTTGCAGAGTTCCAGCTCCAGCATCACAATACAGAGTATTAGAAAGATGAGCTTGGGATAGACAATCCACCCGTTGGCTACTCAGCATCTATATGCACCCTTTTATATATATTCAGACTTTCATAAATTAATTAACTCCCTGTTTCACCTAACATGATGCAATTATTCTTCATACAAATAAATCAGCATAGTGGGACAGTGCGATGTAGCATGGAATGTCAAGATGATCAAGATCTCTGCAGACTATATTACGGCTGAGAGCGGGTAAGCTGGCATATGCATGAAGCAAGACCGTGAAGGTGTACTATTGACCCTGTCAAGGAAAAGCAAAGTTCTTCTGATGGTCTTCACAAATTGATGAGCAGGGTGGAAGGCAGGGGTGAAGCATTTTCTATAATAGGTGCCAAGACCTGTGTTGATTTGTTCCAAAAAAGATATATTACATCTATAAAAGCTGCTACAAATGAATCACCCCTGATTAACATTAAAAGAATCCACACCATGTTTTAAGATCCGTCTGTCTTCTACACAGGCCCAATAGATGAGTTCAATGGAAATGTAATAGGAATAAACCCTTCCACCTCATTCAGGCATTTGATGGTGGTAGTAATCTCTGCAATTGCTCCGATGATGTCCTGTATTTTGGTTTTCTGTCCTTACAGGAAGGAGAAATTCCAACAGCTTCCCCTTCACCCTTCCTACCCTAACGGCCCCTAGTCCGTAAATGAGAGTGAGCCAATGTAGGGACATGACCAGTTGCCAAGTATATCTTTAACTAGTATACATTCTGGAACTAGGGGGAAAAACACAGTGTGGGCTCAGGTACCTACTGAGCCCACTGGATTCAAACTTGGCCGATAATTCGATTTATCTATCACCTGACCATGATAAACTCCCACTTTGGTGGGCCAATGGCATTTTGGAACCCAGAAATTGGCATCAATTCAGAGCCAGAGATACCCCCAAAGATTTGAGTATTTCTGTTTCCCCAGAACACATTCCCTCTAGAAAATGGCCACTAAAGAAAAACGTCCCTTTGGGGAAAGCTTAGGGAAAAATTTATAGCATATACTTGTAGCAGTACGTCGGGGTCCTTCCTCAAGAGAACCCAGCCTCGCCTTAAATTAAGGAGCCCTGGGCTTGTGAACTGGTTTAGGTCTGGAAATTTGATGAGAAGTTATGGCTCTCTTTTGTGGTAGACCAAACTTATTTCATTTTCATTCATTCAACAAATATATATTCACACATCTCACTCCTAGTACCAACCCTTTGTCATAAATATTATAAAGGAAAATCAATGATCCAGTTAGATCTGACTAAAAAATACATTTATAAAAACTACTTGAAGTAATTTCATATACAATATTATTGATAAATCTTGGCATGTCTTGAAATATTAATGAAGCCATCTAATACCAAAGATTTTAAAATAATTTATTTTATCTTTACCATCCTTCAAATTTTGGCTTTTTTTTCTGTGTATATTTTCAAGAAACAGTAGCAAATCTATGTAGTTGATAAATACATGTATATCATAGGTGCACACACTTTTTTTTTTTAACTGGGGAGGATGTACAATTAAACGTTTGGAGGTGACCAATCTAAGATCACGTGAGAAATCAGTTCCTAAGACCAGTCCACACAACTAATCTTTTGACTTTATTCCTAATTAGTTTCTCAAAAACCAAAATATATATATATATATATATAATCTTTGAGATGTAAAACTAATTGGGAATTAAGTCAAAAGACATTGTGTGTGGGCAGGAAGAGAGAGAGCAAGAGAGAGAAAGAGAGTGTGTGTTAGAGTAAGCAATCTTATTTTTTTCATTTACACCTAAACTGAGAATTCTTAAGAAAACTTATAACTAAATGACATGTTTTTAAAACATTTTAAAAAATTCAAACTATTCATTCTACTCACCCATAAAAAGCTATTAATTAAACCTGTCAAATCACAGCCATCTTGCTTTACCTAGATGTAGAGACATAAAATACAATCTCTTAACTCTATGCATAAACAAAGAAAAAAGGACAAATCTTTGTACCTTTGAAACTCTAGTTTCAAAGTTGTTCTGAAATGACTTCTAGTTTTAATTCATACACTTGCAGGGATGAAAAGTGGCTGTAGGGCTGTAAAGATGTAAGGAATAGAGAATCCTGTTCAAACACAACTGCAAACACTTATTTTGAAGTGGTTATAAAACATAATGGTCTTCAGCAACACCATTTTTTAAACTGGCAAACTTTCAAAGAGTTCAAAAATGCACATATTTCACTTTTATCCCCAACAAAACTAGTAGCTACCTGTTAAAGCAGAGGTTAACATTTTCTTTTTTCTTTTTTTTATTTCAGTAGATTTTGGAGGTGCAAGTGTTTTTTGTTACATGGATGAATTATATAATGCTGAAGTCAGGGTTTTCATTGTACCTGTCACCAGAATAGTGTACATTGTACCAGATAGGTAGGTTTTTATCGCTCAACCCCTCTCCCAACCTCCCCCTTCTTAGCTTTCAATGTCCATTACACCACTTTATGACCACATAAATCCCTTGTTTAGCTCCCACTTATAAGTGAGAACATGTGTTATTTGTTTTTCTGTTCCTGAGATAATTCACTTAGGATAATGGTCTCCAGTTCCATCCAAGTTGCTGCAAAAGACATTATTTCATTCCTTTTTACGGCTGAGTAGTACTCCATGGTGTGTGTGTGTGTGTGTGTGTGTATGTATGCACACCACATTGTCTTTATCCACTCATCAGTTGATGAGCACTTAGGTTGATTCCATATCTTTGCAGTTGTGAATTGTGCTCTGATAAACATTTGGGTGCAGGTGGCCTTTTTATAAAATGACTTCTTTTCCTTTGGGTAGATACTCAGTAGTGAACTGCTCGATCCAATGGTAGGTTAGCTTTTAATTCTTTGAGGAATCTTCATACCATTTTCCATAGAGGTTGTATTAGTTTACATTCCCACCAACAGTGTATAAGCATTCCCTTTTCACCACATCCGCACCAACATCTATTGTTTTTTGACTTTTTAATAACGGCCATTCTGACAGGGATAAGGTATCATCTCACGGTGGTCTTAATTTGCATTTCCCTGATGATTAGTGATATTGAGCAATTTTGCATATGTTTGTTGGCTATATGTCTATCTTCTTTTGAAAAAAATCTGTTCATGTCTTTTGCCCACTTTTTGATGGGGTTATTTGTTTTTTTCTTGTCAATTTGTTTGAGTTCTTTGTAGATTCTGAATATTAGCCCTTTGTCGGATGTACAGTTTGTGAATATTTTCTCCCATTCTGTAGGTTGTCTCTTTACTCTGTTGATTATTTCCTTTGCTGTGCAGAAATGTTTTAGTTTAATTAAGCCCATTTATTTATTTTTGTTGTTGCTATATTTGTTTCTGGGGTCTTAATCATAACTTCTTCTTTGCCTAGGCCAATGCCAGAAGAGTTTTTCCTATGTCTTCTTCTAGAATTTTTATGGTGCATGGTCTTACATTTACATCTTTAATCCCCTTAATTTTTGTATATTGTGAGAGATAGGGATCCAGTTTCATTCTTCTGCATGTGGCTATCCAGTTTTCCCAGCACCATTTGTTGAATAGGGAGTCATTTCCCCAGTGTATGTTTTTGTCTGCTTTGTCAAAATTAAGTTGGCTGTGGCTATATGGCTTTATTTCTTTGCAGCTACTGTAAATGGTATTGAGTTCTTGATTTGACTCTCAGCTTGTTATTAGTATATAGAAATACTACTGATTTGTGTACATTAATTTTGTAACCTCTGAATTTATCAGTTCTAGGAGTCTTTTGGTAAAATCTTTAGGGTTTTCTAGATATAAGATCATATTGTCAGCAAACAGGGATAGTTTGACCTCCTTTTTCCCAATTTGGATGCCATTTGTTTCTTTCTCTTGCCTGATTGCTCTGGCTAGGACTTCCAGTACTATGTTGAATAGAAGTGATGACAGTGGGCACACTTGTCTTGTTCTGGTTCTTAGGGGAAATGCTTTCAACTTTTTCCCATTCAATGATGTTGGCTGAGGGTTTGTCATATGTGGCTTTTATTATTTTGAGGTTATGTTCCTTCTAGGCCTAATTTGTTGAGGGTTTTTATCATGAAGGAATGCTAGATTTTATCAAATGCTTTTTCTGCATCTATTGAGATGATAATGTTTTTTGTTTTTAATTCTACTTATGTGGTGAATCACATTTATTGATTTGTGTGTCTTGAATCATCTTTGCATCCCTGGGATGAAACCCACTTGACCATGATGAATTATCTTTTTGATGTACTGTTGGATTCAGGTTACTAGTATTTTGTTGAGGATTCTTGCATCTATGTTCATGAGGGATATTGGTCTGTAGTTTTCTTTTTTTGTTGTGTCCTTTCCTGGCTTTGGTATCAGGATGAAATTGGCTTTGTAGAATGAGTTAGGGAGGATTCCCTCTTTTTCAATCTTATGGAACAGTTTCAGTAGGATAGGTGCCAGTTCCTCTTTGTAAGTCTGGTAGAATTCAGCTATAAATCCATTTGGTCTGGGGCTTTGTTTAGTTAGGAGGTATTTAATTACTGTTTCAATCTCACTACTTATTATTGGTCTGTTCAAGATTTCTATTTCTTCCTGATTCAGGCTTGGGAGGTTGTGTGTTTCCAAAAATTTATCCATTTCCTCTAGATTTTTCAGTTTGTGTGTGTAGAGGTTTCATAGTAACTAGTAATATTTTGTATTTCTGTGTTATCAGTTGTAACGTCTCCTTTTTCATTTCTGGTTGAGCTTATTTGAGTCCTTTCTCTTTTAAAATTTCTGGTTAATCTTGCTAGTGGTCTATCGATATTATCTTTTCAAAGAGCCAACTTTCTGTTTCCTTGGTCCTTTGTATTGTTTTTCTTTTTGTTTCCATTTCATTTAGTTCCACTCTGATCTTTGTTATTTCCTTTCTTCTGCTACCTTTGGGTTTGGTTTGTTCTTCTTTTTCTAGTTCCTTGACATGTGGTATTAGGTTGTTAATTTGTGATTTTTCTTTTTGATGAAGGCATTCATGGCTATGAACTTCAGAAGTTAACATTTTCTTTTCTCAAACCACAAAATGGTTTATGATCACAAGTGCATACTCCCATGGCTCCCCTCCCCAAGCTATATGGAGGAAATAAAGCAGGTAGTGAGAAGGATTTTAAGGATGGTGGTATAAGGGTAGTATTCACAAAAGAATTGTAATACAAGAATATGAGATTGTTGATAAAATAGCTTTTCAAGTAATTTTACTGGAAAAATATATAAATGACTAATCAGTTTTAAAATATTAAATAATATACTTCATAGTACATTATATTTTTAAATATTTTAATAATTATTTCATAAAAATGAATTTATCTTTCCAGCTCTCCAGTTCATAGATACTATTAATAGACAATCAGATAGCACTGAATAAATATAAATAGGTTTTAGCCTGGGCAACATCTCAAGATCCTGTCTCTATGAAAAATTTTTAAAAATTAGCCAGGTGTGGTGGCACATGCCTGTAGTCCTAACTACTTGGGAGACTGAGCCTAGGTATTTGAGACCACAGTGAGCTATGATTGCACCACTGCATTCCAGCCTGGGTGACAGTGAGATTCTGTCTGCAAAAAATGAGTAAATTTTGTTAAAAAGGAATACCTTGTGTATTTCATCTGCTTAACACTTTGTCTACATTTGATTAGGTGACCCTAACTCCCATCATTATTGACAAATGCTATCCTTCTTCACAGGAACTATAGAATTGCATTCACTTTTTTCTAGTATCTTTGCCTTCCTTACTAAAAAATGTTCCTACTGCCAATAATTTAAAACAGAATCATGAAATTGCAATCCAAACACTACCTAGGCTTCCCAGGTAATACAGTCTGTGTCACTCACTAATGTAAAGCTATAATTGCACCTTCCACCAAAGAAGCATTTCTGAATTCAAATTATCTTACATTTAAGAAACATCATTTAAACATTAATAAGAACTTACTTATGATGTATGTCATACCTGATCATCATCTAATGGAAGACTGAGAACCACTGCTCTAAGGTGTCACAGGAAGATCTAAGTAAAGGGCTACTTGTCAGATTTCACTTTTTCAACCACTTTATACTTCAGTTGTACAGTGCAAACACATTGCAATTTTAGCCTGATGGATGACAAAAACAACTGCGGGAGTGGGGGTGCTGAGAGAGACAAGTCTGATTATCCGATTCCTAATTAAATTGACCCTCAGGCTAATTTAGAAACACTTTTCAATGACATGTTCATAATTTTAGAGAGCATTATTTTGGAATTATTGCTATTGAAGTTAATATTAACATCTATAAGAAAATCATCATCCCTACTGTACAAATGGAACTCAAAAATAATTTTTCCTCAGCACCTTGTAAGCAATTAAAAAGTTCTTAAGGGGAACTGAGTAAAATGATCTTCAGGCAAGAATCCTAAATTTTGCTAGATTATTAGTGCAACAAACATGAGGGTAGAGACAAGATGGAGTTCAAAAAATGTATTTCCTATGCACTCTATTCTCCACAACAGCAAGAGAAAATCAAGGAAGAGTAATACAAAGTATTAGGAAATCAAAATGGCGAAAGTAAATTTTCTGGGTAAGAGCAAAAAGTACAGCCCAGGTGATAGCTGAGCAGCATGCTCAGCAGAAAACCTTTCTATGTTGGAGAACATCAGAGGATTCCAGAAGTATCTCCAGGGGAAGATGTTATCTGATGGGTATGATCATATGGAAAATTACATTGTGAGGTCCTTTACAGTTATTGGAGAATGTGGCAAGATTAAGTAAGATGCTAAAAGAAAATAAGGCCATTAACTTCAAGAATAACAAAATAATAAATTTAATCATTGCATGCTATGTGGTTCAGCAGTGAACATGCTGAACAATCAGTATCAACCCTAGTCATAATATGAAAATACTGAATTTGTGATGTATAAAGATTAAAATATATATTGGAAAAATGGGGGAGGTGTATGTGAGCAAAATTCTTTCTAGTAGGAAGTCAATAAGTAACGGATTAATTTTAGCAGTATAATCATATAACTTGGAAATGTATAGATTTCTACAACTTTTAGAAGAGTTGAAAGAGGTTTCCTCTGTGAATATGAAAAGAGGGACTGCCTCTTTTGTTACAAGTCTTTTAGAACTACAGTTGACCCTTGAACCACAGGGGTTTGGACCGCACAGGTCTGCTTATACATGGATTTTTTTTTCAACCAAACTCAAATTGAAAACACAGTGTTCTCAGAAAGCAAAACGTGTGCATACAGAGGGCTGACGTTTTGTATATGTGAGTCCCACAGGGCTGACTATGGGACTTCAGTATGCAGATTTTGGTAACCTCAAGGGAGAGGGGTCCTGCTTATACTGAGAGACAACTGTATTTTATTTTTTAAACCAGTCATGCGTCACCTAATGATGGGAATACGTCCTGAGAAACGTATTACTAGGCGATTTTGTCATTTGGTGATCATAGAGTGTACTTTTACACAAATCTAGGTGGTACAGCCTACTACACACCTAGGCTACACGGCCTATTGCTTCTAGGCTACAAACCTGCACAACATGTTACTGTACTGAATACTGTAGGCAATTCTAAGACAACATTATTTGTGTATCTAAACATATTTAAACATAGAAAAGGTACCATAAAGTCTTACATTATAATCTTATGGGACCATCACCATATATGCTGTCCTTCATTGATCACAAAATATCATTACTCAGTGCATGACGGTATTTGCATATAATGCTTGAGGGTGGGAGTGGAGGAACACCGAAGGAGACAATTTTTCATTTAAAAACAACCTCCCAAAACCACTAAGTAAGAAAAGTGAACACCATCGCAAGTAAACCCATCTACTCTTTTTATTTTACAAATACTTTTAGGCAAGGCATATGGGTCAATATTTATTTACAAAAATAAGTTTAGTCTTTTATTACAAATACTTCTACAGTTTTAAAAATAAATTCATTTTTTACATTTGAATGTCTTTAAAAGTATCCAAAGGATTCATTATCATTCTGCATTCTGCTTCTCAGAAAGTACTTTTGAGGTAGATCTGTTCCGGATTCTTTTTCTTTTTCTTTTCTTTTCAGCAGCAGTTGATTTTGTGTCCTGTGCCTTTTTCTTTTTCTTCAGACAGCTAAGAGGGTTGGGGCCACTGATTTTCTTGTGCTTTTTCCTTCTTCTCTGTTCAGGGTTTTTCAGTAAACCCTGTTCCTCTTTGAGCTGCTTGATACTTTGTTTCTCATGCACTGAGACAAGCTGACCTGACTCTACTGCTTTAACAAAGGCAATTGTTTTGGGAGAAGGTTTGTCCAAGATTATAGTGTTCTGAATAATAAACATGAGAGGAACTCCAGGCTGCTTCTTCACTTTCACGGACAAATTCTGATCCTATTAAAAAGAAAAACAGAATTATTTATTTCAAATGTCAACTAAGTTAAGGTGCCTTAAATAGGTTTTTGTTGTTGTTTTTGTTTTGACACAGGGTCTTGCTCTGTTGCCCAGGCTGGAGAACAGTGGCATGATCATAGCTCACTACAGCCTCGAACTCCTGGGCTCAAGTGATCCTCCTGCCTCAGCTTCCAGCGTAGGAGACTACAGGCGTGTGCCACCACACTTGGCTAATTTTTTGTAGAGATGAGGTCCTGCTATATTGCCCAGGCCAGTCTCAAACTCCTGGCCTGAAGTGATCCTCCTGCCTCCATCTCCCAAAGTGCTGGGATTACAGGCATGCACCACCACACCTGGCTTTAAATAGGTTTTTAAAAGCTTAAAAAGGGGTGTATTAAAAATAAAAAAGATCACAAGTTTTATTTTTCAAACCAGTATGTCTCACTAATGGGGGTATATTTTATAGTAAATAAAGGAAGAAAAACACAAAAACTGAGCACAAACAGTGTAAGTAGCAGCAGTGTGAACTGGATTTATCAATATTCTAGGGCCACAAATTACAAACTAATGCAAAAGTAAACTGTTAGGTGTTTCCCCTTGTTACTCCTCTAAGGCATTCTTTGGAAAGGGTCAAAAATGCTCAAAGAGGTTGAAGGAATAAGAATTAAGTGGGAATTAGCTGACTCAGATTCTAGATTCAGCCCTGCCTTTGTGTAATTTCATAATTCTGAAAGTATATTTAAGCAAATCTGTATGTAAGTGAACTTAATTTATACCAACCCTGACAGTCTCTCTTCTCCTGTCTCCCAGTCTTTAAAATGCCTGAAACATTCCATACTGGTAGTATAGTCTTAAACAATATGAACCACGACTTTTTGAGAGATAGTATGAAATACGGAGACATGAAAAACATTTACAAACACAGAATGTAAGATCTCTGCTCTACTTATCTTTCCTTCCAGAACCCTACAACAAATCCTCACATCTCTATCTCAAAAATTTCTCATTTTAAAAAAGGAAACTTCAGTAACTAAAAAGAAAATCAATATGCTTAAGGTTCTCTCCTCAAATTCTCAAACGACAATTGCTTTTATTGACTGAAAAGTAACTTAAAACTCTCTATTTTTAAAAGTCTAAACACTTTAACATCACTTCCACCTAATTTTTTCTGATTATAAACAGCTCCATATGAAGTATAAATAGAAATGGTTAAAATTGACTTGTCTTCAAAATAGTATCACCTGTGTTGCCACAAAATAATGATGAGGATTGCCCTCTTCAACCATGGAAAGCAGACATTCTGATCCACTCACTGGATTCTTGAAATGGGGACAATTTCGAACCTGGCATTTTTGTGCAATTAGTTTTGCCCCATATAAGTCCTTTCCCAACGTTTCTAACTCTTTTAACACACATCTGAAAAAAAAAAAAAAGTTATTAGTGGCCCACAATTATAACAGATACATTTCAGTTGTTTACATAAAGCAAGCATAAAAAACAATACTTTTTTTTTAAAAGTAAAACTACACCATTACAATCTGAATTTGTCATACAGTAGCCATTTCACTTTTAAAAGCACACTTAGAAAATGCATACACTAAGGAACAAGAACAGTAAGAGTTAAAATTTAATGAGTATTCACTATGTTCCAGGAAGCATGCAAATTGCTCTTTACATAAATTCTTGCTTAATCTCAAAATAACCCCATGAAGTTAAGTAATTTACCTTAAAATTATGCTTATTTTAAAGCACCCCATTCTGAGAAATTTTAAGTAATATTCCAAAGTTCAAACTAATTAAGTGGTAGAGCTGAGACATGAATCCAGGTAGCTTGGCAACAGATCCCTTGCCCCAACCACAATGTAATACGCATCTACTTCAAGTACAAATTGGTATACTTGCAAAATATTTTCAATTCAGAAAAGTAAAAATTCTCACATCATCAGGTTGTTTAAAAACAATCACGACTTCTTTTCAATCTGCATTTTCACATTGATATAAGCCAATGTTTCTCAAAGTCTCATGTATAAATTACCCATATCCGAATGACATATGATATTAAATTGTATTAATTTCTAGCTCTTCTCTCATCCAAAAATCTGCACCTCTGTGGAGGAGCCAAATATTAGTATTTTAATAAGCTCCTCAGGCACTTCTTCCCTCCCACTAAAAAAAACCAAACTATGAGAACCAATGAGTCAAACATTTCTTCAATCCTAGCCAGCCTTTGCCAGATTCTTCCTTGCCTCATCTCCTTTATTACCTCTTTAGTTTTCTGTTTTTGGTTTGTTTTTTTTTTAAGAAAAGAGATTTTGCTTTCTTTAGCCATCAGTTTTGACCTCCATTTTGAGTATTGCTGACTACTATTGAATATTTCCTATGAATGTCCTGCCATCAGCTCTTCAAATTCACCGTATCTAAAAAATCAAACTACTTTCCTGCCTCCAAATTTCTCCTCCAAGACTTGCTAACTCCTTGAAATTATTATTTTTCCAGACACCCTAGATAGAAATCAGAAATCATATTTGACCTTTTCTTCCTTACCCCTACCCCATAAGCTGTTAGTCCTATATATGTCAGTAATGTCTCCTTGTAGAACCCTTGGATTCCTGCTTTCCTCTCCCAAGTTTAGGCTCCCATTATTTCCTGAATGGACAACCACAAAACAGGTTTGTCTGTCTTTGCTCTATTGCTTCTCCAATTTACCCCTGACATTGCTGCAGTTATCTTTTTTAAAACAAAACCCAGGCCTGATAACATTCCACTAATTTACTTCCTCAATTAACTCCAAATATCTTCAAACCTGAGTATGAGTAAACCCTCTAGATCTAACTACTAGTGGTCAAGAAATACATTCTACTGAAAAACAAATGACCTGATCTTTTAAAAACATAAATAGCAAATCATAAAAGGAGGAAACTGTTATACTTTTTTAAAACTTAAGAAACATAGAAATCAAATACAATGTATGTATCTTGTTTACAGATTTAAGAATGGATCTTCAGGATACATATCAGAATTGACAGAATAATATGCTCTAAAATAACCCATCAGTAAGGAGGTGGGAGGTTCAACAAGATTGGCCATGTTGATAATTGCAAAAGCTGGTGATAGATGTTCCAGTATATTATGCTACTTTTGTGTTGTTTGAAAAAGTCCAGAAGTTAATATAAATTTTTTAGAAAAAATGCTGTAACATATAATTTCATGCAGTACTTATCAACCTTTTTTATATCATAGCACTATATTAAAAATGTTAATATTTCTACTGCTTGCAGCCAGAAGCAACCAATTCAGAGGCACCGGCTATCAAAGGACTTGTCTGACAGCCCTTAAAGACTAAGGGGATCAAAATTTTAGCTGCATCTGTAACCCAGTTGAGGCACTGCTTGCGAAACAAATATGGAAAGCTGTTCATGGGGTAGTGTTATGTCAGAAAAGCAGACCATCAACATAGTATACACAGTAAAATCCCATTCTTGTGTTTGTGTGTGCCTGTGTACAAAGAACTGGATGGGTGATACAGCACATGTTAACAGTGGGGACTCATGAGTGGTAGCATTATGAGTCATTTTATTTTATTTTATTTTATTGCTTTTTAAAAGTAAATATTCTACAATGAAAAAAAATCTACCAAATTTCTTAATAGTTTTTCATGATCTAACCTCAATTTACCTTCCTCCTAGCTTCATTTCCAAATATATTCTGTGCTGTAACCTCTTCCCCAGGCATTTCATAACTCCATTCTGTTTTTCAAGAGGTCTCCACAACAGGTAATGTCACTCTTCTCTGTCATTCAAAATAGTCCTTCCCCTCAGGATGACAGAACATGTGAATGAACTCAGATGTTATCTCTTCCATGAAATCTTCCACAATTCTCTCCTCCCACCCCCACATCCCCACAAGGTTTCATCCTAAGTGTTCCTAAGACTTTGATGAAGTAGGAAAAGATTAAACCTGGAGTGAAAACGCATCGATTGGAGTGACTTACTTTACCGGCCATGAGGGCTGGGAGTTTGTCCTGTTCACCAAAGCATCCTCAGTGGCTGGAGCAATCAATGCTTGGCATATGGCTGGTACTTAATAAAGCCAGTTGAATAAATAAACGACCTAGGACAAATTCCTTAATCTCGAGTATTGCCTTATCCTGGGAATCAAATAAACTAACTCATAGGGCAGTTGTGAAGCTTGAAAATTTTTGGTTTAACCAGGAAAAGTTATTCAACCAACAGCAACCACTGAAAAAGGGGTAGGTTTTAGATACCGGAAAATGCGCTAGTACACTATACTCATTTGACCTTACAGGAACCTTATAAGCAGTTATAATCTCTACAAATGAAGAATCCGAGGTTTAGAGAGGTTAAATAACTTGCTCGAAATCATAAATCTGGTAGACCTGGGAACAAGATTCGAAGCCAGGTGTATCTGACTACAACACGTATTCTTGTTTGCTAGGCTAACAACAAGTGATATTTGCAGGGCACTGTACATTCAGCCTACGTCGCAGGTGTTCGCCTGACCACCTTAGCGCCTCCAATTTACTGTCAACTCCTCGTGGGCGGGGCGCTTCGCACCTCGTGGGCTCGCAACGGAGGCCTGCGAGCAAAGGCCTCGCCGCTACCACACCCGCCAGACGCCCCGCGCCTCCTCCCAGCCCGCCGGGCCCACCTGGTGGTGCACAGCTGCGTCTCCCCCATGAGGTAGCGGGGCAACTGCTCCCGCAGCTGGATGCGGCCGCGCAGCGCTGCCTGGCAGAAGGTGCCGTCCAGCAGGATCTGGTACGGCTCGCGGACTCCGAAATTGTTGCGGAAGAAGCCAAGATGTTTCTTGGCGTGTTTTTGCCTCGTGATCTTCATACTTGGTTTACTGGGACCGAGACCACCGGGCTAGGAAGTGACAGCAAACGCCTCACACAGACCCGGGAACCCACAGTGCCGGCTTCTCTCAGAAATTATGAGTCTTTGCCCCGGAAGCAAACGCCCCCATCTCCCAGGCCTGCCCCTGGCTTACGTCAGGCCCAAGCGAGCGCGCGCTTCGACCGCGGTGCTCGCGCTTAAAGGGGTGGGTCCTCAGGGCGGAGCTTGTGCCTACGCGGGGAAACCGCCAGGGTGCGCGATTCCGTGCGGGGGCGCACATGCGCAGCCTTGGGCCAGAGTAAAGGAAAACGTACGTGATGTGTTGGGCATGTTATCCTGGCTCATAGCAAACTTCTGAAAGCCTGGCAGTGTAATAATAATCGGTGACAATATTGAGCCTTAATATGTTCCAGACACTGTCCTGAGTGATTTACCCTACATTATTCCCTTTAATGTTTAAAATTCCCAAGTTGGTTGATCTCAACTGGACTGGACCGGGGGAGGTTGGGGGGTTAAAATTTTTGGCATGTGTTTCCCCATGAAAGGGAAGTTTAGGGCCGGGTCGGTTTACTGACCAGAGGCACGTGGTGTCATTAGTGCCTCGAAGAGACATTGACACATGCGGGAGTTTTACTGCGTTCCAATAGTAGCACTTACTAGGACGTGGTCATAGTGCTGATCCATCCTGCTAGTCAGATGTTCTGGCTGCACGCCCCCCATGGGAACTAACGCCACTCGGGAGCTATGTCAGGGCAAAGGGTCCCATGATTTTGCAGCTCCTCATCCCCTAAGACCATCCTAAATCATTCACATGGAGTGTGTTGGAAGAACTTTCAAGAGCTTAGTTTTCCCAGAGTCAGAGTCCCTGAACTTGAGTTCTGGTTCTGCCATTAATCCAAGCTATTTGACCTTGGGTAATTCTCCAAGGGAGATGGGCTAAATCTCTTTGCTGTCAAACTGTAACCGGTTCCGTGAACCCCTATATGCTTTTTATAATGCTCTCCCTTAATTACTGGACCCTTTGAGTTGTTTCCCAGCAATGATGGACTCAAGTGATCCTTCCATCTTGGCCTCCCAAAGTGCTGGGAGTATTGACGTGAACCATCACACCCAGCTTGAAATGATGGATCTTCTACAAGACAAAGGAGTTGAGATTCTGAAGGCCCCAGGGCAGACTTCCTAATGCCAAGAGCCACCATCTCCCACAACCTGCCCCCATTGCATGTAGCCCCTTATGAGATACACCAAGACCTGTCCCAAGGCACACAGCCTATGATATCCCTTAGTGGGAGAGACAGATTTGGATTTTAGGCAGCTTTTCCCGTTCTCTCTGCAAGACGTCTGTCCTATTAAAAATTTCTTTCTTCCAGGTCCAGGTTGAAAATGGTGCCTGGGCTGTGTCCACACTTTCTTGGGGTGCTGGATCAGTCCTGCCCACAGCTGGAGGGGCCTTTGTCCAATGGCACTCACGCAAGGAGGGCTCAGCTCGCACGTGGAAGGCCCTCACCTAATTCGTGAAACTCCCAGGGGTTGGGAGTGAGCATGTTGAATGTTTTCTTGAAGTCACACCATGGAGAGCGCGAGAGACCTGAGTTCGTCACCTACCCCCATCTCCACATCAGGTCCAAGCCCTTTCCCTGGGGAGATGGTAACCACACTCTATTCCACAACCCTCATGTGAATTAGCGTCCAATAGGCTATGAAGATGAATAAAGAGAACCTGGACCACTACCCAGGCACTGGGGACCACAGCATCGGTTTAGACCATTACTCTGCACACGGACTAGAAAAAGTGTACAGGGACCTTAAGCTCACCTTCTTGTATCAAATGATTACTAGTATAGTGATCTTCCATCCCTTTGCTTGTGGCAAGAAATGGCTTAAATAAATAACTTAAACGTAAAAAAAAATTCTTTTCTTCCTTGGCAATCCTCATTGTCTCAATAATTGGATTTTTGTGTGACGTGTAACTGGACCTAGACCAAAACCCCCATGTGGTTTCAACAACAAAACTGGTTGCCAGTCTAGACTGGTTTTAAGGACCCTTCTGTCCATAGTTTCTGACATAGGAAGACTACACTACTGGGCTAGTAACAGAAAGGTACAAAGCTGACCAAAGGTTTAGAAATTACTTGGTCAACTTAATTAATGAAGAGAGTAAATCAGAAAATTTCGAGTGCTGGAGCAGCTGACTGCCGAGTATCCACTTCAATTCAAGGCAAAATAATCAAAGGAATGGGGAGTATGGAATTTTGCATTTTTGTCCTGGCCTGGAATCTGTCCCAGATCTAGTTTTGGCTGCAGATTGAAAGAACCAAAACAGAAAAATGATTTACAATGTGATTGAAATGTTTTGTTTGCATTTGAGATTTTATTTCAATATATAGGCTTATGAAATTGGAGCTAAAATCTTCTATAATGTTAACCCTGACCCGAGTCCCAGCACATCACTTAGATGGCTGCTTTCATTTAGCTGAAAATAAATTTAAGAATTGGAAGCCAGGAGAAGTCATTGAAGGGTTGGATTCATAGTCCTTCAGTAAAATTGGTTACTACTTTTCAATTTGAATCCTGTCTTTATCCCTGTATGCCAACTCTCCACCTGGACTATACCTCCACCACAGATAGAGAAATGCAACCACCCCAGCCTTGCAAAACAGTTAAAACATTTTTGAAAATAGATTGATCTACCATATCATTGTGCTACTTTTCAGTACTAAGAAAATCGTTGCACAACTCTAGGGATTTGAGTCATATTCTAGTTTTTCGTTGTTGTTTTTTAATTTACTAAACTATGACACAACTTTTTCAAGCTCTAAGTATGTGACAGTACCAATTTGCACACCTACCTTTATTACAAAAACATGAAGACAGCCTATAATGGTGGTTATCAAATTTAAAACAGAATTTTCTATTACATTACAGAATTTTCTATTAGCACTGTTTCTTAAAACATGGTGCCAGTACATGCAGATAAAGCTCTTAGTGTGCTTGTTTAAAATGCCCATTCCTGATTCCAAACAAGTATTGAGGGAGAGGGGTACTATTCAGAGAGGAAGTGACATTTATAACAATCTCCCCAGGTCATTATTATGCTTATTAGTATTCCTAAAGGACTTTTTGTAGTAAAAATAGTAAACCACTGTTTATCCAGTAGGATATTTTCATTAAGCAGTCCACTTAATACACTTTTGTCCAGATGCCAAATGATCTAATCATGGAAAATCAATATTTGGCCACAACCAAAGGAGAAGCCAAATTTTGCCATTATTGGATGAGCTGTTAGATATAAGTTTAAATCTCAAATTTTATTTTGAAAATTATTATAATTTCATTATTAAGAACTTTAATAGTCATTGAAAGATTTTCTTTTTTTTGTTACCTTATACTAGAGGAACAATAATACAATAATTATTTAATAATAACAGCATTGCTGGCTGTTAGCTTTTTTCACAGGTCACTACACTGGACATTTTCCATGCCAAATAGACATTCACATTCAGCTTAGGTAGGTAAAGGAATAATTTATTTTTATTTATTTTTTTTATACTCTTCATTTTATTATGGCTGGATCAAATATAATTTTATAATGTTATGTTGTTGCACATGATTTTGAAGTTTTTCTTCATGAAATTTTGATGAAACCAAGTTGACATGAGAGTGATTTATTCTTGAAAGGTGTGACTAATTCCCAAATAGGACTCTACTCATGAAAAATTCATGACCTAAATGGAATTAAATAGGTAAACATTAAATATAATTCATACAGGTTATTTTGTTTAATTTCATCAATGTTAGTATAATTTTATTTAATTTCATCAATGTTAGACAATTCAGCTATCTATTGTAATATTATTCTGCCTTATATTCTTGTTAAAATATTTATAAACATTTGTTAACATTCATTAGCTTGAAAAGAATATGATGTTCTTCCTAAATTATCTAGCTAACATATTCTCTAAATAAATAATTTAGCTAACTAAATATTTTAAAGCAACTTAGGTAAACTGCTTCATATTGAGGTCCTATTAAGTTCTTCACTTAGATTCCCTAGGAATGGCTCCATCATGAACTGACTTATACTGCAAAATTTTGTATATGCCAGAATGTGTTATAAAGATTAGATCTGGTGGCTGTCACATTTTTTAAAATAATTTTTATCTTTTCCAAATTATAAAAATAACACACGCCTCTAATAACAAGTGGAACAACTCAAAGATATTCATTCCTTTTCCCCTTGCCCATATAACACATTAACAATCTATTGTGTATGCCTCTTCAATGTTTCCATATTCACACTCTTATATAGCATATGCATACATATATACATACATACATATGTAGAGATACTCTGTTATGCAAAAATGGAATCATATTTTATCACATCTGCACATTTTGCTTTTCTCACCTAACAATCCTATAGAAATCCCCACCCACACCTACCCAAAGTCAATTGGCAGAGTTCCCATTCATTACTTTTAGTAGCTGCATGGCATTTCCCACAAAATCACCAAATATAATAGATATGACACAGAGTATTAATTTATACCCAATATCTCCTCTCTTCTTTATAGTAGTAGGTGAGTGAATCCATTCCCCAGCCTTCTGTGTAGATAGGAATAACTATAGGATTATGTTCTAGCCAAACATATGTAAGGATAACTGTTGCATGGACTTCCAGGAAGGCTGCTTATAGGAAGTCAACTTAGCTTGGCAAATGACACATTTTTTCCCCACCTCCTGCCTTCCTACTCCCTGGAATTTAGATGTGATGAATGGAACTCCAGCAGCCTATTTTAGACCATGAGGTAACTTTGAGGATGGAAGCCATGAGCTAAAGCTGGCAAAGCAGATAAGAGAAGGAGCTGGGATCATTTGCAACTGTGAAGCTGCTTTTACAAACCTAGACTTCCTACCCCCGGACTTGGTTAACATGATAATAAAAATAAACTTCTACCTTGGTTTTTAAAAAATGTTATTTTAAATTTCTTTTATAGATAGCCAAACCAAATCCTGATAAAGTAAGTTAAAGCTACTTGCCAGAATTACAGAATTTTATATGGACAGATATGTTTGATGAAATTTTGATGTTGGTTGGTGTTAGCCAGTACAGTTGCCCTTCCTTTGAACAAGTTCAAAATCCTCATTTATAAGTTTTCTCTAAAAGGTAAAATGTTTTCAAAGTAAAATAAACCAAATCTTTTTTACATACTGTAGAAGCTATCTTGACATTTGTTTCTTTTGAAAATATAAACAATTTGATTTGAATTGGGTTTGTCTGTAGGATGTATCTCCTGTTGAAAAAAGTTAAATATTAAGAACCCCAGCTGCTTGGGTAAGGAGCAGAAAGGAAAAGTTAGGGTCATCCAGTTGTCAATTAAAGAAAGGAAGTAGTATTGCTGTACCTGGGCCCTGCTAGTACCAGTGAGCTCTTCCTTCAGGTCAAATGACAAAGGAGAAACTGTCTCTTAGAAAAATTTTTCAAATGATCTCTGTTTGTCAAGGATATTTCTAAACCAGACAGTAACCAGGAAGTGCCCATCATCAGTTATCAGGTGACTGTTTTCAGATGACTATAAAATTAGACTTGCAAGTTTGCTTGCTGTAATAGTTTATTTGGATGAAATCATATTTACAGAGAACAAATACTGTCATGTTAAGTAAATTGAAAGGAATTTAGTATAACAGATTTGAATAGTGCTCTCCATTGGCATTTTGCTATAAAGTGTTCAATGGTATTAATTAAAGTGGTGACAAAAAGAACTGGTAGAAAAGAGCAAAAAATTAAGAAGTATCAGAAAGGGGAAAAATGTTTTATTTTGATGCAAAACAAACTGCCATTTGAAATTTAATTAAATCATAACTGAAACTGATAGAGACGTTCATACTATATGGCTGGGGTCCCCAACCCCCAGGCCGTGGACTGGTACCAGTCTGTGGCCTGTTAGGAATCGGGCCATACGGCAGAAATTGAGCAGCAGGAGAGCGAGTGAACCTTCGTCTGTATTTACAGCCACTCTCCATCTCTCACATCACCTCCTGAGCTCTGCCTCCCGTCAGATCAGTGCAGCGCTAGATTCTCATAGGAGCATGAACCCTACTGTAAACTGCACATGTGAGGGATACAGGTTGCGCACTCCTTATGAGAATGTAATGCCTGATGATCTGAGGTGGCGCTGAGGCGGTGATGCTAGTGCTGGGGAGCAACTGCAAGTACAGATTACCATTAGCAGAGAGGTTTAACTGCACAGAGACCATGATAAATCAACTGCTTGTAGACTCATGTCAAAACCCTATCAGTGAGTGGCAGGTGTGACAATTAAGCTGCATCTGGTGGCAGGCTTTATAGTGGCAAGAGAGTTGATGTACTTCAACTGTACAGCTGCATCTGGTGGCAGGCTTTAAGTCAGAATCCAACACTTACTTTAATCCACGCGTGGCCCGCCCATTATTTTATTTACCACTTCCGTCTGCACCTCTTCCCCGCACTGCCCACTTGTTTCAATCACAGTCTTGCTAAGTCCACAAACTAACCTTAGCAAAAATGAGTAAAAAACAAACATTGCTGGAAAGCTTCTTTGAAAAGGGTGAAAGACCCAATGATGAGACAGCAGAAGACTCTAAGACTGCCAACAAAATGAAAGCTGCATTTAAAAGAAAATACCAAGCGTCCTACTTAAAGTATGGGTTCATTGCAACAGGTGATTCACATTCTCCAAGCCGGTTTTGTATACTATGTGGCAACCGGCTACCCATCGAAGCCATGAAACCTTCAAAACTGCTTCACCACATGGAGACCAAGCACCCTGCATTAAAAGACAAGCCTTTAGAGTTTTTCAAAAGAAAAAAATGTGAACACAAAGAACAGAAGCAATTACTGAAGGCCACCACTTCATCAAATGTGTCCGTACTGAGAGCATTATTCTTAGTGGCTAACCACATTGCCAAAGCTAAGAAGCCCTTTACTATTGGCGAAGAGTTGATCCTGCCTGCCGCTAAGAACATTTGCCGTGAACTTTTAGGAGAGGCTGCAGTTCAAAAGGTGGCACGTGTTCCTCTTTCGGCTAGCACCACAACTAGATGAATTGATGAAATAGCAGAGGATATTGAGGCACAATTGTTGGAAAGGATCAATGAGTCACTGTGGTTGGCAATTCAGGTTGATGAGTCTACCGATGTTGACAACAAGGCAACAATGGTTGTTTTTGTACGATATATTTTTCCGAAGGATGTGCATGAGGATATGTTATGTGCACTTTTGTTGCCAATCAACACCACAGCTGCAGAACTATTCAAGTCTTTGAATGACTACATATCAGTATATGCACAGACAGAACAGCTGCCATGACTGGACGGCTTTTTTGTTTCACTACTCAGATCAAGGAGGTCACTACGGAATGTGAGTCTATGCACTGTGTCGTCCACAGAGAAATGCTGGCTAGTTGAAAAATGTCACCTGAAGTAAACAATGTTTTGCAGGATGTGATTAAAATTATCAACCACATTAAACTACATGCCCTTAACTCACATCTGTTTGCACAGCTCTGTGAGGAGATGGATGCAGAACACACACGTCTTCTCTTATACACAGAAGTGAGATGGCTTTCTAAAAGTAGACCACCAGCCGGTTTTTGAGTTACGAGAGCTGCTCCAGAGATTTCTTTTAGAAAAACAGTCACCACTGGCAGCACATTTCAGTGACATAGAATGGGTCACAAAATTTGCTTACTTGTGTGACATATTCAACCTGCTCAACAAACTCAATCTGTCACTTCAGGGGAGAAGAACAACTGTGTTCAAATCAGCAGATAAAGTGGCTGAATTCAAAGCCAAACTGGAATTATGGGGGCAACAAGTGAACATTGGGATTTTTGACATGTTTCAAACATTAGCAGAGATTTTTGAAAGAGACAGAGCCAGGGCCTTCTTTCTTCCAGATGGTGCATGATCACCTATCTCAGCTCTCAAAAGAGTTTGAGTTTTACTTCCCAACCACAAAAGACCCCCAAACTGGGAAGGAATGGATCCGTGACTCATTTGTGTATAAGTCAGGTGAATCAACTTGGTCTGTGCTAGAAGAGGATCAACTGCTTAAGATCACAAATGACGGTGGCCTTAAATGTATATTTGAGACAACTTCAAATCTCCATACGTTCTGGATTAAAGTAGAGGTGGAATATCCTGAGACTGCCACAAAAGCACTGAAAAGCCTGCTTCCATTTCCAACATCCTATCTTTGTGAAGCAGGGTTTTCCGCAGTGACAGCAACCAAACGAGATTATAGAGTAGACTGGACATAAGCAACACACTTCGGGTGTCACTATCTCCCATCACCCCCAAGTGGGACTGTCTCAGGGCTCCCACTGATTCTGCATTATGGGGAGTTGCATAATTATTTCATTATATGTTACAATGTAATAATAATAGAATAAAGTGCACAATAAATGTAATGTGCTTGAATCATCCCGAAACCACCCTCCCCCTCTCCACCCCACTGCCCCGGTCCATGGAAAAATTGTCTTCCATGAAACCGGTCCCTGGTGCCAAAAATATTGGGGACCACTGCTATATGGGATCTTTCATTGTAACCTGTCAAAGCATTTTAGAAGATTAATGAATCCTTATAAAATTACTCTTGGTAAGCAAATATTATTGCTGTTACTTAGAGCAGCTTAAAGATTGGAAATTATGTTGGATTACAGCTTTAAAAGGATTTTCTAAAAACACTATTTATTTATATTGGACAAAATGTTGAAGACAACTCTTTCACTCATGGTTTTGTATATATTTTTAAGCAGCATGAAGACTTCATGGCAGAAACTGAACTCCTGGTGGCAAGAAATTAAATATGCTTTCAATAATCCAGTAGAATATTATTTCAAAGTTTAGTATTTATAATTGAATTGCACCAATATGAGGTATTAATTACATGATATCATACAAAATAAAAGTCACTCTTACAATCTTCTCAAGTTTTTTCAATGCAGGATCACTTTGTCTTAATATTAGTTGGTAAGTCATAAATCAAAATACCAGGATGTAAAGTCAAATGTCATTTTGAAAATAATTATTATTTTAGCAAACACATAGAAAATACCCACAATCTGAGTCTTATGTATAAATGAATATTATTTTCTTTTTATTGGCTGTCACTTTATCCTCTCTATTGCTACTTTCACAACATTGAACAAATCACTTAGCTCTTCAAAGTATAACCTCCTATAGTCTCATTCCACATGTGTATGCAGAAGGAGGCATATGATTTAAATTGATCCCAATCAGACCAAACAGAAAGATTTTTTTCCTATCGTTTTTCTTGAAATAACAGAAAAAGAAATATATTGTATCAGTTGCTACTGGAATCTATTTTGAGATTATAGTCGTAGCCAGTCTGTGGACAAATCCAAAACACGGCAGAAGACAGATTCAAGAGAATCATAAAGATATGGAACTGGAGTCTTTATTTGGAGTATACCCTTCTCTAGACAACCAGTTATATTATAGAGTAAATTACCTTCTTGTTTAAAATAATTTAAATTGAGGTGTTTTTTTTTTTTACTTTTTTATTTTTGGTTACTTATAGCCCAAAGCATCCTAACTGATGGATGTCAAGTCTAGGCGAAATATGTCCTATGCTTAAGCTATAAACGATGGTATTACCTATATAACACCTTGCTTTAAAGATATTTAAGATGTCCTGCATACGTTCTTATGATTGACAACATGGTAAAGAGACTGGAATTCAGAAGTAACTGTTGCTATTAGCTGCTTTCAAAGGCATCTCCCAAAGGCATCTTTTTCCACTTCCATTAAATATTAAGCAAAGTGTTTAGTGTCTTAAGCCAAATGATTTTCTTTGACCTCATGAATGTGTGTGGACTTCTAAAAAGTATACTGATTTAATCTGGAACTTTAGTTTTGCCCTATTTATATGTTGTTTCTTCTCACTTTGCTTACATCTAATTTTCGTGTCTTAGACCTAGCTCATTAATTATGATGGTACCATATATTCTCTTGGGAAGGAGGACATGGGACAGTTATTGCCCTTTTCCCTATTTCCACAAAGTAGGGAATTTCTGATCCCCTCCTTATGAATGAGTAGTGGTGGAGAGTAGACTTCCTATTTCTCTGTAGACCCTGTTCCCTGTGACTTCCTAAAGAAGGAGCTGCTAATCTGATGTTTTGGGAGATGCCCTAACCATCACACAACAATATATCTGTCTATAGGGAACAGATGAAGATAATAAATTATTACTCCTATTCTTTAGCTTAAAAAATAAAAAGATCTTTGTGCATCTTTCCCAGAAAATAATCTGCATAGAAGAGATGAGAATATACAACCCTTATGCAATCTCTTGTTGAAAATTTCTTTGTTTTAAAATGCTTCTTTGTTCAAGGCTGCAGTGAGCTATGATCGAGCCATTGCACTCCAGTCTGGGAGACAGAAAGAAATCCTAGCTCAAAAAAAAAAAAAAAAAATGCCAGGCATGTTGGCTTACAACTGTAATCCTAGTGCTTTGGGAGGCTGAGGCAGGAGGATCACTTGAGGCCAGGAGTCTGAGATCAGCCTGGGCAACGTAGTGAGACCCTGTCTCTAAGAAAAAAAAAATGCTTCCTTTTTTTTTATTATTTTTTAAATTTTTTTATTTCAGAATATTATGGGGGTACAATACTTTGACTATATATATTGGCCATGCACTGGCTTCCTTTGTTTTTAATGGTGCTAGAGAGAATCCACTCCCCTCCATCTTCTCAGTTGTATGTCATTACTTCTTGGAGGGACAGGAAACACAAGGGTCAAATTACTTTCTACCCAGTTCCTTCACACCAAGGCAGGAACAAATGCTAAGTTGGTCCTATAGAGGTTGGCTGGGAACCCTGAGCAGGAATGACCATCTGCTGCTCAGCTCAGGCCCACGAATGTCAGATGTTCAAAGGAACTTTGCTTTCCATAGAGGTCTGAAAGCAGGCAACAATTGAATAGGAATAAATCAACATTTAAAAAAACATTTTTTGGCTCATCTGAATATTGAATGGTAGTAAAGTGACATTTAAAAATTTTGGGGTGTCATCTTTGGTGTCTTGACTCTCATTTTAATGCATTGAAAGGGGTTTAACTAAGTCTTACCCAAGTGAGGGAAAGTAGCTCCAATTCTGGCTGGGTTTAAGGTATGTAATGGTCATAGCCTGACATTCACTGGGCTGTTTTCCTAGTGGGGATAATTATTATGCTGCAAAAGCAGAACTAGTCAGACTGTTTATTTTTTGTTTGTTCACTCAGGTGTGGCAGGCTATCCTCTGCTTCCTGTCCCCATGCAATAATCACACATGGGCAAGGCCTACAGCTTGGTTTGGAAGGCCCTCACCAGACTCTTCTTTTACCTGTAACTAAATTTGAAATATTTCCATCAAATAAAGAAGTATGCTAAGAAGTTTAGTTCCTGTGACAGAGAGAAGAAAAACATATTGTTGGCGATACAAGGTAAATTTATTTTAATTTTTTTAAGAGATGAGGTCTCCCTCTATTGCCCAGGCCAGAGTGCAGTGGCACAATCATAGCTCACTGTAACCTCCAATTCCTGGGCTCAAGTGAGCCTCTCATCTCAGCCTCCCAAGGAGCTGAGACTACAGGTGCATACTACCACACCTGGCTAATTTTTAAAAAATCTGTTTTCTGTGGAGACAGGGGTCTTGCTATGTTGCTCAGGCTGGTCTCGAACTCTTGGCCTCAAGTGATCCTCCTGCCTCAGCCTCCCAGAGTGCTGGGATTACAGGCATGAATTACCGCACCCGGCCTGAATTTATTTTATCTAGTAAATGAATATCCACAATGAAGTTAGTACTCACAATATCAAACTGCCTTTTAGGGGAACAGAAATACAACTTAATTGTTGTGACCAATCATCTTTGGGTGATAGACTATATTCAGTTTCTGCTTCAATCTGTTATTTCCTTTCTTCTGTATGCTTTAGGTTTATTTTCCTCTTATTTATCTAGGATCTTGAAGAGGGAGCTTAGAGTACTGATTTGAGACATTTCCTCTTTTCTAATGTTGGCAGTTAGCTATAAACTTCCCTCTCAGCACTGATGTAGCTATGTCTCACAAATTTTGATATTTTATATTTTCATATTCATCCAGTTCAGTGTGTCTGTGTGTGCATTTTAATCTCCCTCAAGACTTCCTCATTGATCTGGGATTATAAGAAGTGTGTTTAGTTTCCAAGTCTTTGGAGATTTTTCTGTTACCTTTATGTTTTGATTTCTTATTTAAATCTATTGTGGTTGGAAATACTCTGAATGATTTCAATTCAGAAATCATTTGATTTGTTGAGGTTTAAACTTGCTGAGGTTTATTTATGATTCAGGATATGATCTATATGTTCCATGGACACTTGAAAAGGATTTGTATTTTGTAGTAGGAGCATTCTATAAATGTTGAGTACATCCTGTTGGTTGATAGTATTGTCAGGTCCCTTAGATCCTTACTGATTTGCTCTCTAGTTGTTCTATCAATTGTTGAGAGAGGGGAGTTGACATCTCCAACTATAATCGTGGATTTACCTGTTTGTCCTTTCAGGTCTATGAATTTTTTCTTCACATAAGTTCTGATTTGTTGCTGGGGCATACACATTTAGAATTGCTATGTGTTCTTGGTGATTGTCCACTTTATCATTATGTCATGACTCTCTCCGTCTTTGATGATTTTCTTTTCTCTGAATTCTGCCTTATCTGATGTTAATATAGCTGCTCCTGCTTTCTTTTGATTACTGGTTACATGATATACTTTTTCCACCCTTTTACTTTCAGTGTGCTTGAATCATTATGTTTGAATTAAGTTTCTTACAGACAGCCTATGGTTAGGTCATGTTTTCATCCATTCTTCCAATAGTTGTCTTTTAATTAATATATTTAAAACATTAATACTAATGTAATTATTGACATGTTTGGGCTTAAGTCTGCTATCTTTTTCTATTCATTCTCTCTGTTTTTCTGTCTGTTTTCTTTCTTTTGTATTCTTGTGAGTTACTTGAACATTTTTTAGAATACCATATTGATTTATCTGTGATATTTTTGAGAATATATCTTTGTAAAGCTTTTTAGTGGTTCCTCTGAGTATTATATGAAATATAAATAACTTCTTACAATTTAGTGCTTTGTCATGTTACCAGTTTGAGTGAAGTGTAGAAACTTTACCTCCCTATATGGCCCTAAACCATGCCTATTTATCATGTAATTGTTTTAAATATTTCTTCTACATACACTTAGAACCATGCTAGATAATTTTATAGTTTTTGCTTTAACCATCAAGAATAATTTAGAAAATTCAAGAGGAAAAGGAAAGTCTACTATAATTACTCATATTTTTATTTACCATTTTCTTTCTTCTTTAATAATGTTCCAAATTTTTTTCTTTTATCTTTTCCTTTCTTTTCAGAGAACTTCTTTTAGCCATTCTTTTAGGGTAGGTCTGCTGGTGACAAATTCTTTTAATGTTTCTTCATCTGAGATTGTCTTGATTTTCTTTTTATTCCTGAAAGATAATTTTGCTGGATATAAGTTTATGGGTTGGTAGTTTTTTCTTTCAGCAGTTGAACAATGTATAACTTTCTTCTGACCTCTTGGTTTCTAATGAGAAATCCACTTTAGTTCTAATTGTTTTCCCTTTGAAAGTAAGATGTTATTTCTTTCTTCCTGTTTTCAAGATTTTTACTTCAGTTTTTGGAAGTTTGACTTTGATATGTCTTAGTGTACATTTCTTCGGGTGTATCCCTTTTGGAGTTTGCTCAACTTTTTGAATCTGTAGGTGATGATTTTTGCCCTATTTGGGAAGTTTTCACTCATTATTTGTTTGACTACCTTTTAATCCCTGCTTCCTTTCTCTTTTCCTTTTGAGACTCCTATGAAAGGATTCTTAGATTTTTTTTCTTATAATTTCACAGTTCCCTAAGGCTCTGGTCATTTTTTGTGCCAGTCTGGTTTTGTGTGTGTGTGTGTGTTTTTTTACTTTGGCAAAATATACATAACATAAAGTTTAACATTTAAGCCCCTTTTGAGTGAACAATTCAGTGCCATTAAGTACATTTATATTGTTGTGAAACCTTTACCGTCATCAATCTCTGGAACTTTTATATCATTCCAAACTGAAACTTGGCCCCCAATTAAATGAATACTCCCTATTTCTCCCCCCTCCCAAGTGCTAGTAAATACTATTCTACTTTCTTTCTTAATAAATTTGACTAGTCTAGAGATCTCATAAATGGAATCATACAATATTTGTTCTTTTGTGTCTGGCTTATTTCACTTAGCATAATGTTTTCAAAATTCATCCATATTGTAGCATGTATTAGAATTTAATTCCTTTTTAAGGCTGAATGATAATCCATTATATGTATATATCACATTTTGTTTATCCATTCATTCACTGATGGACATTTGGGTTGTTTCTATCTCTTGGTTATTATGAATAATGCTGCTATAAACATTGGTGTACAAGTATCTGTTTGAGTTTCTACTTTCAATTATTTTGGTATGTACCTGAAAAGGAAATTGCTGGATTATTTGGTAATGTTATGTTTAATTTTTTGAGGAACTGCCATACTTTTTTCCACAATGGTGCACCATTTTATATCCAGTTAATCTGTTGTACAGACTGGGTAATTAATTTCTTTCTTTCTTTCTTTCTTCTTTCTTCTTGACAGGGTCTTGCTCTGTTGCCCAGGCTGGAGTGCAGTGGTGTCATCATAGCTCACTGCAACCTCAAACTCCAGGGCTCAAGCGATCCGCTCACCTCAGCCTCCCAAGTAGCTGGGATTACAGGCGTGCACCACCACGCCTGGCTAATTTTTTCTATTTTTTGTAGAGTCAGGGTCTTGCTATGTTGCTGAGGCTGGTCTGAAACTCCTGGCCTTAAGTGATCCTCCATTCTCAGCCTCCCAAAGGATTATAAGCATGAGCCACTGCACACACAGACTAGGTATTTGCTATCATTTTATCTCCAGTTCACTGGGTGTTTTTCCCCTTTTTCCTTTTGATTCTGCTGTTAAACTCATCCATTGAGTTATTGGATTTGGTTATTATATTTTTTAAGCTCTAAATTTCCATTTGGTTCTTATTTATATCTTCTGTATCTTAGATAAGACTGAATTTGCTTGCTGAGACTTTTTTTATTTGTTTCAAGTGTGTTCATATTTGTTTATTGAAACAATTTTAGGGTAGCTGCTTTAAAATCTCTGTCAGGTAATTCTGACTTCTCTGTCATTTCAGTGTTAGCATCTATTGATTGTCTTTTTTTCCCCTCCAGTTTGACATCTTCCTGGTTCTTGATGAGATGATGAGTGAGTTTTGACTGAAACATGGACATTTGAGTATTTTGTTACTGAATTCTGGGCCTTATTGAGACCTTCTGTTTTAGCTGGCTTCCTCTGACACAGCTCTGCCAATGGAAAGGTAGGGGAGCAGGTCCTCCCTGTTACTGCCCTAAGAGGGTACAGTAACGCTTGGCCTCCACTGACTCCTTTGGTGGAGAGTGGTTCCTTGTTATTGGTAGGGGGATGGGAGTTCAAACTCCCACTAGGCCTCCACTGATACCTCCTGGATGGGAAGGGTAGGAAAGCCTCATTCCTGCTTTCCATGTTGCCTCCACCGACACCATGGGGTGGTTGACCTCATTACCCCTTGGCTGTGGTGAAATCCTGACTCTCCTTTTTTTCCTTTTCTTTCTTTCTTTCTTTTTTCAGTTTTAATCCTGACTTTCTAGTAGGCCTTCTCTGACATCATTCCATTGGGGAGCGGCATGGGTGCCTCATTACTATCTGGTAACGGTGGAAGTCCAAGCTCCCACATGGTCTCTACTGACAGTGTGCAGAGCACAGGCTTTTGTTGGAGTTTTTTGGTCTGTGCCTGTTGCTGTTTCCAGGTTATCAAACTTTAGCTCCAAGTCTGGAATATATGTGACAAATAGAAACCCTGGGAAATCACCACTGTGTGGTTCCTTGAGTCCCAGGGTACGTAGCCAGTCTTCTTTTTTTCTCTTCATCTTTTAGTCTTTTTAGTTTTGATATATATAATGTTGAGGGGGTTAGTTGTGCTTATTGGGAGAAATTAGGAAAAATATGTCCACTCCATGTTCCCAGAAGCAGAAGTTTGGATTTGTTTGTACCCTCCCCCCCCGCTTTTTTTTTTTTTTTTTTTTTGAGACAGGGTTTCACTCTGTCACCCTGGCTAGAGTGCAGTGGTGTCATCATAACTCAATGCAACCTCTATCTCCTGGGCTCAAGCAATCCTCCTGCCTCAGCCTCCTGAGTAGCTGGGACTAAAGGTGAGCACCACCACACCCAACTAATTTTTTCTGTTGTTTGTAGAGTTGGGGTCTAGTTGCTCAGGCTAGTCTCGAACTCCTAACCTCAAGCAATTCTCCCACCTCACTTGGTCTCCCAAAGTGCTAGGGTTACAAGTGTAAGCCACCATACCTGGCAGAAGTCTGGATTCTGCATACAGTTTTAAGATGAAGCCTATAGGATTTTCCGATGGATTGGAGGTGTGGTGTGAAGAAACAGAGCAGCAGTGAAAGATGACACCAAGATTTTGGCCTTATCAACTAGAAGAATAGAGCTGTCACCAAATGAGATGGGGAAGACTGTTGGAAGAACATTTTTTGGGAGGCATGGTATCTGCAGCTCAATTTTGGAAAGATTAAGTTGGAGATGCCTGTTGGACACTTAGATGGAGATGTGGAATAGGCAGATGGACATGCTGATGTGGAGTTCAGTGGAGAGATCTGGGAAGCATAAATTTGGGAATCATCAGCATATGTATTAATATGATATTTAGAGCTGTGAAAATGAATGAGATCACCATGAAATGGAATAAAAATAAGGGAAAGAACATGTTCAAAGTCTGAACTCTGGTGTTCTTCAATATTTAAAGGTTGGGGTGGGGTAAAAAAAAAATCAGCAATGGCAACTGAGAAGAAAAGAGCAGCCAGTGAGCTAGGAAGGAAACCAGAAATCCAAGGAAGGAAATATCATTGCTTCTAGGCTCTTTCTAGTTAGGGTGATCATACTGATTTCCTAATTCAAATTCTGCTTCATTGCCCCCCTCTCTCTCTCTCTTTCCTTTTCTCTCTCTCTCTCTCTCTCACACACACATTTGTACTCTTGGGTCTGGGCTATTTCATATAGAGGGCCCACATGAACTGTCTAGGGACAGATGAAAAGGACCCATTGAAATGTGTTTAGCACACATGGCTGCAAAACTTTAGTGGGACTCTTCTAAGGACAAAAAAAATTGCAAAGAAATTTTAAACTTTACTTAGTTTTATTACTAGTGGTAATGTTGGTAATATAATTTTGAAACAAAACTCTGTTATGTAAGTCATGGGATAAAGCAATGAATAAATAAATTTCATTATAAGTAGCCTCGCTATTTTCTGATGCCTCTCATCCCAGCTACCAAGTGGTAGGCACAAACATCCAGTCTGGTTCTCCTATAAGGGATTTTTTCTTCTTTTTTAATTTTGGTACCATTCTATTACTGATTTGTAGTGTAATTCTACCATGATCAACCTTGAATACTTCTAAATTTGTGGAGACTTTCTCTGTGGCCCAGGATGTGGTCTATTTTGATAAATATTTCATATATACTGTTAGGGTATGGACTCACGAGGAGTTCATGGCACGGGTGGAGAAAGATTTCTCACACAAAGATTAAGATATAAAGAAGTAAAAAGTTTATTTACTTTCCCAAGAAAGAAAGAAGAGAGAAAGAGAGAGAGAGAGAAAAGGAAAAATGGCATGGCTCTGAGAGAAAGTAGTGGGAAATGCTGGCAGGTGAGGAAAAGCAGCTTGCTGTTTTTAAAGGGTAAATATGGGGTTTTTTTTCTTTGCTACAGACTGATAACAGGGGCAGCTGCTAGATGTCAGGGAGTTGGCTTCCCCCTTTTTCTTTCCCCTGGAGGCGAGTTTATCCTTGGGTTGTGGTTTTGGCAGGAACTGAGGAAGCTCTCACCCTGCTATCTGCTTAGGGCTCTTCAGGGCTGTGAAACAAACTCTTAGAGATAAAGAGTTAGGGGAGTTGAGCCCCAGGTGTTCAATGGAACAAAACAAAGGGGGCAGTTGTGCTGTGAGTTTTCTCTTCAAAGGGGCAATTATGTGTTGTGAGTTTATTTCTCTTATTTTCTGTTAGTTTATTTTCCTCTGTTAGGTTATTAGTAAGGCCACCTTTCATATACTTGAAAACAATATTAGCTTTCCATTTTGTGGTGTTAGGAACTTGTCCGTGTAACTATTACTGCTCCTAGATTGAAATATAGCAACAGACCTCCAATGACAAAAACAACAAATACTTCAGAGCAAGATATACCCTTCATTGGTGTATCTACGTCATCAATTCTGAATATGTATTGATTGAATGAGTAAACACTTCAAACATAAGGGCTAGAAAAAAAGTTATTTGGAAGCACAGAAAGAATGTCTTAAATTGCTTATTCAAAATGGCTTTTCACAGCTGTCACATATTCTTTTAAAGACTTGGGATGTGTATTTCAGAGTAATGTGTCATAAGTCAGCAAGAATTTTAGAAAATATGTTCTGCATCATCCTTTAACACGGCCTTTCCCTTTCCCTGTTGTGGGAAAGGCGGCAGGGATACCTATGATAACTTCTTTGGTACTTTACTCATCTAAATCCCTACATGAATCTAATGGCAAGAGGCTATTAGTTCCAGTAATTCTGATCAAAGTTTCTATGTTTTAATTAATTTCTGTATAAGCTAAGTGGCTAGAGACAGCTATCTAAAATTACATAAGACAACTGTGCAATACCGACTCGCCAGTTAACAGAATAATATTGGATAAATGACGTCTCAGTTTCCTACCGTGTATAATGGGAGTTAGTGCAGCCCTTGAGTTTACAAGATTAGGAAAGGGAATTTTAAAAATTAGAACTAAAAACATTTTTACGTAAGAGACGCTACAGAAATGCGAGCTATAATGTTATTATGACCGTTTGCCTAATGGACAATGATTCACCATAAAGAAAGTCTACTTTGGTCTTAAACCATTCGACCGGCAAGGGGCCGAAATCGCATAGTACGCGTGTGCAAAAGATTCCACCCGGAGAGCCGGTAAGGGGCTGGAAAAGAGGAAGGAGGCGGGGCCCCGCGCCCCGAGGAGGCGGGGCCCCACGTTGGCCTCTCCTCCCAGTTCCACCCCTCGAACGCCGGCTTGCGAATGACGTCACGCAAGACTTGTACTTCCGCTTCCGGTAGCTCACATTTTTTTCTTTCTTCCTGTCTGGCTGAAAAGATGGCGTCCCGCAAGGAAGGCACCGGCTCTACCGCCACCTCTTCCAGCTCCACCACCGGCGCGGCAGGGAAAGGCAAAGGCAAAGGCAGCTCTGGAGATTCGGCCGTGAAGCAAGTGCAGATAGACGGCTTGGTGAGTGGGGTTCTGTCTCCACAGGCCCACGTGGGGAGCGCAGTTTCCATCCTGGTCCCGCCAGACGTGCTTCCCAGCATTTTCTCCTCTGGGCTTGGTGAAACTGGGTCAACGTTTTCCCCTAGTACCCTTCTCTTTCATCTTCACTTTTTGTTTGGGAGATGAGACGACTTTTTCTGTCTTCGGACGAGACAGTTGGCGGCTGAGGAAGGGGACCGAGGCTAGAGGTGTGTGTGACAGGTTCTTGGGGTCTTGTTTTGAGATGCCTAGGAGAGGGGATTTGGAGAAAGATTTTTCTTGGGGACAAGCAGGTGACGAAGGTGTCGAGAGGGATTTAGGGCCCTAATTTAGGGCTTTAGGAAGGAGAGAGTAAGGGAAGCTCCACTGCTTCCCTTCTGGGATCTGACATCTGTAACTTCCCAAGTGGAGATTTACTTTATAGCCACCCTTTTGAGCGTGCAGTTCAGCGCTTTATCTGAAACCGCATAACTGGAATAGACTCTTCTATAATGTTCATTCTGGACACCATAAAAGAATATCAAAGAGAATGGTTTTAAATGTATCTAGTGGTTAAGGTTTGTGAAATAGGACATACAAGGAAATCCTTGATAAGAGAATGGACTGAGCAGGGGAAAGGCAAAACTAGAATGATGTGAAATTTTATTTCTGTTGTTTCTAAGCAAAGCACATTTATATGACGTTATAGCTTTAAAAGCCTCCTTCCTGTCTCTTTTAAGAAAGTATCCTCTCTCGCTTTGATCGCTCTTTTTTTAGGTTATTTTCTTAGTGCAGACACCATATTTATAATAAGGATGTATTTTTATATCCACATGAAAATTTTAGCTGCAGGGGGCTATGTTTAAGCAGAAACTATTGATCATTTCAACCCAGCATATAGTTGAGCCTGTTGAACTGACCTAAGTAAACTGGATAAAAAATTGTAGCCTGGTGGTTAAGAGCTCATTCAAACTTTTAGGCTCTGCCACTTACTATCTCTGTGACCTTAGGCAAGTTAGCCTTTCCAGGCCTCACTTTCCTCATCTGTCAGGTGGGTGTGAGAATTGTTTCTGTCATAGAGTAGTTGTTTGGATTAAATGAAAAAATTTATGTGGTGACCTATAGTACAGTGTAATGATTATGAGTTTAATGTCTGTGGTTGGCACAGTTTGAAAGATTCAGGCAAGAGGTTAACTTTGGAATGCCTTGGCCTATCCGTTTAAGTTCACTTGCTTAATACTTTGAAAATGCAATAATGTTTGTTCTCTTTACTGATACTCTGGCTTTCCCTGGCTCATTCGAGGCAAGTGTGTGTTCAGGAATAGATGACATATCTTTTAGAGGTTGCAAATCTCTAGATTTAGTGGGTGAGTGGACTTGAATTACACATGTTAAAGTATTACTTATACACTTGGGAAATGTTTAAATCATTTCTTAGAAACGTATTTCTTATAAATTTGCTTATGTCACAAAATCACTTTTTGAATTACTTAGTTTCCAATGTTGAAGAGGCAACAGGTAGGTGGCATAAATCTATTTGATGGAGGTAAGTTATTCACCAAATACTTAGGACATTCTTCTAAGTGCTGAGCACTGTCTAACACAGAACAGGGGTAGAAATACACCAGTAATAGTGTTCTGGCTGCTTTAAGAGAGATTGTTGAATTAAAAAGAGTGCTGAAGGTGGAGATGGACCAGATCATTTTGAGTTTCAAAAGCAGTGAATGGGGTTGGGAAGGTCAAGAGACTGATTCTCAATTTTGTGGCTTCGCAAATTATTATTTTTTATCAGCTCTCTCAGAATTGATTAATGCTAAGTAGCTGATTAATCCTGTTCACAAGAGCTTGATTTATAAACTTAAATGTCAGTTTATTAATTTGCTATGGAAGATACACCTTTTTAGTGATGGAAACGTTCATGTCTACCAACAAAAGGATCCTTTTTGATTACTAGAGCGCCTGGGAAATAAGATTAAAAATCAAAAGCTTACCAGTGACCACAAAATCAGTCATAATGAGGGCAGGTAAAGGCCGTCAGGGTTATTTATTCCAGATTCTTGAAAAGTTTAGTGAATTATCTCTTCACAGTAATGGGTACCTCTCTGCTTTTGTTCTCCATTAGTAAGGTGGGTATTAACAAAATAAATTCTTAGTAACATCTCTTTCCCTCTTTGCAGACGTCTGCCTTTCTATCATTTAAACAATTTTAGGCAGCTAGATTGTGATGCAATTGCAAGATTCCTCTATCTTGATCACTCGTTTTAATCATGAATATTTCTGTTACCATGTATCATGCAGGGAACATTTAAACTGTATGTTCTCTATGTCAGATACTGTGCTAAGTGCAGGGAATACTGGTTACTCTATAATTTTGATTGATTTTTCTTTACATGGAATAAGCAAGAATTGTCCACTCTTGCATAATATTTCCACATGGATGTCTTGCAGATATGCCAGACTGACCAAACATAATTTTTAAGAACTCTTAAATGCTACTCTCCTTTTGTTTCTTTTTTTCTGTCTTGATTAAAAGGTGTTACTCTCAGGGAAACAATATTACATATTGGCCAGGAATATGCTGAAGACAGACCTGGATTCAGATTCTTTATTATTTAAAAACTTTTCTTTTCTCTTCTTTTTTTTTTTTTTTTTTTTTTTAAAGACGGAGTCTTGCTCTGTCACTAAGGCTGGAGTGTAGTGGCCCCATCATAGCTCACCTTAACCTTGAACTCCTGGGCTCAAGCAATCCTCCTACCTCAGCCTCCCAAGTAGGTGGGACTACAGACATGCACTACTATGCCCAGCTAATTTTCTTTACTTTTTTACAGAGACAGTGTCTTGCTGTGTTGCCCAGGCTGGTCTCGAACTCCAGCCTCAAGCGGTCCTCCCGCCTTGGCCTAAGGTGCTGGGATTATAGGTGGGAGCCACTGTGCCCAGCCTAGATTCAGATTCTTATTCAAGCAGTAAACATGACCTTGGGCAAACTTTAAGGTCTCAGGTTTATCCTTTGTAATATGGGGATAACAATAAAATAGTTACCTTATAAGGGTTGTGAGAATGAAACTGTGAGGCATATGAAGTGCTTAATATAGTACCTATGTCATGGTAAACACTCATTACTGTCAGTGTCTTTGCCACTCTCACCCTTATTAATAATGGTTTTCAAGTCATTCTGAATGCCACCTTTGCCAGTGTAGTTTGGAATTGTGGAAAGAGCACTAAACTGGTAATCAGGAGACATGTGTTCTAGTCTGCATCCACCAGTAACTAACAAAACTTCCTATAATTGTTTTACTCCAAAGCTACATTTCCTCATCCACAAAGTGATTACCAGCACCTCTTTTGATTTTAATAGTTTATGGTTTCTACCCTTCTTTCACTTCATACCTGAATCTTGAGTGTTCTTACTAGTATTTGACGCAGTCAATCACTATCCTACCTCCCAGGCCACTTATTCCTCATCTTTTTTGTTGACATCTTTTTTCTTCATCTGCAAATGTTGGAGTGCCTCAGGGTTCGGGTTTTGGCTTTTCTTGTCATCTCTGCTTGACATAGGTAGTGTAATGAAGTAAATAAAAGTGCACGCTCTGGAGCCAGACTGTTTGTGTTTGAATCCCAGCTCTAAAATTAGCTGAATGACATTGAACAAGTCTTTGTGCTGCATTTTCCTCATCTGGGTTGTTTTGAGGATTTAAATGGACTTAGTGTATGTCAATATCTGGAACAGTATGTGGGACATAGTAAACCAACATGTAAGCTTAGCGTGCTGCTATTATTAGCAGTAGTTATAGTAGTAGACTCTTCAAGGATTATTTATATTCTGATAACTCCTAGATTTGTATTTCCTGCCAGAAATGCCTCTTAAATGCCTCTCTTGAATACCCAACTGCCTGTTTGACATCACTATTTGGATATCTCATAGGCCTATCAAATTTAACATGTACAAAATAGAATTATTGACTTCTCAACCCTCCATCACACCACCCTGTATTTCCTTCATAGCATTTTCCACAATCTGAAACTATCTTGTTTGTTTTCTTATATGTCTTCCCCACCAGTATGTAAGCTAATGAAGGCAGGGACTATGCATTTTTGCCTGTTGTATCCCTAGTGCTGATCCTGTTAATTGGCATATAGTAGAATAAATGAATGAACACATGATTCCATTTTATTAATATTTTTGTACTCCTAGTTCATGTCCTGATATCTTCTTATATAGATTATTTTAATGGTATCCTGAATTTTTCTGTCAGCTCTCTTCAGTCTACTCTTCAGACTTTTGTTCAAACATTTATTTAATGTGAAAGTTCAGATCTTAACTTCCTTCCTTAGATGTTTTCAGTGACTTTCCATTGAATTCATCTTCACCAAAATGTTGTCCTTTACTTCTTACTTTTGTGTTCAGGTTTATTTTCTCTTTCTAAGCTTTGTAGGAATTGTACATTCCAGCCCCATGAGATTATTTGGCTTTTCCCTGAATAAATCCTGCACAGTTTTGCTATCTTGCTTTTGTTCATGAAGTTTTTTCTGTTTGAAATTTCTCTCCCATCATTATATATTGAATAAAAAATGTGATTTAATAGACTTACTTTGTTTTTAAAAAATTCTCTGTATAGTCTAATTTCAATCTGTGTACTCCAAATGTGTTCTTGATTCATTTAACAAATATTTATTAATTACCTACGAGATCTAGCCCTGCTAGATGCTGGGGTATATTAGTGAGCAATGTAGACGTAGTCTCTACCCTCATGACCATTCTCATCCCTGTGTAGACATGGATGAACCCAGAGATTAATTGCACCCTATGTTTAGCCAGATGTTTAATCACATTTCTTCCTGGCACATTGATAGTGGCTAAGACCAGTTTTCCATCTTGTATTCTTGAAACATTCCTTATTACCCCAGTCTTATTTCTTCAATTCTTCTGTATTTGTAACATTTCCTTTCCCTTACTTAGTATATGAACTTCATCAGGACTTTTCCCATATTAAAACTCTCAGCTCTGTCTCTTAACTTCCTGTGTTCCATTTTTAGCCCCCACTTTTTTGCCTCTTGAAGCCAATGGTTAAAGAACTGTCTGTATTTGTAGTTTATCACTCTTTTTAAAACTCCGCTGCTATTAGAATCTGCCACCACCAATTCCCTGAATTAGTTTTTTTAAAAGATCATTGATAACATTAGCAAAGAACTGTAGAATATATCAAAATATCATACATGCAAAATAGTGTCTGTAATATATAATTTAAATAATCATCTATTTATCTGCCATTCAACTTGAGAAATAGAGCATTACAAGTATCTTTGAAACCTCTTCCCCTTTTTCATCCCTTCGTTCCACCCCTTCTCACCCTTTGTGAATCACTATTGTGAGCTTTGTTTTTATGATTTCCTTATAGCTTCACCAGTATTCCTAAACAATTTGTTTAGCTTCGCATGTTCATATGAATAAATAAGAATGAAGTATGAGTTAAATTATAGGATATTTCTTCCATGTCTTGAGTATTCATATATCTATCTCACAACTTGATTGTTAGGTCTTACGTATGCTCCTAGTTGCTTTATTAAGTACTGTAATGTCAAATTATTTGCCTAAGTTGTTGTACCACTTCACATGTGTCTTAACAGGTTTCAAGGAGTCTCATTGCTCCCTATCTCTTCTACTTTTAATGTGGCTAGATTTCCATTTTTTGCCAATCCAGTAAGTTGAAATGGTATTTCTCATAATCTTCTAGTTGTCCATTCCGTAGACCTGGCAATGTGTCTCTTACTTACCCTGCAAAAGACAGTGCTCAGTACATCCTTGTGGAATGAAAGAGTGAATCTTCATTCTAGTCAAGTGGTCTCATTGTTCCTAGACAAGATCAAGCTAATTCTTCCTGTTGAACTTTTCATGTGAAACCTACCTCGTTTCCCAGAACAGTTTGAATTTTACCTTCCTTATGTTCTTTAGACCCTTGCTACTCAAAGTGTGTGGTCCATGAACCAATAAGATAAACAGCATTGGCTTCACCAGCGAGCTTGTCAGAAATGCAGACATACAGTATCATGGAATCTCAGGCCTCTCTCCTAACCTACTGCATCAGGTGATTTACAGGATTTCTTTTTTTGTATAGATGGGGTCTCGCTGTGTTGCCCAGGCTGGTCTCGAACTCCTGGCCTCAAGTGGTCCTCCTGGCTTGGCCTCCCAAAGTGCCAGGATTATAGCATTTTAGTGTTTGCAGAGCATTACTCTGGTCCACCTTGACCTCTTCCTTTCTCTGAACTTTTTAATGATGACAACTTGTATCATTCATCTTGCCATGTAATCACATACTGTTAATGTGATTTCACCTTCTCACTGAAATGATAACCTTTTTGAAAACTAAAGTGTAAAGCATTTGTATCCTCCATAGTTCCCAGTGCTTAAAATCCATTGCCATTAAGCTTTGTTACTATGTAAATTTTGTTTTCCCCTTTATTCAAGAAGTTACCTTATTGTTTAACATATTACTAACATATTATTAGCTACCACATTCCCCAGTTTTGTAAGTAAGGCAGAGTGTGTTATTAATAAGTGGAAAAGTCTGAGTTACATATACAGTGGGCCCTCCATGTCCTTGGGTTCCAAATCCACCAGTTCCACATCTCTGGATTCAAGCAACCATGGATAGGAAAGATTCGAAGGGAAAAAAACCCAATAAAAAATAACAATATAAAAATAAAATGCAAATAAAAAACAATACACTATAACAACTATTTACATAGCATTTACATTGTATTAGGTATTATAAGTAATTTAAAGATTTAAAGTATATAGGAGGATGTGCATAGGTTAATATGCAAATACTACAACATTTTATTTATGGACTTGAGCATCTGTGGATTTTGGTATCTGGTTCCTGAGAGCAGAACCTATGTCAGGTTTGTTCAGTGCAATAATAGAACAGTGCCTGACATATAGAAGGCACTCAGATATTGTGAATGAATTAATATATTCCTGTTGTATGGAAATTTTCTTGAAAATGAATCAGAAGGAAATTGGGTTGTAAATGCTTTCTGGAAATCAATAAGGTGTTGACTGGGTGTGACAGCTCATGTCTGTAATCCCAGCATTTTGAGAGGCCAAGGTGGGAGGATCACTTGAGGCCAGGGGTTTGAGACCATCCTGGGCAACATAATGGACCCCACCTCTAAAAAAAAGAAAAATGGGAAAATGAGCTGGACGTGGTGGCGCACTTGTAGTCCTAACTTCTTGGGAGGCTGAGGCAGGAGGATTACTTGCACCCAGGAGTTCAAGGCTGCAATGAGCTATGATTGTGCCACTTTGCTCCAGCCTGGGTGACAGAGTGAGACCTTGTCTCTTTAAAAAAAAAAGAAAGAAAGAAAAGGGAATTAATAAAGTGTTGCTGAGAAAAGAGCACACATGATTGAGAATAGGAGGCTAGTTAGCTTTATTTCATATTTCTTCATCTTTTTACGTGTCTATTTATCTGTAAGAAAAATCACTGATGTTAATTGAGTACCTAGTATTTACAAGACCCTGTGCAGGAATGGTTGGCTAGATTTTACCCGACCCTCAGAACAGCTGTGGGGGTAAATGCCATTTCTGCCCTACCTACCTGATGGTTATTCAGTTCTAATGTGAAAATGGTGGTGGAGGTGCTTTATGAACTGAGATGAATAATTCAGATTTGTAATGCCAGGCTATTACATGTGTCACTGTAAACTTTTTTTGTGACACTGTATGAAGGAAATTAAAGAGACTAGAGAACAACTTGTTAAATTCCACGAAATGGAACCTCTTGTCTGAGATCCTAGTCTCAAGTAGAATATAGTTTGGCCTTTTATTTTAATGTTTTAACAACAAAAAAATTATATGGCCCTTTGCTCCTTCTTTCAGTTTTCTGACTTCAGTGGAGAATAAATAAGTTGTTTTGCATGTGTGAATTTTTCAGTCAGATAATTTGAAATCCTTTCAAGCACCAAAACTTTTATATTTTAGCCATTTTAATTATAAATCTCTTTGAAGTGTATTACATAATTTCCTCCCCCTTTAGTCAGAGAATATTGAATACAGTTTAACCATGTTTTGATGACTTAGTATTATCATTAAGAATATAAGTTATTGACCCATACTGGACAGTAGTTTTCAAGAATCCCTTGGGGTAGTCTGTTTATTCCTATAATAAATGTTTCCTGACATTGAATTTTAGGTGCCCTGAGTAGTTTATCTTTCTAGTTCATTGCCTTTTCTGGTTGTTTTTGTTCTTAAATTTATCTGTCTCTTACCCCCTTAATTTCCAGCTTTTTATTTGCTGTGAGTGAAAAACCAGTTAAGCGGAATTATTTCTAATCTGAGAGTAAGTACACTTATGAGTGAGGATTAAATTAAGAATGCAGTCTGACATTTTGACTACTTAGTTATATTTTTTGCTTAGGCAAGTAAGATGTTGCTTATAAATAATAACTTTTTAATAATAGAAAAAAAGCATTTAACATACATTATTATATCTTAGTAGCTCCAGGAGCTGGTAGGACTAGTGTTATCTGAATTATACATATGATTCACCCACTCACAGAAACTGCGTGGCTTTTTAAAGACATAAAATGAGTATATCCTAGAGCTTGAACTCAAATCATATCTTGTCATCCTTGATTCATTCTGACTTATGTTATTTCAGCTGCTTCATACATTTTAAGGATTTTGTAGATGTTAGTTCTTACATGCCAGATGCTCTTCTAAGTACTTTATGTGTATTATAGCATTGAAGCCATACAATAACTCTTTGATACAGGAACCGTTATTATACCTATTTTATAAATGAGGAAACTCAGGTACAAATAGGTTATGTGATTTGATTGATGTCAAGGTGGGGAGAAATAGAAGTTAATGTGATGTGTACAAAATAATTAGTCCAGTATTCCTTGTTTGAGCATTAGGAAATGTATTTTTCAAAACTTAGGTGTCTTATAAACTTACAGTGTTAAAATGTATGAGAAAGCTAATATACCAGAATCTTTATATTTAATAATATGTCATATTTTTGGAAAAGATCTGTTGCTATAAGAAGTCAATTTAGTAAATGTTCTTAGGTTTAGAAAAATGCATCCCTTAGCCAATGGGCCCACAGATTAAGATATTAGGAATCAATATTGAAGAAAATAGGAGGTGTATTAAAGAGAGTTGGGAGGAGTACTGGTAGATGTTCCCTAAGTAAGGTAGTTTACCTACATTAGGTAGGGAAACCTAAGTCCATCTGACTTCTCCATTTTTAAGATGCTTCCAAGATTTGGATAACCCTGCAGGCATCCTGGGCATTGTTCCTTTCCCATAAGGTCGGAAGCTTATTGAAATTCATTGCCTTTTTTTTTTTTTTTTAACAGTGCTTACTGTGTGGCATATACACTAGTGATGACAAACCGTATCATAGTTTCTTATAGCTATTTTCTTGGGTATAATTTAAGGAGCCCAGCATATACAATATTTCTCCTGGAGATGATTTAATAAATCAATTAGCATCTTCAGGCCTTAGTTTAATATGAGGATTATGCATGACCTTCCCACTATAATAAGTAGAAGGTTAATATATAACTTCTTATTGATGTTTAATCATTGTTGATAACAGTTTTAGTAGTAGGTATTGATTTTAATAGTTGGTAATAGTTACAGTTGGATTCCAAACTGGATGCTTTACCATGTAAATGGAATATAATAAAAAATTTTAACTTTAGTTGTTACAGCAGATCTGGCCTGGATGAAAGGACATACATAGTTTACTCCTTAAATGTCTATTTTGGCATTAAAAGGTGTGGGTCCACAATTAGCGTTTTACATAAGACTTGGTTTTTTATCTTTTGCTTTCTTGTCATCTTTGGCTTTAACCAGCTCCTTTGTAATTAGAAATTCTGATAGTTTGCTTAATATCTAGGACTTCAATATCTGAGCAACTCCAGATCTTTTAAGTCTGGACAGGATTGTTCTGGACTTCCAGCTCAGTCCCAGACATTAGGGAGAAAAGCCTCTAGAAAGCTTAAAGCTTTGAAAAGAATCTTTGCCAGTTCTCATTTTTGTGGTCAGGTTTTCTCACTTTTACTTTTTCAAGTCTGCTGTAGTAGTTCCTATGATGAAAGCTTCTGATTTTAGCACTTATATGAAAACTTGGTTGCATTTGCTTTATTTTCAAAATTAGTTTATATTTGTTTTTGTAAAATATTTATGGTACTTGGATATTTCACTTTGTAATGTATGAGATAATATACTTAAAGATAATATAGCTTTGTTTTTTTCTGTAAACCACTACTTGTAGATCACTCTATAAAATGTTTATATCCAGTAAAGACTGGATTTAATAGTGAAGTGCAGTGTAATTTACTTACCCATCTATTTGATGACAAACTGTACTAGTTTCATCAAAACTGAAAGGGCTGAAATGGATACTTGTGTATGCCAGAATAGTATGCTATATTTTTGTAAATGTTGGTACCAAGCCCAAGCACACAGAAAAAAATATTGGATTCAGGAAAAATAGTGGTAAGTCAGTATTAACTTAGTCAAAATATATATATCTTTACCCTGAGAGTCTTTTTTTTTTTTTGGGGACAGGGTCTCACTCTGTTGCCCAGGCTAGAGTGCAATGGCATCATCATAACTCACTGCAACCTCAGACTCCTGAGCTCAAGCAATCCTCCTGCCTCAGCCTCCCAAGTAGGTGGGACTATGTGCCTGGCTAATTTTTCTGTTTTTTGTAGAGACGGGGTCTCGCTCTTGCTCAGGCTGGTCTTGAACTCCTGGCCTCAAGCATCCTCCCACCTCGGCCTCCCAAAGTGCTGGGATTACAGGCGTGAGCCACCGTGCCTGGCTGCTTTGTGTCTTTTACTCTTTGAACATCAGCTATATTTGGCATAAAATTTTAAGATTTTATTTTCCTCCGGAATAGTACCTAGTCCCTAAATGCCACAGGTATTCATTGTATCTTGATGATTACTATGAGATTTTTTCCTCAATACTTTATATACCTTCTCCTTTCCTGTTCCCAACTAGTTTCATTTGATATAAGTGGCAAATGTTTGTTTACCTGTGGTATAATACAATACAAATGTGCTAAAATATGACTTTTAAAAAATGAAAACAACATACATCCATTGTAAGAAAACTTTGGAGAAATCACAAAAAACCATGAAGAAAAAATTCATCAGTTTTTAGCTCATAATGTGAGGTAGGGTGGCACAATTAAGATTTTGGGGTTTATCCCTCTAGTGTTTTTTTTAATGCTTTAATAAATACCTAGAGTTGAAGTTAATGAGTTAAAGGTTATACTTGTCTTAAGCATTTTAAGCATGTTGCCAAAATGCTTTCCCGAATAATCATATAGTACAGTTTACTCTCCCACATACAGAGTATGAGTGTTGTTTCTTGGCATGATTGCCAACTGAATGTTATGATTTTTTAAAATCTTAGTCTTTTTTTTTTAAGAAATTAAGTATGCATGTTAATGTGCTTGTTACAGTGATTCCATTCAGTAAATATTTCCTCTTCATTAGTGATACCACCATCTGCACAAGTCACCCAGGCTTCTGGTGTCATCTTTGATTGTTTTTTGAAGTTTTCTCTGAATTCTCCTAAATCACTTACTTATTTCTTTGAGTTTATAACTGTATTGTCTATGCTGTTCATTTCTTACTCTCTTTTCCAAATATTGCAAAAGCTTCATGTAAGTGTTCTTACAGACTCAATTTTGTACTTGGCCATCACAGACAATGTCGCTGAGTAAATTATCTTGTTAAAGGACAGCCGTAGCCCTAAAACTTAGAGACTCTTTGGAAAGTCACCATTACACACAAAATAAAATCAGACCTTATTGACTGACTTTTAAGGTCCTCTCTACTTTTTGTTTTCAGCCTCCAAATGAGGGCTTGTAGAATCTATTTTCAAGATTGGTTTACTGGTAGCCTTTAAAACAGCTAAAACCAAAATATTTTCCTTTTGGAGAGAAGAGAAGCCCCCTTTTACATTTTATGCCCAAATGCATAATCTTTAATTTCGTTCTGAAGGACCTCTTGACCAGAAAGAAGATGAATAATCATCTCTCATGGTCTTACTGTGGTACACTTTTTATAGAGGAAAACTGAAGCCTTTTTAACTTATTAAACTTACTTACTTAAACACAACCATTGCACTGGGTAATACATGCACATGGTACACAAATCAAAAGACAAAAAAGATTAGGTAATGAAAAGAAACTTTCACCTCACTGTCATCCCTGTCTTCTAGCCATCCTCTTCCCAGAGGCAGAGTAACTCTTTTTGAATATTTTCTTCTGGACTTATTTTACAAGTACTGACTTCTGTTAAGGATGCAGAAGCGAATTACAATCAGTGTCCCCAAATCACCTAAAGGCCTTCTGTTTAATGCTTCTGAATGTAATAAACTTAAAAGATATTAGTAAGTAGACAGTTCATAACAGTTCTGAATTTTTTTGTTGTTTTGTATGAGAGAGGAAATGAATTTTGTTCCAGCTAAGCCTTTTTATCACTCATTTTACTTTGGTAAAATTACCTACCAGCTACATGTGGGAGAATTTGCAGGTTGGGTATATATATTGAATTGGTAAAGTAGGAACTTGTAAATTAAATATCCTTATCAGTCAACATTGAGATTATATATTTTTACATTTGATTGCATCATTGTACTTTCTCATGACCAATTTTAATGGTGAGAGCAGTGCTATTCTGTTGAATTTCTTGAAGTTAATGTCCCCATCTCCTCTTTTTCGTAAGAATTATTAGTTGATTTAACTTTAAAAATGTGGACCATCAATGAGTATTAGATCCAAGAGAATAATAATGAAGTATGCCCTTTCAAACTGAAATATTAGAGAGGTGATATTGATTAAGAATGTTGGAGCATTGTAACTAATCCCATGTGTCAGGAGCAAAATATCTTTTTTCCCCCTATTGAAGTTACTTAAGTTTCTTTCACATCAAAACTTAACAGCAGTGATTTAAATCCCATGTATTATTTGACTCAGCCAGTTATGAAATGGAACCCCTATCCCACTTGAGCCATAAAATGTGTTAAATTTAAGGCTAATGCAGCTTTCTGCTTTTTGAATTTACATTTTGGCAATAACTACCTTCTTTGTTCAGTGTTAGAAAAAATGATCTAGGCTTAACCAAATAAGAAAACTGCCAAGTTCACAGATCAGTTAGTGAAAGAAGCCAGAATTAAATGAAAGTCTAGATATTGACTTTACAGAATATGCTAAGGGGAGATTTTGTGGCATTACAGTTTCTTTGAGAATAAAATTTTTCTACAGTAATAGCTGTTCTTTGACGGTGATTGATGTGAGATTCAGGCTGTGGGCTTACCTCCCAGAAGCTACAGAGCTGTAGTAGAGCCAGCTAGGAATTGTGCATCCTGTCTGACCTCTTCTTCAGCAGGCTAGCAACTGGTGCAGTTTGGGCTTTGTCTTTTGTATTTCAGACTTTTAAGAAACTCTTGGGGTGGACTCTATCTTTATTTTTAGCTACGGTAATGATGTTTTAAAGAAAAATTACATACACACACACACACACGAAATATTTTTAGTAAATCAATTTAATTACACTCTTGACTTTTTAATGCAGATTTTAAAAACCTTGTCCTGAAACCCTGTGGTATTGGTTGTTATAAGAGATAGCTCCAGGTCCAGATGATTGCTAAGTCTTCACAAAAATGGAAGGTTGGTGTCAGGTGGTTAATTTTTAATAAGTTATAATTTACATCTTAATAGGCTGACAAAAAATGTCTCTGAGGAATGGACAGTAAACATTTTGGGGAGACGTGCCAATGCCATGAGGGTGCTTGGCATATTTTAGTCACTCACTAAATATTAGTTGCCTGGACAGATGTATGTATGAGTGAGTGAGAATAGGTGAAGTGTTTATTGTAATAGTAGTCATTATAACAGTAGCTAACGTTTACTGAGGACTTAACTAGCATTATGTGCTAGATATTTTAGGTAGATTATTTTTTAATCCTTGCATAGGTGCTGTCTGACTTATCTCCACAGGAGCAAGGTAAAGCTAGGGTAGATAAGATAAACTTGCCTAACGCTGCAGACCTGGCACTCAAATTTTATTTTGAATTCTGGTGCCCAACCTCCCAACTACTGTGCTATGTGATTTTTCTGTTTGTACAGACCAGAGGGTCACATTTGTGTATATATTCATACAAATTCATTTTTAAGCTTTTACTAGAGTTTTTTTCTTTCACTTGAACATTGTTTTCACAAAGAAAGAAAGATTTCTAGAATTACTGTGTACTAGACAACAAGTGGTAGATGGCAGTAAGAGGTTTGAATGTTGGCGTTTCAGCTGGGCTTACTGGATAAATAATTCATGGTCTTACAGACTTTGTGATTCAGAGTGGGGCCCTGCTGCTGAAATAAGTTTGTTTTTACCATTCTTGAAAATACAATGTTCAGAATAGAATTAGAACTAAGGGAGTAGTGGTCTGACCCCAGCAAAGGAGAATGCCTGTCTTTTGTAGAAGCAGCGAGGGGTAGTTGAGAAAACTATGGGATTGGTAGCCACACGGTTTGGAGTTCACATCTGTTTTGATAATGATGTATGTTGAGAGACTTTGGATCTGTGACATAAATTAAGAAGTGTTTGATTCCAAAGTCTGTATGTTCAACTTGTGGAGTTGGGAAAGAACTGTCTGCCTGCTTAATGTTACAGGTTCTATACGTCAGTGCCACTCGAGGTATGGGGTATGGCTTGTGGATGCTGGTCTGCAGGAGGGAAGCACAGGATTCAGATTGAGTGTTTAGAGACTGATACAGTTTGACGCTGCTGTGATATCCAAGTGTGTGATCTCGGGGCTTGTATTTTCTATATGTTTAAAAAAATTTCACTTTTCTTGTAAACACTTTTTATTCTATTTTATTAAAGTATTGAGTCTGTGATAGACTGGGGGAAAACAGGTTCTTCACTACTGATAGTTTGAGAAGCATTGTGATAAACTATTTTCATACCTATTTTGGCTAATAGCATCTTCCTGTAACCAGGGTTATATTTAATTGAACTGTATCTAAAATAGTATTGTGATTACTAAGTACTGCTAGATTTACTTAATTTTTTAAATTAGTTTTAGTGGTAAGACATTTTAATAATTGCAGTGTTTTTTTTTTTTTAAATCTATGAGCTGTTTAAAGGGATGAACAAGTAGTTCAGTGTTTGCTTACTGTAGCTGCACAATACAGGTTGCAACCTCAGCATTCTTTGTTAGCTTTATAAAGGAAGCTTAATAATGATAAATGGTATAGTTCTAACAATTTAAACTACTTATGTCCCGAATTATTTTAGCAGGGCTTTTCAACAGATCCTGTTTGTGTCTTACAGGGACAAATGGAAACCTGCTGCTTGTCCTGGTGAAGGTTTATTGTAATAAGTTTACACAAAGTTTGAATTGTTGATTTGTAATTGGCATAGCTTAGACTTCTCTGAAACAGGTCTCTCTGCTTGTGGAAAACGAGACTCTACATCCAGAAGTTAATTCTTTACGTTGATGGTGTACATGTTCGTATTTTTTGGTCATTTGTGTCTGTGTGTGCAGTGATATCTGTGATTAGAGATGAAATGTACTTAGGTCAATAAGAGATTAGAATTTAAAGTCAGCAGGTGCCTTGGCTTGTAGTGTGTGGGCTTTTTGTTTTTCTCATCCTTTCAAGTCTACTTAACTGTGCTTCATTCAGCCCATATTTTACTAATATGCCTAAAAGAAAGTGCCAAAATCAAGATATGTTATGGATCATTCTGTCAACTCAGTAGCACTGTTAAAAAAAAGGAAATTAAGTTATTATAGTTTGTTCTATTTTATGAAACTCCACACAGCAATTTGAAGTGATTGCTGTATTTTAAAAATCCTTTCCCTTACTTTACTTGATGTTTTTTGAATTCAAAACAAACAAATGCTTATTATACTATGTAAATGATACAGATTCATAAAGGAAAAGGTATGTTCTTCCACACCATTCTTACTCATACAAACCTTGTAACTGCATGTAGATAATGGGTTTTTATTACTATTAATTTTTAAAACTTTCTGTGTTCTTGGGCATCATGACCTCTTTGGGAATTGGATGAATGCCAAAGACTTTTTTTTTCCCCCCCAGGAAAATGCCTTTAAGTACATAGACACAAAATACTGCCAATGATTTTGAGAGATTCATATATCTCTTCAAGCTCATCAGTGGCCTTCAGGTTTGAATATTTGCTTTTAGGGCTTGTATATACATGTTGAGAAGTATACTTTTGACATAGAATTTTGGGTAGCATAGATTTTTCTTTTTTAAACCATGTCTTTTGCAGTAGGGGAGATAAATATTTTAACATTTAATCTACTTTCTTTGATGAATTTGTTTTATGCAAGCACATTTTTCTAGAAACTGAAATTATCTATTAATTACCTAAACAATCTCATTAAATTCCAAAATACTGGGCTGGGTGCGGTGGCTCATGCCTGCAATCCTAGCACTTTGGGAGGATAGCTTGAGGCTGGAAGTTTGAGACCACCCTGACAACATAGCAAGACCCCGTCTCTACAAAATAAATATATATTTATATAAATAGCCCGGTGTGGTGGTGCGTGCCTGTAGTCCCAGATACTCAGGAGGCTGAGGCAGGAGAATCACCTGAGCCCAGGTGTTGGAGGTTGCAGTGAGCTATGGTCGGGCCACTGCACTCCAGTCTGGGTGACACAGCAAGGCTCTGTCTGGAAAAGGAAAAAAAGGAGGTCAAGCAAGGTGGCTCGCACCTGTAATCCTAGCACTTTGGGAGGCTGAGGTGGGAGGATCACTTGAGGCCGGCAGTTCAAGACCAGCCTGGGCAACACAGACCCCCATCTCTATACAAAATAAAAAACATTAGCTGGATGTGGTGGCATGTACCTGTAGTCCTAGCTACTCAGGAGGCTGAGATGGGAGAATTGGTTGAACCCAGAAGTTTGAGGTTGCAGTGAGCTATGATCTTGCCACTGCACTCTAGCCTGGGCAACAGAACAAGACCCTGTCTCAAAAAAGTAAAATAAAATAAAATAATAAAAGAAAAGAAAAGAAATTTCCAAAATACTTTAACAGAAAAATTCTAAGTGTTATACTTTGTTTTCTAAAACAATACAATTTAATCTATTCTTGATGACCTAGGCTTATTATAAACTTGAGTTTTTACATATATTTTACATAATGTAGAGATACAGTTGTGGTTCTTAGCTCCTTGGACCTTATAGCATTTCAGGGATCTTTGAACCCTGAAATTGAGAATAACGTTGGGAGTCAGTGCATATATGAATTGTTTCTTCATCAGACTTTTAAAAGTATGTAGTTTTTTTTAGCTAAGGTATTTATATACAATAAGATCCACTCATTTTAAATGTGCACATTGAACTTTAGTAATTATAAACAAATGTATAACTGCTACTACAATCAAGATATATTAATAGAATAGTTCCCTCACCTTGGAGAGTTTTCTGGCACCCTTTTGCAGTCAGTACCTCCTCCTCACCTTGGCCCCAGGTAACACTTATTGTTTTATCTTTCCTAGAATTTCATATAAATGAAATCATATGTACTTGTGCACAACATTTTGTTTGACTTCTTTCATTCTGTGTGTTTTTGAGATTCCTCCCTCTCTTGTGTGTTGATATTTTGTTCCTTTTTATTGTTGAGTAATAGTCTATAGAATGGATATACAGGTTGAGCATCCTTAATTAGAAAGTGCAAAATCTGAAATGCTCCAAAATTTGAAACTTTTTGAGTGCCAACGTGGCACCACAAGTGAAAAATTCCACACTTGACCTCATGTGATGGATCACAGTCAAAATGCAAGCATACAACACAGTTTGTTCCTTGTCTCAAAGGAAAAAAAGACCCTCCCAGCTTCCTTCAGCTGCGATTTATTTTTTCATTCACGCTAGGATTCCCCACGTGAGCATGCCCACAGAGAGTAATAGAACGGCACATGTGTGGGCTGGACGTGCCAATGGCAGGTTCTCCATGATGATCCATATGGGGCCAAGATCTACATGCATTACGCACTGTGATTTTTTGCTTATTCTTTGTTCTGTGGTGTAAAGATATTGTTGAAAATGCAAATATTCCAAAATCCAGAAAATCTGAAATTGGAAACAGTTCTGGTCTCCAGCATTTTGGATAAGGGATACTCAACCTGTACTACAGTTTGTGTCTCCGTCTGCATTTGGTGAACCTTTGGGTTGCTTCTGGTTTTTGTCTATTATGAATAATGCTACCATGAACATTTGTGAACATGTCTTTGTGTGGATATATGTTTTTATTTCTCTTGGGTAGATTCCTACGAATAGGTATTTGAATACATGTGCTCAGTTTATGTGGTAACTTACTGTAATTACTGTTTTCTGCCTTTCCACTAGCAATTTTCATGAGTACAAGCTTTTTAGAAAGGTTTTGGTTTCTACTTTGCTGACTCAGATACCTTCAAGACCCTGTCTCCTGACCCAGAGACAGAAATTGGGTTACAACTCATCTCCTAACTCTTGCGGATTATATTTAGGTCTGATACACTTTGGGCATTGTTGCATTAATTTATAATGCCTAAAAGTCCCAAATATGTTTCTTAAATAATTTTCTTTTTACCCTTTGAACTTTTTTTAGAGTTGTGACCTTTCTTTATTAGAGGAATTTGGGGGGTTAGCTTCATAGATGTGTCTTCACCTGGTAAAGATTGACCCTGATGCTGGTGTTAGAAATACACCTATTGCTAATTAAAAGCCATGGTAAACTTTTCCTGAAAGGATTTTGTTAATATATTGTGTTATATCATTTGTTAATTTGTTTCATATATTTGTTAAATATATGAAATTAATGAAAATCATAAGAAATTAGTAGTCTTGAATTATGTAATTTTTTTAAAGATATAACTGTTTCTGCCAGTAGTTGGGCTTATTATTTATCTACTAGTGTTTTTAGTAAAAACAGGAATCTGTACCACTCCCACCCTGGCACTCATCCATCTCTAGGCCTTTTTCTTCCCCTAAAATACAACTTGTGTACTTCATGAAAAGTAATAATTAGCATTTTTACTTGATTAAAAATCCATAGTTGTCAAGTATTCTCATCACTCATGTCTTCATAGGGCTGATGGCTTGTGATTCAGTTTTCTGCTCAGGTACTCCCTCTGAGAGGCCTTCCCTGCATCTTCCTCATTAAGGCTACCTCCCTGGCCCTCCTCATTACATTCCCTCTTTGCTTCATAGCACTATCCACGATCTGTAATCACAGTACTTTTCTTAATTGTCATTCTAGAATAGCACTTCTTAAAGTGTGAGGATTTTGGACACCCTTCTAGAGAGACTCTAAGGTCAAAAGTGTTTTCATAATAATATATAATTTGCCATTTTTACTCTCATTCTTTCACAAGTGTTTAGTGGATGTTTGCAGATGCTACATAATGTGTGATATCATAAAAGATTGAATGCAAAAGCAGACATGATAGTCCAACTGTTTCCTATTAACCCAGATTTAAAAAAATATTTACAAAAATGAAAAGCAGGCTGGTCCGGAGGTAGCGAGTTATCTCAATTGATTGTTCAGTCAGTTACAGATTGAACCCTTGTTTTACTCTTTCCCCCTTCTCACTACTACACTTGACTAGTCTTAAAAAAATTTAAAAAAAGAGAAAAAATATTCTTCTATCCTGGTTAAAATTTTTTTTGAAAATGTAAATTTTTACAAAAATGTGAAACAGCGTCATTCTTGTATCCTGATAAAATTTTTTGGTTTTGGAAAATAGCTATTTTTTGTAAAAATGTAGTTTATATTAGTATATAATGTGTTTATTTTTAAGAGAATTAAATAAATATTTCAAGCATTTCTTGGTTTGAATTTCTGATATGCACATATCAATAAAAGTTCTTTGGGGGGGTCCTCGTAATTTTTAAGAGTTTTTAATTTTTAAGGTCCTTGTGGTATAATATGAAATATATTTGGTCTTTGCTCCCGGTTCCTATGACAGTGCTTCTAAAACCCTTGGAGCTTCCTGAGTGATAGGTGTGTCCCTTGTAATTCATAATTCTTCCCCTTTGATCACACCCGAGTTTATACTAATGAGGTGACTTAGGGTCCATCCTCTAGATTGCCTCAGGATGGATTTGGTTACCAGAAAGAACAAGTGATTGGAGAGTTTAAACTTTCAGCTCCACTGACCTCTGGAAAGTGGGCTGGAGATTAAACCCTATTAAGCTCTATAAAAACTCTTAAGCAACAAGATTTGATGAGCTTTTGGGTTTCTGAATACTTGGAGGGGCTGGGAGGGTGGTGGGCCCAGAGAAAGTGTGCTTCCCACCCCCTACCCCCATACCTTGCCCTATGCATTTCTTCATCTGGCTGTTCATCTGTATTCTTTATAATAGGTAAGTAAAGTGTTTTCCTGAGTTCTGTGAGTCATTCTAGCAAATTATCGAACCTGAGGAGGACATTGAGGGAACCCCCAATTTATATCTGGTTGGTCAAAAGTACTGGGCTTGTCATTGGCATCTGAAGTGGGGCAGTCTTGTGGGAACGCGCCCTTAACTTTTGGAATCTGACACTAACTCCAGGTAGATGGTGTTTCAGAACTGAATTAAAATTGTAAGACACCCAGCTGGTGTTTGGAGAATTGAAGAACAGTATGGTATGGGAAAAACCCACACATCTGGTGTCAGTATTGTGTGAGAATAAAGAGAACAGTGTGAGACTTGCTGTTTTAAAACTGTGAGCTCCATGAAAGTAAAGACCTTATGTGTTTGATTTTGTTTTATATTCCCAGGGCCTGCCAGAGGTGACTGATCTGTGGAAGTCAGTCAGTAAATATCTAAGTGAATGAGTGAATGAGTGAACGAAAGAAGTAAAAATAACCGAAGCCTGGTGATTCTGTGCAGAAAGATTCCAGATCTTTCTGTAGTTACTGGTCTTTGCAGACATTATATTTGATAGAAAATTACTCTAGTTCATCAAAAAGCATAATCTTTATTTTGGTCAGATTTAAACTGTTCCCTTTTGTGGAATTGAAAGTTTTTATATGATTTTGATAGGTCTCAGAAATTGTGTTAAATCTTTCCTTTTAGGAAGGATGGACGGTTTTACCCATCATTCGTAAATCTTTCAAATTTTAGGTTTATGACTTCTAGTGTAATTAATTTATTTTGATATTTTATATTGGTATTTATATTTTACCCTATAATATTGAGAATACTTATGTCTTAGAAGTTAAATCCTTTGTTGCTTTTAGATTTTGGGGGAAAGTTAGGTTTTCTTTTTTTTTTTTTTAAAGCCATGCACTTTAAAAAATAGTATTGTGTGCATTAGAGATTACATAATAGTCTGCTTTACTTTTTCAAATAGTCTGCACTGAATAATAAGCAGCAGTAGAAAAAAAGCGATTTCCTTTTTTCAGCAGATGGGGCATGTTTACTATCTTGCAGGTTGGGATTCCTTGCTGAGATCTGCCCAACTTGAGATTGTGCAAAACCTCAGAAATCTGGAAGGTGATTCTAGAGACAGCTGACTTACTCTGAGAACAATACTTTGCAGGGCACATCAAATAAGCTAAGCATTTAGACCCAGAATGTGATAAAGTTTCAGAAAGTGTAGAAGAATTTGGTAATTTGGTTTTCTGCTGGCCAGTTTGCTTTCATCCCTTGAGGCATAATTTATAGAAAAACCTCATTTACCCACTAATTTATAGGATAAAGAAACCTAGTCAGCACAGTCTTAGATATGGCGTGAAGCCATAAGGCATAAGTCTTACTTGCTACAGAAAACTTGAATGCTTCTGAGATGGTGTTACCTTTCCTCTCAGTTCTGTATTGTAGAAATTCTTCCAAGAAGGGCTTGAATTTCTCTTATTAGGGGTGATGTTTATGTTTTTATAAATCAGATGTTCACTTTTGGGTCTGTATTTCTCAGCACCTTCACTTTTCAGCAACACGGGGAGTCTTAAAGCAAATCAAAACTTACAGTTTAACCAGCAATGTGCATTGCATTCACCTAAGGAGTTACAACAAAACAAAAACAGAGTAAAGATGGACCATACTATTTCATTAAAAGTTATAATGAAGTAGGATGTTAGAATCACCTGGAGAACCTAAAAACAAAACTCCCAAAAACCCAATATAGGAACCCAGCCCAGATCAATTAACTCTAAATTTCAGGGGTGGGTTCAGGCATCAGTATATTTTAAAGCTCCCCATATAGCTCTAATTTGTAGCCAGGATGAGGACCCCTCTTCATTATCTAGAAAAGCTCCTCAGGTCATTTTGCTAAGCTGAGAACGAGTGACATGGGGCTCCTGAGTATGTGGGGTCATTTGTCATACGTATAAACAGAATATAATACAAGAGTATGTTTTTGTTTTGGAAAACTGTTAAGCTTTCCATATATCTGTTTTTAAAAGTAAGATCAGGGAGCATAACATCTATAGACAGGCTTAATTAAAAAATATTAATATATCAGCACTATTTTCTGGACAGAGGCATATGGTTGGTTGGAGGGAGTGAAAATGGAACTGGTGAGCATGAGTGAAACAGGACTTTTGTGGGGGAACATTCCCATCTTGTGGCTTGTGAAAATAGTGTTGCTAAAGAAAGCTGCATTGCATTTTTACAACTACTGACAGTTTTTTGTTGATGCTATTTTCAGTGATCAGGGCTCAAGGATTTGACCAATAGCACTATTCTCTCACAACCTTTTGCTGCCTGACCGTGTAGCCCTACTTTTGACGTCTAAATGACTCCTAACTCAAGGCATTCATTTCCACTACATTATTTTTTGAACTAAAGAATTGAGATTTCAGTGTGTATGTAGGAAGTAGGAAGACCATAAAATGTCAGAATGAAAAATGAGCTAGCTTAGTTTTGTTAATAATGGTTTTCTTTTTTTTTCTGAGTACTTCATTTCATCAGATTATATTAAAATGGCAAGATCATAAATATTAGAGTTGGAAATTATTTTAGTGACCAAGTCTTTCCTGAAGGCTTTCTGTTTTGGACACCATTGAATGCTAGAAAGAATTTGTCCTTAAAGTTGAAATCTTTCCTACAACTATCACCTACGGTCCTTAGTTTTGCCTTTCAAAGTAATTTAGTACCTGATAATGCTTCACTATTGGGAAAGTGCTTTTTATGAATGTCCCCTGCCTAGAGCGAGATTTGAATTCATTGAACTGGTTCTCATCACAGTGTTTTACGCTTATTCTCGTACCCTTTTCTGTGTATTCTTACTTCTATTGTTTTTAGCAGATAGTCAAACCACTGTGCTTTTCCCACCTCTTAATTGGGCACTATTACTGGTAAATTTTCTCTTTGGTCATTAAATTAAAGATATTAAAGATTAAATAGCTTTCCCAAGGTGACAGCTAGTGAATATAACAGTTAAGTGATCTCAAAAAGAATAAGATAATAATATCTCTTACTTGGAGCCCTGTACTTCTATTTATGCTGTATAAAATTACATTGGCTATTTGGCAGGCATATCAAGCCTGATGTGCTGTTTGGTTACATTGCTCTCACTAATCCTTTTAGAATTCACTTTTGTTAGAGTTAAACCATTTTTCAATGTAAGATATTTTGAACTGCGATGACTTGTTTTAAAATAAATTAATAATTTCTTCGTAATTTTTAATTTTAAATTTCTTTTAAATTTTTCTTTGTAACAGGAAATAAGGTTATTTTCACTTGGCTTCTTTGTGAAACTATGCTCTAGTCATCAGTATTCCTTTTTGCACTGTAAGAATCAGCTGTATAGGAATCAATTCTAGAATTGGTCCAAAGATCTACATTAAGCTCATATATCTTCTACCATCTCTCATTTAATTTGATTTCAACAGTGTTTTAGTGATCTCATTAATAGGGTTAATTACATAGGAACCTAGGTAACCTAGTTAAATTGGTAGGTGTGTTTGTGATGACTAGTCAGTTTATCCCTTCATTGGTTTATCCCTTCTTAGTTATACCATTTTGTTCTGTTTTTTTAGTGTAAAAATAAGTGTTCTTGGCAGAGAGGTATGTTGAATAGAAGTTAAATAATTCTTTTTATTGACAAAAATCAATGATCATTTATTGAGCACATTGCGTGGCAGACTCTGAAGCATTCTCTATACTTTGTTATTTTTGATAATATCAATAATGTTATGAAATAGCTCCATTTTGCAAATTAGAATCTAAGGCTTAGGAAAATTAAATAGCTTTCCCAAGGTCACAGCTGGAGCTGGAACTCATACCCATACTTGCATGATTCTTTAAGTCCATTTTTGTGCCTGTTGAGAAGTGGAGAGGTCTTTTATACAGGAATGTGTAAGGTTTGTGCACCTCCATTTTGCAGTATTGAAGGTCTGCCAATCTTATCAGTTGACATTTTTCCATATTGAGCTCTTTTAACCTGCTGACTGCTTGCTATCCTTTGGAGTTCTGTATCTTCTTGGTGTGAAGTTTTTTTGGGTCTATTCATAACAAAGTCTTTGGTGCATGCCTATTACTAACTCATTTTAATTATCAGTTGAGTTACTGATATGAAAATCATCTTGTTATTAAAGTGTACACACAAGTATTGGACTTTAGGTTTAAATCTTGGCTCTACTTCTTCCTAGATGTGTGACCTTTAGCCATTAATTTCTCTCTGCCTCAGTTTTCTTATCTATAAAATGAGTATAATCCTTTTTCCTAAGGTTTTTGTAAGAATTCCATGATTGGGTAATACATGTAAATAATGAGATTATTGCTTGGCACATAATATTCAATAGATACAACCTGTTATTAACCCATAATTAATTACTGTTTCTATCAATCATATATTTGTTTTAAGTGAAACACCAGTCAATAACATACTAATACATTGTCATTTTGTTGTTAGACTTATTTTCCCCCTGAGAACTTTTCATTATATTTTAGACTGTGTTGCCTTTTAAGTCTTCAGGCTTATATTAAATATTATATTAAATTATATTAAATAATAATATGACTACTATTAGTAAAAACTATGTGCTGAGCACTATTCAAAGCACTTTACATATATTAACAATCCATGTTGTAGGAATTATTAATGATTATTATTGTGAACTTTTAAATTATTAATAATTGTCCAACTATGCACAGTGTTACCTCCTTTATCATTATGGGAATATTAAAGGAGAGAGAATTCAAGAGCTCCTTATTCCATTAGAGGTTATTTAGTGTATCCTTTTGGTTGAGGAAAACTAGTGCTGGAGACTAGGTTCTCTTTGTGTCTTCTGTTACCAACCAGATTCTTGTTGGATATGTGTTCTGTTGTTGCATCCTCTAACTAATGAGATGGTTTGTTGAGAAAGGCAAAATGAGAATTTGTCAAAGGGTTCTGCTTTCAGATGTCCAGATAATTGAGATCTTTATCTCTGTATCTATTGATGGTTTTCTCATCTATGTCAGGAAGTTATCTTCCTTTTAACAGGATCACTTCCTCAATAATAGCTTCAGGTTAAGGGGGTATTGTTTGATTTGGCTGAAGAAACTCCTAGATGCCAGACCTTGGAGGAGCTTTGACTTGAGGGCGTAAGTGCTGTACATGGACATTTTTGGCATATATTCAAACTCCTGGAATTTCAGACATACATTTAGATTATGTGAGCTTTATTATTTATGTAAGGGTAAAGGAAATGATTTGTAAGACATTTTGTTTAGTTCTATCATATAATTGTGTGGTTTATGAAAACCCACTAGTACAGTTTGTTTTTTCTTAGAAATAAAGGAAATACAAACTAGCATGGCTTTTAAACTCCCTCCTGTGTTTTCTTTAGGTGGTATTAAAGATAATCAAACATTATCAAGAAGAAGGACAAGGAACTGAGGTTGTTCAAGGAGTGCTTCTAGGCCTGGTTGTAGAAGATCGGCTTGAAATTACTAACTGCTTTCCTTTCCCCCAACACACAGAGGATGATGCAGACTTTGATGAAGGTAAGGGTATTCATTTCAAATGTGTCTCTGCATTGCATACAAATGGATGTTACTACAATGCTTATCATGACTTCTGATAATGTGTTATTAGGATTCTGTCAGGCTAGCCTAATTCACTTGATTTCTGAGTTTTTGGAAGAATTACACAAATTCTGGGAAATGAGGATCAGTATCATAAACTTCATTAGTTTGGCCTTTACTTATTTTGGAATTTGTGATTCTGATTTTTAGTAATTTGGATAGGAATTTTGCTGATGTTGACTCTCCCAGTATGAAACCAGCTTGCCAAATTGTGAAGGATACAGATGATCGTTGTGTGTCTAACGTCCATTCCATTCTATCCTGTTTTGACTCAGTGTTTAGGAAGAGATGAATTCAGCTCTCTGTTTTAGAAAGAAGATACTCCTCAAGCATTTCAGAAGCATTTTATTTTTGTACTACAGATGTAACTGCTTTGTTAGCAAAGGCCTATAGTAATTAAAAGCTCACAACAAAGGCCAAGGTCAACTCTAAAAGGTTTATTTTAAATCTAGTTGAAAATAACTTCTCACTTGTTTTAACTCTCAGGGCTCATTTTCTATATAACTTTTTTTTTATAGTGGTAAAAAGCACATGACATAAAATTGACCGTCTTAACCATTTTTAAGTATACACTACAGAGATGTTAACCATGTGCTTGTTGTGCAGTAGATCTGTAGAATTGTTTCATCTTGCAAAACTCAAACTCTGTATCCATTGAACAACCCCTTCCTTCACTCCTCGGCAACCACCACTCTATTATACTTCTTGTTGCTAAGAGTTTGACTACTTTAGGTACCTCATATAAGTGGAATCGTGCAGTATTTGTTGTTTCATGACTGGCTTATTTTAATTAGCATAGTGTTCTCAAGCTTCATCCATGTTGTAGCATGTGATGGGATTTCCTTCTTTTTTAAGGCTGAATAATATTCCACTGTATGTATATGACATATTTTCTTTATCCAGTCACCTGTTGATAGCCATTTAGGTTGCTTTTACCTCTCGGTTATTGTGAATAATGCTGCAGTGAACTTGGGTGTGCAAATATCTCTTCAAGATCCTGTTTTCAGTTTCTTTTGGATGTATACCCAGAAGGGGTATTGCTGGATCATATGGTAATTTTATGTTTAGTGTTTTGAGGAACTTCTATACTATTTTCCATAGCAGCTGCACCATTTTACATTCCCACCAACCATGCACAAGGGTTCCAGTTCCTCAATGTCCTTGTCAACACTTGTTATTTTCTTTGTTTTTGGTAATGGCCTTTTTAACGGGTGTAAGATGATATCTCATTGTGGTTTGATTTGCACTTTCCTGATGGGTACTGATGTTGAGCATCTTTTCATATGCTTGTTAGCAATTTGTATATCTTTGAAGAAATGTCTGTTGAAGTCCTTTGCCCATTTTAAAATTGGATTGTTTGGTTTTTTTTATGGTTGAGTTGAAGGAATTCTTTATATATTCTGGATATTAACCCCTTATCAGATATATGGTTTGCAATATGTATTTTCTCTCATTTCGTAGGTTGCCTTTTCACTCTGTTGATTGTTTCCTTTGCTGTGCAGGGGTTTTTAAGTTTGATGTAGTCCCATTTGTATATTTTTGCTTTTGTTGCCTGTACTTTTGATAACTTATGCAAGAATCATTGCCAAATCCAATGTCATGAAGATTTTCCTCTCTTTTCTTCTAGGAGTCTTATAATTTCAGGTCTTAGGTTTAGGTCTTTAATCTGTTTTGAATTAATTTTTGTACTGTATGTAGTGAAAGGTAACAGACCAACTTCATTCTTTTCTGTGTAGATATCCACTTTTCCTAGTACCCTTTATTGAAGAGACTATCCTTTCCCATTGAGTAGGCTGTACACTCTTGTCAAAGATCACTTGACCCCCCCATATATATTAGGGTTTCTTTCTGGGCTCTTCATTCTATTCCATTGGTCCATGTATCTGTCTTTATGCCAGCACTACACTTCTTTGGATTACTGCAGCTTTGTAATATGTTTTGAAGTCAGAAAGTGTGAGACCTTCAATTTTATTCTCATTCAAGATTGTTTTGGCTATTTGGGGTCCCTTGAGATTCCATATGAATTTTAGGATGGATTTTTCTATTTCTAAGAAAAATGTCATTGGGATTTTGATAGGTATTGCATTGAATCTGTCTTTGGGTAGTTTTGACAACATAACAAGATGTCATCTTGCAATCTATGAACAGGGCTTTTCTTTCCATTTATTTGTGTCTTTAATGTCTTTCAGCTATGACTTGCAGTTTCAGTTTATATCTTTTGCCTCCTTTGTTAAGTTTATTCCTAAGTATTTTATTCTTTGTGATGCTGTTGTAAATTGGATTGTTTTCTTAATTTTCTTTTCACCATTTTCTATATAATTTTCAGCTGATCAATTTTGGTTTTTTTAAGAGATGGGGTCTCACTCTCCTGCTCAGGCTGGAGTGCAGTGGTGCAGTCATAGCTCACTGCAGCCTTGTACTCCTGGGCTCAACAGATCCTCCTGCTTCAGCCTCCTGAGTTTCTGGGATTACAGGCAAGCCATTGCGCCTTGGCTGGATCACTTTTAACTTTGATAAAATGTTATTTCATTTGACTTCACATCTTCATCATCTTCATAACTTGAACATGTAATAGACACAAAGTACATTTTTGGTGATGTTAAATACTTTGCAATTTGTCTGCAAAACAGTTTTTCATTAAGGCAATACCTCTAGAAACTAACCAAGGCTACTTTTGTTCTAGGCACTAGTATTAGTATACTTGGCATTTTTTAAAACCTTTGTGCAGTGTGCATGTTTTTTTTTTTTTTTCTTTTAAACTAGCTATGCTTTCTCTGTTTCATCTGAATTACCTCCAGTAGAATTAAGGTTGAGATTTTATGCAGTCCATTCTGGCAGTATTAGGATATCTCTATTCACCTATTCACAAGCATATCTGAGGGTGCTTAATTATATTTCAGTAAGACAAAGGATTGTTAATACAGTTTCTTTGGTTTACAAGTGAGAAGCTTGAGAGGCTCACCTCAAGTGACTTGCTTGGTTGTTGGGTTGGTGGCACAGTTGGAAGTAGAATCTACTCCAGAACAGTTTACACAGTCACACAGTTTTCTCAGGTAATTAATTTTCTTATAATATTCTTGGTTTAGAATATGAAGTAATAATGCTCATTGCAATAATGGTAGGTGAGCAAAGCAAATTATAATACTAATTTTAGATCTTGATCATTGGAAGCTAACTTTTTTTATGGGCTTAAGTAATTGACCAATATGTTATTTCACTAACATATACTTTAAGAAGCTCGTTAAAAAATGTTTTAACAGCCCTGAGATGATGAGAAACTTCAATTTAGCATTAAATAATAAAAAATAACTGGGCATTGTGTGCTGTGTACTGTATGTAAATTGCCTATAATCAGTTATTACTCTGTACAGTTGAAGGTTTTATTAGTCCCATTTTCCAGATTAGGAAACTGATGCTTAGTGAGATGAGTAACTTATCCATCATCAATCATTTAACTAGGAATTGGTAGAATAGGGATCTAAACCTGTGGCTGCCTGGATTCCAAATCACAAGATTTTTTTTTTTTTTTTACTATACCATATTGTTCTTAGACTCTTAGTGAAGTGTATGCCAGAAATTAGAGGGTGTTGAAAGTAGGTCATCATTATTCCATATCTGAAATCTGCTTTTTGTGTAAAACAGATAAATTTGTTTTTCTTGGTTTACCTTTAGAAACTTATGGGATTTATCATTTCTCTTATACATGTGAAAAATCTGAGAAAGTATCCTGTATTTCTTCATAGCTTTATGTGGTAGGTTTAAATTTCAGGTTCTCTTCACCTAACCCATTTATTCTATCTTAATGTATATTTTACATTAGAATGTAGTCACTATTAGATTTTTATCAAATGCGGATAAAAACTAAAATTTCTTATTATATGGATATATATATCTTAGAATAGTCCTGTATTATAAGTTGATTTTTTTTTTTTTTTTGAGACAGAGTCTTGCTCTTTTGCCCAGGCTAGAATGCAGTGGTGTCTTCATAGCTCACTGCAACCTCAAACTCCTGGGCTCAAGCAATCCTCCTGCCTCAGCCTCCTGAGTAGGTGGGACTACTAGTCACACCCGGCTAATTTTTGTATTTTTTGTAGAAATGGAGTCTCACTCAGCCTAGTCTTCAACACCTGGCCTCAAGCGATCCACCTACCTCGGCTTCCCAAAGTGCTAGGATTACAGGCGTGAGCCACCATGCCTGGCCTGTTGATTATTTTAAATCATGGTAAAGGCTCACTGTTTTGCTTACTGCTTTTCTGTTATTTTATGCCTGCTAAAACTAATAGTTATTCAGGGAAAGAGCTTTTTTTCCTGCCATCCACCGTATGCAAGTAAAATACCAAATGTTTCATAATTTTAATGGTTATTTTAAGTTGCCTAGGTTTTTGGGAAGGGGGAGGCAAGTTTTTTTGTTTTTGTTTTGGTGCCTCATGTAAAGAGGAGATTTGAAATCTGATTTTAAAATGTTTTAAATCGGAGGTTGACAAACTATGATGTGTGGGCCTGCCTTTGTAAATAAAACTTTATTGGGACACTGCTATGACGGTTTATATTCTGTGGCTGCATTCGTGCTACCGTGGCACAGTTGAGTAGTTGTGGCAGAGACCATTTGGGTCCCAAACATAAAATACTTACTTTCTGGCCCTTTTTGATCATCTGTAATTTACGTAACCTTTTCTTACTCCTTATCGTTCTCCCTCTCTTGTATGGTTAAAGAATAAGGAAGTAGTTCTTTCTTTTCATCATGAATTGATGATTTTTATTTGTTTATTTTTTCTAGATGCTACCCTTAATATCCACTGAGTCTAGAATGTACTGTGAACACTGAAGTGAGCATACTGATAATATAGGATATTTGTTTCACAGGTGCAGCTGGGAAGTGTCGGAATAGGTAATTTTTGCTTTAATTTTAGTGCATTTTTCCTTTTAAAAAACACATTGAGGTTGATGTTTAGGGGAACTGTGTATGTATATATTAATAATAGGGAAGAAAGGCATTAAATTCATGGTTGCAGACCTGTGACTAGGCATTGTGGAAAGGTAATGGTATGAGGCCAAAAAATATGGGTGGCAATCTCAGCTCTGTACTTAGGAGCTGTGCGCTGCTGAATAACTTCTGAACCAGTTTTTTTACTTTGTGGTACATTTTATTTAACACATATTAATCGCTCACTTACTGAGTACTAGAAACATAGTGAGAAGGATAATTTCCTTATGAAATAAACTTTTTGTATCATGCTACCTTGGATTATGTCATTATAGGATGATTCAAAACCTAGAAAACTGTTGTGGTATGAATTTTCTATTGTTTGTTTCTCTCTGTTAATTCACAATTTGTTTTTGCACATGTAGTAACTCTCTTTTGAGTGGCTTAAGCCTTGATAAACTTTTGTATTACAGAATTTACCTTCCAGTTGAAAGTGAGATAACTTACTTATATTAGAGAATATATACTTTAAAAAAAAATGAGTAGAAAAACTCATATTAAAATTCCCATTAGGGGGCACTATTATCAAGCTTAGGAGAACTGGAGACTAATTTGTTTTCTCAGACATGCAACCCGAGGCTTGCTAAAAGGGAAAAATATTTTCATCTGATAAGACTCAGATACTGTTTTATACAACTGAATTCCTTAAATATGTTATAAAGTGCACTGAATTAAACACAGATTCAATAACTCACTGTCTTGTTTTTCAGCAGACTAAATCAATTTAATATTGCAGGTGAAATAAGAAGCTTATTTTATTCTGCAGCAAAGCCAACTTCATAATTTTTGTATTTGGAGTGGACATATTTTTTATTTTGCTTGCTTTAAGTTAGTCACAAAGGAAGATCCTTTGCCTCCCAGATAGATTTCTTTCAAAATGAAGCATCAAAACTGCATTGTGCTACTAAAATGCAGTTAGGAGAATGAAATGATGCCTAACTTACTCAGATAGTATTAATGTGCACAGCATGTATAATCACTAAAGTGATAACACACATTGAAATGACACATACACATAGCTTTTAGCTTTTTTGTTAGTTTTTAGTAGGAAAAAATTGCTACTTGAAAATTATTCTTTTTTATTACTCAAGTTTGATGTTAGAGTAAGAAATACTGGTATAGACTGTTCTACACGATTATTTTGTTTAAGCTTTCAAAAGAAAAAGATTCTACAGAAGTTCTGTAGAATCTTAAACCGTCTTTTTAAAGGCTAAAATATGAATTTGACAAATGTAATTAAAATAAGATGGATTCAGAGTAATTTTTCACAGAATAGGTGTTATTTTTGCATCCCTGAGTTTGGAGAAAGTTTGTATAGTTCTATCATTTGCAGTGCTGTCTATGTAAGTAAGCTGTATTTTACATTGGAGAAAATCTCTGCTTAATTATTTACCTCCTCAAGGCTCACCTTCCTTCTCTTTATTCTTAGTTTGCCTGCAGCCCACACCCAGGGCAAAACTGCTGGAAACCTAGCCTATGATTACTATTTCAGCTTTGTATTGCTTTTGAGTTCAGGGAAGAGTTGAGTCAGGACAGAGAAAATTTTTCATATTTTTTTAGTCAGAGGGGACATTTTGTGAAAAAACATGATGTTTACTTATTATTTTGCCTTATCTCCTATCTGTGTGAGTAGTTAGTGATCATTGTGATCTGCTCAACAAATTCATTTTTTAGAAATTCTGTTTTCTTTTGTTGCATTTTTACAAAAGAGTTTTTCTTGGTAGAAATATTAAAAATAATATGTAGACATTTTTGGGGTGTGTTTTGAAACTTATTGGAGAAATAGCTTGTTTGCTTAATGACCTCAAAGCATTAGATGTGGAGGTATGATAAAATATTTCAAATATCTCAGAAAAAACATTAGGTCACAGTAATTCATTTCAGCACTTATCCAGCAAATTACGTTGAGTGGACAGTGAAAAAGATACGAAGATACCAAATCCTGGTTACTGCCTTGAAAGATTTTAAGTGGGAAAGACAAGTGTGTAAATAAGAAAATTGTGAAAGAGAATTGATATAAGTCTAGAGTAAGGAAAGAAAAATTGATGGGAGCACTCAGCTATCAGCTACTAATTCCTTCTAGGGGATGACTTCACAGGAGAGGTGAAGTTTTGTATATGGATGTCAGTTGCAATTTTAAATACTTGTTAAGGAAGTTGTATCTTGTAAGCGTATTCCAATTATTCATATTTCTGGACCCTCATAAATGACACAAGAATCTCTAGAAGTAAAGAATAAATTAATATATATATTTGATTTGGCATCCTTATTGTTCATAGATAATTATATTCCTTGACAATACTTTTCAAATATTGCTGTTGCTTTAGTGTCCAAGTAGAGAAATTATTTTTGACATTTATTTTGATACCTGAAAGACCTCCTGACAGTGATGCTGGTGTCATGTTTATAGAACCTTGGAGCCCATATTGCAGTTAGCTCTGTTTAAAATGTTTAATACAATATTTATCCCATTTTAAATATTTAATAAATCATTTTAGAAGCATTGTATAAGCAGATAACTGGAGAGAATCTGTACACTGAATTATGATATAATTCCCTTTGGTGTTTATCTTTTTGTTACTCATGGTAGTATTTTGAAAATGTTAAACTGTTCACATTTAATGATTTAGTGTTAAATATTCAGGACAATGAACTTCAGATTGTTGCTCACTGAAGTTATTTTGATCATTCAGAAAAGCCAATGGTCTGTGAGTTGAAATTTTGACTTAAAAACCTAAACTTACTTTACATGTTTGATTTTTGGTTTATTAAAGTAATCAGAATGTGAGACATAAAATCCAAATATGAAGCATCAATTTCAATATTTTTATGCCTTTTTTGTTCTTTCAGTTTGGGTGTCTCAAGATTTTAAATACAAGAGTAGGAGCAAAGTCTAGCTTTATTTTAAAAGCTAGAAAAATATTCTTTGCATTTATTTCATGTTTTAAAATTTAGTTTCTTTTCTTTTTTTAAAAAAATGAGTTAAGAAACACTTGTGCATGGAAGAATATACTTTTGAAAATGTGGTCAAGGTAAAAGATTTTTCTGCTTAAAGAAATTAAAGTGCTTTACACTAGACTCTCCCTTGGTCCCCAAAGCATAAGTGCTATGGTTTGGAAAGAAGCCAAGTAAAACCTGTTCAAATTTTGTGCAGACTTAAAGTAATACTGTAAGATTTGAAAATTACAGGTGGATACAGTACTTAAATAGTATTTAAAATTCCTAAGTTTCCCAAGTCTAAAAATGTAATCCTTAAATTACTGATCCCAATGGTTTAAATTTTAATTAAATAAAAACTATCTTACTTTTGACCCACAACAGCTATAGGTAAAGATATTTGAATTTATTACTAAACTTTAAGGTAATAACCATTAAAAACAAAGTGTTTTAGTACTAATTAAAATGTCAAAAAGTCACAATTACAGTATGTAACCAAAGATCTTGTTATTTCTGGTTTTCCAAAAATTATCCTAAGAAGTTCAATCTTGCTTCCTATCTTGCCCAGGAGAAGTGCCTCTCAATTTCATTCCCCAATTATATTACCTAATCTGTCAGTATTATAGACTGATCATTAATTGTAATTAGATTTGGTGTTTTGGTGCTAACACTGAGTTTTCCAAACTGCCCTTCATACTAAAAGAGTGATATTATCTTAGGCCAGTGAAGTATCCTGTTTACTTTATATTCATCTCCTTCTGGGTAAAATTTTCATAGTTCTTGGAACTTGTCTCTGTTTGAGATGACTCTGCATGGCTTACCTATTATCAGTTTCAGAGTGGTATTTTCGTACTCTTATCACTCTTCCACCATTAGTATTATTTACTGCCTTTTTAAAAGCAGTAACTTTTACTCAGTGCATTTTTGATGCTTCCTGATATAGTTGAAAACAAAGACAATATTTGTTTTGACATAAGTAACAACATAAACACAACAGTGTAGGTTTATAATGCAACCCTGCATCTCCCCCTTCTGTCATCCTCGTACACATTCATCCTTTTCCCCCCCTAACGTCTAATCTACAGGCATCATCTTTTAAGACACAGACAGCCCTTGTTCCCTACTTGATCAATGAGAGGGTCGTAAAATTATTCCAGTGGTCTTTGCTGAAACGTGTGCATCCTGTTTCTGTTTTATAGAATTAGATAGGTGATGACCTTGTAGAGACATATTTTGGTGGCAGGCTACTAACCTCACAACCAACAACTGTGGCAATAGGAGTCTGGCAGCAGAGCCCTCCTTGGGGCTTTATGGACTTGCAGCATGCTATTATTAACCCCAGCAGGTAGCAGTGACAGCAGCCGCCCTACAAATGCTAGTTGTCCCCAAGTCCCTGTAGCTTCCAGGCTTATCTGCTCTCACTTTAATTTCTCCTTCACTTTTCTTTCTTCTTTTGTTGTTCATTCATCAAACCAATATTTGCGTGGGAACTGTGTGCCAGGCACTTCTTTGCTTACCTACGTTTCTGCTACAGATATTTTTTGAAGTGTTCGTTATTTAAAGAACTTATCTGTTGTAAGAAGTGTATTTGACTTGAATACGTAAAGCTAGGGAGAATTGTTAGTGCACTATGTTAGTGAATCAGATTATTATGAAATGAAGATTATGTTACTATGCAAGTGAAAGTGTGTAGAATATGTTTTTGTGTAGTTGGAGAATGACTTGGAGTTACAAATATATGTATAAATCTGTACATCTCCAAGTTTGTAATTCAAAGTGATTCTAAATATGTATGTTTTGTAAAATAATTTTGTTATTGAAAATTTATAAATTACCTGTTTTTCATGATCAGAAATATTTTATTTCTACTTTTTTTGATTCATCTTCTTTTGGTAGCAACTCCCAGTAACTTCAGATGTACTCAGTTTTGAAAGACTCTTGGTAGTGTGAATTATTTTTCCTTAAATTTTAATTTCTCTTCTTCCTCCTACCACCAGCACCACCCATACCCAGAAAACATAGATAAAGCAAAACATTAAAAAGATACAGTACTAGAAGTGGGTGAGGAGTATGAAAAATGGTAATATAATACCCTGATGGGTGGTAGCCATTTTCTTTGGTGATGAAATGAGTAACAGGATGGTGTAGACATTGCATGAAGTGTTGAGATAATTGTTAGCCATATCTGGGTTACTTCCCTGCTTCTTTAGGAGATATTTGATATGACTAGTAGTGAGATTCTAATGTTTTGTCAGAATCCAGATTTGTATTTCTTTCCAAATTGTCTCCTCATCTTGCAAACTTTCTGGAAGGCATAAAAGGCCGGAAACCTAGACTGAGTTCTAGCTAAAGTTGTGGTAAAATTCTGGCTTTACCACTAATTGTAATCTTGGGTCTCTCCAGCCTCAGTTTTCATGTTTGCAAAGGGTGTCACAATAGGAACTTTTGTAATTCTTTTAGCAGATGGGAAACCGAGGCCCAGAGTAGCTGAACGTTAAAATTAACAGCATGTTTAGAACTAGAAACTCCAATATGCCCATCTAATGTACAATCCATTACAATTTAGGAGGGTTGTGGTAATTCCAGTATTTTGTCAGAATTACTGTGATTGATGCAGATGCCTACAATTGTGGCTTGTAGGCATAATGTATTTATACTTAAAGGGCTACTTCTTGGTGTTATCATTTACTATCTGCGCAGCTGGAATCAAGTGATTGTTAAATTTAACACTAGATTTTAGAAAGTTTCTTAAGTTTGTATGTGCATACTAGGTATTAAATAAAAATGAAGGGCAATTTTAACCTTCAAGTCAACAGAAAATTAGTGGTGGTTGAATATACTCACTGCTGAAAGTCAGCATAGCCTCTAGTATTTTGCTACATGAAATGGGAAAATTAGTTGAAAGTATAGATTGAGCTGGGTAGGGTAGGGGAAGAAAAATATATTCTTACTAAATGTCACTGAATGCAATTATGGATAATAGTTTGAATAGGTGGCTTACTTGGACTTAGGAAGTCAGTGCCTGGCTGATGTCACAGGAAGACTTTTTAGAATACATTGCTTTGCAGATGACTTAAATGGACAATACTGATAAAGCCTGTCATGTGAATTTCCTTCTTTACTGACTATACAGTACAGTTAAGGGGATGTTGTGCAATGCTTCCAATCTGCTGTGACTGCCATCTATGCAAGCAGAATGAAAGAGAAGAGGGCATGGAAAGGAAATGGATCAGTTAGCTGTAAGCAATATGTGTGAACACTGGTTGCCACTCATGAAATGCTGAACAGTTAGTGACTTTCCTTAATAACCAGTACAACTAGCTGTCTATAAAATGGAGGTGTGCCACGTGAACAACTCACAGTTCATCTTAGATGTCATGGTACCTATGGTCGAGATAAACCAGTAAATCCAGCAACAGTAAACATGATTACACTACCCTTTCCTTATTTTTCTTTTTTTATTTTTTGATATCTTTTTGCTGCTTCAGCGTTTGGCACAAATGTTGAAGTAGATTTAATCCTAGCATTTTTACTTTGCCTAAATGGAATCTTTTTGGAAACAAATTATGATAAAGCAAGTTCCTGAGAAACATTTGAGGACTTTTAAAAAAGGCAGTAAGACTATAGATGGGAAAATTGCTTTGAAATCTTACAATTTGTAACCAACAGGGAAATATGTGAATGATGGAGAAGTTGTGTATAGTTAAGAGAAACTCACTGGCAAAATCTAACCTGTATGCCTTTGTCCATGATTACATCTCTTATTTGAATCTTAAGGATTTGTGGAATAGTTCTTTTTGTGTACATGCACATGGTTACCTTTTTGATAAAACATGTGGGTCCTTATAAAATTGTGTTAACCATGAGTATCTGGTACCTCCTTAGGAATTAACATAACCTATATAGATGGCCAATAATACAAAGCCACTGTAGTTTCTGTGTTTTTACCAACCATGGCTCCAGTTCTAAAACATTTAAAATGAGACTCGTTCCCTCTTTCTTAATTTTTTGGACAAAGAGTTGTCTTATCAGAAAACACAGTAACTTAAGCAGATCCGTAACTGTGGGGAATTAATAACAGAAAGTTTTTGTTGACACCAGGAAGTAGATTAAATAGTGCAATTGTGGTAATGAATACCATATATGATAAGCCTGAACCACCTGGCTTTTATTAGGCTGCTTGATACTTTGATCACAATATTATTTCAAGGTTTGTCTATTTAAATTGCTAAGGCTTCTTGTCATCTTTGTGATTTAGACTATAATTTCTTTCATTGCAAAGATATTTTTTAAAAGAAAGGCTTCTCAAGCCAAAATTCTAAGGAGGTTCAAGTTCAACAGCTTAGAACAAGAAAACCTGTTAAACATAAAATTAAAAGATTGAAAGTACAGCAGTTGACTATTAAGTTCATCTGACCTTGCTTCTCTTTAGTTTTTTGCTTGGATCATAATTAAACTTTTGTTTATCCTATGGTAGTGGAGCACTATAAGGATATTTGGTATAATTCAATTAATTATTGTTTGATATAAATATATGAATTTCAAATATGTATTTCGTGTTTTGAGAATGTGCTTCTGATATCACTTTCCCTTCGGCTGGTAGTAAGTGGTTTTGATGGACATCTTTGAGAATCTATGGAAAGATTTTTAACTATTTCATCCATAATGAATGAATTATACTAATCACAGAATTTAATTTGCTTGATAAATTGTCTCACTTTGCCTTTGAACTTGAAATCCTTAAAGTTTAGTTAGCCTAATATAGATGAATGAAATTTGTAGTCATCAAAATCAACAGACTTTCCTTTCACTGGTTTTCTTTACTACAGAAGTAATCTTTCTCAAGTATTTAATGGTATCTTTGTTATGTATTTAAGCAAATGTTTTGGCTTAGAAAAATAAACATGCATTTTGACTAGTAAAGGGAAGATAAGGAAGATTTAATAATTTAAGATACTGTTGGCCTTAGTATAATAGTAATAATAATCATTAAGGGCCATTTTGAAAATTCATAAGTAAAATGCTTTGTACTTTTTATTCATGTGTGGCCATTAATTTTTGCTGTTTTGATTTTTGAGTACTCTTTTATAATTATTGTTGTTTGGCTTGAAGTTCCATATCCCAGTGTAACTTAAGCCTGGTGTAAGGCACTAAAGACTGTCTCCTTTTGATTTGCCCTTGGCATGAAAAGAATATGTGGAAGTGATAATCAACAACCTTTTTGTTTTCTGTGGTAAGATGAAGGAGAAAAGTATTAAAAATAGAAGATTTAAACACCAGAATGATTGTTTACCAAGAACTTGTAACATTCTTATTTTTTGAAAGTAGCGTTGTACTTTAAGATTTAGAAATTTGTGACTCAATTGATTTAGGAAAGACGATTTAGGAACAAGCATATATTACAAGCATAGAATAATGAGATCTGTCAGAGCAGAGACTTAGTTTGGGGAATGGTCTGAAATAATAGTAGGTAGAGTCAGATTTTGGAAGACTTTGAACTTTTGAAAATGAAGCTTAGACTTGAAGTAGTAGTGAATCATTCTGGGTTCTCCAGCAGAAGTGTGGTGGTATAAAACCAATATTTTGTGGCTGGAGGCAGGAAAAACAGAAAGATAATGAGGGATTGAATGAAATATGGCCAGTTGCAATAAGAACAAAAAGATGAATACTAGAGAGAGATGGAAGAAATGACAAAAGAGTTAAATGGGACCTTCACGTTTTGAGGATTAAATATTATCAAATAACTTTAATATCTGACATATTCTAGAGGAATAAAAGTCCTGTTTGTCATCCCTTCCCTCTTGAATACTTTGTAAAAAGCACCTGTTCTGTGATAATGGTATGTATTACAGAGCAGATGGGTATAATAACTGTGAGCTGTTGATAACCAGCAGGTGGATTCTTGCACTTACAACAATATCAGCTTTACTAAAACATGAAATATTTAAGGTTTGTCAATTCAGAAATTTTAGAGAGCTGTTTGGGCCATTTAAAAAGTGGACTACTCAGTGTAACGTGGTTATGGACTGATATTTGTAGAGCTGTCTTCTGGAGAGAGGATTAATCTTTATCGTCAAGCTCTGAAGGACAGAACTAAGATCTACTAAAATACAAATAAGAGTGAAGTAGATTTATTTCAGTTTCCAACAGAATAGTCCATTCATAGGATGGAATTCTTTGGACAGTTCTGCCCTGTTGCTGGAATAACATGATAAACCAATGGAGGAGAGAGACATTAGACAGTTAAATAAAATACAGATGCTCCTCAACTTATGACAGGGTTACATCCCAATAAACCCATCATAAGTCAAAAATGTGTATAATAAACCTAACCTACCAAACATCATAGCTTAGCCTAGCCTACCTTAAATGTGTCTGAACACTTACATTAGCCTACAGTTGAGCAAAATCATCTGACACAAAGCCTGTTTTATAACTGTTGAGTATCATGAAATTTATCGAATTCTGTACTGAAAGTGAAAAATAGAATGGTGTATGAATAAATACTCAAAGTACAGTTTCTACTGAATATGTATTGCTTTCTCTCCAACTTAAAATCCAAAAATCTTTTAAGTTTGGTACTGTCTGTAATTACAAGTTGTGCTAAGAACTGTGAAAGAAATAAACAGATGCTTTAATGTGTGATGCCCTGCATTACACAGGGTGTGCAGAGAGTCCCTGTTATGGAGGTATATTCAGCTGACACCTAAAGGATAAGAAGGAGCTAACTGTTTGAAGAGCCAAGGGAATAAGAAACCAGGTGCTAAGGCCCTATGGTGGGAATGAACTTGACATTGTTTAGGAGCTCTCGGAGGAAGGCTAATGTGTCTGAATATTCTACTGAATGAGAATCAAGGGGCTATGTCACTCAGAGCCATAAGGAGTTTAGGTTTTCTTGAGTAAGCCACAGGAGGCTACTGAAAGGCCTTAAGCTATGTGTAGAAATCTAGTTGAATGGATGACTATCATGTTCTTTATAATTCTGTGACTTAATCTAGGACTTTTCTTCTTGGTGTTGCATTTGACATTTGAAATTTTACTGGAAACTCAGCTTGGTGATTGGATTTATTGGTGGTGGTGTTTGCTCCCAGAAAGTTTATCTGTGGCTTCTTGATAACCTTCATAAACAAGTGTGTCTGGAGTCATTTTTTTTTAAATTTTTAATTTTGGAATGGTTTTAGATTTACTAAAAAATTGGCAAAGGTAGTACAGAGAGTTCCCTATATCCCTCAACCAATCTTCCCCTAATGTTATCATCTTATATTATTGTGATACATTAGTTTAACTAAGAAATCAACTTTTGTACATTACTGTTAACTAAACTCCAGACTTTATCTGGATTTCACCAGTGTTTTCATTAATATCCTTTTCTTTTCCAGGATCTAGTCTCGGATACCACATTGCATTTAGTTGTCATGTCTCCTTAGTCCCCTCTGGTCTGTGACTGTCTCAGTCTTGTTTTACACAATCTGGACAATTTTGAGGAGTACTGGTTAAATATTTTGTAGAATGTCCCTCAGTTTGGATTTATTGCATGCTTTTTCATGTGTAGGCTGGAGTTTTAAGTTTTTGTAGGAAAAAATCATGGTGGTGATGTGCCTTTCTCATTACATTCTCTCAGGGGATAACATGATACCCATGTGGCATCACTGGTGATGCTAATCTTGGTCACTTGGTGAAGGTCGTGTCTGATGTGTTTTTGAATTACCTTACTATCTTGGAAATCTTTATGACCTAAGGAAGCATTGGGACATGAATGTTTTGGTTAAGAAATTAGAAATTTATTTCTCCTGGACAAAACAACTTGAATGACATTTCTCCTTGTACTGTTTATTCCTAATTTTAGTATCTAAACAACATGGGTAAATACATAAATATAAATGTATTCTGTGCCTTAATATGTAACTAACTTTTCACACATACATGAAAATTTTGTTTTATTTATATAGTATAGCATCTCAGTCATACTCTTGAGTATCTAAATTCATATGGGTGGATTAGGATCCATCTCTGACAGAATATGAATTAGATGTTGGAAAACATTCATTGTAGCTAATAGGCATTTCAACATCAGGAATATTTGATATAGCAGTTAACATTTCCCATGGACAGTGCTACAAAGTGTTATTGGCATAGTTGCTTTCCACTGCAAAATGCTTTCGTACAAAAGAACTCTCTAGACCTTTACATTTGGGATAATATACTTTTGGCCACTGTCATAGAACACACTGTCAATGTGAAAGCTTCAAATTGGCGTAGAATCTATGAAATTGTTAAATAATTTAAGGAAAAAATGCTTGAAATAATTTGCTTAAAAATACCCTTAAATAGTTTATATGATTTTAGATGTTTGAAACATTTCAGCTTAACCTCTTTTAAACTGTTATAGTTAAAAAAAATAGAAAGGAAATAGTGAAATTTTAGGGACATTCCTTTGATTTCCCTTTTATGCAGTTCTTCAATTTTTAAAAAAAATAATTAACGTTTTTATTTTTATTTTTCTATAGAGATTGGGGGGGGGGGTCTCGCTGTGTTGTCCAGGCTGGTCTCGAACTCCTGGCCTCAAGTGATCCTCCTGCCTGGTCCTCCTGCATCATCCTCCCAAAGTGCTGGGATTATAGGTGCAAGCCACCACGCCCAGCCTTCGGTGTTTGTTTGATTAACTCCAAGGATCTCTTCATATTTGTTGACTAACCTTATTTTGTGTATGGAACAAAGCAGCAACTTTACTCGAAGATTTTACTATCTATTAGTAAAATAGATGTTTTTACTAGCTATTAGGAAGAACACAGTGGTAAGGAACTTTTGCCCTTTATCTTTTAAACTAGGAAAGATCATTAGAAAGTAAAAAAACTTAGAAGTTAGCAATGGGGAGGTAGCAATCTTGAACGTTTCCACACCATTGTCATTATTTTACTGGTAATGATAACATTATAATCAGTTGTGATTGCTAACATTTATTAAGCACCTGTCATGTGCCAAACATTGTGTTGAGCACTTGGCATGCATTCATTTAATCCCTAGGTTGTTTTGTTAATATGAGTTAAGTACTGTTGCTGTTCCCATTTTACTGAGGCTTAGAGAAGTTAAGTAATTTGTTCAAGAGCCATTGCTATTATGTGAGGAATGAGAAGTCAAAGCCTCCACTCTTAACTACCTTATAGGAAGACTTTTTATTAATTGTTAACTGTCAGAAGGTAGAAGGGTGCAGAGTATCAGAATGTTAGAAGGAAATGATGTTATGTGGGACTGTTTTTATCTTCTTTGTCCTTAACTATCCTAAGGTGATTTCTAAGGTTTTTAGTATGTAATCCTTTGTTATTGATGCTTGAATTTGAAAATGCCTGTACTGTTGTTTCCTGTCCACGCCCCAGCCCCAGTGAATCAGCTTACTTAAGATGATTAAAATCAGGCTTCTCATTGATATTGCATTCTTCACATTAATTCTCATGACTGGTTTATATTATGTATTGTTCATCCACTGAGTCTCTACTATGCTAGACACTGTCCAAGGCATGATGTAAGGTAGAAAACAGGTAAGTTTCAAGGACTATGTGAAACTTGGTTCCTGTTGTTTCACTCTATTTGTGGAGGTAAGATATAAATAGAGAAAATTAAAATAGTACAACAAACTTATGATAAGACAGTACATGATTATGGCCAAATGACTGGTATAGGAAATGATTTCGGAAGAGGAAGTCACTTCAGGACTAGGTTGATCATATCGACGTTGGATTTGAGCTGAATCTTCAAGACAGGTAGTCCTGCTTTTCTCTCTGGCCTTATTTCTTAACACTGCCCCCACTCCTCTGCCACTCCTCTGTCCATTACACCAGCCATTCTGAACCACTTGTTTATCTCACAAACTAAAATCTGTCTTATTCCTGGATTATCCTGATTATCCTGTTCTTTCTACCCCGTTCCCCACTCCAGCTGATTAACTCCTTCCCATATTTCAGGATTCAGTTTAGACATTATCTTGAGACCCCATACACATAGCCCTGAGGCACGCCCTAGCTGCATGTTCTCATAGGTGCTATGTTTACCTCATGGTAGTACTTATCAGACTTTATATATTTAATATTTAAGCCTTTTATTTGAAATAATTTTAGATTTACAGAAGTTGCAAGGACAGTAGAGTGGCATACCCTTCACTCAGCTTCCCTTAATGTTAACGTCTTAATGTAACCATGGTATATTTGTCAAAACTAAGAAATTAGAGTTGGTGTAATATCATTAACTAAACTGCAGATTTTATTCAGACTTCTCCACTTTTCTCGCTCATATTCTTTTTCTGATCCAGGATTCAATCCAGGATGTCATACCTCTTTAGTCTTTTCCAGTCTGTTTCTTTTCTTTGATTTTCCTGATAATGACACTTTTGAAGAGTGCTTGTCAGCTGTTTTGTACATTGTCTTTCAATTTGGATTTGCCTGGTGTTTTCTCCTGATTACATTGAGGTTATGAATTTTTGGGAAGAATACAAGTAAAGTACCTTTCTCATTGCATCATATCTGAGGTACATCATCTTAGCATGTCTTAATGATGGTGATAACTTTGGTCACTTGGTTTAGGCAGTGACTGCCAGGTTTCTCTACTGACAAGTTACTGTTGAATTTCATCTCTTGGTGGGAGGAATATCAAAGAATTTCTAGAGATATATGGAAAACACCCTATTATAAATATTTTGGGGACTATCATATTATATCTTATCTTTTTAATTATTATTCACTTCTGCTAGACTGGATGCTCATTGAACTCAGGACCTTAGACTTGTTTATTATTTCTCCAATATGTTAGTGTAGTAAATGCTCAATAAAATATTTATTGAATTGATCAAACTGAAAAATTGTGAATTGCATATAAAACTAAAGTAGCTAAACTTGATCCTCTAGGTAGTAGAACAATATTAATTGTTTAAATGATGTGACAGAAGTAATCTACTGTTTCAGTTTCTTTTGTTTTAAATTTGTTTGAAATTTAGGAATATATTCTTCCCTAAATTTAACACGATATTTAGAAAAAGTATTTTTCTTCTTGGCTTTGAAGGAGAACTGATTAGAATAAAGCAATTTAACAATATAAATTTAGACTGGGAGCTTTATTTTATGATTAAAGATAGCTAGTTGAATATTTTGAGCATACCCTATATTTAGAAGGGTGGACTTACTTGGGAAAGCATGTAATTTGTAAGTAAATGAGCAGTGATAGAAAAATTCCTTCCCATTTCTCAAAAAAGGTGTTTAAAAGCACCAATGTTATGTTTAAACTAGCTTTTGCATTATAAATGGGCTCTCTGAACCCCAGCCATGCTAAATTTAACTTTCATAGTAGATGCCAGTTTTACTTATGGATGCCTTCTGGCTTCCTTTCCAACTGTATAAGTCTTTCTCTTTTCTTCTCCCCTCTCCTTTCCTCTTCTCTTCTGAAATAACTTAATAGGAACAGGAACAGTTTGTAGAAACACGCAAGCCATGCTTGTATTTGACCTTTGGCTTTTTTGCTGACAAGTAGGTAAAAAGTAAGGAAGACTTTTTTCTTAAGAAGAACATGAAGACTTCAGAACTGCAGTCCCTAAGCCCCTGTCCTCTGCCTGTTAAAGACTGGGCCACAGAGCTCCACACACTCCGCCACACACACACAACAGGAGGTGAGCAGCGGGAGAGCAAATAGAATATTTACAGCTGCTCCCATGGTCCCATCACCCCCTGAGCTACGCCCCCCACCCCACCCCCATGGAAAAATTGTCTTCCATGAAACCCGTCCCTGGTGCCAAAAAGGTTAGGGATGGCTGCTTTAGGATATTGATAATTGATTTTAATCTTTTGTTTCAGCTGCTTTTGCCACCACCCCAAGAAGGACAAGTTTTCTCTACCTCCTTTTTTCTAAGCAGTTAATTCAAGCAGCTCTTGCTCCATTGCCAGATTTATCAGTGGCTACTTAAAACTGTTAAAATACCCTGTCTTCTATTTCATTGTTTCCATTTAAAAAAAAATCTACATTGTCGTTTGCCATTGATTTTAAAGGCCCTCACCCTTAGAAGAAAATAATCATAATACCTATGTGTTCATTTAATTAGCTGTTTTAGAGAGATTTAAGGAAAAAGTTTGAGCTTAGAGGACTCAAGTGTCTAGTGTTTTACTGATGACAAAAATTGTTGGGAAATTGAACTATGAAATGGATGGAAGTGTAAATGAATGTTATATCAATAATTTTTTGTAATTCATAAAATGATGTAATTGGGTGATTTAAGAATTGTGCAGTCAGTGGATTTAGGCATATACACCCAACTAAATGTGTGTGTGTGTGTAAGAATTTATACACAGACACACACGCACACACACACACAATATCTGAAGAACAGCCCCACCTCTATCCCTTGCTGTGATGAGCCATTGGTATTAACAGTGTCCTGCATTTCGCAGTAGAAAAAAACCTTAAACAGTGAAATTGGGAGTTGGCAGCACCAAGAAAATAAGAGTTGACATGATGCATTAGGATTTCTACAAGTGGGGAAAGAGATTGGTGGTGAAGAGGGGTTTTGAAATAGAGGCTATTATATGAGCATAGGTACTGAGGGATGCGCAGTATATTAAAAATTAGTCTTTTAGCTTCAGTTTCCTCATCCATAAAACACAGACAGTTGATATCTACAAGATAGTGTGTATTAGTTGTGATCATTCTAGTCACAAGTTTGGCTTTTACACCATTGATGGTGAGCAACTATGAAGGCTTTTTGTGAGTATTGTGGCAATGTTCAGATCTGTTTTAAGAAAAAATATCAGTTGAATGCAGGAAGAACAGTTAGTGGTAGTGGGAATAAAGACGGGTTAGATATGAGAAATGTTATGTCTACTGAGTAGAGGGATCATTTGCATTCATGAGTGACAGCTAACTTGACTTGTGGGCTAGCCTTAAATCTGGAAAATTGCAACTTATGCCCATGTTGAATGAAATGTGTATGGTTTACTCTTTGAGTAATCAGTCGTGTCAGATTTATTTTATATCAGATTGATCAGCTTGTTAAAGCCATGGTAAAAAATAACTGCTGTTATAATTATTTTGCCTGTGAAATCATAGCTACCTGGTAGCCATGATAGTGGCCCTCTGGTGTAGTGATCGAGACATAAGCTCTAGAGTTAAACAGACTTGGTGCATTTCAATCTGATCTGATCTTGAGCATGATACTTCTGTCTACCTTTTGGGGTTGTTCTGAGGATTAAGAAAGAATGCATGGGAAACATTAAGGCAGTGCCTGCTTCTTAGTAAGCACTTAATGAATGGTAGATATTGTTATTTTTCACAAAAGAACTGGGTATAATTATTAGTTCATCATATGCCTGGAGGTATTTGAAGTATATAGAGTCTGCCTTCCACCAAAGCATAATTTAACTTAATCAGTTGAGATTATGCTTATCAAATTTCAAGATCAAGCCTTATTGAGTAGACTAATTTGCATTGTATAATTCAAAGTAATCAGGGCAAGCTGAAATTTAGAAGATTTTTAAACAGGACAGTATTTAATAGGAACAAATAAAGGTTTAGGTCCTGAGGGAAGAAACCTAAACCATTACTAATTCAGTATGAGGAGGACAGGCTAAGCTAGAGGTTTCTGGTAAAGGGGGTAAAAATAAATTTGTAACATAATGCAGTGGGAATCTCACCTCTTTATAGTGGCTTCAAGGAATAGGGACAGTGGCTTGAGTACAGACAAGGTAGGTTGTGGTCATCCCTACAATTCCAATTTAATTCAAAAGCCGACTGGTGAAAGGAGTAAGCTCCCCTTTGTTCTAGTCTTTAAGAAGGTATAGGTGGTAGAACAGAGGAGGGAAGCCAGCAAATTTGTCAGCAGTAACTGAAACTGACCAGCAATTGGGTTGGTGAAAACAGCAATGGGTCTTCAGTTTCTTGTATGTTTGCGAGCAGGAATGCAATGTTTTTCTTTTTATACTTTTTTAAAAACCTAAAAATCTATTCTTTTTTTTTTTTCTTTTGATTTCATCCAGGCCCAGTATTTCCCTTGGGGTGATCTGCCACTCCTTGGAAAAACCACAGTGGGACTACTGTTACTTCTGTACCCCTAACGGTATTAACATGTAATATGGGGCAGGTGGGGGTGTCCTAGCCTTTTTTGTTTGGCTGCATATACTGCCTTAACTGTTATGGTTTTGTTCAGTTTTTTTTCTTTTAAAAAATATTTTGATTCTGGGTTTTTTTTTTTTTTTGTGCAAGGCTGTTGTGCCTCATGTATTTTGTAGTGAAATTTATACTTTATCATTTTACCCTCACAAATTATTTTGATTTTTATTCCTCGAGAAGGCTAAGCATGATAAAGGGATTAAATAAATGAGTACATAGTAGGGATTCAAAATCATTCTAGCTTTTAAAAGAAAAACACCACACTATATTGTAAGTATTCTTAATCCCTAGTCATTGAACCCTATATTTTAGGCAGAAATAAATTATTTCAAAAACAATATGCATAGGGTTTTGGAATCTGATCCTTGATGCAGTCATGAAGTATCCTTATCCTCTATGAAATCTTAATCATCATTCCTAATTATTAATTAAATTACAGAGCTAGAAAACTTTGAATAGTCTCAGGAAGGAACCATTCCCAAGTGTTTTATAGGGGGATATTTTGAATGGGATATTGTGAATATCCCATTTTAATAAAATTTTAGTTTAATCATCTTTCTGTTTGTATCTATCTAAACTCATGGCTTCCTCTTTTATTCAGTGGGCTTTTATAAGTTACTATCATTATTTAATGTTCAGTTTATCCCCAGTTTGATTTGTGGGATCTCATTCAAGGTAGCCGTGCCCATTTGCAATGTTCCCATCAATTATTTGAGTATTCCTTGCTCTTTGGCATAACATGGTATTCTGGGCTCATTTTGTACCTTCCCTTTCTGAGCCCTGGATTCAGTCATTTCTCCAAGAAGCCCTGGGTCCTCTTAGAGAAGAGTGGTATTTAGAAGCCAAGAACACACAGAGTGTGCTCTTCGCTGTTGGGGTACCACTACTCTAGGGTCGTTTGGGCTGGGAATGTATGTATTTAAATACACAAATAACACATAGATAAACACATTCACATCCATATGTCTGTATTTATTTATATTGAAAACAATGAGTTCACACTAATGCCTCCAACTCCAATTCACTACAACAAAGTTTATTCTAATTTTCTCCCGTTCCATGTTTGTAATGCCCTTCTATGGCAGTGAAAACACTGATCCACATTATTCTTAATACACTTATTTACTTGGTTAATTCCCCCTTTATGTAACTAATCTATCTCTGCTATCATGCCCTTTTCTGTTCAGATGCCCCCCTCACCTTGCTTGATCACTGACTCCCCATGCCATCCCTATGCCCTCCTCACTCCACTTGGGCTCTGAAACCCAATGTCAAGCTGTCCATCCATGGGTTGCCCTACCTTCCTTATTCTGCTCAGATCCTGACTTCTTGTGCTGTGCTTTTCCCTACCCCTAACACCTTCTTCACTTTACTGAGTCTCTGACTCCGCATGCCAACTACCTTCTTGTAATGACATCTTTCTTAGACTGTATAGTCTCTGACACCCTGAGGTGGACAGACCTACTCTCATACCCTCCTTGGGCTCTGACACTGCCCTGGGCCGTTGCATTCCCCTTTCCCCCTATGCTGTGGATGTTTTCTTCAGAAAAAATGTAACTGCACAAAGTTAGGCGTAAGAATGTAGAAGGTTTACCCGAGTTTTTAAGGACCTTTGCATTAGATGGGATTTTTTTTGTTGCTGCTCTGTTTTTAAAGACAGTGTGGGAATAACCATAGGATAAACAGAGGAAGGAGGGAGATAAATTTTTATTTTCTTACTCTCTATTGTGATGTGGGAATACAACTATATGAGTCAGTTTTAGCTCATTTTTCCTTCTTTGAGGGATTATGCTACCTTTATTACATAGTATTAATATATGTCTCCATCTCTCCTGAACATAATTTAGTTTTAGGAAGCAGTTTTAGAACTTCTCAAAAATAATTTGCATGTAGGTCAAATATTTCAATGTATAAAACAAAACAAAAAATAAAATCATGAGAGAACTAAGAAAACATGAATGAATTATTTACTATGCGGTCTCAGATCTGGTAAGACCTTTCTGTGTATGACACAGATTCCAGAAGTCACAAAATAAATGATTGATAATTCAAACAAATAAAAATAAAAACAAATCTGTATAGCAAAGTGAAAGAAAATATTTGCAATTCAGCACTGACAGAATACTAATTTTGAAATTATATCAATAGTTTTTTACAAATCAAGTAGAAAGGAAAAGAGAAAACAGACCAGTGGTAACAAGGAGCTAAAGGTGGTTCGGACAGTTCACAGGAAAAGATAGAAAAGGCACTTAAATATGCAAGATGATGCTCGATCTTAATCATGATGAAAGAAATGTAATTTAAAATTACAACAAAATACGAATTTTGACACTTCAGATTTGCAAAGATTAAAAGTTTTATAGAATGCTAAATTTAACAGACACTGTGGAGGGAAACAGGCACACTCATGCATTGCTGATGGGAATTTAAATTGGTACAAACTGTGTGAAGAAAAATTTGGCAATATCAAAACCAGAAATGTTTGTTCATAATTCTTGGACCTTGCAGTTTCACTTAAAGGAATTTGATTTACTCATATTCTTACACATATGTGAAGTGATGTACATACAAGGGTATTTATTATAGGAATGTTTAATATCAAAAGATTTTAAAAACTTTAATCTCCACCAGTAGAAGAATGGTTAAAATATGATACGTCCATTTAGTGGAATGCCAGATATACCATATACAAAAATATGGAAACCTTTTTATGAACAGATATGGAAAATCACCCAGATATATTTTTAAGGGAACAATTATTTTTTAATATGCCACCATTTGTGTTGAAATATATGAATTTATGTATCTTTATGTGTAGTAGGCTTCTGTATGCATAGACTACCTCTTCAAGGATATATACACAAACTGGAAAGAGTAGTGACCTTTGTATGAGAGGCATAGGAGTGGGAGAGAGAACTACTTTTCATTTTATCCTGTTTGGTACTTACTAAATTGTGAAATATTAAGTGTGTGCTACTTAGAGGAAAAGTTATAAAATTAATACCTGTGGTCAAAAATATAATTTAATTTTACATTGACCTGTTCAGATGTTAATTCCCTCGGGTTGTTTCCTTGGTAAGTTACAATCTTCAGTGTAAATGACTTCCTAGTTGTCAGTTGAACCTCATTGTTTTGAGCCTCTGGTTTGGGGAGGGTTTCAATAGACAAAACAAATCTTACGCAAAACAAATATATAAATTTTCATTTGAACTGCTACAGTGGACTCTTGACATTAACATATTTATTATTATTATTATTTCCAGCTTGGTGTCAAAATGTATATAATCATTTAGTGAATTAGCCTAACATTGCTGCCCAGTTCAGCATTCAGCATCCACTTATCAATGCAGCAATGTGATTCTTTATTTATTGTCATGTGGGTGGTGCCATTTGAAAAGTGATTAAAACTTTGTTTATTTCTGGAAAAAAAATGGCTCTGAAAAACAGCACTCCTCACTCTTGGGAGGGGGCTGTTCTATTAAGCTATTATTTATAGTCATGAACAAACAGCTACTAAAATTTTCTGATGTCAAAATTATGCTAACTTAGCGATAAGATTAACAATGTAGTTTCCCACAAATTGAACATTCTTATGTTTCTGGTTATACGTTAGCTCTATTTGGTTACATAACATAACCAAATTTAGTACTTCAACTTCCTAATAGGTTCCTGCCTCATTGTTACTAAAGGCCAAAAACTTACCAAGGGTTCAGAAAACATAGCATTTTTGTTTTAATTGTATGCTTTTCAGAACATGAACTTTGAATATTTAAAGATTTGGGCCTTAAGAAATCCTCTCCACAAAGTTAGTTACTTTGGCATATAAATTAGTTCCATTTTATTCCCAAGTAGGAGCAGGTAAGCAGAAAATATTATACTGATATAAAGATAAAATTAATTTAAGCCTTATGCCAGTTAGAAGAACTTGGGGTTTATTATGAAGATAGCTTCTCAGTGGATTGTGAAAACGTCTGAATGGATTGTGAAAACCAATTGAAAGCCTGTTTTCTTAGTGTCTCAAATTTGATATTTAACTTTTTTAATATTTTAGCTTGGAGAATAAATTCATTAAACATACTTATTATGAACTCAGTATTTTAAAATAAATGTCTAAGTGCCACAATATATGAACATATGAGTGGCAGGAAAGAGGTTTCTTTTTTTGGAGGGCAGATTATACTTTTCCCGAGTGCACCTTAATTGTGCTGTGGAACCCCGTCTTAATTAGGTCTCAGTCATTTATCATTCAGTTTTGCCTAAATTCCAGTTAGGTTAGATTTCTGAAACAATATTTACCTTTATTCAAAGTTAATAAGCTCGGTGGTCTTTTCTGTAAATGAGAACATTTAATCGGTCCTTATCATATTGATGCAATTTTGGAGTATAACCAAGGCCCTAAAAAAAATATGTAGCTTGTATTTTTGTAAATCTATATAATCTTTTAAAATGTGCTGAGAATTTGCCATTGAGAGGAGTCTTGGGTAGGTCTTCATAAAGTGAATGGTTGTGGTTCTTTTCTCCCAGTTTCTTTTAGGTTATTTCATACTATTGAAATTGTGGTAAACTTTTATTGGATTTAGGGAGCCATTCAGAGTGCTTGCAAAATTGTGTGTATGTCTTTCTATGCTTATCTCTGTAGTGTGTTAGATTTAATTCAGTCCAATAGGTAAAAGAAGGTAGTGCCAGAGTGGGATCCTAGGAAGGGTTTTTTAGGAGATAGTTAATCTAGAAAGCAGGACTTTAGGTTCCCAACATTTGGGAAGAGTGAAGTTTATGTTTGTTAGTGTTTGTACTAGGTATAAGAAAACCTGTGTTCCAGGAGGAATAACATAAAAGATAATTGTGTCTAATCCACCAAACTTTAACATTCAAAATAGAAACTTTATATGTTCTCCTTTCTCTCTTTTTTCATTTAGAAGGGCATTTCTTCTGTAGGCTTTTTTCTTTTCTTTTAAAATAGTTAGAGCTTCCTGGTGATGTTGTTTTGAGGCAAAATTTAAATGACCGAAGAACATGGTGTGCCAGTCAGTAAATACGAGGAGATTATTTAGTATACCTTAAATGACCAAAAGAAAGCACCCTTGAAAGTACATATCTTTGGAGTGTCTTGGGACTTTTTTTGTTGTTGTTGGTCTTTTTTTTTTTTTTTTTTTTAATTCAATTCCTACAGCAGAAGTCTTGGGCTTTAAAAGCAGATCCCCCTGCCCAAAAAAATCCAGCTAGATTTGTAGGGGCTTGAAGAGTGAGTCAGAACAAAAAGGTGGCATTTGATCTTGAACTGGAGTCAGCTGTTAGCACTGTTAGCAGCATTTCACTCAAAGTGTGGTATTATATGTGTGTCATGGATGCAGTCTACAAATTGGTTGTTAATATATAGTCTTTTTGTGATTGTCTTCTTTCACTTAGTATAAATTTTCAGGATGCATTCCTGTTGTAGCATGTATTGGTACTTCATTCCCTTTTTTAATACTTTTTTAAAATTTCAAAATATTAAAGGAGTACAGATATTTTTGTTACATGGATACCTTTTATAATGCTTAAGTCAGGGCATTTAGTATGCCCATTATCCGAAAAGTGTTCATTGTACATGATAGGTAGATTTTTACCTCCACCCCCCATTTTTTAATACTTTTTAAAATTGTGGTAAACTATATGTAACATAAAAATTGTCATTCTAACAATTTTTATGTATACAATTAAGTGGCATTAATTATATTCACAATCTTGTGCAACCATCACCATTGTCTATTTCCAATCAAATCTTTTTCATCATCCCAAACAGAAGCTCTGTACTTACTAAGCAATAACTCCTCATGACCCCTTCCTTCCCAGTCCCTGGTAACCTCAAATCTACTTTATGTCTCTATGAATTTGTCCTTTCCCTATACCTCATATAAGTGGAATCATACAATATTTGTCCTTTTGTGTCTGGCTTATTTCACTAAGCATAATGTTTTCAAGGTTCATCTATAGTATAGCATGTGTGAGAACTTCATTCCTTGTTATGACTGAGTAGTATTCCATTGTATGAATATTTGTACTACATTTCTTTATTCATCAGTTGATGGATATTTGGCTCTGTGAATAATGCTGCTTTAATATAATCATTTGTGTCCAAGATTGTGTAGACATTGCATTTCTCTTGGGCATATTCCTAGGAAGAAATTGCTGGATCACGTGGTAACTTTGTGTAATCGTTTTAGGAACTGCCAGACTGTTTCCCAAAGCAACTGTACCATTTGCACATTATTATTTTTTTTAATCAAGATACTTTCCATTAGTTTTGAGATTTTTGCATCATTTAAAAAATATTACTTCCCATATACGATTTATTTTACAAAAGATATTTACAAGAGAAGTACATAAAACAGACATACAGCTTAAAGAATAATTACAAAGCAAATATCTATACAGCCACTCCTTTGGTGAAGAACTAGAACACAGATAGCACCACGGAATCTCCTGAGTGTTCCTGCCAATAACAGCCCTCTTATTTTCCCCTTGGAAGTAGCCAGTATATTGACTTTTATGAAGCTTAATTTTGTGTAGTTCTGCCAGCTGTGTTTGCATGCATTATGAATTTTGTCTGTTTCTGAACTTTAGTAATGACAGTATATCTTTTATGTCTTGCTTCTTACAGTCAGCATTATGTTTATGAGATTCATTGCTATATTCTTTTGTATGAATCTATCGCATTTTATTTTTTCATTCTACTCTCAATGGGGATTTGGAGTGTTACCACTTTTTATGTGAAATTTCCAGATTTTTAAAACCACTGTACATGTCAGAATATTTGTTTGTTGACATTGCCCTATGAAATTGGTCGTTTTACAGCCCTTATCTAAGGTACGAATACTAGGGAGACTAGACATCATTCTGTGTTTAGAGCTAGTACTTGAGCATATTCTGTAGAAGGTATTTCACTACTTTCTAGCTCGTGGTTAAGTTTGTCAGTAGTTGCTTGTTGCAAAATTTTTAGAACTTTTCCCTTGGAATTCAAATGTGTTTCTTCACTTTTCCCCAATAGTGTGAATATCATATAGATAAAAGTGAGGGAAATTATGAATTAAATTAGGCTGTTAAATATGACATTTATCTTTGCTTTGATAGTAACACTTTATTGTTTTATATTTAAGCTGTAGTCAGAATATTTAGAAGGTCTTGTCCTTCTACAGTACTTGATTTTTAGCTATCCTTAGCTTGTATTATAAGTATATGCAGGCAGTAGTCAGAAATGATCATTCTTGATTGGTATCTTGGACATTTTAGATTTCTTATTTGAATGAACTATTGCTTTTGTGACAATGTTTCTATTATAAATATCTTTAAAAGGAATCATGGAGCACATAAATAACTTAGCAACCATCATTGTTAGAGGGTTTTTTTCTTTGAAATTTAGGTGATTTTTAATAGATTTGAAAATTATTCCAGAAATGAAAGCAGCTGTGGGAAAAACATTTTAGAAATGATGCAGGTTTAAAACATATAAAAATGCCCCTAATTAAACAAATGTCTCCTGGCCTTTCTACCTTAAAAAGAAAAAAAAAAAGAGTGCCAGTAGAAAACACTTCATAAAGCTTTTGAAATAGCCAAATCAATTTTTCTTAAATTCCAACATTTGTCTGTCTTTAGATGACACAGTAACAAAACAATTTAATTATAAATTATAACAATTGTTTATCTGAAACCTTGCAGATTGCACTGTTGATTTGTGAATTTAATGACATCAGTTTGTGATTTGTTTCTCTTTTGCTGGAGCTCCGAGAGAGATTTGTAGTCATTTTCTTGAATATGTAAACTTTGTCAATTCTTACTAGTTGAAATTGTTTTGTAGTATTCCTTTAGTACCCTATCTGGCCTGAAATGCTGTCTGGAATTTTGATGTTTTCCTGTTGGCATACTTACTTTTACACAAGTCCCCTTTAAAAGTAACATGTATAGTTGTTGAGCATGTTCTAGTTTTCATGTTAACTCTCCATTCAGTCTGTCCACAGGCTTTCATTATCGTCTCTTGTCTAAATTATTGCAGTAGCCTCTTAATAGATTTCCTTGTCCAAGTCTCTTGCTTTTTAGTCCATCCTCCACTCCAAAGTAATGTCTTAAAACAGAAGTTTGAGAGTGTCACTTTCCAACTTAACAACCCTTCCCTGGCACCACCTCACCTGCATAGTAGAGTCCAAGTTTCCCGGGCCTGTGGCCCTCTGTGGCTCAGGTCTACCTTTCCAGCCTTATTTCTTATTCCTTCTCCTGTGTGCATTATGTAGTATGAGATTGTTTAAAGAGTACCCTAAAATTTTTTTCACTTTTGTCCTTTTATGCAGTGATTTCCTCTGGTTGGAATACTGCTTTCATTTTTTCTGCCTGACAAACTCCTACCCATCCTTCAAAACCTAGCAAAGATATCCTTTCCTCTGCGAGGTCTTTCCTAATGCCCCTGTCTCCACAGTCCCCTTTGCGTTAATTCTGTACTCTGTATATCTGCTGAATTTATCACCTGGTATTATTGTTTCTGTGGCTTTTTTTTACCTACCAAGAACTGTGTGAAGTCAAGGATCATGTCTTAATTCATAGCTGGCTGTCAGCTTTTACCATAGTGTCTAGAAAAAGAGGTAAGTGCTTAAGAAATACTGACTGAAATCATCCAGAACTGGAGTTGGGACTGATTCTGTAACGACTTTGAATATCTTCTCACATCTTCCTGTTTTTGTTGTAATATTGAGCATATTTGGTCATACATCTTTTACTTTCCAGGATATGTAGATTGTATTATCCTTTATGATTAGTAGGTAGTCAAGATAGACACAAAACCACTACAAATACACAAAATTCACTTCATGGGGCTTATCATTGACTTTGAACTTGATATAAACTCAACTCCTAATGAGATGCTAGATGCTTTTATATTTTAAGTAATAATGTTTTAATTCACAACATGGAACCCAAAATAAGCTTCGTGAATAATATTTGTAAACTATTCTCCAAGGCTTTTGTGATTAGTTGTTTAGTCCAGTATGAAGAGGCAGAAGTATTCTCTCTGTTCATTAATGTTTTCCTATATTTAACAGTAGGATTAGTCTGTAATTATATTCTCTTTTCTACTGTCAGTTAAGTTTATTGTATTAAAATGCTGGGTAAAATCCAATGTCTTTTTCATGGGTACTAATGGAAGTAGCTGATAGTGTGAGGTGATGGAAACATTTTATTTCTAAATACTTTTCAGTTTGCGGTTGATTTCTATTACTCTAGGAGACTGATCCTTCACAGCTGTCAGAAAATCTAAGTGGGTTCCTCTCCTGCTGTGCAGATCTTTCCTTGTTTGGGAACCTTTCATGACACAGTAGGGGCTCTTAAAAGTGTCACAAATGTAAGGCAATTTATTCCGAAGTAAGCGTAGAATTTTGTTGTTGCTGTTTATGGTAGAAAATTGAAAGTTAAAAGTAAATGGAGGAGAAAGGCTGGTGAGCATGGTGTGCTTTTATTTGAGTTAATAATGCCATCTCTTTTGGTCATCTGGACTTTCTCGGTTTTCCTTTCCTATTTCTTTTGCTCCAAATTCTATAAAAAATAAAAGTGGAATGGCTTGATGAATCACAGACAAGAAATAGCATACATCCTGTCTTGATTAATGCCCAGGTTAATGTACTTGGGGGAGGGGTGTAATCATCAGTCACATGGTAGAGGCAGTCTATTGAACAGCTACGTGTTGGAACTGAAGTGTATACTTATTATAGAAATGTTTCTCCAAGTGCTCTTGGAGACCCAGTTATTAGCACATTGCTGAGAAAAAGAAAGCACTCTGGCATAAGAACATGCTTCATCGTACCTTTTCATTCTTCGTTATGCTTTTATTGTTTACTATGGAGATTGTAGCTCTCACATTGGATACTAACCTTAGTAGCAGATGTAATCCTGAGGCATGTTACACATTTCACCAGATGTTCCATTTCTCTTTAGGGCATCCTCCTGGTTAGTTTTTTATATTGAACACTATAAGAAATCAAAATTTGCAGTTTATTTTAAACAGATAAGAGAGGGAAAAGACAGTCTTTTAGAAGCTGAAAGATTGAATGACCTGTATAATATCAAATAGGTTGTGCTACAGCTGCATTTTATAAATATTTTTCTGATTGATACTGCATCTAAATTCTGTGTGAAAAGGTTTGAGAAAATATTTTAATAAGTACTCCTTATGAATAAACAATAAAGTAGTATTTTTCATTGACCTGTGCAAAAAAATATTTATGATTTACTTACTGCTTCCAAAAAAAACATTTGAAGCAGATATGAGTTTCTTGTTAATTTGACAATTTAAAACATTTTATAATTGAACAAATTGTGGACATCTCGTAATCATAACATCTGCAGGAAGTTGATTTATAAACACTGTAAAATGCCGTGTTGTTTCCATGCTATGCATATTTCCGGTAGTGTGTGTTTACAGTTCAAAAGAATTACTTTCTTATCTTTTTCCTTCAATCTTTGAATTTTAGCACTGGTCATAATTCTGAGTCTGGAAAAGATTTCATGATATTCCAAATTTCTGTGTTTTTCTTTCCCATCAATGATGGTCTAGCAGTTTTCTGTAACATTTAGAGAGTGTTGTTTTGTCAAAATTAGTAGTAGCTAAGGAGAAATGCATTATCTTGTTTCTTTGCAATAATAGGAATAGAATAGCTGCGAGGTGATTTTAAAATTTGTATTAATTGAAGAAAGGGAAGAATCACGGTGTCTATTCTTTTGGAAACTTTGCTTTAAAATTGTGTTCATTCTAAATCTTTACTTTAGGAGTTACCCAGCAAGAATACTTTCATAGTGGATGTATTTCAGAAGATTCACTCTGTTCTTCCTACTTTCAATCACATACTTTGGAAAAAGCCCTCATGTCTGCAGGATTTCCTTCCATCTGGGGAGAACTTGATCCTTTCCGCCCAGTTTCATCTTGGCCCTCTCCAATGGTTGTAGCATAATAGCTTCTCTTTGAGATTAAAACACAGAACAAAGACAGGCTCTTTTTATTAATAGTCAAATGAAAGGCTACAGATTTTTGATTAGCCCTTTTTCCAGAAAGGGAGTTATTAGAGACAGATCTTTTTCCTTTCTAAATTCTCTATTTTAAAATTGTACTACTGTAGTAGATAATGCTTATACTTCCTTCATCTATAAAATGGGAATAGTAACAGTACCTATCATAGAACTATTGGGATGATTAACATAAATACATGTAAAATGCCTGCTTCCTAGTAAACTGAGAATAAATGTAGGATATCATTAATCATCTTGTGGCTTTAGAAAAACATAAGGATAGCTAAAATTAAAAAGAATTCAATGTATGTAACTTGCCTGGGCTATGTAAGTCACTAAGTACTAATATGACCTTTAGCATTTACTCAACAGCATCTTCATAACCACAGATTGTTTTCTGCTTCACTCAACTTTGATATATTGTTTTCTTATATAGTCCTTTCTGTGAATATTGATATCAACCATTTTTATTAAACATTTTTATGGTTTAAATAAAAAATTTTGAATTATATCATATATCCCCAGGCACACATACTGTTATCAAATTGAGAAAGTTAAATACAAGTTTTAAGGGCTGAATGTTTATGTGCCCCCCCACCCCCAAATTTATGTTTAATCCCTAACCTCCCCAACCCCCAATGTGATGGTATCTGGAGGTGGGTCTTTGGGAGGTATTTAGGGTTAGATGAGGTCATGAGTGTGCTACCATGGTCTGATAGAATTGGCATCCTTAGAAGAAGAGACACCAGAAAGCTTGATGTCTTTCTACCATCATGTGACGACACAGTGAGAAGGGGGCCATATACAAGCCAGGAAAAGTCCCTCACCAGGAACCCTAATTGATTGGCACTTTGATCTTGGACTTCCCAGCCTCCAGAACTGTAAGAAAATAAGTTTCTGTTATTTAAGCTGCTCAGTCTATGGTGTTTTATTATGGCAGCCTGAGTACATTAATATACAAGTAAAGTTCAAAATTGAAGTAAATAGATATGAAGTAGGCTGATTTGATCTCTATACTAAGGAGATAAATTCATTATATAGAGCATTGCAACAATGAAATAGCATTCTGCTTAATGTGTGGGGTATGGCTTTATCTGCCTTTATTCCTAATAGAAGAGCAGATGTCTATTGAAATTTTTTGTTTTACGATGCCATCTGTAAAATGTTATTGTTTAGTAGGTGGTAGGTACTCTGAGATGTTTTGACCTTTAACATTCATGGAAGTTTAATTAATTTTCTTTGGACAGGCACTTAATGTACTAGTCATAATTCAGTGTCAGATTATTATCATCTAAGGAGAGTTCTCTATGAAAAAGTTTATGGGTCACAACCATAGAAAACCACGTATTACATTTCATTTTATATATTCTCTTGATTAAGTTGTTGAATAGAAATAAACAGGCAATTGGAAGGTGAAAATTTTACCTCTAAGAAATCAACCATTTCCAGCTCAAGTGGCTGCATACTACTCTGTATATCCTTAATAAAATCCCATTTTAATTTTGTAGGAAAGGTAAATTTATTAGGTACAGACTAAACACTTGGAATAATTCTTACTTTTTACCTGTTGTGAGTAATTTAACCAGAGTATGCATCTCTTACCTTCTTGAAATGTGATACAGACTTGGAAAGTGTTTTGTGAGGGCATTTGAACTATTCTGCTTCTGGAGACTGAAACATCTTAAAGAGTTTTTTTATCTGATTTTGAGAAGTTGTTAGAGGGAGTGTCTATAACATTGCCTAATCTATATAAAAAGTAAATCAGGAAAGAGATGCATGGAGACAAAGATATGATGGTAGCAGCAAAAGCAAATAAAGTGGACATATACTAATCACTGTTAGTAACTTACTTTTTATAGCTTCAAATGAGACACTGTTCACTTAAATTATGCTTTTGACCTCTATGTTTTGACCCCATTGCCAAGCTTCCTTTTCCCAATGAACTGCATGAGGAAGCAATGTTCTTATCTTTCCAGTACTTTCTTACTTAACAGCTTTCAACTGATTTTAATTTTGAGTTTTGCTCAGAGTGTAGCGTGGCTTGATCCCCTCAGTGTAATGGACAGTTCTGTAGTGGATGAATCCTACTTTTATGCTCTTTGATCTCAATATAGCTGTTGACATTGTGAATTTCTGTTTCTTGGATCCTCTGTTGCAGTTCTGTAGGAACATCTGGTTTACCTCTTGAAATGCTTCTGTTACTGAACTCCTCAAATTCTTGCATCGCTCTTTTGCTTTTTCTCTATCTTATCTATATCTTCAAACTTAACTATCACTTTTGTGAGCATGTGAATTTTGTTATGAATTAGAGAACAGAATGTACTCTATTTGAACTTTTAGCCCTTGCTAAGTTTTTCTTTTTTAAATATGTTTTTTGAATAATAAAATTATTAGAACACTATTTCAGAGAATTTAGAAAAAAAGAAAAATTATCCATCTTCTATCATCTTTGACACAGTGCTTATTAGTTTGATGTGTTTCCTTCTAAATTTTAAAAATATGCTTTAAATTTTTAAGTTTTAGAGTATTTTTACCTTTTATACGTATTTCACATTTAATTATACATTCTTGTATTATTGAATGATCTTTATCATCAGACATTAGGTAATTTCTAATTTTTTGTTACAAATGATTTTTGATGACCATTTAAAAACAATTTCTTTTTTTTTTTTCTCTTTGAAATTTTGGATTATAACCTTACTCTAGATTTCTGTCAGAGGAATCAATAAATCACAGGACATAAACATTTTATGGCGTATTGGAAAGAACATGGGCTTGGTAGCTGGGAAAGTCTAGCCTTGCGTTGAGGCTGTCAGTTACCTAGTATATGAGCAAGTTACTCATGTGACAATTTGAAAAACTAATACCTACCTTACATATGAAATGTGGCAAGTATCTGATTTATTGATTGAAATATAATAGGTGCTCAGTAAATGGAAGCTATTATTATTAGTGCTAGCATTTTTCCTTAAAGGTTGTTGTTCTCAGTATGTGAGAGTGTCATTTAACCGTTATCATATAATTTACCATACAAAGTGAAATACTTTAGTCCCAGACAAATGCTAAAACTATGTGGGACATTAGGACAATGTGTGTAAACCTAGCCACACCAGAGCATATGCCACTCTACAATTAAACCACATCTTAATCAAATCATTGAGCCTTTTTTAAGTTGCACATTTTTTCAGGTGAAAATTACATATTGTTTTAGTTTAAATTTATTTGATTGCAAAACACATTGAATTGTGAGCTGTTTAGTTGAATTAGCCCAATGGAGTAAAATTCTGGATTTAAGCATAATCTAAAATATTTTTTTTACAGTGTATTTTTCTGAAAAGGACATATTAGCTATGTAATATTGATCCACTCCTTTTAAATGTAGAGACAGTCATATACAGTGCTTATTGAGATTTCTAAAAACTTGGAATTTTTGCAGTGTTTTAGATTGCTTTCAGGAATTTTTTCCCCTTTTGCTTGATATTCTTAATTGCTCTGGATAAATTTGGGTATGTTATTATTTCTTTTGCATACCATAAGGAGAGTTATCACGGGATTCATCTTAATCTTTTTTTTAGCAAGGACTTTCTAAAGCACCCACTGGTGCCAGGCAATCATCTGATTGTTGCTGGGGGCACAGTGGCTTATTTGGGAAAATGTAAACAAAACAAGGCAATTACATAGTGGGCTAATCTTATGAAAGCAGAAATATGGTGCACCAAGTGGAGGCACTTTATCTGGATTTGGGGAACTGAGAAAGTTTCTAGAAAGAAGGAATTTCTAAGTCAAGACCTGAAAGATGAGCCACACATGTATAACCTTCCTCTTGCTTGCCATTTATATTACTAGTGCTGCCATATTAATTCAGGCTTGTGGTCTACCCACCTCCTGTTCTTTCTTTAATTAGTATTAGTAAATAATATTGTACCAAGAGACAAGTTATGAGATGTCATGATTGCTGTAATTGGCATACCAACTTCAAGATCTTAACTGCACATGTATCTGTTGTTAGTTTATCTAAGGGTTCTGTGCATGTTCCTACCCTATATCACATTTTGAAAGTGGTGAACTAGGTTAAATATTTATTGTTTAAAATAGCAGTTAAAATCGTTTTAATTTAGCCTTCACTGTGTCCTCAAGTTTTGATATTTTCAGAGGAAAAGACATTGAAACAATCATATTCATATATATTTTACATACTAAAGTGTAAGATTTGATTATGCTTTCCCTAGAAGACTTTCTTTTTTATATTCTTAATAATTGTTAAGTTCTTAAAGGTTGTATGTATAACTATAAAGCAGTGGTCCCCAACCTTTTTGGCACTAGGGACCGGTTTCATGAAAGACAGTTTTTCCATGGATGGGGCGGGGGTGGAGCTCAGGCTGTGATACAAGTGATGGCGAGCAGCTGTATAGATGAAGCTTCACTCATTCACCTGCTGCTCACCTCCTGCTGTGCCACCCCCCCACCCCCACCCCCCTTCCTAAGTTTCATGGAAGACAATTTTTCCACAGACTGGAGTGGGGAGGGGGCAGAATGGCAGAGCTCTGTGGCCTGGTCCCCACAGGCTACTGATGTGTACTGGCCCACGGCCCGGGGGTTGGGGACCGCAGCATAAAGGATAGTGAGTTGGTCAGTGTTTGTCAGGTAATAGTTCTGTTAATTGGGTAGTTTGTTTTGGTTAACATTTTTACATCAATTATATACTTTGTTGCATTTAGATGTTTCATTCTCCTTATTGTTTTATAGTCCCATCTCAAAATAGATCAGCAGATCATTCGATCATAAAAATAGTAACACAAACACCGGTGTCTCCAAATAATATAAATGTGACAATTGAACAGAACTTAAGTGCCTAAATCAGTGTTCTTGGGGGAGTTGGAGATTACTATCCAGGGAACATTGGGCATTCTTTGGAGACATTTTTGTTTGTTACAACTTGGGGGAGGTGTGTATGCTGCTAGCATCTAGAGAGTAGAGTCCAGAGGTGCTGTGAAACATCCTAAAATGCACAGGACAGCCCCCCCACAATGTAGAATTATCCAACCGAAAATATTGTTACTGGCCAGGTCAAGAAACCCGGTCAAAATGGAATGTGGATCTGTATATGCTGGGAATGAGAATCTAGAAGTGTGCTAATTATACAAGCAATTGAAAAAGAAAAGTGTGAGTAGGAATTACAATGACACATTTCTGAAAATAGGTTTTATTGGCTTCTTGAGTCATTTGCCCCTAGTTCCCAGAGTTTTTGGCTGTTTATGAAACGTTGCCAAGTGGTAGCATAGTGCCATCAAAACATTTGTATGATTTAAACATAAGCTACAATGACATTTTTTGTAAATCAATAAAGTTTTTCTAGGACAAATGTAAAATAAGACATTTAACATTTTCCAAAGGACTGTTTCCAAAAATAATGAGTCTTATCTCTAAAGATGGACAAGAGTCCCAACTACAAGAGCATCATTCAAAGTAGCACTTCTTTTAGCACAAACACAAGTCACACTATTGCAGAGAACCTTGTAAAACCAGCTACAGCATTACTGACAAATATTAAATATTATGTTTGGAGAGAAAGCAGAAGAGTTGTATTGTTTCCTTTACAAAATAACTGTTGGATAATACTGCCTAATATCAATCTCATACAGTATGCAAAAACACTATTAAATGTGCATGTTACTTGATATTCAGGCTTACAGTTGATCTGCACAGGGAGTGTTATTTTGAGAATGTGTGATGTTCTTACATGGAGAAGTACTGGGTGTATTTTTGTTGTTGTTGTTCATAATGGAAAATCCATCATTCAAGAGAAGAGAGGTTTTTATGTAACAATTATGTTGTGAGTTGTGATACAGACTGGAAAAAGTGGGTTGGATAGAGTGGGTATGATAGAGTACAATTGTGTTTTGAGAAAAGGGCATTGATACCGCAATGCCTACCCACACACTGTTTAATTTGCTGTGAATAGTTTAATTGGCTTTGGAATCTTCTCTCTCTCAGCTTTCTTTTTTGTACCTGAACTCTGTGAAATTGGGATGCATCTTTTCATCCATAGTATCTTATAATTAAAAGTAAAGTTCTCCTTCCTTTTTTTTTTAAGAGGCAGGGTCTCCCTCTGGCACTCAGGCTGGAGGGCTGGAGTACAATGACACAGTCATATCTCACTGCAACCTCAAACTCCTGGGCTTAAGGGATCCTCCTGCCTCAGCCTCCAGACTAGCTGGGACTACAGGCATGTGCCTCCATGCCCAGCTAATTAAAAAAATTTTTTTGTTAGAGTCAGGGTCTCACTATGCTGCCCAGGCTGGTCTTGAACTCCTGGCCTCAAGCAGTCCTCCTGCCGCGGCCTCACAAAGTGCTGGGATTACAGATATGAGCCACTGTGCCTGGCCTCCTTTTCTTTTTATACTCAGTGGAGTCTTAGACTTGATGAAATAATGTATTATACTTTCTAATCTTCATTCAGTGTGGAAAGAAATAGTGAAAATTATAAATTTAAAATTTCAGTCTTTACAACATGCTGAATGAAAAATGTGTGGCAGGAGATTAAGTCTGATCCTGCTTTTCTATACTGCCTGTGAGGAGAAAGATGCCCACATGAATCTTTGACATGAGGGAGGAGATTACATTTTTTCCCCTTCTTTATGACATAGTTAATGCCAATAAAGCTATTTCCATTTTTAAAAATAATTTGCAAAAGTGGCATGGCTAGGTAAACATGTGCCCTGAGTAGCTTGACAGTATTATTTCTGAATGAAAATATCAGTTTTTAACATTGACGTTATGATACTGGGATTAGTAAAGCGTTCCCACTCTACTAAGCCTTGAAAATTTTAATTTATTAGAGGAAGAAATTGATGAGATTGCTGGACATATTTTTAAAAACTACATCTAAATACCTCAGTAGGATATGAATAGCTTCCAGAGCTTTAAACGATCAGAATCTAATCCACATAATTTTCCTAATTATAGTATTAATTTTTAGGTATAGTATGTTTCTTAGACATTTAGTTTAAAATCTTCATAATTTTGGAGTGTCTGTTTCATTCATACCATTATCTGACAGTGACCAATGCACGATGCTTTTGCTGATGATTTACAAATCTGAGTAAAGAGTTTCTAATTTAGTAGAAATAGACTGAGGAAATAAGCCTCCTGGATATGGAGTTTGTAATCCAAGCCGTCCGTCTCCAGGCTGTGTATTGAAATCCTGGGGATAGATACAAGTCATCTCCAGTCACTGAGACAGCGGTTTTTGTGAGAGTTTTTTTTTTTTTTTTTTGGTAATTTCATTAAAACTTTTATATAATTAAAATTGGGATAACTTTTTTAAAACTTGAAATCTGTGGTTTTCATGAGTGCCATATGTTTATTTAAAGGGTTTAAGAGGGACTTTTGCTTGTTTGTCTAAAGTAAAATTAAGTGTTTGGAGGAAAATCTAATGACACCTTTCGCACCTCCTCCTCCTCTCAGGTTGGCCTGCGGCCTGTTTTCTGTGTGGGGAACCCCATGTATGCTCTTTGGTTTCCCCTTTAGTCCCGAACTCTTGTCACTTCTTAAACTGTGATTCTTTTTGCTGCTCCTCTTCTGACCACTGACTACTGTTGTGAATCTTTATTTTCACTTTCTGTTCATTTGAGGCTGTTAGGGTTTCCAGACCATATTTTTACTGAAACTTTTTTTTTCCAACTTATCTGTGTGGAATATTAACATCTGAAGGCACAATAGAGATAACTGATTCTATTATAATGTCAAAACTTAGCAAAGAAACACATGGAATTCTGTTCATTTGTGGGTTTTTATCTGGTCTCTGCTTTAACCCTTTTTTTAAGCTTTCTCCACCCAAAGATAATCTTTGCTGTTTTACTATTATTTACTGTTATCACCATTACCATTTTAATAAGCATTAAACCAAATCATTTTTTCATTTGGGATAAATTAAAAATTAGATGATTTTTAAATGGGCAAATTAAAAATTAGATGATTTTAAAACTATATTTTTAGGGATAGTTTGGTTATTTGGAAGTTTTCCTCTGCTCTGGTTTATTGTATTTAATGGCAGAGCCAAAATTGCAGTTCAGATCTCCTGTTTTCTCAGCCTGCGACTATTCTTTTGTACTGTATTATTTTGCAAGGTATGAAGTCAGGCCTTTGATTTCTACACTTGATTTCCTGGTTCTTGACAGAGATAGTTTGTTCACTTTAAAGGCCCAGAAAACTCTGTAGATTACCCAGATATTTTCTTGAGGGAACATTAAGATTTGAGTAGACCCAAGAGTGCTGCTGTCATCCTGTGTGTCCTCTCTGTTCCTCTGTACTGGAATGTCAGCTTCAGGAACCTTTTCTGTCTTCACCGTTCTATGCTGGACAGCACCTAGAAGGTCCGGCACAATTAGACCTCAGAATAAATACTTGTCATGTGAACATGTGAAGGAATGGATGTATGGATTCACTGTTTCAGATTTTTCTTCCCCAAAATATAAGGAGGAAGCATGTAAGCCATTTAATGCCTTTATCTAACTATCATAGTCTTTCCTGCAGGGAAAAGGTATATAACCTTTGTGGGGTGAGGGAAGGTTTTGTTGTTAAGGTGATATTACCTGGTTTGAAAGTGCTTTGAAATATTGCAAATACTCCGATTAAACTTAGCTCCTTATGCACATATTGTTTGTTCTGCCTTTGGCACATTTTCAAAAGCCTCTCAGGATAATATGCTGCTGGCTTAGTATCAGTGGATGCTGCATCAAGGGACGTTTTTGTTTGGGAGGGACAATCTGAAACAAGTTTAGGGAAGTAAAACAAAGATACTCCTTTCCTAGATAGTTACTTATGCTTCCCTAGATATTTATTTATTTATAGTTGTACAGTTTATTTCTGTCAGTGTAGCCCATAGAAGTTAATTCTATTTTAAACATCTGGCAGGAGTCTGCCTGCCAATTGTGGGAAAAAATTATTTGGTTTTTTTTGCAACCTTCCAACTCTTTCTATAGTAATTTTCTTGCCTTTCAGTAAATTTTACTTCCCCCCATACACTGTATTTCACATTCCTCTTTAATTCAAATGGTTTCTCCATAGAAAAGTATCATCATGAGCTTCAGATTACATATTGACAGTTCATCAGACAAGTCTCAGTAATGACTTTGAGAGGTCTGTGTGTAAAATCTCCAAAATATAACAGGATTATTGAGTTCCTTGAGGATGGTCTTTAATGTGTGACTATAGAGCTATCTACCTCCAAGGTACTTTTCTATCATAGAATGATATTTGTCCTAAGGGTATTTTAATAATGACATTTTTGTTAGAGGTTTTCCCAAAAATTATAAATGTGTATTTTTCTCAAATATGGAAGACTCCAGTCATATCACCTGGTGGGTAAGGGCACATGTTTTTCTCTTGTCCGTGTTAGAAAATACTAGTCTTAATCACAGAGTAGTAAGGTGAAGCCTCTATCCAGCTTTCTCCATCATTCACTTCCTGTTCTTGGTAGGACAAGGGCAAAGGTAAAAGTGACATTCATTTGGCTCTCCTGCTGAAAGCTGGAGTTTTCTCTGAACTTTTGGCCTGTCATTTGTACTTTTCCTGGTGGTGTATCTTTGGTGATCTCGGTGCCAATTTGTGCTACTTTGTGGCTGCCCCAGAACTGAATTGATTGCTGCCTCACCTCATCTCTCCCCTGCTTTCTCCCCGCATGTATGTACTGAGGAGTGGAAGTCCATGAGAGCCAGGAGTACATCCCACTGCATCAGTACTTGTTACCCTCTTTTGGATCTTGAACCTCTTTGAGAATTTGGTGAAAGCTTTGGACCCTCACTCCACAAAAGTGCATATGCTTGTGATTTGGGGAAATTCACAGATGTTTTGAAATTTCTGGGTAAGGATTCCTGGGCTAGATACTGTCTTCTAAAAGGAGATCTCAACAGGAAATGTAACATACCCTCTTTTAAAAATAAGCCATAGGTTTCTAACCTTAGATAACCTCATGAGCTGCTATGATTTGTGCCTGATCAGTTTTCTCAGCTTGGAACTCTATTTCTTATCCTATAAAAATGTTTGGAAGAAGTGGAGTGTGTAGGGAAAGTTGTGGGGACCAGAAAGTGTGGATGGAGTGTGTAGCTATAAATACTTCTATTTTTCTGATTTAACTAAACCACAGGAAATAATTTGCCCTTCCTAGCCTTTTCCATAACTCCTGTCACTTTCCATTCTTGCCAGATTGTACTTTTTTAGGTTGCAGTTAAGAGTACTCTTCAAAATGTATCCCTCAGGCTTTCTTTTATAGCATCTTTAATACTGATTTTGTAATGCAGATCATGCTGATGTTTAAAGGTAAAGGAAACTTATCTTTAGACAGTTAAGGTTGCTGGAGTGGACCATCCTACTAAGCAACACATGCGCATTATAAAGCTGTTTGCTGTATCTAATTGAATTTAGCTACTTCACTTGAGTGGACTGTATTTCCAGATGACCTTTATCCAGTCCCCTGAGTAAGCTGGCACTGCTTCTCAGTCTTCCTTCCCATCCCCACCCCCATTCTCAGTTTTTTGTTTAAAGTCACCTGTTGGGGAGGGGGTTAGAGAGCTTATTTCATCTCTTTGGAAGAGTTATAAATGGAATCAGGAGGTAGAAACTTATATAGAACAATGCAATTATATTGTTATATACACAGTAATAATAGAACACCCAAGATTACCTTTTCTTTAAATCTAATTTCCGTAGCTTGTCTCTTTCTTTATTGAATCTGTTCTTTATTATACTGAATATAATTAGCTTATAGCTTTAGTATCTAAGAAGTATTTTTTCCTTTTGTAATCCTTTCTCATGGTAGATTGTTTTTTGATCATGCTCCTATTTGTACATGTGAATTCTGTTTCATAAAATGAATGTTACAGATTCATAGACTTTCTTTTTTTGTAGTTGGCACATAGAATCTTCAATCCCCTTCCCCACTTTTCTGATTTCCCCCTACACCTAACATGGAGATGAAAACTGGGGAGTTTATACAACACTTGGCAACCAAGTTAATCAAACCCAGTACTCCTTAAACAGTTCCTTTAACCCAGAGAGGTACCGTATTCTCTGGATTCTAAATAACATTTCTGAATAATAGGTTATGGTGATAACCTCTTGAGCTCTTCCTGAGGTTATTCAGTACACCAAGCTCTTATGAATGATTTCATTTAATCTTAACTACTTTATGAAGTAGATACTGTATCTGCCCCCCACCCCCCTTTCTTTTTTTGCATCAGAGACCAGTCTGCGTAATCCGGTTTGTGTAATTTGTTGTAGGATGCACAACTAATTTGTGGTCAAGATGTTATTTGGATGAGGTTAGCTGCTTCAAATTCTGAATAGTCCAGTGCCTTATCCTATTCTCTGCTTCCACAATTTAGGAGTGCTAGTACCCAGGTTATGGGTGATGGTAGGAAAAATAGGCAAGCTGGCCAGCAATAGAAAAATTCTGTCGATAAGTATATATGTACTTCATTAACATCATATGTATTGGACAATTCTTTTGCCAAAAAACATGGGGAAATAATGGTAAGAATAAGTACGAAAGCAAAAATCTGCAGTGATCCCACTCTCTGGAGAACTATTGCCATTACCATTTTAGCATATTTCTTTCTGGTCTTCTCCTTAGGAGGAGGCAGCAACTCAAGTTGTTCATATATTGGCATTTATATGGTGTATACTTTTGTATTCTGCTTTTTTTTCTCATAGCATCTCGTGAGCATTTTCTTATGCCATTTACATTTTTTAGAAATATTCTAAATGATTTTTACCTTGGAGAAAACAGATTCCACGCAGAAGGTAGATTATGACTGTGAACTGAGTGAGGGAGAAGTAGTCAAGATTAATGACTGAGCATATCCTCTTAATGAGGGAGAAAATATAAAAACAGTAGACTTGGAGGGTGGGGTTGATAAAGTCAGTGTATACCTTTATAGTGTGTGGTACCTATGGGACTTCTCCCTGAAAATGCCCATTAAGCAAAGAGCCATCTGGGCTTGGAGGTAAGTTCTTAAATTGCCATCATGAAGTGGTTGGAAGTTAAAACTATTATTTTCCAAGTGAAGAAATTAAGGCCCAGAGAGACATATGTGTTAACTACCGTCAGTTCATTGGACAGCCGTATTGAAGAAGGCGTCTTTTAGATGAGGTCACTGCAGCTTTATCAGGTACCTAGCATAGGCAGTACCCAGTAAATGGTTTTGGAGTGAAAAAAGTGAAGTGATTCTATGGATCATTTATCACCAGACTGTTTTGTGTATACTGCAAACAGTACCTCCAAAAAGTGATCATTTGTTCTTTCTTGAATATTTAGTGCTCACTAGTGATGTATTCCATTCTGTTTTTTAACAACTGGAGTTTGAAATTGACAGATTCTTACAGAGTGAAACTGTTAATTCATTTTGTTAGCCTTTTATTCTTTTATTTTTTTTAAATATCTTGTACAAACTGCTTTTTGTGTTTCGAAAAGTACTTACGAGGTCATTCTCTCCGCTTTACATTAAAAACCGAGATTTATAGGAAAGGCAAATCCAGCATGATATTTCTATTAAAGAAATGTCTTCTGCCTCTCAAAAAATTGCACAATAATTTTCACTGCAGCCCCACATGAAAATTTCATTTTAGGGTTAAGTACTAAGGAAAGTTTTACCTACTTTGAGATGTGGTATTTTTTACCCTTTGGATAATGTGAACGACCATGTTTCCCATTTTCTTTGATTTGATTCAGAGAAAATTTGTATATTTTATTCAAAATACCTATGGCCTGATTTACTTTGTTCATATCTCTGCCTCACCTTCAGTTTTTACTTTCTGTATTCTAATTTAGACTTTTCTACTATTGATATTACTGATTATTTTGTGTGGTTTAATGCAAGCTACTTCAAGTTCTTTGTGAACAGGGCAGAACATATACACACACATATATAATTTTATTATATGTGTGTATTTTACATACCTATTATATATATATGAAGTTTCCTAGTAATTGTGATATTTTCTAGTACATTAACACCAATCACATGTTTTGGATACATACCATTCTTTTGGAATATTTTCAGCACCTGACTTTGTGTCAGCATTGATCTAGTACTTGTCCTCATGAAGGAGCCTATTACATAGTGTGAATGTTTCTTTTTTTTCCCCCCTAAACCCAGAGATTCTCATTTGGTCTTCTAATATACCATCCTCTTAATTGTAGCAACAGGTGGCAGCGTTCTTTATGTGAGAGTTCTTCATGGTGAGGGGTCTAGTCCCTGGGCCCATCTAGGTGAATTCACTTTGTATAAACAGATCTCAAATGGCATACAATTAACTTACTAATGGTTCTCTGTCATCTACTTATGTGTATGTGTTTTCATGACCAAGGGCATAAATGTGTATGTATTTTAAATTCTCATTAACCTCAAAGAAATAGTATCTCTTGGCTGTGTTTCATGATTTGGTTAAGATGATAACAATATAGATTTGTCACAGGATGTACTTGTTATTTTCTGTGAAGAATTCAGTTTTTTTCATAGAAATCTTCTTGAGACATATTAAAACCTCTCTAAAAAACTAATTTACAATACTTTTCAAGACTCTTACTAGTTTTAAAAGATAAAATGGAGCAACCACACCTATTCCCATTCCCTTATCCCCAGCTTGGCATTCAACATAAATTATTTTGTCAGAATTCATAAATACTTTGAAGAAAAAAATTAAACCAACCATGATAAATGAACTATTTAAAAAATATTTCTGTAAAATTATTAAGAAAGGCATTATTTTTACTTCTTTTTAAATAAAACAAATTCATTTCTAGGTAGAGGAGAATTTTTATTGGACACTTTATTGTGAAAAAATGAACTGTTACCAAAATTCTTAAGCAGTCACAGAGATGGTATTAATAACAGATATATTAACTGAAAAAAGAGGTGAATACGTGATATAAACTAGGTGAAAAGAATATGGAAATTTTAAGAAATCCGTGTACTCTGTAATTCTCTGCACCCAAAGTAGACTCTTATTTAATTCTTTTTTCAAATGCACATTCTGCTTGCTTAAATCTACATCTGCTACTAGCTTTGAACATTGCCTGAAACGTATGTGCAGCTTGGCAAAAAGTCTCATATGAAGAGGAAAGCACAGAATAAAGTTTGTCTTGTTAAATAATGGCACACAGCCTTCACAGTTCACAGCCTGTGAGTGCTCATTGGTGTCCCATAGTGCAGGTGGGAAAGAGGCCTGTAATTATTTTCTTAAAAGGCCTACTTTGGTTAGCACTCATACCAGAACAGATAGGAGACTTTTATGCATTCCACTTCCCTATCATATTTGTTGAAATCATTGGTTTGATTCAGGGAAATTGTGGGGTTTTGTTTGTTTGCTTGCTTTTTAAGTCATTTGCATCTCCTGATTGAGTCTTGTTTCTTTGCTGCAAAGAGCATGTACTAGATCTGGTCTCTGTTTGTTCCCTTACTTGATTAATTTGTGCAGGTCATCTTTGATCTGAGCCAGTATTTAGTTACAAAGTGGTCTTGGCACAAATCTCAAGTAGTAACATGGAATACAATGTTTTGGGAGTTTGATTACATATTTGTGATAAGTATCAACTTTGCCATTTAAAAATCTTTGATGGTAGTTTTATTACTTAAAAGCTTACTGGTAGTGCTAAATTATTGGTTAATTTAGTGATCAAACATACAGAAGCTGTGGTTTCTCAAAACCTAGAAATTTGCTGTATACTTCTGTTGTATCTGTGTGTGGTGCTTCATTGATTCAGAAATAATTTACTCTAAACTTCACCAGTAAGAAGCAATGAAGTTCTCTAAGTGGGTGGTTGCCTAGGCTTTGGAGTCACATAGTCCCAAGTTAAACTGAAGTTGAAGCTGTGGTGAACAGCTTTGGTAAAAGGATTTTAGTAATCACGATTAGCTCATTGCAGTTATTGTGAGGAATAAAGTTAGATAACATACGTAGACCACTTAGTAGGAAGTCTGACATAGTAAGTGCTCACTGTGTGCTAGTTTCTTTCCTCATGCCTAGCACCACTGTTTTCCTCCAAGCTATATCTATGTTTATTTCAAAAATAATTTCATTATAATCAAAATCATTATAATTAAATAATCTGGGTTTATATGATAAAATAGTAAATCATTAAATATTAGACAGTAGATCCTTAAATTATTTTTAAATTTATATTACTTTGCCCATTAAGAGTTCCCTTATAACACATCTGTAAAGCTCTTTTTCTTAATCTGCCAGAGATCTCGAGTTTTCGATTTTGAGTGTGCTACGGCTTTAATTTCCTACTTTGAGATCATCCCGACCTGTCTGTCTGTGGCAGTTCTTTGTTCTTGTTTTTCAGTCAGAAATTGTATTTCATCAGGGCTCACTTAAAATAATAAAATAAAAAAGATGATTTTAAAAGTGAGGGTGAAGAATTGAAGGTGAAAAGAAAGCTGGCTAATTATTCTACTGAACTGAAAAGCTCCTACTCCATCATCCTTCCCAGTGTTCTTCAGGTGCTCGAATCTCATACTCTTGTTTGCCAGTGTAACTCCAGATATAATATTTAAATGTAAAACAACATATAATTTTCAATATTTTCATATTTGAAGATAAAATAAGAGAAAGCCCAACAAATGTGATTGATTTTTGAAAGGAATAGTTATTGGGCAGTCTGCCTCAGTTAAGACAGTTTTAGCTGTAGGCACTTTAAAATCGACTGTTTTGCAAAGAGGATATCTGGAAAAAGTGAATATGAATTTACTGGTGCCAAACTTCGATCGGTTATTCAGTGTTGTAAAGCAGGTTTTCCTTTGCTTGGGAGAGGCTTAACCAATTAAGGCAATCGTAGAGGTTGAAGAGATTTATAAAACTGGTTCATTTTTATAATCCTTCCAAATGTTGTAGCACCACCTCAACTGCATCTAAGTGCAGCTTTTTGTATTAGTAATTTGAGTCAGCTTCATAGTAACTACCAATTTGTCTTTGAAATTCATTTGTTGTATATTGCTTCTCCTCAGTGGGTAGAGTGTTTCCTTTTTGAACTAAGAATGCCTAAAAGATTCTTTCCTAAACTTCTCATTACATAATTCTACACCCTTCTGTTGAGTATTATCATAAATTTTAAAATATTAACCCCCCCCGCCAGGAGGATTTTCCTATTCCCATTCATCTTTGGGAAATTCCCCAGGAATATTTAGCCATTAACTCAAAAGTGAATGTCATTGGTTGAAATTGTTGCATTGGCTTCTGTTAAATTGGAGAACTTTAGAACAAAAAATGGAAGTGTGTCTAACCCTTGGACCAACTCTGCAAATTTGCCAGTGAGTGCCTGGTCTGCATTAATGCAACAATAGGCAGTTAGGGTACTTTATGTCAAGGGGCCTCCTTTTTTCTTTCCCTTCTCCTTTTTCCTTTGTTTCTCTGACTGTGATTCTTTTCTTTCTGAGGTGTGAGCTACTCCCTAGATAAGGGTGAACCTTTTCTCTGTCTTTTATACCCTCTTAAAACTCCAGCCAGAAAAGGGAGGACCAGCGGTGTTGAGGAGGCAAATACCACTACCTCACATTTGCCAGAGCCTGTGGGCTGTGACATGGCAGCATCATCACGGGCCACTTCCAGATTTGATGAGGCCCCTCCTCTCCTTCATTTACCTAAGCCTTGAACTAAATTGGGCCTCTTCTGCTCACCTTACCTGCTCACCCCCAGTATAACTCCTGAGGAAGACTTGCATAGCCACAAAAGCAAGGACATCCACCTGGGAGATTAGAATCTGGAATGAACATTACTTATTTCCTGTGTAAACTTACTGGCATGTCACCATTTCACGATTTTCCCCTTGTCTCTACCTTAGGCCAGAGGGGTAAATAGGTGTCAGCTGGTGTGGTAGCTCAGCTCAGTTGATTGATGGTGACTGCCAGGAACATGGTTTTGAGACAGTTTAGTGGGACAGTCTGTTGTTCATTTTATTCCTACTTGGGTTTACCAGGAAGTTTTTGCAGGGGCTGGTTTTGTAATTTTTGAAAATTTTTGGATGGGAGGAGGAGGAAAAATTATGTGGTGTGAATGTAGGGAGATGAGGGTCACATGTCTGCATCAGCATTAGAATGAGGGCACAGACTGTAAAAGTCTGCAGAGATAAAGCAATTTACATGGCTGTTTGTGAGTTGTGTCTCTTGTTCCTTGGCTTGTATATAATAGAAAAATCACCTTTTTTATTTTATTAAATCAAAGTGACCTCTTTAAAACAGTACATTTATTGGGGCCTCATATGAGTCCTTTTAGATCCTTTCTTTTTCTCTGTGATGCCTCCAAGAGGGCACTTTTTTTTTTTAATGTTGTGTTTATTTTTTTAATTTTTAAAATTGGAGTGGTCAGTCCAAACCAAGATAGACAATGTCCTGGAACTTTTACATAGATTAGGCGCAGCACATACTTTGTTATATAATAGTGAAATCCCAGTGCATTGTATAGTTTTAAAAGTGATTTTATTAATTGTGACCCATCATTGCTCTTAGCCTTTTAATTTTTATATTTATCTAAGATAGATGATATGAAAACTTTTATGACTCATAAACAATTTTATCTGAAACCTTGTGAAACCTGTTATGTCATTTTTTAAGCTATAGAAGAGAGAAATGGAAATGCTCCCCTTGTTCCTCCCACTAATACTGAAGCTGATCTCCCTATTTCTCAGTCGGCAGAAATACACGCACTGGAGCAGTGGTGCCTCACGTGGCTGTAGGCCCCACCCTTGGCTCTCTTCCCTAGTTTAGAGAAATGCTTCATTTTCATTCTTAGCCTTATTAGAGGGGCTGTAAAGTAGGTAAGACTCTGCATAAAGAAGGAATATGGAGGTTTGCTATATATTTGCCACATCTTGGGCTCTTTTACCTCATGTATCCTGAAAATGCTATTATAAAATCTATTGTATTCAGGCTATTTGAGGGGAGACTTAGCAAGATGACAGAATGTTTTTCAGAGAAATGTATTTTTATTTTAAATCATAATGCATGCTGGAGGCCCTTCTTTAGCTAATAGAAAAATTATTTATAATTAGCATATCCAACGAACAATGTAGAGTCATAGCATTTTGACTGGGATTGAGTTCTCAGATCTCTTTGGAGATGGGAAAATTAAACATCAGAGAAGGATCATTAGCTGGACAACAAGATCTCCACAGGGAAAATCTTAGAGCTGGCATGAGAACCCAGATCTCTAGATTCCAAGTCTTTTCTTCTTTTCTACTGTTGCAAGTTGGTAGAATCTAACCTCTGCTTATAATTTTGCTAAATTGTACACTAACATGTTTTGTAAGACTGATGTTTTAAAAATTGTTCCATAAAATCTTGTTTATACTATTAGTTGTTTGGTAATCTCTTCTCATCTCTTCCCTTTCCTTTTAAAATAAATAGCAAATTTAGTGTGGCCCCTGTTTTGCTTATGATGTTGAGACTTTTTGTAAATTAAATTTGATTAAAATTTATTAGCCAAACCAGTGATTTTGCTTTGATTTAAAAGAATTATGGAATTTTAAGGCAGAAAGAGATTGTAGCAATGATTCTATACTACTCCCAAATTTATATGGTTGATATGAATCTATTAAATTAGCTGGGGATGGGGAGGTTCTCTCATATGCCAGAGAGATAAAATATTAAGATAAAAGATAATTGATACAAGATTATCATTAATTTTATACTGCTTCTTCAGGCTATCATTGTATATAAAATAGGTTTCAAAGGTGGTATTTTTGATAGAGGTTTAGAATATAACATATGGCTTCATTTTCACATTTTATTCATAAATCTACAGAAACACTGGTTTGGTATATAAAAAAAGTATCTGGTATATTAGTATCACCCTCTCCCCCCTACCTTTAAAAACATGCAACAAAAGAAATAATGCTAGCCAAACCACCTCTCTATTAACACTTTTTCCCTTTTTATGAATGAATGAGCCCACATTTAAAACACAGTCACTTAAAGTGGTATATATATCTTGACAGTGTTGCAGTTTTGCCACGGGCTTAAGAAGGACCCTCCAGATAGTGGTAAAAGAACTTTGGGGTTCTTTAGCTTTTCTAGCTAAAGAAAGCCTCAGAAAACACATAATTAGTAGTTGATCAGTTTTGGCTGCCAGCTTTTAGCATGAGAAATATAACCTTCCTTGGAATAAGCAGATTTATATTGTCTTTGCCTAGTAACAAGTGTTGAAAAATAAGACTGTCCATCTGAGGAAGGTTCTTGTATACTTGTGATCCTGAGTCTTGTTTGCTTTGTAAAACCACAGTGCTATAACCAAAAGAATGACGGACATAACTTTGCTTGAGTTTTGAAAATGAAATGGTTAGGTTCCAAATTAAGCAAATATGTATACTCAACATAGTCATGTATTCATCATGATAGAAATAAATAGCTTGGATATTATGTTGATTATCATTTCCTCCTGTATTTGCTATACATTATTGGGCTATATTGCTCTTTAAAATGTCATTTATTGTCAGTTTGCACCTATTTTTCTAATGCTGCTTTAACTTAATAATATACATTATAGTCATTAATTTGACAAAAGTGAAAGTCATTAAGCATTTTCATTCCATACATGGTGATTAAAATATAGCACTATTCTAATGAAAAAATAGTGTCTGTTACGTACCACTAAGGCACACACAGACAAGAAAAAAGAATTCTTTTTTAAATTTAGCATATGCAGTAGGGGGCACCAGATGAAGGCAAAAATGAATTCTTATTATTTTAAATCAGCTACAGCCTGTATCCTGTTCATATATAAGTAATGTGGTAGTAGTTAATTGTTTCCCCTTAGTTTTCTTGATGGTTTTAAATTCTCAGTTCTAAAAGCTGTGTTGAAGAAGAGATTGATAACAAATGAAACTACTTATAACTAGCCGGTTTAGTAATTATACAAATTTTTCCTTAAACATTTACTATTTTTAAAAAGAGTGGAAACTACATTTAATAATTTCTTGTTTAGAACAAGGCATTAATGTTATGTGTTTAATACAATTTCTATAAAATGTTTTTTCGTTAAGGAAAAAAGGAATGCCCGCATGATTTGAAAACTTAATTTTGTTTTCTTTATATGTGAATTGAATGGATTTTAAATCTGGAAACCTGTTCCTTATAGCTACTAGTTATGTAGAAATTTGTTTCCAAAAAGGCTTGTTTTTAATGTTGGTACCATCATTAAATAGTTTTTTCTTTTGTCCCCCTTCTCCCCATCATCTAGTCCAATATCAAATGGAAATGATGCGGAGCCTTCGCCATGTAAACATCGATCATCTTCACGTGGGCTGGTACCAGTCCACATACTACGGCTCATTCGTCACCCGTGCGCTCCTGGATTCTCAGTTCAGTTACCAACATGCCATTGAAGAATCTGTCGTTCTCATTTATGGTTAGTAGAAGGTTCCTTTATTATTCTTTTCTTCCCTTAATATTATTACTACTATTTTTGCTTTCAGTCTTTTTTTTTTTTTGCCTCTAAGAGCAGCCTGGCAGGCCTTCTCAAGTAAATACCAACCCTGTTTCTGTAGTAGCCTCAGCAGCAGCTAAGTCTAGACAGGGTTTCCTTCTTTCTGTTTATTTTTCTTGCTATCAGAGCCCTGATGTGTACATTTTGGAATGCTGGAGTAGCTGCTTCATTTTTATTCCTCCATCTCCCCTCCCTCACTGAAGGGGCTGGTGGAACTAGACCAGATGTCTAACAAACCCCGATTGCTAGAGTGTCTGGCTCTGTACGTGACTGACCAATCATAATACAGTGTGCCAAGTTTTTTTATACCTCTGACAGCAGCGTACAAAACCTGGACTGTTTCTTAGCACAAAGATTTTTTTCTTTTCGGCCTATTTAATGGTGTTTCCTCAAGCTCTCCAGACCAGATGTTCTGTGCTGTATCAGAACTGTAGGCAATTTAACAGCTTTATAGCCTTCCCCCTCCCCAAACACTCACAGTTTGCCATATCTGGCAGACTTGCATATAGTTTCCAGCTGAGAAGTAAATGTAACGTCCTGAGTATCTGTCAGAAAAAATACTAATGAATACGATCAATCTTATGAGCTGCCCCAAAATTGTTTCAGTATGTTAACAATTGGATTACAGTAAAGAACAAGTTGTTAAAGTGTACTTACATTGGCTGGAAACATTGCATCATCAGACCTTGATGAATTTTCCACTTGTTTCAATCTATTTTGGTTTTCATTTTATCACCTATTGCTAAAAGTTTCACTGTGTTAAGTTTCAGACAACATGAATGTTAACACAGGTTTTAGGCGAATATTGGCATGCCAGAGCCGTTATCATGCAGCAAGTGCTAAGCTCCCTTACTCGTGGAGTGTTTAAGCAGTTAGTTTTGACAAAATTAGGTTCTCTAAAACTAAAAAGACACTTTTGTGATAGAACTTTGACTTTAGTGGTTTTGTTTTTGGAATCTATATTAACTAAGAAATGTGAACAGTGATTATTAGGATGGATAGACTTTGTTTGCAGGGCTATTCATTTTAAGTTAGTTGACTGAAGAATTACACAAATGCATGCAGTGAATTTTCATGTTTAATGTTCATCAGTATTTTCCTCCTAATTATACACGATGTGTAGAACATATGATATATTTAATTTTCAGCAAGATTACTAGTTCTTGCTAAGGAATGGATTTGAAGATATCTTAACTTTGTTTTGTATCTTCAGTTTTTACTTTAGGGAGGAAGTTATTCTACCTATTTTAAGTAGGATAGTGAGGTTCCTACATTTTTGCTTACCGTTTGCTGTAATGGTTTGAATCTGCTTCACGTTGTGTTCTGGTTATTTATTTTGATCTTCGTTTTGCAAAGATTGTGTGATATTTAACAGAATGTGCCTAGAACCAATGTCATTTGAGCACTGGTAGTGACAACATTCTTAGTAATTTCTTTCTCTTTTCCTTATTTGAGATCCCATAAAAACTGCCCAGGGGTCTCTCTCACTAAAGGCATACAGACTGACTCCTAAACTGATGGAAGTTTGTAAAGAGAAGGATTTTTCCCCTGAAGCGTAAGTGTTTGAGGGCCTGTGAGGCATATGGTAAAGGGTTGGGTATTTTTCTTTTAAGATTTTTTGTTTGCCACATTTATTGAATCCTCTGTGTGGTGTGGTAATGCTTTTGCCATGTTCGCTATAGAAGTTTTATGCGTGCCGAGTGCCACTTGCTTTCTTCCTTTCCATGTTTAAATTATTCTTCAGGGAATGTCTCATCTGTTGTTCTTACCAAGGGTGAATTCGGTTAGAGTGGGGATCGGCTACCAGATTTGAAGAAATAAATGATTGAATAAAGGGAGATGAAAGAGTGATCAGTGGCTGTGAGCTGTGTGTCTTATTTTCTGAGCCCCTGTTCTTCAGGGGTGGGGGTTGGGGGGAAGATATAAACGTTTTAAGGATTCAGAAAAGAATGTGGCTTATTGGAAATTTTATAGGTGACAGCTATACAGAGAATTAACTGATAGAGCTATTTTGGGATCCTATTTAATGGTATTGGAATATTTACATTTTTTAAAAATTTTAAAGATTTAGAATTCTTCCATTTTCTGTTAACTATACAGATTTTTATTTCTTATTAAATCAAAGTTAGTGGCTTTGACTTCATGTAGGACAGTTGATCTCAATTTTTCCATATGGCTCCTAAAAACTTAAGGTGCATAGAAACTATGAGAAGCTGTGTCCTTGCTGTGTTCTGAACTGTTGTATGTGGAGTCTAGTGTTCTGCTACATGTTGATCTCTTTAGTTCAGCTTTTAAAATGAACTTTCCAAGAAATAGAGTATTTCTGTTTTCTAGCCATTTATTTTAAATTAAGTTTTAGATGTAGGTTGTATAGCATAACTCATTATGACATTTATATTTTAGTATCAATGAAATTTAAAAGATACCTGATTACAAAGAATGTATGGTCTCTCTTGCCAACAATCTTATTTTCTGGGCTTTAGCTCAAATTCAGATCATTTTCAGAGTTACTGAAATCACTAGACTTATGCTTGACTTTGTAAAACTCTAGTTTCTCTCTCCCCCCTTTTAAGAGTGCTAATGAAACAAAGATCCTGGAGAGGGCCTGTAATTAGGTGAAATATATGAAACAGTCAATTTAACACTTACTTTTGACCATCAGACTAAAGTATTTTTAACATGCATCACAGATTGAAAAAAGCAAATATCACCTTTGAGCACATGTTTGAAGAAGTGCCGATTGTAATTAAAAATTCACATCTGATCAACGTCCTAATGTGGGAACTTGAAAAGAAGTCAGCTGTAGCAGATAAACATGAATTGCTCAGTCTTGCTAGCAGGTAAGTGGCCCTGCCTAATGAAAAGTCCCTTTATTATAACTTTCTGCAAAAGATTTTTTCCCCATAGACTTTACCTGTGAAACAAGAAGAAAATTACTGAAGGACATTTTGAAGTTGCTAAGATGTATGTAACATGTAGTGTTTGTCTGGCCCTGTTAAGATCCCAGGGGGAAAAAAAATGCCAAACTGGCAAAGTAAAACAAACACATTGTTTGAATACTAATTGCTCCTATTAGAGGAACCCTCTGCAGCCTTCTTTGCTTTATCATTTGTGCTTTGATATGTAAATGCCCATGGGGAGGGCTTTTTTATTTGGCTCAGTTTTATTTCTTGTACACTATCCTGAGAGGCTTACGGTATTATGTCTGGATATTTAATAATGCTCAGGAGAACAGAAATAATTTTTTTTTCCCCCAGTTACATTTGCCTTTGTTCAAATGCAGACACTGTAGTAGTAAACTTCCAGTTTGAATTTTAACTAAAACTGGAATTTTTTAAACCTGATGCTGGTTTTTGCTATCTTAGACAGTTGGTGACAGGATTTCCTCCAACATGGCTGCTTTAGCTATCTAGTTGCTAAGATAATGTTTATTATATTGGTATTATAAAATACTAACCTGAGGTATTCTAAACCAGATTGTTTCTCTTATGAAATTAATGTTTATTTTGCCCCCATCAATTACTCTTAACAGAAATGTGAACAGAATCACGTATATAACTCCTCTATGCCCTTTAAGCTTTATGTTAGTGATTTTGTGTGTGGGGGTGGGAGGAGGAGGCCAGCAGCAGACCTGTAGAATGAAATTAAATGGACAGAGTAGGTAATCAATCAATACATGTTTATTGGCTGAAAGAAACAAGGTGTGTTTTCTTAAGTAACCAGTTTGGAGCAGAAGCTCAATTATTGATCAGATTTCTAGTTAATCCTAGATAAAAGCTTATAAAAAAGAAGTTACAGAATCTGTACTTCCTCAGCATAAGACAAGTGAGATGAGATGAACCCAGAAAGACCAGAGTCCCTGATGTTCTTCTCCATGCTCTGGCATGGGTAGGACTGTGGTTGAATTGCCACCTTGCATTGCATCAGTGCATCACAAAGACCACTAGAAAGTCTTTACAGGGCTGGGAGATGGAAACTGAATGTAAATGGAGTGCTAAGTGACACAGCCAGGTTGCAAGGCTAATTTGGCACCAAGAGTATACTGTTTGACTACAAACATATATTCATAAAAGCCTTTTAATTTGTCTATTTTAGAAGGTCATATTTTTCTTTATTGCTTTTATAAACACTCTCAGCACACCTGTATTTAAAGCATTGAGCTAAGAACCTTTTTCAGCATGCGGGGTTACAATTTGATATATTAAGTATATAGTTATATAACTATTTTAAATTTACTACATGAAAGCTTTGGCTTATATAATTTATGTCTTCACCTTTTTCCAGGCTTCCTTTATTGAGCATACAAAACAAACATAGCCCTTATGGTGCTTTCACATTACCAGGGAGCTGGTCTATAACGTCCGTTTGTCCAAGCAGCATTTATTACATAATGGCCAAGAGAATGTTCCCAGTTTACCTTAGCAACTAAGAGCTAGACAAACATTTTGTTATAATTTTTATCTTCTGTATTTTTATGTGAAACAGGAAGAGAGGCCTTTGCTTTCCATGTGAAATTATTTAAAGGGTAAATTGGTGTTCTTGTTGGGAGAAAAAAAAGAAAGCAACCTTGAAGCATTGCTTATACTAGTGGACTATTACATTGAACCAAATTGCTAATATTATTTTGAAAGACTAAAATATACCTTTTTTACATCTCAAGTTTTTAATTTCTAACATTGGTAGTGTGATGATGGTAATCAGACCAGTTGCCATAAACATTTTTATAAGGAACATCATCAGAAGTCATTCTTACACAGCTCCTTAAACATTTTGCTTGGTATTCCCTTCCACAGCCTATATGTGGGTAACAATTCTTTGATTTACTCGGTAAGTTTACTCTATACTCTGAATAAAATATACTATATTCCCTTGTGTTAAAAATATTCTAATTTTCAACTTTATTAGATGAAAATTCTAGTTATGGTTATTCCATAATAACCTTTATTAACTTTTAAAAATCTGTTACATAAGCCTTCAGCTTTTCACACATGAAAAACAATTGTGTTTTTATTTCTTCTTTTTAAAAAATAAACTAAGAGTGGGCATCATACCTTAAGGATAATAAGCATAAATTGATACTGTAGCCAGAGCAGACTTAACACTCTATGTCTTGGTTCACATCTGTTTAAGTTATCTGTTTTAAGTCCTTTGTTTCCTTGGCAATAAAAGAAAGAAATTCCTAACAGTAAGTCCGTGTTTCAGTATTCTAGTTGAACTTGTACTGAAAAGATTCCCACAAAATTGCTCTTGGTAGTGGATCTGATTTTCTCTGAATGTTATCTATGAAATGTTTGGGTATTGTTAATTCCTGGTATCCTTCAGGCCTGTACAGCACAGATTTTTGAGTTTTTCTGATTGGCTAGGTTTCTGAAAAGCATCATCGTAATATAAGTATTACGAAATCCTTAAAGTCCACGTATTTGTGCTTGTGGCAGTGTTCTTTCACTATAATTACATATACTTGCAGCACATATTAGTACTTTGTATTAAAGACATTTTTGGGTGGAGAAGGAAGAGGATCTATTTTAGTAGTACTTTTCTCATTGCTAAAATCAGTGTAGTCAGCTTCCAGGATTTAAGGTCTGGGTGCAAATACTAGACTTTTCTCTGCATATGGCAACACCTCTCTTTTGTTTTTCTCCAGTGTCACTGGTGTCCTGGTAACCTCCCAGCCACAGGATTGGTGGTGATCTTCCCTTTCTCTGATTTCCTTTTGCACTTACTGACATAAATGACTTACTTAACAACTAATCATGTAGTTAATGGTATTTCTTACACTTAGTGTAGCTCTTTGGGCCTCAATTCATTCAGTAGTGAAAATGAAAGGATCAGTCCCCTGAGGGCAATCCCCACCTGTCCTCTTGCCTTCTTGAGACCTAAGTTAATCATTCCCCTCCTTCCTCATGGATTTTCAGTTCCTTTCTAAACTAGTAGGGTTTTTGTTGTTGTTGTTATCTTTATAGTCTTGTTTTTCCCATTAAATAAAAATTTTTTTAAATGTTCAACTCTTCAGACAAATTGAAAGAATAATGCAATGAACACCCACCTATAAACCTTTTACCCAGATTTGCCAATTGTATATCTTGCTGCATTTGCACCTACTCTCTATCTATGTGCGTAAGCACATACTTTTTCCCCCCTGAACCATTTGAAAGTAAATTGTAGACATGACTTTTAACCCCTAAATACTTCAGCAGGCATCTGCTAAAAATAAGGACATTTAAACTTGTTTAAGTCCCCCTATCTTAAAAAGAAAATAATAAACTTACAAAAAGAACACCTTTTGACCTCATGCCAGTGTTGTTCCTCTCTTTTTAGCTTCTGCTGCATTTTTTATTTCATAGTCAAGCTACTTGATAGAATTTTCTACATGTCACTATCTGCATTTCCTCATTTCCCACTTATCCCCAACGCTTTGCAGTGTTCCATCCTTTGTATGTTGTTCAACCACTCACCGAAGTCACACGACTTCTTTGTCACTATATCATTGGATAGTATAGATTCTTCAGCATTTAATACTGTTGATTATCCCTTTTTCCTGAAATTCTTTCTTTCTTTGGCATCTGTAAAACTATAGCTCTTCTGAGTCACTTCTCATTCTCCACAGTGAACCCTCTTTTGCTCATCTCTAAACATCAGTGTTCCTCACTGTCTTTTGCACGTATTTTCCTGGGGTGATTTTGTCGTATGTGACTTTTGTTTCCTTAGGCCAGGGCCTCATTATTTCTCTTCCTGATTATTTTCAGTCTCCTAACTTCCTGCTTTTTTAACCTTTTCCTTTTTCAAAATTGTGGTGATCTTGCTAAATGCAAATTGGATGCTAATATGACTGCTTTGCTTAAAATCTTTGGCTGGTTCCCAGTATCCATAGAATAGAATTAAAACTTATAGTCCAAGTTTCCAGGAGTCTTTGCTCAGTGATTGTTGTCTACCTCTTTAGTGTCATATAGGTCTTTTGCCAAGTCTTGCCCTTCTTCTGTGCTCCTGGTACACTGAATTATTTGCAGTTCTTTAAATGTGTCACACTTTTCATGCCAAAGTCTCTGAACATGCTGCCCAGTATCTGAAGTATCCCTTTCCACCTTCCTTGTCTGGCTACCTCCATCTCCTCCTCAAAAACTGAAAATTTATTCGTCAGATAGTCTGGGAAGGTTTCACCTGATCCTACCAAACTATCCTTTATGCTTCTGTTGTGTATCTGTTATAGCATTTACCACCACTACATTGTATTTATCTATTGCATTCCTCTCTTCTCACTAGAATGTGTTGAGTACAATAATATCTTATATAGCTTAATCCTTAGTATCTAACACAGTGATTGGCAAAGTATGTACCCAGTAATATGTGTCAAAAGAATGAATGTGAGATGCAGTATTGTTAAATTTTATTCCTGAGGTTACTTGGACAGCATGTGACTATGTAATCAATGGATCTGGACATTTGATTAGCTACTGGAAAAAGATCATTTTAATTCTTCGTCTTGTACCATATGTCCAAACACTTAAGTCTGAGTGAATTAAAATCAAACTGTTAAGAAATTTAGAAGAAAACAGAAGCAAATACTTTTCTGGTTTCCATAGAAGAAAAACTGTTTTAAAGTTAAAAGTGATTCAAAAAATTACAATGGAATAAGATAAATATGAAATAAGATTTAATAAGAAAGAAGCCCTTGATCCTTAGACAGGTGAAGTCATTAGGCCAAGTTACTGGGCCAAGGTTATCTAGGTAGTAACAGACTGGGATTAAAAGGTAAATTTATTCACACACACACGGCTGTCCTATGTTCTTTTCATTATTTGAGAAAGAACCAAAACTTTCTAATTTTCTTCAGGTTGCAGATGGAATCCATATTTTAATTGGATTTATTTTCATTTATTCCCAGTATTCCTGACCTGTTTCTTTCTCAGTCTTTCCCTCCTCTGTAAATCTAGTAACCAACCAGTTGGCTGCTCACACCAGGAAACTGAGAGTCGCCCTTGATTCCTCTCTCATGCCCCATATTAAATAAAGATTGCCGGTTCTGCCCCAGAAGAGCTCTCAGTTATGCTCACTTTTCTCCATATTCACTGCCACCATCCTAGTTCAAGCTACCACTATTTCTCTCTGGAATATCACAATAGATTCTTGAAGGAAGGAGTACTGTTTTAAAAACAGAGATAAAAATTGACTGTGTTAACCATTTTAAAGTGTACAATTCAGTAGTTTTAGTGTATTCATAATATTGTGCAACCATTACGAATTCTAGAACAATTATCATCACCCCAAACAGAAACCCTATTAAACGGTCATTCCCCCGATCCCCCATCCTCTGGCAACCACTAGTTACTTTCTGTCTGTATGGATTTGCCTGTTCTGGATATTTCATAAAGTGGGATCCTACAATAAGTAGTAGCCTTTTGTATCTGGCTTCTTTGTTTAATGTTTTCTTCTTTGTGTGTTTTCCAGATTCATCCATGATGTAGCATATGTCAGTACTTCATTCTTTTTATGCCTGAATAATATTCTGTTATATGGATATACCACAATTTGTTTATCCATTCATTGTTTGATAGATGTTTGACGTATTTCTACCATTTGGCTATTATGAATAATGTAGCTATTAACATACATGTACAAGTTTTTATGTGAGCATATATTTTCAGTTCTCTTGGGTGTGTGCACAGGACTGTAATTGCTGGGTCATATGGTAACTTTCTGTAGCTTTTTGAGGAGCCACCAAACTATTTTCCACAGCAGTTCCATCATTTTACATTCCCACCCCAATGTATGAGTGTTTCAGTTTCTCCACGTCCCTGCCTACACCCCACAGTAGACTCTTAACTGATCTCCTGGTTTCTGCTCCTCAGTCTATCTGTATAGCAACAGAGTGAGCAGTTTAAAATTTAAGTCAAAACATGTCACAAACATGCACAACTCCAGGGCATCATTCATGTTAGCGTTGAGAGGTCTCATTGACACAAACTACATTGCTGGGGAGTTGTGTGGTGCTAATGGACTTCCCACAGGCACTTGTCTGGCCTTCCTAAGCTAATCACTATGCTCCAGCCATGCCAGGCCTCTTCTTTTTATCAAATCTGCCTAGTTCTTGCCCATCTCAGGCCTTCAGCACTTGTACTTTCTTTGGCCTAGAATACTTTTTGCGTGGCTGACTCCTAATCTTTCACTTTCAGCCTGTCATCTCCTCAAAGAAATACTATGACCATGCTATCTAAAGTAAATATCTCTTCCCCTCCCTCTTCCCTTAGTCCTCCCATTCCCAATCAATTATAAGCTCATTGAAGACAGAGACCATGTATGTCTCGCCCACTGTTGTCTTTCTGTTTCCTAATACTGAGGCTGGCACATAATAGGAGTTTAGTTCAATATCTGTTTGAAATTAATAAATGGGTAACTACTATTTGTTAGCTAGCTATTTTTAGAGTATATATGTATAGTAGCTGTCCAGGCTTTACCATGGTAGGAGACAGTTGCAGGCAGAAATCAGTGAATATGGTGGTCACTGTATCAATCATTAGCATCACTTTATAAAGAAATTTTAAGTAACTGAGCTGCAGTAGAAATTTCTGGAGAGAAGAAGTATGAAAGACTGTACAACAGATTAAAGGAAAGGAGCCTCTTCATCTGGCTTTGCAGAATAAATTCTGTTGTTGAACCTTCTAGATAGAGAAATCTTGTTCCAGAAGTCTTGATCTGTTTGCACGCTTCTTTCCTATGACTACTGATTTAAATGCTTTGGAGCACAATTCCAGTGGGGGGTGGGTGGGAGCTGTTAGGGAAAAGGGTTCTGGATTACTGAACTTAAGTTAAACTTGGTTTTTTAAAAATATGCATTATAGATGTCTCACTAGGTATGTTTAACAGTTCCTACCCTAACATACCTATGCTCTTACAATAAGAAACTGAGCTATTTTAAATACCCCTGAGATTATAGTTGTGGGTGTGATATGGAAAATTAATAATAAGCTGACTCAGAATCTTTCCTCTACCCTTGCTTTTATGCATATGTGTGCTATCATTCTTTTAGCAAAAAGGCAGATCAAGCTCATATCTCAGAAGTGTTTAGAGCAGTGACAAAGCCGTAACTTCAAGTAAGACATGTCTGTATATTTACTTTACATTTCAGCAATCATTTGGGGAAGAATCTACAGTTGCTGATGGACAGAGTGGATGATATGAGCCAAGATATAGTTAAATATAACACATACATGCGGAATACTAGTAAACAGCAGCAGCAGAAACACCAGGTTGGTATTATGGAAAAATTCAACATTGTTTTCTAAGGATGATGCTTCAAGAGTTATCTTCAAAATGATTTAAATTATCTTGGGTAAAGCGTTGACCATTAGCTAGTAACTCTATATCATATTTTAAAAGATTATTTTTTATATAGTATATTCCTAATATATTATTTACATGTCATATTTAAAAGTATCTGTGTTAAAGAGAGCCCTGGTATATTAAGCTCAGAGTATAATGCCAAGGTTATGCAAATAAGAGATACATTTATTGAGAAAATCAGAGGCAAAGAGATTCTGGAGTGTCACAGCTCATTTCTTTACTAACTATAATTGGTTTGGTAGTGGCTCATTGCAGCATAGTTAGCAATCTTCAGTTCATTTAAAAAATTGAGCAGTTGTGATTAAGAGCAAGCAATTTTGATAGGAAATAATAGACCAACTGCTGTGAAGTAAATAGTATAATACAGACAAAAACCCTAGAATTACCTGAATATTCTCATATGCACATATATGCTGCTATAGCCATTTAACACTTTCCTTATTCGTGTTGCCTCAAGGCCACATGGTTTTCACAGTTCCTGGAATATTGTTTTGGACTATATTGCTCTAAAATGTTCTTAGCATTTGATTCATAGATAAGTTGATTCCAGAATGTTTATCTGTGAAAGTAGTGTTTATATATGACTACTCTGCTTTCATTACAATGTACTTTAAATATAGATTTCTAAGTACAACTAAGTAGTTCTAAGAATATTTTTTAAAAAATTTTAATATCAGAGTTCATATAGTGAAATTTAAAATACTTTGTTTCTACAACACTTAGAATTGAGATAACATATATAAATCTATAGTGTTTTTTTTAACTGAAAAGATGGTGGTGGTTATAAATTGCTGATAAACTGGTGGTGGTTACAGATTTCTGATAAACCGAGGGGGGGAAAACCACCCCAGCTTGATTTCATTCTCTTGCTGGTTCTTCCTGTAGGTTAACTACTTGCCTGGGGTATCAACTTGAATATTTGTCACCTATGAGACAATTGGTTCTGGAAACCAATCTTACAGATACCTTTCACAGTTCTAATATGTCTTAAAGTTTGTTGTGTGGCATGTCCTCATACTTACCAGCAGCATTCATACCCTTTGTAGATTTGTCTCACTTCTACTCTTACACGCCATAATGAGTACAGAAATCTTTGGAAAGCAAGTCATTCCCCTTCTTTAGGAAGAACTATCATTTCCATTGGTCTTCATAGGAATTCAAAAACTTCAAGTTTTTACTAGCCCACCTTGGTTTCTCATTACCTGACATTTTAAGACTGTGTGTATGTTTTATTTCCTTCACTGTTTCAAACAATCTATAGCTATTAGCTCTTACTGTAATTGATCTATAAGTTTATAGTTGATCTATACTTTTATATATATACCCCCACCTTCTCTTCAGAGAATCATAGAAATCCAGAGTTTGAGAGTATTTGAAGCATTATCTGAGTATCCATCCTTAGCTAACGCGCAGATCTGTTAAGAATAATAATAATTTCAAACACAACAGTAATAACATCATAGGCATTGTTATTTTAGGTCAATAGGGATAAAGTTGAAAGAATTCCCAGTGTGTTAGTTCATTGGTTAGTTATTAAAGTTAGGGTGAATCATTTACTACCCCATTGTCATAAATGGTAAAGTTACTCCCTTTCACTCACTAATCACGAGCTTCTTTGTGTTTTAAGCATACTGTTAACATAATCAAATTTGTTTTCTGAATCATTAGTTATAGACTCTTAGAGCTCACAGTGACACTAGAGTTTACAACAAAGGAATTTTCTTCTATTGTTGCCATATTTAGCTTCTTTAGAAGCAAGTTACCAGATGTTGTCATTGATAACACTGAGATTAGAATTCAGAGGAATGGGGTTTTGCTGGTTGTGCAAGTAAGGGAGGTCTTTTTTTCCTCCTCAGATAGAGAAAAATAACCAAATCATTTTCCCTTTGAACTGTAGTATCAGCAGCGTCGCCAGCAGGAGAATATGCAGCGTCAGAGCCGAGGAGAGCCCCCACTCCCTGAGGAGGACCTGTCCAAACTCTTCAAACCGCTGCAGCCCCCTGCCAGGATGGATTCGCTGCTCATTGCAGGTATTGTTAGCCAGTGCAAAACCTGGCTGGCTTTCTCTGTTGTTTAGGAAGAAGATGACAATGATAAAATTTGCAAACAGAAAGAGATGCCATAAAAGCTAGTATATTCTAAGTGGTTGGAGGGTGAATTTGAATCTAGCACCTGTAATTTCTGAAATTTCAGAATTTTTAAATCTTTGTTATTTCTTGGGTCCAAAGCGCTTCACTCTGTGGGTATCTAAATATTTTTGAGATGGCATTATAAACTTTCTAAAATGGAAAGGTTTTATTTGAGTTATCTTTCATGGAAGCTGAGAAAAAAATGTTACAATCTCATAATGCAAAAGATGATTTAGCTCAGACCTCTTACTTTTCCTCTTCTAGCCTAGCACTGTACAGTGGGTGCTTGAATTAATTCAAGAAAATATTTCCGTTACTTTGGCTTAAATTTTGGCAATAACCGTGTAATTCTGGATGAACTTTTCTCTGGGTATACTTAACATTTAACACCACCTTTAAGCAGTAGAGATCCTGTGTCCTATGCTAAGACTTGATTTTGAATATATAACACTCATGCTTTTATTTGGCTATAATCTTATTTCTGTAGAAATGTTAAATGCTATTTGATTCAATTGGCTAGTTGTCTGTGAGAGGTTTTATTAGAGTGAAAATCCTACTTAAAGAAAAGCTAATCTTCTGCAGTTTCTCATTTCTATTGACATATTTTTAGTGTGGGGGAAAAACATCCAAATTCCTAAAAACTTTTTAGTACACATATAAATTAAATTTGGGAAACTGAGATGTAATTCCTTTCTTAAGGTCCAGTTCAAACAGAATTGTAGTTCTTATACTTTCAAGAAACATTGCATCAGATTATATTATTAGTTTTAAGACATAAAAAGCAGTGATAGAGCCCTTTCTTCAGGTGGACCCTCTGCTGTTGCTCTGCCTTGGCTCAGAGGACTAACACTTAGCATTTCCAAAACACAGACTGAAAACTACTATACTTGTTCACGTCTGGGTCAGGTGGGTCTGGTTGGATTGCAGTTCTGTGATTTTATTGTTTGTATCTCCTTTCTACCTGCTAAGGTGAGCCAGTGCTATTTTCTTAGTACATTGGGTCATTACATTTTGATTGACAACTAATATGTCCTTAGGGCTTTTTAAAAGTAGTTTTTCTTCATTCTGCATGTAGTCAAGAGTGGAAGACAGCTTATTTTCAAAAGAACTGATATTCCTTATCCCTTATGGAAAAACAGACTTAATTCTTATAAACTCTTGATTCAAAACAAAACAAAATACTGATGATTCTTTATTATGTTGGTTTTCTTGTTTGACTAGTGTTCTGGGTCATTTTACAATTTGTGGAACATTATGACTCTCTTTTTTCTCTTTCTGAAATGCACAGGCCAGATTAACACTTACTGCCAGAACATCAAGGAATTCACTGCCCAAAACTTAGGCAAACTCTTCATGGCCCAGGCTCTTCAAGAATACAACAACTAAGGAAAGGAAGTTTCCAGAAAAGAAGTTAACATGGACTCTTGAGATCACACCAGGGCCCCTCTTGGAAGAAATATATTTACATATTGAAAAGCACAGAGGATTCCTTTAACATCATTGCCGTTTTTGGCTGTAACATCTTTCTAGCCAATAATAAAATAAAACAAAATTTTGACTGCTAGCTCATTTGGTTTTAGATGTATTTTATCTCACTTACTTTTGCTTTGCTTATACTTGTTTGTTTCCCAAAGATAAAACAACATTTGACCAGAAGTTTCACCAGACTCAGAACTATAGACTTCACCACCTTTGCAAACTCTTGGGTGCCACATTTCAACCGTATGTTCCAGTGCTGCTTATCCCGACTCTTGACCTGGAGGCCTTGGCACCCACTGTGAATTTTTGTGCTTCATTGCTCCCAAATGAGCACCCCTGGAACCCAGGCTTTATGCACTTGCCCAGGCACCCCTTGTCCCTGGGCCTGGAATCACTTGGCCACTTTTTCATTCCTTCAGGTGATGGTCAACAATCCCCATACTCAGGCCATTGGACACAGGAATTTCTCAAAAAGATAATTCACCACAGGACCATATTTCATATGAAAGTGAAATTCATTTTGTTTATATTATTTTATTTAGGACTTCATGTTTATCGTTCCAAACCATGAAATAATACCCTGTTAACAGTGAGTATTTTGAGTAGGGAAGAAGGAATTGGGAGGAGTACATTAGAAAAATATATTTTAATAATTTTATCTTTGAAATATTATCAAAGGTCCTTCTATTTGACACCAAAATCAGTGAGATCTCCCAGTTGGTGGAGACTCTTAGATGGTGATCTCCTAGGAGGACTATCAAAAAAGGGGATGGATAAATGGTCAGGAGAATTGGGAAATCCATTTTTTCAACAACACTATTTTGGAGGCACCACTGGGGCTCTAGTATCAGGCAGCCAGGTTGAAACCCGGCTCTTCCCCTTTAGTGTGTTCTTAGGCAAGTGACTTAACCTTGCTGTGCCTCACTTTCATCATCCAGATGAGATGAGAAGTGGGAACAAGCGCTTTACCTCAAAGAGTGGTCGTGAGTGTGGAAGAAGTTCATTAGGGATCGGGGTAAAGCACGCAGAGCGGTGGTTGGTATCCAGCAGCCGCTCATACATATTTATGATGAGTGATGCACTCTAGGCAGTCTGTCCAGGAGGTTGGATTGTTAGTTGGGTTTTGCTTTTAAAAAGTTTAGGGCCTTGACCATTCTAGAATGCAGGTGCTTGTGAGTATGTAATTATTTCCCTAAGATAAATTCCTAGAAGTGGACTTACTGGTCAAAGGGTATGTAAAACGCAAGGCTTTTTTTTTAAAATCTGTTTTGCCAAATTACCTTCAAGAAAGGTTCAGCTGATTTGCACTCCCACCCACGATGATTCTTTATTTGAGTCAGAACACATTTGAGTGTGACTGTGTTAGGCAGAGGGGATATGTTATTGATAGATAAAACTGGTCATGGTTCCTGCCCTTGTGGATTGTATACTCCATTGGTTCATTTCCCTGCATTCTAATTGCCTAGATTGGGAATTTTACTGCAGAGTTAAACAAAGCACCCTTAAAGTATCAAAAAGCAAAATAAAACGAAGGAAAATCAGTTCAAACATAACCTTAATTACTGTATTTCTCATAGTGTAACATTAATTTAACAGAATCAGTTCAATTATGTTTTTTAAAAGTGTGATTCTTAAGTTCCTTATGATTGTTTAGATTTCCATAACTCAGTGAAATGTGAATACACACCTAATGGAGGATTTCAGTAGTTTTTGATTTAGGAGTTATCGTAGTGGGAAAAACTGTTTAGGAAAACATTCAGTGGAAATTAAATCGCCACAGTATGTAGTGTTAGGGAATAGCTTCTGTTCATTTGATTTGAGTGCTATATTCTGACATTTTTCAGGAACAAATACATGTGGTTCATCTTCTATAAATATTTGCAGTTTCTTCAAGTTGGAATGAGAAAAACTCATAAACTGCGTACCAGGTCTAATAAATCATTCACTTACCCCAAGAACAAAAAGACAGGAAAAGCTAGCATGTTAATCTAATGGAAAATTGAAGAACCAAGAGAGTAAAAGATATTTGACATTAACTCTATAGTCATTGATAATGTTTTATAAAGTGCTAGAAAACAGCATTATTCTTAATCTTAAATTAAAATGCCTGAGGGAATGCATCTTTAGCCTGCTTCATATACCTTATTCTTTTAATATCAACACAAACTAAAAGGATCTTTTACTCCCAGCTTTGGAAACTTAGAGATTGAGATATGGTTATCTGATGTTAGCCTAATTAATAGAGCTTCGTGTAGTTTCCCATTTACAGCATCTAAATATTTAAATTTTAGTGTCCTCTAGAATGTTACATTGTTCACACTATGGTTTTTAACATCCTTTAGAAAACTTATGTCAGTTTCACTTTCAAACGAGGCTGGCATTGAACTCTGTGGGTATCAGAATGGTATGAAAGAATTTTTTATTTTCGTTGTAAACTTAATTTTTATAGTAAACATTTTTCAACCAAATTAAGTATGTAATATACCATTTGTCAATTTTTTTCTTCTATTCTCATTGGGCATCTTTTTCTATGATAGTTCTGTACTTTATTTCATCCTTTTTTTCATGTAAGAAGTATTTATCAAGTACCTACTACATGTCAAGCACAGATTCTGTCTCTGAGTTTATTAATCCTCAAATGCCTCAAGAGAGGAAAATGAAGTCTTAAGTAGTGCCCTGGAGAATGCTTCAGGCCATCTCAACAGGGGGTCCCTTCCTCCGTGGGATGTACAGAAGGGGTGACAGTGGTTAGTAGACATGTAATGAAGAGAAGGGCGAAGATCTGGGTCTATTAATATTGAAAAGCAGTTCATGGTTTCTGCATTCCATAGCCTAAGAGTGCAGCAGTGCAGGAGTTAGAACCTGCTTATTGGGCAGTAACTCCCAAATTGGAGTCTCACTCTTTGGATGGATTGGAACAGGGGTTGATGTGACTCCAGATTACTTAAGACAGGCAGTGGGGGGCTGGGGAGCCAGAGCTATTGGGAAATTACAGTTTGCTGGAGCAAACTGCTGTGGCCTAAAACCCATTGCCTTAAGATGTCTTTTTACATAAAGGGACACTCCTTATAATGCACCTTAAGCCTGTTTGGCTCCATGGTTACCAGAAAAACCCAGAATAGCTATGTGGGAGCCTCAATAGTGATTTTAGGGATACAGTCCATGGATGCAAGGAATGGTTTCCAAGAGCCACCACCCCCAATGTGGGGAGTTTGGGTCATTCTGTAGGAGTTTGGTGTATCCCAGACATTTCTTTCTGAGTACCAGTGTTTTCCTTATTCTCAGAGGCTGTTAAGCCCTCACATCAGTTGCCATATGATAAGTGTATTAGAGTCACAGTTTGATTCCATGGGATTAGATGCTGAGGTCAATTGCATTTTCTTATAATTAAGAATTAGGCAACCTATTTTCAATCATTTCATTGAATCAATGGCAAGCAGTCTGCTAAACATTGAATGTAGCCTCAGAGTCTTACTAACTGAAGTATTTATTCCCTGGAGCCATCATGAGTTTGAGGGGATAGGAGATGGAGTGCTGAATTCATGCTTAGTCCAGGATTTGCTTGAAGTCCTTCCTCTTAAATAGGCTGCAGATACATGTACTTTCCATGTGCATTCCCCACCCTCCAAAAAAAAGTATAAGAAATTTCTCATCCATTGATGTTATCCTGTAAAGAAAAGATGATTTTCTCTTTTAGTCCAAAGATTTTTCACTGGAACAAAAGTACCATTTTTTCATCAGACCCTTAGCAATGCAGAGTGGCCCATTTCCAAGTATCCTTATTTAAAGTTGATTGCAGTAGGAAAATATTCTTACTGCTTCTGGCATTTATGTCAACCTTAAGACATAAACTCAGGTGTCACTTTTCTTTCCTTCAGTAATATTTTTTTTCATTGACCCTTCTCTAGGGCACAGCCATGTCTGGCATCCTCCCTCTTCCTTTGTGGACATGGAGGCAAAGGATTTGTTTAACTTTCAGCAGTGTTTACCGCTCTGACGGTAAATGGTCCTTGCCTTCTCTTCTTGGTCCATAGTCTCTCTTGCCAATGTCTTACTTTGTGTGTATTGGAAACAGTTCTTAGTTTGTCAAACCCCTGCTTAATCTTTCCCCACCTTTGTTTATCTTGTCATTTGGCTTTCACTTGCTTAACTCATTCCTAATTTCAATCTGCCTATGATTCTTTAGTTTTGATTCTTGCCCTTCTTCGTTTTGAGGTTTTTAAATTGCATTTCATTTTTTAAAAATAGTCACAAAGATTTTAATTTTTTCCCTGATCTAATCATGCATCTTTGAATGTCATAATTCTCCAATCAGGCAGGCAAGTGTCTCAGTAACCTCATATCCTAGATCACGATGGTTAGGGCCTATTTTTCCCTTTGATGCATGCAGCTCCCATTATTGCTAATGAAAGGTCTTCGTGTGCATTGAGGGGAAACTAGGCCTCTAATGAGATACAGAGAGGAATTGCAGCCGATGATTCCACTTCTGGCCCACTGTACTATAACAGAAATGCACTCTTGGGAGGCAATGGGCCAAAGAAATACAAAATGCATGTGCTGCCTACGTAAAGTCTTAACGTACGGGAGGTAGGTATTGTTTTGGCTGATATTCCATACCTGCAAAAGAGGACCCCCGCACTTGGAGAAGAAAGTGAATAGACAAATTATATTTGAAAGAGCTTTTAAGAACAACCTCCAAATTATTAATAATATATTATTTTACAGTTCACAAAGTACTTGCTCATATATCTTCTCATTTGGAATGAGAAAGGAGTACAAATACATTAGGAGGCCAATGTGCTTGGTACTGAAATCACTAAAGGAAAGAGACACACAATTCCTGCCCGGAGATGATGAAACCAAATTTCAAAAAGGTTGTGATTAAGTGAAGCTAGCCCACCCCTAGGTGGCAGGACCGGGACTGGAGCTCGGGTGCTGCTGTACTCCTAACCTGCAGTCCCCAAGCCCCGGGCCGCGGACCAGTAGCAGTCGGTGGCCTGTTAAGGGACCGGGCGGCAGAGCTCCGCCAAGCACCCCCCTTCGCCCCCTTGTCCGTCCGTGGACAAATTGTCTTCCATGAAACTTAGGAAACTGGGGGGGCGGGGGGGGGGGCAGCGCACAGCAGGAGGTGAGCGGCAGGCAAGCCAGGGAAGCTGCATCTATACAGCCACTCTCATCACCACCTGAGCTCCGCACCCCCCCACCCCACCCCGTCTGTGGAAAAATTGTCTTCCATGAAACCGGTCCCTGGTGCCAAAAAGATTGGGGACCGCTGCTCTTACCAGTACATGCACAACTTCCCTAGAGTGTCACTGTGATTTGTTCTTGTTTCAAGATATTGTCCTTGTCATGGGATATCTTCACTTCTGTGGTGAGTCACTTTCTCCTTCCCCCACCAATTTCTGGGAACCGTTTCACCGCCTAATTCACCTCACTCCCCAAATTCATAGAATCCCAGTGTTGAGCTCCCAGTGACCATATTTATAATTGGATCAGAGCAGACACCTTACCCGATCAATGACCCTTTTCTGATAAACGAGATTCAGGGATGCTAGTACCCATCTGGGCTCATTTCTTGAATAAAGGCTAATCTAAACTCTTGTTGACTGTTTTGTATTCAGGGCTGAGTAGGGATGAGACGAGCCCAGGGGAGAGTCTGCCCGAGCAAGAATGGAAGAATGCTTCCTGGGTGCCTAACACTTGGGTTTTCTGGTCCAAGTCCCTTTCTGAGGCCTGTTTAGATTTTTCCCCTTGAGTCTCACAAAAATACATTTGAGTTTTCTTAATAACACTGCCTAAGAATGTGCTTATTATGTAAGAAAAATAACACTGCCTATTTTTTCTTCAGCAACTTTGAGTTGGTTTCTGTTGCTTTCAACCTCAAAAAAAACCTAACCCAGCTCATGTGTACACCAATGCTTATTTGCTATTAGGCTTCAATAGATTTGAAAAGCTGCAGCCTTAAGCGGCAATAGGAGAATAAATGTTACTGTATTTTGCAAATGAGTTGTTAGAATTTTAGAGCAGGAGAGAACCTAGCCCTATCTCTCTGCCACCGCTTAGGTCCCCATTCACAGATGTATAATAGAAACAGTTACTGAGAGCTTTAAGTATTGTTTCCAAAATAATCCATTCACCCTTCTTTTGTATTATTCCATGCCTCAGCATTTCTTGGAAAGCTTGAATATTGCTCCTTATATGACTGAGCCATTTTGTTCACAAGATGCTCTCTGATGCACCGTGGAGTTGAGGAGTATTCTCTATAGCATTTGGACTTAAAGGTTGCATACTCTCTCAAGAAGGGACAAAGAGTTAGGGGCTAATTTGAAAACTCTTAAATCTCCCATCACCTTGACTGCTTCAGCTGGGAACTAAATGGAAGAGGTGAGCTTTTGCTGCTTTGCTGGAGATTGGTGGTCTAAACAGGTGGCAGGGTATTCTAAATTTGGTTTGAGATGAAAACATTTCAAGCAAACAAAATTAAGCTAGATTCTTTTGACAGTGAAGTATTTCTTTAGAGATGCAGATGTCAGTTTTATTAAAGTACAAATCAACATTGGAAAGAGAATACTTGAGGGTGTGTTTGTGTGTTTAAGAGCTACTCCTGACAAAAAACTTGGGAAAAGCATAACTCACCTTTGCCTCTGACTTCTAAACTTATTGTGGTTTTGCAATGGTAATGTGGAGTCCATTCCTTCCCACTCCCAAATTTATGGAAGAAGGGAAACTGGAGTAATTTGTTAGGAACAAAGACATTTGCATTTGTGATGTTCATGTCATACTGTTCATGCTTCTGTGAATTCACAAATGTACAGAAATTCAGAAATCATATGGGGTAGGAGAGGGAGAAAGGGAAGGTGTTGATTTTGCATTTTTATGAAGCCCTGATGTGGCAAATCTCAGATGACAATCTCCCATGTTGTATCAACGGGCTGTAGCAATCTTGGAGTGGTCTGCTGCGAAGTGATTAGAGGCTGGCATTGCAAAACCTTCATGAATTCTGAATATATTCAGTGTTAGCAGTAAATCATTGCTCCCGATTTAAAGCACACTTGGACAAAAAAGATTATCTTCTGATGCTCTCATTACCTCCAGGAAGAAAAACCAACCAGCCAACCTATAGGAACGGCACTTTTCCTTAAAAAGAATTGAGTGTTGCTTACCCTGTCAGTTCGGCACTTCTGAGTTTCTCTCTATCTCTATTTTGGCAAGTGGGTTTTAGCTTTGCAAACAGAGCATACCATGGGACAAAAGTAGAATTACAAACTTAAACTTTCAAAATGGGGAGCATCGTGGGTCTTCCTCTGTATGAAATTGATGTTAGAGCACCTTCTGGTGTTCATTTAACAAATAGATGTGTCAAACGCTGTGGTCAACACTGGGGATTAAAGGGCAGTAAGTCCTGACCCTCCAAGGATTTAACCAAGGGCAGTGTTTCCCAAAGTGTGGCCCACTTGCAAACGTGTTAGAAATGCACATTTTCAGGCCTCAGCCCAGACTTACTGAATCAGGCACTTTTAGGGTGAACCCTAACCAACCACCTGTGTTTTAACAAGCGTCCCTGGTCATTCTGTCGCTTGCTCAAGTTTGCTGTAGTACAGATACTCACAGTGGGATCAAGTCCCCATAAACCCATCGTTAAGTTGAAAATATTTTACGTTGAAATGCATTGATTACACCTAACATCATAGCTTAGCCTAGCCTACCTGAAACCTGCTCAGAACACTTCCATTAGCCTACAGTTGGGCAAAATCATCTATCATAAAGCCTATTTTATAAAAAAAGTGTCGAATGTATCATGGAATTTATCGAATACAGTGCACTGTATCGGTTGTCTACCCTCGTGATCGGATGGCCGACCCGGAGCTGCAGCTTGCTGCTGCCGCCAGCATCATGAGAGAGTATCAGATCACGTATCGCCAGCCCAGAAAAAGATCAAAATTCAAAATCTGAAGTATGGTGTCTATTGAAATTGCATTCGCTTTTGTACCATCGTAAAATTGAAAAATGATAAGTTGAAGCATCCTAAGTCGGGGACCATCTGTACAGTGGTTCCTGAACCTCGCTGTGTTGACTGAGGAATTTTTAGAAATTAAAAAAAAATTATTTAAAAAATAAATAATAAAATAAAGTATGAAATGAGGCTTAGAAGTCTTTTTTTTTAAGTTATCAGATGATATTGAGAAGACACAATGTAATAAAGCCTTGTAGATGGGCCACCTCTATCTAGAGGTGAGGAGGAGGAGGAGGAGGAGGAGGGTGAGGAGGGGAGCAAAAGGCTGGAAGGACTCAGGTCCAGAGAGCCTTGTCAGCCATGAGCCGGAGACAACAGCAGAGCTTCCTTTACCTGACTGTGCTGATTGCAGCAGCCCCCATGCTGCAGCAGTGCAGACACTACATCAAAAGGACAGCAAATATGTGCCACTTCACAACCTTGCACTGAAAACTCCTTAGTGACATTAGTTCTGTTTTGAAATCTATGTTGAATCTTGGCAGTGAGAGAGAGAAATTGTGACAATCTGCCTCCTACCCTCCCCCTCAACTTCTCCTAATTAGGATCAAGGAGTCAGATAAAAAGCAAAAACAGAGAAGATTAGTATATGTGTTATTTTTCTAGCAAAAATATAATTCCCTAAACACAAGCCCCACAATTTATGGTGAAAAGCATGTTGATGTTGGAAAGAAAATAATCACACTGTTCTCTGCCATGGTGTTCAACTGGAATCATGTGCAATTTTGTTTGAACTGATATCTCCAAAATATGACCTATTAAGCCTTTTGAGAGGTTTTTTGTGGATTTGAACATCATTGATAGAGCACGCAAGATAGTCAACATTCAGTGAAGGAAGTTCTTCTTGAGCACCTTCATAAAACTGCAGGGAGAAGTACAGTTTTAGCAAACTGCAAAGTCTCGGCATCAAGAGCCTATTTAAAATGGGGAATACCTGGCCACTTGGGGACAGCTTATCTGTGTACCTTAAGGCAACTGAAACAAATCATTGGTGGCATTGAGAATAGAGTTCTCATTTTTCTTGCTGCCAATATCCCTTTTTTCCTCTCCACTTCAACTTTCTTTTTTTGCAGTGTTTTCTCAAAGTTTTTTTTTTTTAAAGAGCATATAGAAATTTAGATTTAATTTGTTACAGCTTGCATTTAAAACTCTGGAAAAACGAGAAGTAATTGGAAGATAACAGTAGCAGCTGCTTAACCAGTTGTTTCAAAATATGGCCATAAAATATTAAACTTGAGACTTGCTATTTTTGTGCACAGATGTCTGTCATTGGTTATGATAGATTTCTAACCTCCCTACCAAGTTAATATTTTAGGAGCGGGGAGGGGGGAATGATTATGACAAGTTATGGACTTATATTGTTCCTAAAGAAAATTTGTAATAAATGGGGCCCTGACTTTCCATATGCAAGCACTTGTTCTCTCTTTTAAAGAGACGAAAATAACAGCTCAGCATATACCATGTTGTTTAATTAACCTGGACTAGAAGGCAGCCTCAGATTTTGGACACTACTACTGGAAAGAAGCCTGGAACTGATGCAGCACATAAATCTAAAGAACTTGGGCTTAGAGGGAGAGTGAGCAGCTTTGATGGAAGATGCAGTTTATCTGCATCACAAATGGGAGGTATGGAATGGCTAAAGTGTACGAAATCAACATCCAACGACACACAAGGATGGAGCTTCTTCATTCCTGTAAACGGAATTAGCCTGCAGCAGTAGCATGGACTAGTCAGGTTATTTTAGTGAAAACATAGTTTCATTTGCCCCTGGAGCAAGGTACAGTGTGTCTCAAATTGGGCATGCCCACAGCAGTTGTGTGTGTGTTCTGGGGAGGTAGGAGATGGCTGCAGCCAGGGGAACAGAGACGGCAATGCCTGTGAAATGTTGCAGGCTCTTTGATGGGGATGGAGGGAGTGGAAGTACTTCCCAAAATCTATTCTAAGGAACACTAGTTTTGTGGGATATTCATAGGTATTATTTGAGTGGGAGGGAAACTTTTCTGATCAAATAGATTTTGGAAAAGGCTTGCTTAAACATCATCAGACTGGGTTCTTCAAAATTAGCAAAACCTTGAATATATAAATTGAAATGTAAAATTTTAAGACACAGCAGCATTTTTTTCACTTATTAACTGTGTGCCAATGGGCCAGTTGCTCCTGTTTTCTCATCTTTAAAATGGAGAGAATAATATTAGCTTGATCTACATGAAATTGCCAGTATTCAGCCTTTTTAAAAAAATGGCAGTTTCATATGGTTCAGGCCAATTCTATTATCACACTATGTATGCATGTAATAATGCATACCTTATAGGATTGTAGAGAGAATTAAATAAAATGTGAGTAAAGCTTTTTGCAATCACAGTAGCAAGCATTCATTAAGTGGTAGTTGACTGTGTGGGCTATATAACCCAAACAGTGAAACCATAGAGTCCTTGTTTCTAGCAGTAGCTCCCAGGACTAATACTGGATTCCAGGGGAAGGAAGCTATAGAGCAGGGCTCAGCTGACATTTGTCTGTAAGAGGCCAGGTAGTATATATTTTAGGCTGTCTATAGCAGCTACGCAACTCCACTGTTGTAGTGGGGAGGCAGCCAGCCAGAGATAAAATATAAATGAATGGGCGTGGTGGTGTTCCAATAAAACTTTATTTACAAAGTCAGGTGTTGGTCTGGATTTCACCCCCAGGGTTATAGTTTTCTGGCCCTAACTAAAGACTAAGGGAAGCAGTGAGTTGTAAAGACATGAAGACTGAATTGGGTGTTTGGAAACCTAGGTTTTGGTTCCAGTTCTGCCACTGGTTGTGTCAAGTTGACTTCTTTGAGGCTTAGTTCACTGCTTTACCAAGTAGCTCAGTATTTTCTGCTCTAATAAACTCATAAACTAAGAAGTGCATGGAAGGAAATGCTATAAAGCAGTCTGAAATCCTGTGCAAACACACAGCATTTTTTCTAGAGCTATAATTTCATTTATTCATTCATTCAACAAATTCATTTTTAGCATGAATCAGTACTGTGCTGAGCTTTGAGGATATGGTGGTGAATAAGACAGATATTGCCTTGTCTGTACGGAGTGGTATTTATATTTAGACTATTGTCATATAATTTAAATGAGAAGTGATGCTGTAAGAACTATTGATTCCTCTACTTTTTACAGAAAACCCTTTGTCCTGAGTAAAATAGAGCAAGGTAAAGGGGAAGGTGAGTTCTTTAAATATAACCTAGACTAGAGGAGGAGAGGTTGACTTTTCCCAAGATACCTACTGAACAGGATTTAGGATGAAGTCAGGCTTAGTTAGTATTTGAGCTTTAGCTACAGTCTTGTATATAAGAATACTATATTCTGTTTATATAGCAGATTCCACTTCCAGCCACAGATGTTTCTGGCACCTGGTTAATTTATCCAGGAAAGGCCAATGCTCATTAAGACTCCCAAGTCCCAGAGCTAAGTTTTATGGGTGGGGAAACTGAGGTACTGAAATGGTTAGGGGATTGACTCAGATCACAGCTCGCCGGATGTAGGACTTGGGCCAACACAACTGGTGGGCCCTAGGATTGGGACCAAAGCCTCCATCCCTGGGAATTCCTTACTCTCATGGGCAGCTGAGACTTCTCAGACAGACCCACAACTCCAATTAAACTTAAGAAGTATTAGAGGGACTTGAGGATCCTGCTGGGAGAGAACCCGTTCTGACAAAGGAGAGGCTTGAATCAGGAAACCAGATGCTGCTTCAGGGTGGAAGAACTTTGGCAGCATCAGAGCTGAGTGGGAAGGCTGCAGTCTGTCAGAGACAAGCAGCACAGTGTGGAAACACAGTCTCTTTTTTTCTTTTGTAGGCTGGTTGCTTCTGTCCCTTGAGCGGCCTGTATTAAGGTTGTGTCTCAGTGGAGAAGTATCCTGGAACCAAGATGGGTTTCTATCTAGATGGTTGGGATCATTTGTCACTTTCAGTTTTGCCAAGCCTGTCCAGAGTTGGAGCAAAACGTCTTATCCCTTCACCCCTGTCTGCGGCAGTGGTTACCAACAGAAGGGCATATCAGAATCTCCAAAAGTGGCTGCGAGCATCGGGAAGTGGGAGTGTTATGTACATTTTGAATAAGCTTATTTAATATTATGGTTTCATTTTGTATTTTGGAAATTAGAAAGAAAAGAGAACCTGTTGGTTTTATAATTTGCTCATCTTGGCATTTGCCAAAAGTGAACTACCAAAAGTGAAGTTCAATCAAATTTTCCTGGCCACTTGGGATAACCAATGATTCTAAAAATTGTTGGGAGAATGGAAGATTTTAACGTTTATCAAAAGGGGCATGGCTTTAAAAAGAAAAAAGAGGAGGAATGAAATAAAAATAGACTCTTTTCTAGTTGCCTCGCTGAAACAACAAGCCTAGAGCAAGGAATTCTGGACACTGTCACAGAGATAAAAAGAAGACCGAAAATAGCAAAATGCCACGTCTATAAAAGGGCTGAATTCCAGCTTTCATCAGGGAAAAGAATGGGTCAGCGAGTGGGCTTTGCATTGCACTCAGAAGAGCCAACTGCTTAGGGTTTGCCAGAACTAGTGGGAGAAGGCAGTTTCAGCACAAGAACAAATCTACAGACATGACCTCAGGTCTCTGAATCTCAATTCCAGCAAATATGTCATAGATGTTCCTGGGTGGTATGAGGTCCAAGCCAACCAGAGTCTCACCTACTCCGGATTCGGAGGTCAAACTTTATACCTTGTGTGTTCAAAAGCCTTATTAGCTTCCTTGTTTGAAAGATGAGAAGGAGGATGCAGGATGTCAGGACTAGAACCCATATTTACATACCACAGTTTTAAGCCACCAAGATGTGGGGGTTTTGTCACCCCAGGAAAACGTAAACTATCCTAATTTACTAAGCTCAGTTTTCTCATCTGTAAAATGGGAGCAAGATTAACCTCATACTGCTACCGTGATATTTAAATAAATTAATGTTTGTAAATTGTATAGTTCAATGCCAAAATATCCTAAGTGTTCAACAAAAGGCAGCTACGTTATGCTGAGGTTACAATGTTGAGAACAGTTTTTCTCTTTAGCCATCAGCCTTGCCATTCATATAATACAAAGACCCTGAGGAATGGGGCTTTGGTATCGATTCTGCAGAGTATGCCTTTGGAGGAATTGGTTCCTCCAAGGCTGGGTCAGATTTGCTCTGACTGTTTCATACTCTCTCAACTGGTTTTCCCTGTGTCTGTGAGCATTTATTCATTTTACACATATTAGTCGAGCACCTGGCATACACCAGGCCTCGTGCCAGGCCTCGAGGAAACAGAGGGGAATAAGCAGGAACTGATGCATCAGGTGGAGGCCTACTGGTCTCCAGGGGAGGGGGCTGGAGGGGAGGAGGCGGGGTGAGCCTTCAGATGGCAGGAAGGAGCATCTCAGATTGCAGCCTAGTTCTGAGAAGGTTTTGGCCAAGTGCATATGGACCCCTTGATACAAAGTAGCCTGTCAGAGGAGTCCCAGAGGCAAGAAGGGGCCTGCATTCAGGGCTGTGCTCAGTCCATGGCTGGGAGTAGTTCATGGAAAGCGTGCACAATGCAGTGGTGGGCTCAGAGCACAGCAGCTGGGGCCAGTTGGTCGCTTATGTTCCCTGTGGCAGGTGACTTGAGTAGAACCTTTTTAAGGCCGTCACACTGCCTTCATGGAGTTAACAGTCTGGAAGGGGAGACAGGTATTAAACAAATAATGACGCCAGTAATCAGTGATTTGCAATTGTGATTGGCATGAGAGGTACAAGGAGACCATGAGGGGGCATCACAGAGGGTCTGTTATTAGGAAAGGTTGGAAGGCTTTCCTGAGGGAAGGATTTCTTGGGGATGAGGTTTGAAAGACAAGTAGGAGTTGGCCAGGGGAACAGGGGTGGGGGAGAGTATACCAGAGAGGGTGAGAGGCTGGGGCTCAGAGCGTGGGCTGGAGGGGGTTGTGGGGGGGGGGGAGGGGGAGGGGGAGGGGAGGAGGAGAGGGAGAGGGAGAGGGAGAGGGAGAGGGAGAGAGAGAGAGAAAGAAGCAGAGTTGATGGCTGACAAATGGTCATAAAATTCTAGGGGCTCAAAAAAGGATTGTTTCTGTTTTTTCTTAATTTTTTTTTTTCCCCTTGGGATTCAATGGTTGCGTTTTTTTTGTTTGTTGTTTTTTTTTTTTTTTCAGGAAAAAAGGATTTCTCTCCTGCCCCAGCTGAGACCTTGCACATAAAATATCAAAGAACTCGGGATTCATCTGCTCCTCCGGGGACATTGGGACATTCTGGGCTTACCGTTGAAGATTTTCTTCATGAAATCATTGATACCAAGGGCCTCTCAGAGTTGAAGAGAGGTCCCAGTCATCTCCACTGTATTAAAAAATGATAAAATGCTGAAACAGGTTATAAAACTGGTCCTGTGAGTATATCTCAAGGACTCAATATATCACTTTAATGTTTGGAGATTAACCACAAGAGTCTAAGTAGGACCAGGCACAGTGCCTCACGCCTGTAATTCTAGCACTTTGGAAGGCCAAGGTGAGAGGATCGCTTAAGGCCAGGAGTCTGAGATCAGCCTGAGCAACAGCGAGACCCTGTCTCTACAAAACAGAAAAATTAGCCAGGGATGGTGGCACGTACCTGTAGTCCCAGTGTCTTGGGAAGGCTGAGGCAGGAGGATTGCTTGAGTCCAGGCTGCAATGAACTATGATGAGGACACTGCACTCCAGCCTGAGCGACAGAGAGAGACCCTGTCTCAAATTTTTAAAAAAAGAGTCTAAGTAGAAGGCCAGTGGTGTCCTGCCCACCCAACCCCATGCTGCCACCCAGCCTTACATAGGCCCTGCTGAGTTCTCAGAGTGTGGGTAGCACTGTGCAGTGACTGTGAAGATGGCAGAGGAGGACTTGCATGCACTGACAAACTCAGATTAGTCCAGCCTCGGTGTTCAATGAGAGAAGCCAGGAGAGAAATAGATCTTCTGAATTTCCTCATGAACCTTTTTCTGAAATCTATGGCTTTTCTTAAGCACTAAGAAACCTTCACTGTTTTGTAAAATAGGCCAATCTTCTTAAAACCTGTTTCCCTTCACCTAATTGCCCCAGCCAGACCCTCTGATAATCAAGAATATCCATCCCAAGAGCACCTCAGATGATTCCTGGCCTCTCTGGACAGACAGGAGGCCCCACCTTGAGCTCTGACATTGTCTGTTTCCATTTAGTTCGAGTGCCACTGTTGGGGACTGTTGTCTTTTCCTCTTCAACCTTAAATATATTAGCAATATGTATAAATCTCAGCGACCTTCTCTTGGAGGAGAATTGCATTTCTAATATTACTTAAACGAAATCAGTTCTGCGTGATGAAGCATTTAATTCTGTTTTCTGCCCATCGATGCACCTGAAGAATGATTCTTATTAGATTAAAATTGTCTAAGACTGTATTAGCATTGAGTGTTTTCTCTGCTCCTTCTCATCAGAGAAATACTCCCTCCCACGCACCCTCCGTAGCTCATTTCCAAGTCTGTACATCTCATGGTGCATCTGCTGCTGCTCTGCTCAGGCCTGAGTAGCCGCTGACAGTGATTGGCAGAAAAGTGTTTCCAAGAATATTAAAAAAAAAAAGTAGAAGAAGAATAAAAAGAAGGAAAAAGAAAGGGAAAAGAGACAGAGAAAAGCAAACCAACTGACAGAGAGAGAGAGAGAGAGTTTTGCAAAAGAATGACAAAGAAAAAAATTGGCTTCTGATTGCTTCATATGATTGATAGTGCAGACCAAGATGCTGGCCCTTTGAATTGCAGCCACCAACTGGCATTTGCTGTGTCACCCATGACACCCTTATTTGAAACTGATAAATCCTATATTCAAAGTGTTGAGTGGGGTGTTCCTGGTTTGCATTTTCTCAGCCCCTCCTCTTCTTAGCTTTTAAGCACAAGAATCTGGGGTTTGCAAAGGACATAATGGGTGAGAGTGGGGACACTCATTTTCCTAGCATGCTCTACCAATTAATGTTTAAACACAATTTAGAAGCAAGAATGCTTAGATCCAGAGAAGGTGGGAAGGCCAGGTCTCTCCTTGCATTTGATTTGTTGTCCCTCTTCTCTTCCCATTATGGTTCCTTTTGGAAAAAAAGTCTTAGACTATGTTTACACAGCATTAGAGCAACCATATGGAGAATGTAAGCTCCAAAGAATAATTCTCCAGATGCTGCAGGTAGATGTTCTTTGTGACTTGATCTTTCTAGAATGAAGCCCTGAAAATGCCCCTGCACCTGCTGAAAATGCTGCAGTGATGGCTTCTCACTGCCCTCTGGGTACTGTTGAAACTACAATTTGATGGGCAAGGAATTTGGTGAGACGGCCCCTGAATGCCCTTGAACCTCCTCTGGTGCTGCTTTCCACACACACACCTTATGCTTCACATGAGGTGTCAGGTAGGGTCCAACTAGGAACACAGGAACCACTGGGAGTTCTTGAAACAGGGGGGACTGAATGCAGGGAATTGGTCACACAGGTAATGAAGGGCTGAGAAGCCAACAAGGGATGATGCAGCCATCCAGAGGTTAACAGGCAGAAAGGCACAGGTGTCAGGACAAAGGGTACAGATCAGGCCTCAGTCACCTGGCAAAAGCAGGAACCCTGTGGGCCTGTTGCCCAGCAGGTACAGGAGCCACAGATGAGACAGAGCTGTCAGAGTCAGGGAAGGAAGGAGAGAAATATCCTGGCTTTTCTTTTCTCTTAACTTCCTGGATTTGTCAGCTTGGGCTGCTATAACAGAATACCAGAGTGGGTGGCTTAAACAACAGAAATTTATTTTCTCAGTTCTGGAAGCTGGAAGTCTGAGATCAAGATGTTGGCAGGGTTGGTTCCTGGTGAGGGCTCTCTTCCTGGCTGTAGATGGCTACCTTCTCACTGTGTCCCCACATGGTCTTTCCTCTGTGCACATGGAGAGAGAGCGTGAGAGAGACAGCGCACGAGCAAGCACACTCCAGTGTCTCTTTCTCTTCTTATAAGGGCACCAGTCCTATCAGATTAGGGTCTCACCCTTACGACCTCACTTAACCTTAATTCTGTCCTTTAAGGTCCTGTCTCCAAACACAGTCACACTGGGGCTTAGGGTTTTCATGTGTGAATTTTAGAGGGACACAACTCCGTCCATAACACTTCCCATCTCCTATCAGTGCCTCCCATGGGCCAAAGCAATGGCTGACATGGGAACCTAGGAAATGCAGCCTACAGGGGCCAGCACCTGTGTGATAAAGAACAAAGCACTGGGTCAGACTCTGCTGAGCAACGTGGGGTGTGTATGTATGTGGGTGGTGGGTGTATATTCAAAGTTGGGATTCTGTTAGAAGATGAATGGGGGAATGGATGCTGGTAGGCAACAAACCGTGTCCACCACAGACTGATACCAAACTTCTTTCTGTTTCTGGACCCAAGCACACTTTCTTGCCTTGTTCCTGTTTTTTGTTTGCCTAGGGCCCCTCCCCAGCCGTTTTTCCCTCTACTACCCCTTTGCCTGGCTGGGCTCTCATCTTCAATGCCATCTCATCTATGGGTTGAATTCTTTCATTTACTGAAAAAGTATTTACTGAGCATCTACTATGTGTCAGGTGCTATTCTAGTCTCTGGTGATACAAGATCCAACAAAGTACATTATTTGCCTTCATGGAGCTCACATGCCAGTGAAGTCAGGGGAGGCAATAAATAACAAATAAGCAAATACATAATATTTCTGATGGGGATAAATAAAATGGAGAAAAATAAAGCAGGTTAAGGAAGACAGGGAGTGCCAGAGGTATGGGTGTGTGTCTATTTTATGCTAGATTGGCCAAGAACACCTCAGAGATTAGTAGTATCTAAGCAGAGAATTTAAGGAGTCCTGAGGGCTGTGGGAAGCTGAATAAGGACCCCCCAAATATGGCCACATCCTAACGCCCAGACCTGCGGATATGTTACCCTACACAGTAAAAGGGATTTTGAGGATGTGACAAAGGATTTGAGATGGGGAGATTATCCTGGATGTTCTTGGTGGACTTATAAGAGGGAGGCAAGGAGGTCAGAGTCAGTAGTAGGAGATGTAATAACCAAAGCAAGAATTTGGAGTGATGAAAGGAAGCATCCAGGAATGGGCCAGGAACCAAGGAATGCAGGCAACCTTTAGGAGCTGGAAAAAACAAGGAAGCAGATTCTCCTCTGAAGCTTCCAGAAGTAATGCAGCCATGCTAACACCTTGATTTTAGATTTCAGACCTCCAAAACAGTAAGAGAATACATTTGCGTTGTTAGGAGACTTTAAGTCTGTAGTAATTTGTTACAGCAGCAGGAAATTCATACAAGGGTATCTGGGAGAAGAATGTTCTAGACAGGAATAGCAAGTACAAATGTCCTGGGGTAGGAAGGTGCCTGGTGTGTTGTTGATTTCATTTATTGATCATTTTCACAATTAATAAATTCATTTAAATTAATTATTGAGCACCTGACACACAATAAGCATTTTTCATCACTCCCCGACTCCCAGCACCCTAAGCTTACCTCACTGTTAAAATCACTTCTTTATTTGTATTTCTGCCACTTGGACTATAAACTACTCGAGTGTAGGGGCCTAGATTTTTCTTTTTTGTTGCTCTGTTCTCCATGCTGGTACAGAGTAAGCACTAAAAAAAAATACTGCATTTTGAAAGCTGAAGACTTTTCAGGAAACTTTCCTCGGTACAGATAAATGCATGGGACCAAAAGATGGCCTGCAGAGTAGTCTCCTTGGGTGTTTCTCTGCCCATCATTGTCTGCATTTGTGAACTGGGCAAAGAAAGAGATGGTAGGGGGCACAGACTGTTCTTATGGTTTTCAGAACCCTGAGCTGAGGTTTATTGGGTGCCCTCCTCATCTGTGGGACAGTAAGGTCTGTCCTTTGTGTGAGGGGTGTTAGTGGATCCCTCATTAGTGGCACTGGGGATCAAGGGGCCACTGTTGCTGGTGAGGGGAAACCTAAGCTCTCAAGGTCACCACTTCATTAAAGATTTTGCTGCTTAGTTCGTATGTTATCCTTTGTGAGCCCAGCTGCCATGGTAACTGGGGAAGTTATCAAAATCCTGCAGGTCTGAGGACACACTCTCCCTGCTGCACTTCTCCCTGGGGTGGTCTCTGGCTCTTGTCTGCTTCTGGCTTGAGCACAAGCCTCACCAGCTGGGGAGAGAGAGGCGCTTTCCTCAGAACGCTTGGAAGCTGTTCAGGGGGCCTGTTTGCTGATTTTCAGACGTCCTGCTCACCAGTGTCTTGGTTCTTTCACACTCCAAATACTTGAAACTGCCACTGGGTCACCCTCAGCTCCCTGCAATTAACCATTGGCTTAGAAAATCCAGCTGTGCTCAGCATTTCACTGATGATTACAGATGCAGGGAAGGAGGTCAAGGCTCTTCAAGTAAGACAGTTGTAGCCGGAGGAAGGGAAGGTGCGTCAGAAGGAAGACGAGGGCCTGGTGTGCGTGCGGGGGCAGGGGTGCTGGGAAGAGAGAAAGGGCTGCCGGCGGGCAGGGGGTGGCCCGAACACTGGTCCTTAGTGGCAGGGCTCAGGGGAAATGGGGCAAGACAATGAGAGGTGTGTTTGTTCTCTTTTGGGTTCCACCTCCAATGGGCATGTGGTAGGCATTATCATTCCCGTTTTTACTGATAAGGAAATGAAGGCTCAGAAAGGCTCAAGATGGCACATGGCAAGGTCAGGATTCAAACCCAACGTGTTCTTTGCTCACTTTGGTATTTCTCATAAATTTAGAAAGATTAAAACGTTGGACAGTGGATCTGCCCCCTTGGAGTTTCAAAGCCCTGAGTCGGCTAGGTCACACCGCAGTGACAAATGACCCCATCGCTGTGACCTACGAGTTCAGTGGTTTACCTTGCAGTCGTGCTCCATGTCCGCTGTGGGGGCTTCGCTCCACGACCCAGGCCGGTGGAAGGAACGGTGCCTTGTTCGTAGTGAGAGGAAAAGAGAACGTGGTGAGCTCTGCGCTGGCTCTCGTGCGTCTGCCCACGTGTCTCTGGCAAGATCAAGCTGTCGCGCCAAGGCTGCCGCCGCCGGTGGGGCGGGGAAGCAAATTCCGCCCAAGGAGGGCACCGCGTGCTTCTGGCTATCAACACGGTCGGCCACAGCCAGCCGCCGTCACCATTCCCCGAGTCAGCTCTGGCCTTGGCCGCGGCTGGTGCGTGGCAGGTAAGACGGCCAGAAAGAGTCTCTCACGAACAGGCTTCTGCCACGAAGCAGCCCGGTGTCACTCTGGGCTTCCTCAGCCTCTGTGATCCTGCCTCCTCCTTGGTAAAGCGCGGGGAACGCCATCTTCCCGCGAAGTCCCCGGCAAGATGGCGGCGCTCGCGTCACTGCGCGGCTCCGGGCCTCCCCGCTCCCCGAGCCCCCGTCGGGAAGGAGGTGAGGGGGCCTTGGGGCCGAGGAAGGCGCGGGCGCGGGCGCGGGGGCGGGGCAGGCGCTGGGCGAGGCCGGAAGGCGGCGGCGGTGGCGCTGGGCCCGGCACGCGAGCGGGCGAGGCGGTGGCGCGTAAGGTTCCTGACGGGACGGTAAGGACCTTCCTACTAGGCGTTTGGCGTCGTCCCACTTGATGGCACCGCGGACTCGGCGTGAGGAGGCGCGCAGTGGCCGTGGGAGATCAGGCGAGAAAGAGGTCTCGGCTTCACTTACTGAGGGGCCAGAACCCGATGGCCGGTCGCGTCGGTTCCTCTCGGAAGTCGATTCCCTGGCTTCGCTGGAGTAAGGCTAGAGCTGCACTTGGCCCGCGTCTCAAAACCAGCTTTGAGTGTTGTTAGAGCTTTTGATTTTTTTTAAATTTCAGCATATCATGGGGGTACACCACTTTGGTTACATACATTGCCTATCCATTGCCCAAGTCAGAGCTACAATCGTGGACATGCCCCAGACAGTGCGCCCCGCACCCATTAGGTGTGAGTTTTCCCATCCCCTCCACCCACTCCCGCCCGCCCCCTGATGAATATTACTTTCATGTGTGACATAAGTATTGCTCAGTTACTACCAATTTGATGGTGAGCACCAGTGGTGCTTGTTTTTCCATTCTTGTGACACTTCGCTTCGAAGAATGGGCTCTAGCTCCATCCAGGATAATACCAGATGTGTTAATTCACCATTGCTTTTTATGGCTGAGTAGAACTCCATGGTATACATATACCACATTTTATTAATCCACTCATGTATTGATGGGCACTTGGGTTGTTGAGCTTTTGATTTTTCTTTCAGGAACTGTGGGAAGGGTGGGCTTGGTTATGAGTTTTTGCATGCCAGGTCGTTTGGACTGATTTTCTCACACTTAAAAGAAACATCTACCGCTTTAAATTCTATGAAGTTGTTAGTTCTTTGCCTTGAGTTTTCTGTGTCTTTGATGAGTAGCCATTTCCTAGAACAGTGGCATTATTTCGTCAGATGGGGATGGGGACCCTCCAAAAAAAATCCCACAATCTTTAACTTAAAATTTGTTCTCCAGTGTGTAGATGTGTGCATTTGTGATTTGAATTGGTCGTTAATGTTCAGTTGTCTACTGAAGATACTGTGAATAAATATGTAGTTCTGGAACTTCATTTTAAAGCAAGTCTCAGTTCTAAAAGTTTTATTGGTCTTAAAAGAAAGATTGGGCTAAAAGAAATATTGAGCTTAGTTATACCTTGAGTTTATTGGAAAATTGATATATTTTAATAATTACAGCAAAGTGATATTGCTATGATGAAGGAATTAGAATTTTGGCCAGAAAAATAAACGAATTCTGTTTCTGGAAGCAGATTACAAGTCTACCTAGAGAACTGTGGTTTTGGGGAGTGGATTTTGCATGTCCCAACAGCAATAAAACAAAAAAGTCCTACAAACATACATGAAATTGTTGTGATAACTTTCAAAGCTTCAAGGTAGTTTTGGTTCATTAGACAGGTATAATCCTCATATTCATATGAACCTTTTCTAAACACATGTGGACAACTCTAAACCTGTTGATCTTAGGGAACAGAAAAAAAAAATCTTCCTCTCTAAGGAGTTGTAGACAGAGGGCTGCACATATTAAGCAGTCAGTAAATGTTAGTTTGCTTCTCCTCCTCCTAATATTAAAGTTACATTTTTCTTAATTTTCAGAATATGTATTAAGTTTGAATAAAACAATTAAGAGAAATGATCTAATAATGAAACAATTGTATTCCTTTAAGAAATTGTTTTAAAAAGTCCGGTGCGGTAGCCTTGCAACATAGCAAGACACTATCTCTACCAAAAATAAGAAATCAGCCAGGTGTGGTGGCACATGCCTATAGTCCCAGCTACTCCAGAGGCTGAGGCAGGAGGATCACTTGAGCACAGGAGTTTGAGGTTGCAGTGAGCTATGAGGTTGCAGTGAGACCCTGTCTCAAAAAAAAGAAAAAAAATTCCGTGGAAACTCTTCCTCCCCACCTTTTTCATGTATTAAAGTTTTAGGAAATATTTTTGAGATTGCAGATTTTAAAAAAGTCCCACCCACAAAGGGTTCTTTTAACTTTTTGATTTAGTTACCAATATTTAAAAACCTGTCTCTGTCTCTGTCATGTGCACTGCTGCATCCCCAGTGGTTAAAATCTGGCACATAGTAGTTGCTTAATAAATACTAGTCAAACTAATGAGTGAGACAAAAATGAAGCTGTGAACAAGAATGAATGAAATGAATAGGATTTGCCGTCTGGGAGGGGACTGTGTGCCACAGGATAGAATGAGGACCCAAAGTGCAGAACCAAGCTGCTTTCAGAACTTGCTTGTCAGCACCTGTCACTACTGGACCACAAGTTGGGTCTCCTGCCGGGAGTTAGGTGCTGTGCACTCAGACTGGGGTGTGAGTTGGTAGCTGCTGCCACTAAATCACGAATTACTAACTCGTGCTAACTAGTGCAGATATGTTTTATTTGATCTGCAAAATACTTTTAAACTTTTTGACATTGTCACAAATATTTAAGCATTAGGAGATAGCCCATAAGCATTCAGCTTCTCTTGAAAAATCAAGAGATATGGCAACATCGGACCAGGAAACTTTGATGGCAATGCTGAGAAGGAGCTTCTCCCTCCAGTCAAGGCACACACTTGGCCTGTTTGCTACTGACCCCATCACTCCTGCTTTACTTTAGCTTGTTTCCTCCCTGGCCCCCATAGGCCTTTAGTTTGAGAAATGGGGAACATGTTCACCCAGGAGCAGCTAAAGTAACAGGGTGATGGATTGTCTGGAAGAGGGAAGACTACATGTGGGTGGAATAGCTGTCTTCAGGTAGTAAGTTCTGTCACACCTGCAAAGGGCCAGGCACGTTCTGTTTTTCTCCAAAAGGCTGGTGGAACCAGGCCAAGGGTTGGGGAGAGAGGGAAGCTGAGTTGGGCACAAGATAACCAGCAGACGTGAAATAATTCCTGAAAACCTGCTACATGCCAAGCTAGGAGCGGGGGATAGAAAGACAAATAAGACACATGGAATTCCTCTCTCAAGGACTTCATTCAAGTCTAGCTGGCAAGACAGACACCTAATTAACACAGTTTGTTAGGAGCTAAGGTGTATGTAAATAACAGCACTAATTTCAATGGCTCTTGCTAGGTGCCAGGCACTGTTCTTAGCTTTTTATATATGGTAACACATTTATTTCTTACAATAACCCCATGAGGTAGGTGCTATTACTTTATGTCTTAGTCTGTTTTGTACTGCTATAACAGAATACCTGAAACTGGGTAATTTATAATGAACAGAAATTTATTTTCTCACAGTTCTGGAAGTTGGTAAGTCCAAGATCAAGGTGCTGGTATCTGTTGAGAGTCTTCTTGCTGTATCAGCCCATGGTGGAAGGGAGAAGGGCAAAGCGGGGGAGCTGAATTTGTACTTTTATAACAGCACCAATCCCACCCAAGAGGGTGGAGCCCTCACGGCCTAATCACCTCTTAAAGGTCTCACCTCTTAATACTGTTACCTGGCAACTAAATTGCAACATGAGTTTTGGAGGGGACAGACATTCAAACCATAGCACCTTATTTGGTCTAGAGGGTTTTTACACTCTTTGACTTAGTCATGCATATGCAAAATGAGGAGTTAGACAGATGAGGAACTTGAGGCAAAGAAAAGTTAAGTAACTTGCTGATGGTCACACAGCGGGTAGTCTCAGAGCTGGGGCCCAAGCCAGGCAGCTTGAGCAACAGAGTGCTTGCACTTAGCCAGCCATTCATCCTGGCTCAGCAAGGACTTCACAAAGGAGGAGGTCTGAGTTACCCTTAGAAGTCCAAAGGAGATTAGCAGATAGCTGATAACTGAAAGCCCTTCCAGGGGAAAAAAAAAATGAGACCAAAAGGAATTAAGGATTGGAGCTATCCTAGAGTGGAATCAGCGGCCTTATGGCTTGATTACCTGATAACATGTTGCTCATTTTGGTAAGTGCTAAGTTGGTGATGTTGCAGAGCTGGTTGTATGTGGCTTCCTCCAAAAGGCTCATTAGAGTTGAATCATGGCACATCTGCCTGCGTTTCTTAATCCTCCATGGAAGACTCATGAATGAACAGCATGTGACTAGTGTGGAAAATCAATGCAAGGTGGAAGCCTCCTTGAAACTGTCACTTCTGTGAGGACAATCTTGAAACAGAAATAAAGCCCCAAGAGACAATGGGAACTTGTATGTTAGTCCCTCACTCAGAGGAGAACTCCACAATTTATTTTGCACTGCAGTGGATAATCACAGCATCTTAGAAGCTCATGCTGGCAGTTTAGTGGAGCTTCTTTTACAAAATGCACAGAGTCAAATTAATTCTGGAGCTACCTAGAGACTGCTGGTGTTTTACAAACTGTAGTTTTTGATGTACTTCCCTTGGCTAGCAAGATTCTGGCATCCATTGTACAAGGGTTTTGAATAACTAGCGTCACTTTACCATCCTTCAAGGCTCTCACAGATGCTGTCACCATGAGGCCTTCCTGCCACGTAGGTGTGTTCTAGGTGTGTTCTCTCTTTCTTGAGGCTGTGGAGCAGTTTATCTGGACCTTTCTGAGGGTGACCTTGGAAAAACTGCTTACGTTCTCATTGTCTTATTTCTTCATGTACAAAATGTACACAATTAATAGTTCCTAGGGTTGTTGTAAGGATGAAATGAGATCATCTTTAAGTTCTCAGCACAGTCCCTGCACACAGTATACCCTCAAAAACTGCTTTGTTCTCCCTCTCCTCTCCCTCTACCTCTCTCCTCTCCTCCTCTTCTTCTGTTTGTCCCCCTCCTCTTCTTCCTCCCTCCTGCCCTCCTTTCCCTTTTAATTATTAATATTATTTGTTGTTTAAGAGAGTTTGGTCAATATTGCTCTATATCAAGCCTCTTTGTGGTTTGTTCTAATATTCTCATTTCTAAACAAGACATGTATCTGTCAGGGTCTTAGCAAGAAGCAGATGATATAATCAAATTGGGTAAATCGAAGAGTCTTTAGTAAAGGAACTATTCATAAAGGTTTGAGAAGGGTGTAGAGCAGCAGTCCCCGTCCTTTTTGGCACCAAGGACCAGTTTCATGGAAGATAATTTTTCCATGGACCAGGGTTGGGGTGGGGGGATGGCGAGCAATGGGGAGAGGCTGTAAATACAGATGACACTTTGCTTGCTTGCTGCCGCTCGCCTCCTGCCGTGTGGCCAAGTTCCTAACAGGCCACAGACCTGTACTGGTCCGTGGCTCGGGGTTGCGGACTGCAGGTGTAGAGAACCTACAAGGGGTATAGCAAAACTCCAAACCTAGGAGCAGTAGACGAGACTCATACCCCTGGATCTGAAGAGGCAATGAGAGTGTATCAGTCCACTTTTGTGGTGACAATCAACAACCTCAATATCTCAGTGGCTTATAACAAACATTCGTTTCTTGTGCATGTTACATGAGGACCACAGGTTGGCTGTGGTTCTGCTGGACTCTGCTGGGCTTGTCTGGGCTCTGCTTGTCTTCTCTTTTATGAACCCAGGCTCATGGTGGTCTCTGGCTGGGACATGCTTTTCTCGTGGTAGAGGACAGAAGCAAGAAGGCCAGAGCTAACAATGCTTCCTTTTCCTTATCCCAGTGCACATTTGGAGCTTCTGCTCTGAGGAGATGGCTGTCACAGCTGCTTACATTCCATAGACCAAAGCAAATCAAACTGTCAAGCCAAAATCAGTGGAGTGGGCCCTGAGAAAGAAAATGACTATTTGTGAGCAAATGATACAATCACAGGGAGGGAGTGGTTACTGGAACCTGGAGGCAGAGAGAATTGTGAGAAGAAGCTGCCTAACAGGAGCTGAGACTTTACACAGTGGGTGCAGCAAGCTGTGGAGCACACAGCAGGGATCTGGAGGGACAAATGCCCCAAACCTATCTCCTTCCTTCTGCCAATCTCTGGGTCGTCTTCCTTGTGCCTTATGCATCTGGAAGCCAAAGGCAAGGGACTTCATTCTGTAGTTCTTACAGGCCAGTCTCCTGGGCAGAGAAATGAGTGGAACAGGGTCGAGAGTGAATATGGAGAGGCACATGGAAGATGAAGTCGTCGTGATCTGATTCATAATAAGGATATTAAAATTGCAGAAAAATGTACCACAAAGCATTTCTTAAAAACTAGCAACTTCTCATTCCTAAATGACGTAGGAGGAATTCCAGGCTGACTGTTCGTGAAGTTAAAATGGGGGAAAAAATTAAGATGGCAATAAATCTTCCCTGAGATCCTGCTATAAATCTAGGGGCAAATCCTTTTGGGTGACATAAGGCATAACCTTTAACAGCTAATAGTCTTGAAACTGTTTGCATCTGACCGCTCTGAGTCCCTAAGTGGTTTCCATTCCAACATTGTCATTTATCTTGTGATATTTACTTTATTGTGGTAAGTTGCAATGTTTTTTTTTCTCAGCGAGTCTGTGATAAAATAAACGCAGCAGAGTAAGATGAATGCCAACTTGTTAACAAGCCTCACTTAGAAGGGAATGGAGCTAAGCCGGCCCAGCAAGAGGCATCAGCGTTTTGTCTCCTTCAATGTCAATCTGTACGAGATGGTCCTCTATGCATTTATGTGTTGTTACAGCTAAGTTGATGTAAGATCTCTAAATTCTGAAAGGTTCTTGAGAAAAATAGTGAAGGAGTGCAAAAGATCTCTCTAAGGCCTTGTATCTTCCCATTAACCTTTCCTCAAAATCTTTCCCAATTCCCTTTCTGAGGGGACATGGTACCCTCATGTTTCCTTGGTTGTCCAGTTACTCTAGGCTCTAGGATTTGGAGTTTCCCATCGGGTCTGCTTTCTGTAGAAGGAGGAGAACGTTCCAGATCTTCTCCCCATAATCTCACCTCTGCCTAAGGGGGGTGAAGAATTCTTCCATCCCTTCCATTGTTCTCTGCACCTATTTCTTAGCTTCCTTTTCCTCATCCCAGTGCAAGAGAAATCTGCCAGTCAGGGTGGTCAGGGCCTGAGGCATCGATGGAACCTATTCTCCATTGTCTCTCTGCCTGCTTCCCATGTCTCCCACAGGCCCTCCTACTCCTGTGCAGTAACCATACCCCAGGGCCCCTATTTCAGGTTGGCCAGACTCGTCCATTTGTCTGCTCAGGTCAGAAGCTTGAAGGCTGCCATGCAGATCTCACCATCTCTGTTCAAATGGGAGAAAGCCCAAACTTCATGCTTCTCCATGGAACACCTTGGATCACTTGCATTATGGGATTGTCAGGGGCTTGTTCTGTTTATGAAGAATTATGGTTTGCTTTCCTTTGACGTTTGTTTCTTGTGTGAATGCTTCCCCAGTGTAGAACTCTAGAGGAGAGGTGGAATTTGAGTTTAAGATTTGGGTACCAAAGTTTACCCCAAACTTAAGCCCTTTCCTTAGGCTGAATATCATTCTCTCTTTCCATTCCTGCACAATTACAGTTGAGGAGATACCAAGCCACACAGAGGACTCAGTGTTGAAAGAACTGAGTTTTGTTCCTTATCAAACAGAGTTTAGTTGCAGCTAACATAAACTACTCCAGCTACTTTTAATCAGAAATGGAATTAGGCACCCATAAAATCCTTGAAGGGCAAGAGGAGTGGGCTGGCCTTCCAGAGTGACTGACTTCCAGAACAACACCGCAGAATCAGCCCACTTGGGGAGCTGCCACCTCTGCCACAATCCTGAAGCATGGGAATCCAAAAGCAGACACGGCAAATGATGGGTCCAGGAACACCCCATCCTGATTGTGATCTGGGGCGAGGAAAAGGTCATGGCAGCCATTGCCTCAGCACTGTGCCACAGCTTCCAGATCCACATCCACAAAACACAGGCCCCCACCCTGCCTCTTACCCCCATGCAGACAGCAATTGGACACTGGCATGTTTGCCATTGTCACTGCAGGAAAATCTTGTGCCCCCATCAACAAGATGGTCAACAGCAGTGTCAGAAGGACCCAAAATGAGACCTTTACCTTTGTCACACTTTCCAAATCTCGTGCAATTGTAGATGTTTGGCTAACCTAAATCATATTTAAATTTTAACTGCAAGAGATTATGGGAAATACCACTTTTAGTTTTTTGGTCTTTGCAGTTTGAGAAGGAACACTAGGATAACAGGTATGCCAGGATAGTGAGTTTTTGGCCTGGAATCCACAGTTAAAAAATACATTTTAATTAAAACCAAGATTGTGTGTGCATGTGTGTGTGTGTCTGCATGTACATGTATGCATGGGGTCACAATATTTTACAAAACGATTCAAACTTTCCTTTGTACGGAAAGTATCGAAGATACAAGATACAAGAAACATTGTACATAAGACAATGACACCTCAGTTCCCTTCAAAGTAGGCACCTTGGGACCTCACAACGTTCTCCCAGTGTCTCTTAACCTAACTCATACACGTACAACATTCTCAGGTGTTCTGCTTGTTACAGGCCTTCCAGAACATGGATCACTTTCAACAGATCTTGACCATCTTTGAAGTGTTTGTGCTCACTTTTATTTGCACTGCACTCATTGCATCATTGCCAAAATCTTTCTGAATCATCTGACTAGTTTCTGTGGAGGAATGTTCAAGCTTAGTGAAAATTTGATACAGATTCGTTGCTCTACTTGCTCAGTCATTTTGAATATGATGGCCACACAGTGCACATGCTCACTCAACGGCGTCCAGCGCCCCACTGACTAGTACAGTGAAGTCATCATTGGTCACACGTGTGCATTCCAGTCCACCCTCCTTGGCTGCCAGGTTACATTGATGTTGCTCTAACTGTTCTCATTGTATTAACAATGGCTGGATAATTTCCGGGCAGACCTCGTATAAAGCACTCTGTATTCCATTCCATTCCATTCATTGTGTTCCATTCTGTCCCATTCCATTCTGTTTCATGTTTTAAAAAAAGTTAGTTGTGATAATAGAGTTGTAGATTTCCTAAGTGATTGCAACCTCAAATTTGACAAATACTATACCAGGGTAAGAGTGGTTTCTGGGCACCAATGCACCATATTCATTGCACATGGGCTACCCTGGAAAGGTTTTGTATGTTGCAGAGTTTTAGGTTCTGTAAGATGGCACTATCCTGGGTCCTATTTCCCAGGAAACATCCTCCACCGTCACAAATTGCTGTGATAATTTACTATGAGAAATTACCGGATGTGTTAATTGGTTGGATTGCCCTTCTTCTAAAGCAGCATGTAGGGATTTTCACACAGGTCTTTTCTCTTTCCTTACTCTGATTCAGTGTTCTGAACTGTGGGGGTTATAGAAGCAGAACAGCATTACTGAACCCACTGATCACACTCTGGAGGAGGCTAGCTATGACTTCTGTGCCGAGGACTTGTCTTTCTTACCACTGGGTGGTTGGTGAGGATGGATTTTTATATGGATCTCTGATACCTGCAGTTGGAGATGTTTTAACTGTGAGTCTTTTCGTGACATGGGCCTTCTTACTCTACCAGCAAATGCTCAGACCACGCATATAGTAATTCAGCCTTCATGGTGTTTCCTAGTGAGGGGCAAACTGCCTTCAGCACCATTAACTTGACTTCTGAACCATGAAATGAGAAAAAGAGAGGGAGAGAGAGAGAGAGAATGGCCACAATTCCCATTTCCATACTGTTCTAAATATCTCTTTATTATGAGATTTCTTTTTATCTGCTCATTTAATGCATTAACCAAACTTTCCCTCCTGGTGATTCATGATTTCTAGATCTAATACTTAAGATTAGTTACTGATCCCTCCCTCTCCACCTGGTAAACTCCTATTCATCCCTCAAAATGTCAACTCAAATTTCACTTTTTTTGTGAAACTCTGATTCTCCTGGGCATAGCTGGCCCTTCCTCTTTGCTCCAGCAGCACTCTTTACATATCTTTATTGTAGATATGTAAATTTACATATTCTTATTGCATCTTGTGATTTGTTGTCTGTGCTTCCTCTTATATTGATCATCTTGAATACGGAACTTTGTCATTTTCATTTGTATCTATAATGCTTGGTCCTCGAATAAATGTTGAACAAGTGAACAAACAAATAACTATTCTAATAGTTCCGTTTCAAACCTGTTTGTATTTTGTTAAAACAATTTCTTTCTGCATATAACATTATAAATGTTGCACGGAAGACAACTAGCTTTTTAATAGAACAATAATTTTTTGAAAGGCTATAATTAATAAAAAAAGGAGGAGATACAAAGAGGAAGGAGACAGATTCTTCCTCACTGGGGACCTCCTCCTGGCAGTGGAGACCAGAAACAACAATAGCACTTACCATGAACCAGACTCTGCAGACGATGTGTTTCAAATATTATTTTTAATCCTCATAATAGCCTGTCCTGGCAGGCATTCCTATCTCCATTTTGCAGATGAAGGACATGAGGACCAGGGAATCTTAAGTCTAAGGGCATCTCACTGACTGGTGACAGTGATAGGCAGAGAAGCACGGGCCTACTTCTAACATCACAAATCTACTCCCACCCATGTTGCACCTTTACATCTTAACTCCCAGAGAAAGCATTTTAAAAATGTGTCTGAATCAGAACAACATAAATTAATATGGGACTTGAATTAGCTATATATCTCATACAATATAGGTCATGTTTGTATTTATTCTTAGATAGGGTAAATAGGGTAAATATTACCAATTCTTTAGGGTTTTTTTTTTTTTTTGGTTATAATAAAAATTTGAGACCTACACAACCTATGACACCATGGATGGTGATTGATCCATCTTCTCCATGTCTGATTCATTCCCCTTCTCTGAGCCCTTTTTCTTTCCACCTCTCCCCCTTCCCACCAGGTATATTTTCGCCATTAGTCTCTGTGGTAGAAATTGCTAGTTACCTCCTAATATCCAGTTCCCCTTCACCCTTGGTAATAAGGACCTCGATTTTCAGCTGAGCAGATTGCCACCAGCTAAAAGACTACATTCTCCAGCCTTCATTGCAGCTAGGTAAAGCTACGTGACTGTGTTTTGGCCAGTAAGATAGAGGAAGGTGGCTAGGAAATGTGCTTAAAGAAAGAAAAGAGCCCCTTCTGTTCTGCATCCTGTAGTTTGAAACACAGATGGGATGGCTGGAGCTCTAGCAGCCATCTTGGAGTGAAAGGTAGTGGAGTGGGAAGATGAATGGAACCAAGGCTCCTGGTGATTTTGTGGAATTACCCTACCAGCTCTGGACTGTCTACCTCTGCACTTTTTAATGAGAGAACAAAGTATAGAATGTTTAAGGCACTGTTAATTTAACTTTTCTTTCACAGGTGGCCGTACCTTATCCTATCTGATACAGCCTTTCACTTGGCTCAGCAATGACTTGAACTTACGTGTGTCAGACTCCAAGGTCTTTGTTAGGTACATGTGCTAAGTGCCTGGAGTGAGGTCTGACACAGAGTTGTGGGGATTTAGAAGAGGACACACTTCTTTTCTTCCTGGGGTGGACAGAATCTCTTCAAGCTGGGTAGCATGCCATGGCTCTGGTTTCAAGGTGAGCTCCTAGCCGTGAGCAATGTGGACTACAAGAAGTATGTTCAACTCACTCAGTTCTCTAGGGGTGCCCAGGCCAAGGATACCCTTCCTCTATTTGCTGAGGTTTTGGATACATTATAGCTTTCTCTTGGCTAAGGGCAGTATATGGAAATCTGACTCCCTACCTGGAGTCACCGTGGTGATGTCACCATGGAGTCACATGACCATGCTGAGAGACACTGTCTCCTAGGATGCGGGTAACCCTGTGGTCATAAACAGAACAATGGGAGCTATAAGCTCTAAGATGTTAAAGCTAGAAGAGAACTTAGAGATGCCTTATACAGCTAATTCACTTGGTAGATGAGGAAATGAGGTTTTTAAAAGTAGCGTGACATAGCTAGAAAGGGACAGACCTGGGACAATTTTCCAGTTTGGTTTTCTTTGCCAAACATGGTACCTTATCTGCCTGGTATATTAGTCCCAATTCCCCAAGAAGCAGATGACAAGACAGAATTAAATGTGCAAGGATTTTCTTAGGGGAAATGTCTGTGTTAGAGAAAATGGGGAAGGAGCTGGAACAGTGTGAGGCAGTTGGCAGACTATGAAGCAAGTCTGACACCAAGTGAACAAGAAAGGGAAGAAAAGTCAGGTGGAAGCACCCTATACTGCTGTGCAGCCCAAAGAAGGCCAGGCAAGGCTGCTGGTGAGTCTTTGAACCACAGTTGGCTATTACAGGAATCCTGTGTCTCCCAGAAATAGGTTGGTTTTGGTATTCCTGCTACTGGAGCAGCCCATGGGAGGCATGGCCTCAGCACAAATGCAGCAATGGATTTCAGAGTTGGGTCCCATGATCAATTACACTTCCTTAGTTAGAGGTCCACCTTCTCATGGCTACCACACCTGGCATTGATCCTCTGCCAACCCTTTTATGCCCTGTGACATACTTTATACTTGTGTGCATCTAATTCAATGTTTTCGTAGACAACTAGGCAGATAGGTACATGTGAAGTTCTTTAGTCATGAATGTTTACTTAAGTTATCTCTTTGTGCGTGGACTGATTCTTCCATTTCTCATGATTTAACAGTGGATTTTGAGCCATGCAGTTGAAGCGGTTGAGGTGCCCTCTGATGGGGAGAAGTCGTCACTGAGCCTGATAGACATAGCCCCAGATGTGAATCATGGAATCAAAGCAGCTGCATTACCCATCTTTCCCACATTTGTTTGGGAGCAAGTCAATGGGATTGCTGGTTAATCTCACTGATCTTTTCCATAAATTTGTACTAAGTGAGACCTTATGCAAATTCTAACTACAAGCATGTGGCTAACTTTTAACAAAGATTATTTGCCAAACTTTAGTCAGGCTCCTGAACCTTCTCCTAAGCCCATCTGTGCACATCCTTGTAAATTCAGTTTTAGCAAGAACACTGCTAAGTCAATTTAGCAAGAACTGCCCACCCCTCTCAATATTTGCTCACCCTTGATATCTCATCAAGTTTCTCACCCTCCACCATTCCTCAGGTGATAAAGGCTCACTGTGGCCTGTCTTCGGCAAGAATCCCCGTTACTGCAGTGTTACCTCAGACATCTTCCATCCATTGACCCCCTGCCCTGCTCTTTGGGTATAAATTCCCACTTGCCCATGCTGTTTTCAGAGTTGAGCCCAATCTCTCTCCCACTACAAAATTCCATTGCAGTGGTCCCTATGCCTAATGCAATGGTCCTGGATAAAGTCTGGCTTACTGTGCTTTAACAGGGGTCATTGAATAATTTTTTATTTAACAGTCTTCATCACTGGATTTCCATATCTTTCTCTGCTTGCTCCTTTAGGCCAGGACTACAGGGTAGACAGAGACATAAACATGTGTTGTGGAGTGTGCACGCTGGCCCTCATGTGGGAGCCATAGAGTACCATGGAGCATCTGGCAAGACTGGGTGACCTATGACGCTTAGAGGGCTGCAAGCATTTCTTATGCTTAGCAGCTACCCAGCATTCTCCAGAACCAGAAATCCTGTATGTTGAGCATGTGTGCCCAGTGAAGTGGCAAAGGCCTTTGGTTGGGACTGGACCGGGTGGGAAGAAGCAAAGTCTGTAACAGTAGGTACTGCCTACCTAATCCCTGTTTTCTGTTCCCTCATGCTGGTGCTCATATTGCCAGCAGGAGGGATTCATTTACTTTACATTCAATAAACATTTATAGTGCATCACTTATGTGGCACCGTAGAGATGACTAGAACATGATTTTCACCCTCAGGTAGCTCACAGTGTGGTGGATTGGTGGACTCTAAGCAGAAAATTAGATCTAGTGTCATAGCGCAACATGAGCAGAGTGAGAGCAAGAGTCATGGAGAAAGAGAATACACTGCCATAAGCCAGGGTAAGGGCATCTAACTCAGCCTGCAGGGCATTGGAAAGACTTTCCAGAAAAAGCCTTATCTGAGTCTTAAAGGAAAAGCAGTTTACCAGTTAAGGATGGTGTAAGAAGGGGACTCTCAGGCTTGAAAAAACCAGCATTGTGTGGGCAATAAATTGTAGGCAGTTTGTGTTGCTAGAACAGCAGTTCTCAAAGTGTGGTCCCGGGACCACTGGGGGTCCCTGAGATCTTCTCAGGGGGTTGAGGTCTCATTCTCATTGTCTCGTGGGTTTACAATGGCGTTTTCCAAATGCTATATGAAGTGTGATATCACAATAGTTTTAATGTGGAAGCAGATCTGAGAATCTAGCTGTTATTCAGTCAGACATTTAAGAGATTTGCAAAATTGAAAAACAATGTCACTTCACTATTTTTGTTTTAGAAGATACAGCTGTTTTTCATAAAATGTATGTTATTAACATGTAATGGATTTCTTACTGTTAGTTTAAAATTAATAAAATATTTTTAAAATTCCTCAGTTGAAATTTCTAATATGGTGGTAAATCAACAGATATAATTTATATAAACAAAGGCTTTTTGGAATTTTCAATAATTTTTTGAGAGTCTAAAGAGGTTACATTACATTTCAAAAGAGACTGCGTGTGTGCTTTAGGATATGGAGATGGGGAGATTATCCTGGGTTATAGGGTCCAAGGTTATCCCAAGGTTCTTATAAAAGGGAGGCAAGAGGGTCAAAGTCAGGGAGGAGGTGGACAATGGAAGCAGAGGTCTGCGGGATGTGCTTTGAAGACAGAGGAATAGGCCAAGAGGCAAGGAATGCAAGCAGCTTCCAGAAGCTGGACAAGGCAAGAAAACACATTCTTCCCCAGAGCCTCCCAAAAGAATGCAGCCTTGCTAACGTCTTGATTTTAGCCCGTAAGACTCATTTCCAAACTTCTGACCTCCAGAACTACAAGATAATAATACGTTTGTGTTGTTTTAAGCTATTAAGGTTGTAGTAATTGGTTACAGCAGCAATAGGAAGCTAATACACCTGTCCCCCATGTCTATTAGCACCAAATCCCTCACATAGTCCACGAGTGTCCAGCTCAGAATCTATCCGAATTCCTCTCAGGGATGTCTACTAGCCAGTCTGTGCTTATAGCTAGTTTCCTCTTTGTGAAATCTGGTGGGTAAGAGTTTTTGATGTTGTATGTGTACATTGCGTGTGGTAACCAAAGATACGCAGTTTGGAGCTCTGTGTGCCCTCAAATTTTACTCTACTGCCCTCAGAGTTATTTGCATTTCTATTTTGCACTTATTTCATTTTAGTAATAAAGTGATAGTCATTGAGAACATTTATAGATTAATTTATGTATTTATTTAACAATTACTTATTGAGTACCTACTATACTGCAGGCACTGTTCTAGGCACTGAGGATAGAATGTGAAGAAGACAGATATGGCCTCTGCTCCCATGGGGTTACGTTCTACTAGGGAAGAAAGACAAGCCAGTATGTGAGTCGATACACAAACCACATCATATCAGATTGTGATGAAGGTCTGTGAAGGAGGTGAGTGTCATGGTGTGATGGAGGGTGAATGAGGATGCCATTGTGATTGAGTTGGCTGGGGAAGACTTCTCAGAGGAGGTAACATTTAAGTTAAGACCTGAAGGCTGAAAAAGAGCCAGTTACTTGAGGAGCTGGAGAGCTTTGGTATCAGTATTCCAGGCAGAGGGAACAGCAAGTACAAAAAGGCCACAAGCAGGAAAGAGCTTGAGGTACTTGAGGAACAGAAAGGAGACCAACGTGGCTAGAGCTAGTGAGAAAGGAGGTGCATGATTGATAGAGAAAAGCAGGTGGCCAGTCAGTGTGGGGCCTTAGGTGATGTAGAAGCAGAACAAGGAGTTTAGATTTTAAGTGCAGTGGAAAGCCATTGGGATTTTTCACACAGGGGAGAGAGATGATTTGTGTTTTGTTTTAAAATACGACCCTGGCTGTTCTGCGCAGAATGGATCGCAGGAAGGCAGGAATGGGAGCAGGGAGACCCATTCAGCTTTTTTTATAGCAGTCCAGGGAAAGATAATGGTCGTCAGATTAGGAGAGTAACCAGAGAGATGGATATAAATTATCCAGCTCATGACATACTTTGGAGAATGTGCCTATGAGTCTAGGTGACAAATTGGATGTGTCTGTGGAAAGGTGGGGGAGGGTGAGAGAAAGGGAGTATTCCAGGATGACTCCCAGGTGTTGGGATGCATGAAGGGTCCTTTTACTGAGATGGAGGAGAGGTAGCTTTTTTAAAGCAGAGCAGGAACTCATGAGCTTTCCTTTGGAAATGCTGACTTTAGAGCTGTGTGCAAGAGATGCAAGCAGCAATGTCAGGTAGGCAATGGGATAAATGGCTCTCTAGCTCAGAGTGGAGGTCAGGGCTTGAGAGTAAATTCGGGAGTCATGAAGACTTTGAGGCCATTTAGAACCCACCACCTGCATGTGATCACCAAGGAAGAGACAGTGTAGACAAAGAGGCAAGGCTACAACAGAGTGGGGTGTGCTGGCATTTAGAGTTCAGATAGGCATGTTGAAAATGTGCCAGGCAATGCACTGGTGCTTGGCGCCTGTCATTTTATTCAACCATTTAGTCTCATTTTGTTCCATATTGTTGTTGGTCATCTCTACGCTTTGCTTCTCAAATTTGACCATAATTGGGTAATCTAGCCCATACTTTTCAAATATTTCTAACCATTGGTTGAATTGAATGAAGGATGAGTCTCTTATAACTGAGTTTTCACACAAGAGAGCTGCTTCCTGGGACTTACTGTGAGAAGAAAGAAAGAAGACAGGCAGCTGGGGGAGAGAATGAGGCATTTGACTAGGAGAAAGCCTCTTGCCTCACCTGGTGGGATTGTTTGGCAATGAACCCAGCTCCATGAAGAAGAAAAGTCAGGAGCTTTGTCGCTGCTGGAGATATTTTCTGGGGCATTCTTCCTTGTTCTGAATGTTTGACTAATCCAGTCACTGACCTTAAACCAGCATAGAGACAAAGGATCACTAGAATATGGTGCAACTGATCAAAAAGGAGTGATTTTTGTCTTTCCTTATCTTGCCTGCACTTTCCACCCCCTAATAAAGATGGCACCTATGGATATAAATATGTAAGTTTGCCCGCAGGCTAATTCCATAGGTCGGAAATCATGCAGCAAGTGACCCTGGAATCCAAGGGGGTGGAGATTATAAGTGACTTTGGCAATTTACCCTACAATGAGACCTATATAGTGATAACCTCAACGTGTGAAGTAGGGTGACATCTTCTTGGTACAGCCAGAAGCATCACATGCTGACATCAGGAAGAGGCTAGAGAATGGACATTGACACTAAGTTTCTGTCTCTTTTAAGAACAAACTTAAGTGTAGATGAAGACCTGCTGGTAATAAACACTGGACTTTTCCCACCTCCCTCTTCTTTTCTGATATAGAACCTTTAAAATATTTATACTTGTGTGCATTTAACCATTTCAATAGGAAGATACACAAGTTCTATATTTTAGATGAAAGGATTTCTGAATTCTGTATATTTTCCATTTCTTTTTGCAACAAATTCTGGACTCAGAAGACCTGGGTTCTAGCCTTTTCTCTCTTGCTAGCTGATGACCTTGGGCTAATCATTTAGCCTTGCTGATCCTCAATTTCTTTAGCAGTTAGAAAAAAGTGGGAGACTAATGAGGATGATGTAGAAGTTAGTGAATGTTCCAGAACTCTGTGAAGATTCTGTGAAATCTATCTATATAAATGAATATAGAGAGAGTATATATAAAGGGTATGGAAATCACCTGGAGGTTCTAGAGATCAGGATGCTCTGAATCATCAGACAATGTATTCTGATTGGTTTAGGTTGCAAGCTATATATTGTGTTTATAAATGGCAAATTAGGAGATGCCTCCAAAATCAATTCTTTTAATTGAAATAACAGAGAAATAGCAAACTTTGCAAAAGGTTGTGAGTTTGTATAGCCAAATCCAGAGTTAGCTGATGTTTGACTTTCATGTATTCTTTGGGATGTCATATGGAATGACAAATTTGGAGCACTTATTCAACAAGCATTTATTGAACACTTACTATGTGCCACTGTACTAGGCACCAGAGGTAAGGAAGTAGGCAAGTTAGGCAAGCTCCTTGCCCTCATAGAGATCACAGTCCAGGAGATAGACAAAGAAAGAGGGAGAATCACCACACAATGTGGGAAGTGCTTCCAGAGAAGAAATAAGAGCAGGACACCTAGTATCAATGTAGAGGTGAGCATGTCTGCTCCAGCTGCATAACAAAATATCACAGACTGCATGGCTTAAATAACAGACATTTATTTTCTCACATTTCTGGAGGCTGGAAGTACTAAATCAATGTGCCAGCCGATTCCATTCCTGATGAGGGCTGTATCTCTGTCTTGTAGATGGTGCCTTCTCACTGTGTCTTCACTTCGCAGAGAGAGAGAGAGAGAGAGAGAGAGAGAGAGAGAGAGTGAGAGCAAGCAAGCTCTGATGTCTCTTATAAGGGCACTAATCCCATCATGAAGGCCCACCCTTATGACCTTGTCTAACCCTAATTACCTTATGGGCCTGAGCATCCTAATTTGTCCATTTTGCCTCAGAGGGCAGGGAGCATGTCTGTTCTGCTGTTTTGCTCAGACCTATTCAATTTATATTGAGTGCATGAATGAAGAATCTTTGTGCAGCTGCCCAGAATAAGCAACCCTCACTAATGGGGATAAGACTGATATCTCCACACACCGTATCACACCTCTGTGACAAATGACCTGTTCCCATGTGCCTCCACACCCCTCGTCCACGTCTTCCTTTGAGGCTCGGTTCAGATGTTGTATCTTTAAAAGCTTTTCATTATTCCCTGGCCAAATTAGTCAGGCTGTCTTCTATGTTTCTATGCACTTTGGACAGACCTTTATTATAGCATGAGCCACATGATTCCACTTATTGTTTGTGTGTCTCACTTAGAACTCAACTGTGAGGTCCTGAAGGTGGTGTGATAAGGTGGAATCTGCTTTTAATATGCCATGCATGCCTGCACTTGAATCCTGAGTTCACTCATTTACTATGCGACTTTGGGTTTTCTTCTATAAATTAGGGTTCATTCAACATTTACTCTACAGATATTTATAGAGCTTCTACTGTGTGCCAGGCACTAAGCTGATGCTGGGTTGAAATGGAATTTCTAATCTAGAGGAGGAACAAATAGGGAAACACACAAATAAGTTTCTACTTACAAAACTGTGATATGTGATGTGAGAGAGAATAACAGGGTACCCATTGAATAGGGTGACCAGGAAGGCCTCTCCAAGGAGGCGACTTCTAACTTGAGACCAAGGACAAAGAGAAGCCAACCATGTGAAGGTTGGATAAAGTGTTCTAAGCAGCATTGGTGGTGTGTGAAGGGAAAAGCTGAAGGGAGGAGCTGGTGATGGAAGTTGCTGCAGGATAGTTCATAGGGCTGAGGGGCAGGGAGCAAGAGGATGGATTGAGAAAGAGCCGTCTTATAACAGCTCTATCAGCTGCCCGTGTAGGACATATAATAGTTGCTCAATAAATACTTATTGAATGAGTGAAGGCATAGTTGAAAGATTAAAATCAGTCTTGGTTCTCAACAAAGCGATGAACTCTAACAGGGTAACAGAGAATTCCCTGTAGTTCTTTTCTTTGTTTTCTTACTGGTATCCCAGTTTTGGTCAACAAACCATGGCACATGGACCTATTCTAATGGGCTGGGCAATGTGTAAATCACCCCATGCAAGAATTTTGTTCGTTCTTGTTATTCTTCCCCACCCCAGGTCCCTGTGCTGGGTGCTTGCTTCCACATCACTGGGCACCAGCACTGTTGCTGATTTCTCTGAATACCACCAATGCTGCAGGCCTAGGCTGTCTCTCTAATGAACTGGGGACTCTGTTTTATGGATAACAAATCAGCCACCTCTCTGAGATTCAGAGTAGAGACAAATGTGAGTGATGGAAGCCAGTGCTACACTCAGAACCACACCTGTTCCCCTGTGACTCAGGCTTTGTCACTGGGCCAAGCTTGTCTGCTGACCCTCTTCTCCTTGGGGTGAGAGCTTTCCCAGGAGGCTTCTCAGTCCCTTATGCAAATGTCCTGCTGGCAGCCCAGCCCCACCAGCTCATTAAATCTGTTTAGATGTATTTGAATCCCAGAGGTGGATATAACTTAGGCTCAGACTGGGACGCCCAGTAGGCCTGAGGCTGCTTTCTGTTTTTCCTCCTCCTCTCCCCTCAAAAGCCTTTATTTTCTCTTCCCTCTCTGAAGAAAAGTCTGGTAGAGGCATCTGGGATACGTACTATTGATACAACATAGTGTTTTATGTCTGTAAGAGACAAAGGTGTAAATTGATTCCTTAAGTGTAGTAAGGGGCATACATATTTTTGGATGCTCTTAAAATCATATAATTAGGCAACTCCCTGTTTCACCCATGCTTACAGCTATTCTTTTGTGGTATTGTGCTTGTTACTGCTGGGGTAGACAGAACTGAGGCAAACAGCAGCAGTGGCGCCAGGGAGCAAAACCTGGTGAGTCACTCTAAAGCTAAAAGGCAGTTGGGTTGCTCTGTTAATTTGTCAGTAACAACAAAGCGTGGTCTCTGGAGCCAGGCACACTTGGTGTGGAATCCCATCTGATCACTCACTTGGTTTGTGAACATAGGTCACATTGCCTCTCTGTGCCTCGGTTTCCTTGTCTGTGAAATGGGTAGAATAATAGCTAAGAGTGCTGGCTTCAGAGTCAGACTCCACTCTCAGAAAGAATTGACGTTCAATTCTTTCTGGGAATTTGAGAAAATTCCTTCATTTCTGTGCCTCAGTTTCCTCATCAAACAGTGATACTAATATTAATAGTATACTTACCTCTTTGGGTTGTTGTGAGGATTCTATGAGTTGATACACAGGAAGTACTCATAACAGTGGCTGGCACATAGTGGGCACTGCATGAGTATTTGCTATTATTGTTGATATTGTTATATTGTTGATAATGCTCACCTCGTAAGTTGTAGGTCGCAGGTCAGTAGTTTTGAGAATGAATGAGAAACAAAGCCTGTAAGGAGCTTGCCTGGTGTGTGATGAATTTCAGCAAGTACTCCTATTAGTCTAATAACAACAACACAGTGCTCTTAGGATGTGAGGTTCCTGCACTAAATTTTATGTGAACCTCTTAAGCTGAAGTTTATAAGTTTAGGAAAGGGAGGGCTTTCAAACTTGCTTTTCACTTCTACAAACTCACTCTCAAGACCCAGTTTTCTCCGGGATCTTCTGTGAGGAATGTCAGAAGCTTTCATGCGTGTAGGAACTGCCCTTAATCCCTGATAAGGGGAATAAAGAGAGGAATACAGCTGAGTGACATTAGAGCATGGTGGGTTTACAGTGTCACGTAAAGGGTGTTCTGATTTCTCTGCTCTATAAAACACCCCATATAAACTATAAAATAAAATATTTACATTTTTACATACCCAGAAGTACTGGGTGGGTAGAATGAAGCGATTTGGTAGATTTCCAAATCCATGAGGCTTTGAGGATTCTGGTTTTGCTTCACCTGATGCAAACCGATACTCTGGATTCTATGGAAAGCACATTTTTATGCTTGAGTTAGTCTTAGTGGTGGGGCTGGAGACCATATTGGCTCTGCAGGAGCTTGAATAGAGGCTGCAAAGTGAATAGTGGCACTTTGAGTGAACGGTCACTCACGTTTTTGATAACTGAATTGGGGGGGCAGGCAGGAAATTTATATACATAAAATTAATGTTTCTATTTGTATGAAAAGGAATTTTAAAGGCATGTAACTTCTAAAAATTTCTACTTGCAGCTGGTTAGTTTTCTGACCCACTATGAAGACAGAGCAAACACCCTGTCAAAGTTTAAACATAAACTAATAGCTGTAGCTTGTAAAGGGGGTAAAAAAGGTCTGACTTAATAACAGATAAGTCAAACATCCACAAATGGTAATTTACAGCTGCAAAGGGCAGTGTTTTAAAATCATCCTAGTGAATCCTATGTTTCTGAAAAAGTAACTATGTATCTGAAAAATTATGTTCCTTAGTAATATTTGAGACAATATTTTTTGGTGTGTCACTCCAATAAGGTTATAAATCACCTGGTGCTTTCTACCTTTGGTTTCTGAGATTAGTTGGTTGTCACCAGCTTTGGGTTTCCTGGCTACAACTGAAGTATGTTCTGTTCACCTGCACACGCTCCATTGCTCAGCCCCACTGCCACCTTGAGGAGACGTTTTAGGGTGTGAATTTCAGCTGCCTGTGTGGGAGCTGGGTGGCTTTGGGTCCTCTTTTCTGGTCCAGTTCTCCATGTTGCCCTCTCCTGTCTACTCAGCGGGCCATGACATTGAAAGGAGAGTGTAGTTATTTCTTGGTCATTCTGAAGCAACTCAGCGCCCAGTTTTTGACCACAGGCCTACTACTTGTGGAGTGTTATGCTAGGAGAAAGGATGTGGCCCATGCAGAGGTACCTTGCAGGAGGCTGCAGGCTGAGGCAATTGGTGCTGCCCTCTCGAGTTGTACATCTACCTGGAGGAGAGGGCACCTCTGTCTGGCTTACACTGAGGAGCTTCATTGGCCAGCAAAGGGCCCTGGTGAGGAGTGCTGAGGGCCCTCAGGAGAATCTTAGTTTCGAGGAACATCTTAGTTTCATTGCCATTTAGCCATCAAACACCATGGTAGTGAGACTTAGGGTTTGAGGAGTTTTCTGCATTACTTTGGCTAAGCAGGGATTCTTTAGAAAAACAACAGCATCAACGATGACAACAACAAATGGAGGCAAATTGTGTTTGCCAAAGTTGGCTACAGCAATATCTTCCTGCTGCATGCTCTTCTAAAATAGGAACTTGCCATTCCCCCATCAGAAGATAAAGTTTGTCTCTCTACTCCCTTGAGTCCCATTAGTGCTCTGACCGATAGAATATGGCGGAACCTGGCCTGGCAGCCTCCACCTTCAGCCTCTTGGAAGTCAATGGCCGTGGAGGAAGTGAGATGCCCTTGGGATTTGCATGTTGTGAGAAGTACAAGCCACTGGGAAGGCTCTGGAGGAGGAGATGCCATACAGGGAGAGACCAGGGGAGAGGCCAAGGAGCAGGCTTCAGAAGGCTACAGCCCCAGCTAGCCTCTGCCTGCATCTGCACCCGAGTCCCCAAGCTAGTACTGCTCATCTGCGGCCTGTCAACCCACAGAGCCATGAGAGATAATACATTGTTATTTTAAACCACCAAGTTTTGGGGTGTCTTGTTACGTAGCAGTGATAACTAAAACACCCTCTCCCCTCCTGACATTTCCTCTGAAAACAAAACTCCATGTTTTCAGCTCAATGCTCTTTTGCTTCTTGCAAATTTATTTCCAGGAACTAGAGCCATGGAGAAAACAAAGAGTATGGAGTGTGGTCAGAGTTTCATTGTAATAGACTCCTGGTGAGTAGTGTCCAAGTTTTCTCATAAGCAGGTTTTGGTCTCTATTTCCTTACTTCATATTTTACCGCATATCTACCTATGCCACTCTTTGATACAAGATATAAGGGGACATATACACTCCATTCATTGATGTATTTCTTCAGTTGTTTTGTCACAGGTGTGACAGTGACTGAGCACGCAGGACTCTTGGGCATGGGGATTCAAAGACAAGGAAGTGCATCCCTGTCCTTGAGAGACTCTTTGTCACCCTGGGAGACTTGTGCATAGAGCAACGAATGATAGTGCAAGGTATCACCACAGGAAAAGGGTCCACGGAGTACTTCAGAGGAAAGGACACATCCAGCCCACCTCTCCCAGATTACATGCAAAAGAAAACTCCAGGGGACCTAACTGGCTGACTCCACCCTGCCACACTCTGTGCTGGGAACACTTTCTGTGAGAAATGAGTCCTGCTTTGTGGTCTGTGAGGATGGGTATTATAGTCACCCAAGTGCTGGCCACAGGCAAGGCCTTGTGAGCAATGCAGAACTGGTGACTGACTTCCACCTTGACCGTTTGAGACCGCTTTTCTTCTCACTCCACCCAGACGCCCCCAGGCTCAAGCTTCACTGACATTTATGGTCTTATTTACTTGATTTTCACTGCTTTGTACTGTTCACTAATTGTTTGATATGTACCCATGTGGCCTCCTTAATTAGGCTGCAAGTTTCTTGTGGGTGTTATTTTTCTCTTTTATTCCTCATATGGGTGCTATTGGGCACTTAGAACTCAATGATCACTTAACAGTTGGTTGATGAATATGGAACTGGATTAGATGGATCACAAAAACTTAGAAGTAAAAAGGTTCAGATATTGAAAGAAAGTCTTAGAGATACTTAGTCATTGGCAGAACTCTTAGTTGGTGTCAGGTATGGGCTGAGCATTTTTTGGTCCTTAACTATATAATTGTCATAATTCAATAAGGTAGGTGACATCATCCTAATTTTGTAGCTGAGGAAACTGAGTCCTGCAGGATAAATCACTCTGGTCGAGATTATACAGCTAGTTAAGTTGTAGGCCTGGATATCGAACCCATGGCATCACAACTCTGAGGTTCACACTTCTACCATGACACTCTGCTGCCTTACCCTTGGAATCAGATGTGCCAATCAAATGGGGTTGTCTGTCAAATATAGTGCAATTTTTATGGGTCTGGTCTCCCAATTTCCCCATGTTTCCCCATACTTTGAAGTTCAAAAGCTTATATGCATGGACTTAAATTTAGCAATCTCTCATTTCCTGCCCCTAACTTAGTTTGGATATCATATCCAAAAAGTTGGATCCAATGTGTAAATTTCTGGTGCAAGCAAAAAGTGCAAACCTTCCAGCATCTGTTACTTATAATTGCTCTGCATTAAATTACGATTTTGGATTTAAATTTGAAAAAGTACATTTCAGTACCAAGGTTTTGATGTGGAAATAAAAAAGGTAGGAAGTAACTGATACCTTCCATATTTTTCCTTTATAGAGGGAGATATATAAAAAAAATTCAGAGTCAAAGAAAGGTGCCCTGGTGCTTGTTCTAAGTCTTTGGAGGGGATTGTGGAATTCCATAACTGTGCTGGTGTTGAGGCCTGAAATGTACACATGCCTTCTTAAATCTAGATGATTGAAGCCTCAAAATTTTACCTTGAGCACTGCCTGGTTCATGTTATTTGTCTTTAATGGTTGCAGCGGTTCTCTGCTGCAGCTGGTCCAGCTCCTGGTTGGGAGACCAAGTAGAAGCCAATACCATCTGCCCTCATTTCCCAATCAGGTCCTTTGGTCAGCACATCTGTCCTTCTAGATCAAATTAAGAAATCATTGGATGAGGAAAACACATACAGTAAGAAAAAGACTAATTGGATAGAAATATGAGTAAAAGATGTAAATAGGGTGTGTTAGTGTGCTAGAGGTGCCATAACAAAATGCCATAGGCTGGGTGGCTTCAACAACAGAAATTTATTTCTCACAGTCTGGAGGCTGGGAAGTCCAAGATCCAGGTGCCTGAAAGGTAGGTTTCATTCTGAGATCTTTTTTTCTTGACTTGTAGGCAGCTGCTATCTGGCTGTGTGCTCATATGACCTCTTCGCGCATCACAGAGAGAGTGAGTGAGTGAGAGAGTGCTCTCTGATGTCTCTACTTATAAGGACACTAATCTTATTGGATCAGGGCCCCATTCTTATGACTTCATTTAACTTTAATTACTTCCTTAGAGTTCCCATCTCCAAAACAGCCACACTAGGGGTTAGGATTCAACACAGCAATTTTGGGGGGAACACAAACAGTCAGTCCATAACACAGGGCATTCACAAAAAGGGTAATACAAATGGTGAGTAAACATGTATATTTTTTAACAAAAATAATAATAGACAACATGAATTTGGGGCTTACTATATTCCAAGCATTGTTCTAAGCATTTGATATCTATTCACTCATGTAGTTTTTGGAGAAACCCTATGATGAGGTAGGTTCCATTATTATCCTATTTGACAGAAGAGGAGCCTGATGGACAGAGAAGTCAGGCAGCTTGGCCACGGTCACACAGCTAGGAAATGGCAGCACCAGAATTCAAGCTCAGAGTCTGGCCCTGAGCCTGTGCTCTCAAGAATTCTCTGAGATGCTCTGACTTATTCATAGGTACAATTTAGAACAAGGCACTAATTATTAGCTATTGGATTGGTAAAAATAAAAAAGATGATATGTCTAGTGCTGGCAAATGTGTGGGGAAAGTGGCATTTTTACACACCTTTGATGGAAGTAGAAACTTTTGAAGGGCAATTTGACACGTTTAAAATTAAGTATGTATGCATTTTTACTTTGAGCCAGCAATTCGATTTCTGGGAATTCATTTTATAGATACACTTACAAAATTACACCAAGATACCAGTACAAGGAGGTTCATTGCTGCATTGTTTGAATTAGTCAAAAACCTGGAGTCCGTGTAAATGTCAATCAATAGGGCAGAGATGAAAGAAATTGTGATGAATTTGTATGATAAAATGAAGGGGGTCCATGAGCACTGATACGGCGATATCACAACCTAAACTAGTAGCCTATATTAGTCTGCTCAGGCTGCCATAACAAAATACCACAGACAGGGTGGCTTAAACTACAGACATTTATTTTCTCACCTTTCTGGAGGCTGGAAGTCCAAGATCAAGGTGCTGGCAGGGTTGGTTTCCTTTGAGGCCTCTCTCCTTGACTTGCAGATGGCCATCCTCATGCTGTCTCCCTCTGTGCACGTGCACCCCAGGGGTCTCTTTGTGTGTCCTAATCTCCTCTTCTAATAAGGACACCAGTCAGTTTAGATGAGGGCCCACCCTAATGGCCCCGTTTTATTTTAGTTACCTTTTTATCTCCAAATACAGTTACATTCTGAGGTACTGGCTATTAGAACTTCAACATATGAATTTTAGGAGGGACACAATTCAGCCCATAATATAGGTGAAAGAGAAAGATGGATAACTTTGTGATTAGTATAATCTTTTATGTGTAATTTAAAAAGATACATAAAGGCTGTTATATGCATTGAAATTTTGCCTGCAGAGCTCTCCAGGAAACTCTTAAACAGACTTGCTTTTGGGATAAAAAAACTGGATGAGTTTGGAGTGTGGTTGAAGGTAAACTCCTATTTTACTTTTATACTTTTCCATATTTAATATTCTAATCATGTGGAAGCATTGCTTTTTATTGTTCAGATGTCACTAAAGGCTACCTAGATAGCAAGATTATGGATTTTTTTTTGAGACAGAGTCTCTCTGTTGCCCAGGCTGGAGTACAGTGGCACCATCATAGCTTACTGCAACCCCAAACTTTTGGTCTCAAGTGATCCTCCTAGCTCAGCCTCCTGAGTAGCTGGGATTACAGGGGCACATCACCATGTCCAGATAATTTTTTTTATTTTTAATTTTTGTAGTGACGAGGTCTTGCTGTGTTGCCTGGGCTGGTCTCAAACTCCTGGCCTTAAGCGATCCTCCTGTGTCGGCCTACCAAAGTGCTAGGTGTACAGGTATGAGCCACCACGCCTGGCTGATCATTTTCATTTTTGCCTTTAATTTTTCCAATGGAAAAATTTATAAATATAGTAAAATAAAAACAGTCCTTAAAAAGGAACAAGATAATTGAGGGGAAATGGGCAGCATGTAAATAGGGAGATTTACTGGTTAATGGGTAACTCTCTTTCCTTGTTTTCAGTGTATTGTGGTATATTAATGGTTTTTGAAAAAAACTTCTATCATGTTTCACAATCCATGGTCCCATCCTTATTTTTTTCAGGTATTATTTTGATATATAAAATTTTCTTGAAGGTTAACCTATATTAGGAAAGTGTTGTGCCTTCTCTTCATTGGACCTTGTCCAAAAGAAAAAAAAATTACTGTCAACTTCTGTCTACATCCCTGATCTGCTTTAGGGATTAAACATAGCAAATTATTAATCACTGCCCACCTTCTGTTAGCAGCAGGCTCCTGGGTCACCTTCTCAGATCAACAGTTGTGTTCATTGAAAGTCAAAGATTTTTAACATTTGTTCAAAAAAATGTGATTAGGAGGGAAAATCTGCAAATGAAAAGATACACACCTTTCTCCAAAGTGAGATCTCGATTGCTTTTTTTAATCACTTGCAGCTTGGTATTAACATGCTCCTGCTTCCCTCTAACAGCAAAAAGTCTTTTGAATAGAAATGTTTTAAACTTTGACCCAAGAAGAAGGGGAGGAAATTATATTTATTGAGGGCCTACCAGGTATCGAATGCATTGCATATATTTTCTCACTTGGTCTGCACGGTTACCTTATGAAGTGAGTGTTATTGTTTCTCACTTGCCGACGAGGAAACAGAATCAGAGAGGTTAGGGAACAATTTCAAAGTCTAGCAGCTGGGGTATGGGTGGAAGCAGATTTGTCACCAGGTCATCCCAGCTTCTGCCAACAGTTTACAAGTAAAGGCTCTGAAGGGCCCTCCGGCTCCCAGGCTTTGCGGCCACCAAGATGGGGCAGGACAGCAGGCCCAAGGGCTGGGTTTCCCTTGAAAACAGGAAAATGGAAGATTCTTTCCTCAACCCAAGAGAGACACTGGTGAGAACCTAGACTGATGCTGCTGGAGGGATTCCCACTAAGCCTGCCTTTCATGAAGGAGGAAAATGAGGCCTGGAAAGGTTAAATGAATTTTACCCTTATTTCTTACAGTCTCAATTCCCTATTTCTTTTTTCTTTTTATAGATTTAAAGAACAAAGTAGCAAGCTCTGCAATGCAGGCAGGTGGTTTGCCAGTGGAGTCTGTGTAGGCGGTGCAGCCTCCTCCTTTTTTCTAATCCGTTGACTGCCTGCCTGCCTGGATAGACTTTAATATCATCCTGTTTTTTTTCAAGGTTTCATTAAGAAATTAGACTTTAAGAATTCATTTATTTTATATATATTCTCATGGTAAAATAGTTTTTAAAAATTCAGAAATGTAAAACAGAAAATGAAATCCTAGGTAATTTCTTACTCCAGCAATAAAAATGTGGGGTCTAACCTTCCAAATATTTGACTGTGATATGAATGAATATACCCCATGCCAAGCCATGCTGAAGCCTGAAGCAAAGGAAAAATCAATAATGCTTATCTTGTCTTTGCTTAAAATTTTAATATTTTGTTCATCATGGATTTTTTTGCATTCCTTTGATTCTTTTTTTTTTTTTTGGAGACGGGGTATATTGCTCTGTTGCCATGGCTAGAGTACAGTGGCATCATCATAGCTCCCTGCAACTTCAAACTCCAGGTTCAAACGATCCTCCTGCCTCAGCCTCCAGAGTAGCAGGGACTACAGGCGCATGCCACCACACTCGGCTAGTTTTTTTTCTATTTTTTTGTAGAGACAGGATCTCACGCTTGCTCAGGCTGGTCTCAAACTCCTGGCCTCAAGCAATCTTCCTGCCTTGGCCTCCCAAAGTGCTAGGATTACAGGTGTGAGCCACCTCACCCAGCCTCCTTTGATTTTTAAAACATTGCATTGAAATATTATTTATCCCAATTACTAAATTTTTTGACATTCTTTAAATTTTCCACCTGAGGTGAATTCTGTTGTTCTCCCTCAGTCATCTCACCCTAGCTCTGGCCCTGGAATATACACTTTGCTATTCAAAAGCCTTATTTCAAAAGCCTATTCAAAAACGAGGGGCTTGTTTTTACAAAATAAAGAATCATACTATAATTAGAGCAGTTTACACTTCTATAGAGCTTACTATATAATTCTATAGAATTACCATTCTTTTTGCTTTCCATATGTTAACAGTACTATGAGGTAGGTACTGTTTATATTGTTTCCGTTTTGTAGACAGACAAACTGAGGCCTAGAGTTAAAGTGCCCAAGGCCACACAGAAATTAAGGGGCAGAGCTGGAATCAGGGGCAGTCTGGCTCCTAGGGTGTGCACTCTAACCCACTGTGTACTTCTCTCCCTCTCTTTCTCTTCCTCTCTCCCCCTCTCTTTTCCACCTACTGTCCTGTTACCTACATTTTTTTCTTACTTTATCATGAGCATCTTTCAGTGTCAATAAAGAAGACTCTACCTTGGATTCCGAATGTAAATGGAAATAGCAAGGAAAAAAATAAAACCCCAAACATCTCTCAACAGCACCTTGACCATCCCTCCTCTTTTCCTGTCCTTGCCCTTTTGCCTATAAAGACCATTTCTCTCAAGTGGACTTTTGACCATTGTGACCATAGCTTCTCCTCTTGTGGCAATGCTTTTATTTTGAAGATAATTGACTCGAGCCAACAATCTGGCTGCTGGGTATGCAGAGCAAGCCACCTCTTCACAAGCTCAGGGAAAACATTTGGAGCACAGATTGCAAAGCACCTGAATTTGAAATGTTTATTTCTTGGCTGGCTTTTATTTTCTTCCAACTATCAGAGGAACTCTGGCTGAAGTTGATGCATTAATCACTTGTCTAATTTCATTTATTAAATCCTAGTTATTTTTAAATGATAAGTAACATGATTTACTGCCCTTTCTGATTTAGAAACTTGTTCAAAATTCAGAGTGGTGTCTACCTCTTTGTTAGCATAGTTGTTGGATGGTTTTTCTTTTGCCTTTTGTAATAATTAAGTGCTTATTTTTCTTTCATCTAAAATGCAGGCTCATTATTGATATAGTTCATGCACTCTGGACCATTTAATTTAGATATTGGTTGTTTCTAGTAAACTGCAATATAGTTGGTGTACCCTAAGATAAGTGGGCTAAGAGGAGTAACATGACCTGTTCTGATTGTTTTGCAATATGCTCCCTTTTTATTTGTGAGTGGTTAGCAAATCCTGCTAACAAGGTCTGCAATTCACTTCCTATATGGCTCAGTTCCAGGTCAAAGTCTGCACCTTGCAATGCAAAGTCTATGATGTGGAACACTGATCACAAAGAATGTTTGTGTGTGTGTACGTGTGTATCAGTTCAAATCTTTCATTACTTCCTGTGGTGTGAGGTGGTAACAGGCAGAGGCAGAGGCAGAGTCAGGTCCCTTTAAGCATTGGGGGTGAGAATAGAGCCCAGCTGGTTTGTGTGCATGTCACTGTGTGAGGGTGGCTGGGTGGAGATGTTTGGCAAGTTAGGTGGTATCATGGGCTGAATTGTGTCTCCCCTCTAAATTCAAATTCAGATTTTGAAGTCCTAACCCCTAGGACCTCAGAACATGACTGTATTTGGAGATAGGACCTTTGAAAAGGTGATTATGTTAAAATTAAGTCATTATGGTGGGGTCCTAATCCAATCTGACTGGTGTCCTTATAAAAAGAGGAGATTAGGACACAGACTCTCTCAGGGGTAGGAGGACCATGTGAAGACCCAGGGAGAAGATGGCCATCTACAAGCCAAGGAGAGAGGCCTCAGAAGAAACCAACTTTGTTGACACCTTGATCTCAGACTTCTAGCCTCTAGAACTGTAAGAAAATAAATGTCTGTTGTTTAAGCCACCCCATCTGTGGTAATTTGTTATGGCAGCCCTATAAAACTAATATAGATAGGAAGTAGGTACAACAGGGTGGACATTAGAATTGAAGACACACATTTTTGTCAAGCTGGTCAAGTTAAAGATCTCATTACTTTTACTGTCCCTGTAATTTACCTACCTGTAAATAGATTTTCTGTTCTGAATTCGTGTGATTTCCATGTAATCATGAAGTAGCTCTTGTAGCCTCAATGGACTAAGTATATCAAGTGGTTGGAAAATCCAGTGACTCACCTCTGAGGAATGGGTTGGTAGAGACTCAGGAGCCACGCTGTCATTCCAAGGCCACTGTTAAAAGAGGGCACCACTCCCCTTTGAGTGGAAGGGTAAGAACCATGGCTCTCATATGTCACATATTGGGCTATGAACTTTACAAACATCTCCTTTAATTTTTACCACAAACTTGCATGATGTATTACATTATCCCTGTTTTATAGATGAGAAAACTGAGGACGCAGCAATTATAAGAACTTGTGACTCAAACAGATCTGCCTGTATCTAACCCAATATTGTTTTTATTACATTATGATGCCTCTAATATCTTTTTTAAAATGTGACTGCTTTGGCCTCTATGATGGGTATTTTTATATGTCAACTTGGCTAGACCCTAGTGCCCGGTTGTTTAGTCAAACACCAGACTAGACGTTGCTGTGACAGTATCTTTTCAGTTGTGATTAACATTTATGATCAGTAGGCTTTGAGTTAAGCAGATTGCCTTCCAGAATGTGGGTGGGCCTCATCTAATCAGTGGAAGGCCTAAGAGCAAAGACTGGGGATTAAGAGGGAATCTTTCTCAAGGCTGAAACATAGAACCTGCCTGAGTATCCAGGCTGCCAGCCTGCTCTAAAGATTTCAGAGTTAGGACTGCAACATCAACTCTTACCTGCATTCCAGCTTGCCAGCCCACTCTACAGATTTCAGACTTGCAAGCCCCTGCAATCATGTGAGCCACTTCCTTAAAATAAATTTCTGTCTCTGTCTCTCTTTCTCTCTCTCTCTCTATATTCATCCTATTGTTTCTGTTTCTCTGGAGAACCCTGACTAATACAGTCTCTAATTAAATTTGAGTCTTTCAGCCTGGAAGTTAGGGAGTCTCACTATTGCATTACAGTAGGTTACCTGCTGTAACAATCAGGTAAACAATCTCCAAATCTCAGTGGGTTAACACAATAAAAATTTTATTTCCTACTCTGTCCAACAGAGTATTGGCAGGTTGGCCTGTTCCATGGTGATTAGGGAACCAGGCTTCCACCCGGTGGTTCTGCCAGTGTCCAGGGGACCCTGGAGTCTCTCCTGGATCCTCTGCATCTGGCTGGGAAGTGAAGAGGGAAGTGAGAGAATGTGGAGGCTCTCATGAGAGGCGTCAGTAGTCAGGCCTGCAGGCGGCACATGACTTTCTCTCATATTTCCCTGCCCAGGGTTCAGCTACATGGCTGCACAAAGCTGCAAGGGCAGTGGGGGAGCCTGGTTAGGAGAGGAGACACGTGTAGCACGTGTGTTTGAGAGCACCGGCTTTCTCTGTCACACCCTTATGCTGTCAACACGGCTGCAGACATGACCAGGAGAGTGGTAGGAAAAAAAATCAACATCATAAATCCGTGTTTCTTTTGGATAGGAACATTGACTCTTTCAATATGTCTATTATTTTTAAAGTTAATCTGTGGATTTATAATTTTAATTTATAGATACACAATTCTAATCAAAATAACTATAGGATTCTTACCCTGGAAATCATCAAAATTTTCCAAAATATTAATTTGGATAAATAATGGAGCATATGACCAAAGACAACTTTGAGCAAGAAGAGCTGTTAGGGTGGCAAATCTGTTTTCATCAGGTATTAGACAGGATTATAAAATAATACATTGCACCTGAGATACCATTTAACACCAACTGGTGACCTTCTAGAAAAATTAATAAATGTATACTCTACAAGTGGTATTGCCATTTGGTACAACTCTTTCAAAAAGAGGTGTGAGGATATATTTATAAAAAATATCTGTATCTATATCTGTATATCAGGAGCTATAAAAATATTCCTACTTTTTGACCCAATGATATTAATCCTAGGACTTCCTTCAAAGAAAGAATTCAGCTTAAAAAGAAGCTATATGTAAAGATATGTTCATTGCATTATTAGTCTTAATAGGAAAAAAATTAGTGCTAAGTTTATAAATATCTAATAAATTACCTTTAGTGAGGGCATTCTTTTTATAAATACCCAAGGTCTCACCAGCTACTGATAGAATAACTGAAAAATAGAATTTTGCTTTAAATTGACTAGGAAAAGCTGAGACAGAGCATGACTATAATTGAATATCTGCTCACCATGGTGGAATCATATCATTTTTATAGATCTAAACATAAGTTTCCTTTTCTCCCTAGTCTGGAAAGCACACTATGGTGATTATTAAGACAATTTTCCTAACCCTAAAAAGCCTCAATCATGCTCAATCCTGCTTGCCTTTGGAGCTTCTCTTGGGGAAACAGAAAAAGAAAGATTAAAGTAAAACCAAGCTTCACTAGTGCCTGGGGCACTACTGGCAAACAGAGGTGCCCCAGGAAGGAGACTAGGTAATGATTTTATAAATACACACCATGATTTGTGTGTTGTTGAGAAGTCTCTGACAAGGGAAAGAACAGCCTGGCTGCTGCTTGTGAGTCACAGACATCTTGGTTGCTCTGCCCTTTGTCCCAGGATGTGTGAGATGGAATGCTTGGGCCCCTTGGCTGGGAGTGGAAAGAGACTCTGGGCCCCATTCCGTCCTCCTCCTCATTTCTTGATTGAGCAGAAGCCTGTATGCAGAGGTAGCGGGGCAGGTTTTCCAGTGCATTTGGATACCCTCTTTGCCTGTAGGATGTCTGCAGTAGTAGAGCCACTGGGTGGCGATAGTTGAGCAAAAGGGGCGGCGTGGGGACTGGGATCCCACCTGAGGTCCTTGCTTTGTGGATAAATGCCAGTCTTCCCTAGAGGAGTGTACCCTCCCTTCAGCTACCCTCTCTCCTGAGCTACCAGGCTCTTTAAGAAGTCAACCCAGCAGCTTGGCTGTATATACATATTTATATATTTAAAAGGACTCTCTGTAGAAGACACAGTGGGAACAGATTTACCAAGAGAAATGGCAATAGAGACAGAAATCATAACAGCAAACACAATAATTATAGGATTGCCAAAGACACAATAACAACTCTTTCCCAATGCCTCCCACTGTCCTGGCCGGACTCCCTGATTCCTGGCCTGAGGCCTGTGCCATGACTACTGTGGTCCCGGCAGTAAGTGCCGGGCCTGCTCCCCAGTGGTTCCAAGGGCCTTGCCTGAAGTCCTGGGTGTACCCTCCCCACCCCCCAACAGTGGTGGTGGAAGATTTAAATAAACACAGGCTCGGGGAAGAGAGAGGGAAATAAGAATCCTGTGTTCTCACACAGCACACAACAAGGCTCCTTGTGGCTCCAGGACAGGGAGCTCCCCTTCCAGCTGTCCCAAACATTTTCTCTTCCAAGAAAGCACTTTACAAATGATACCTCGGACAACAGGCACAGTTTTGAGTCACCAACCACACAGTGAGCCAGAGGTTTGCAAAAGTCCCTCAGTGCTGAGTTGAGGCAAGTGGCAACTTGGAGTCTGGGACGTGATGTTCCTGTGGTCTCCAGGTGTGATCCAGATGCTGGCTTTCTCTCCTCAGGAGAGTGCTGGCATGGGTGGTGGGTCCTGGCTGCCCAGCCAGCTGAGAGTCTTTGTGGATTTCTTAGCTTTGCCAGGTTAGCTGTACATCCTTTGTTCTCTCCCTTCTTCTTTCCTATCACTGATCTCTCTCTCTCCTTACATATTATTTTCATTTATTGAGCATTTACTATGCACACAATACTGTGCTGGACATGGAGGAGGCTGCAAAGAAGTAGAAGGCATGCTTTTACCTTCCAAGGTGCTGAGAGCTTGATATTGGAGACTGTAACCTGGGCTAGGAGTACAGAATCCTTGGTTCCAGAGCTTTTCTGTCACAGATCAGTGGTATGACCTTGGTAAAGTCACTGAACATTTTTGAGTTCTGTTTCCTCATCTGTAAAATAGGAGGGTCATACAAGATTGTCCCATCCTTTTCTAAACTCTTTTGAGTTGTTATTTTTATTTTTTTAGAGACAGGGTCTCACTATGTTGCCCAGGCTGGATTTGAACTCCTGGGCTCAAGCCATCCTCCTGCCTCAGCCTCCTGAGTGGCTGGGACTGCAGGGGCATGCTGCCGTGCCCAGCTTCTTTTGAGTTTTTATGGTGAGCATCAAATAAGTAGTTTGTTCACTTGGAGGAGAAAGATGACATTGCAGAGTTCTTAGAGAAAGCTTTGTGGAAGAGATGGGACTTGAGTGAAATCCTAAAGGATGCACAGGGAATATTAGTAAAGAGAAAACAACATACAAATCCAAGAGACTAGATGCAGTTGGGAGGAGGAAGTGATGAGGAAGTTCTGGGTTAGAATGAGTGCAGGAGGGAATTGAAAGGAAGGGGGAGATGAGGCAAATATTGTGAAAGAGAGATCTTAGATACGGGGAAATTCAAGAAAAAGTCACACCACGTGGTTTCTCAATGGTGGTATCGCTGATGAACCAGAAGATGATAAAGGGAGTTGGTTTAACGGGGAAGATGCTGTCAAGTTTCAGATGTATTGAGTTTGAGACGGGACTAGGACAACCACTGGATACGTACAGTGCGCAGTCGAAAGTGTACAGTCAACCCTTAGGAGAAAGGTCATGAATGACCTTCTGAGATTGGGGAGTTCCTTGGTTAGCAGTTCATGCTGCAGTGATGAGGCTGGATGAGACCTTTGACAAAATGTGAGAAAAAGGAAGAGCAGGGGGTTAAGGGTATAGATTTGGGGACCACCCACCGTTGGAGGAGAAACCAATAAAGGAGGAAGAGAAACAGTCAGAAACAAGAGGGAAGTGAGGAGAGCCAGCAGGGAGCAGGATTTCCAGGCATTTGGGAAAGGTGTCTGCTACTACCAAAAAAGTGAAGGGGACCTGAGGAGATGCTGCTGGGTTTGGCAAACAGACAATCACCGGTGTATTTTCCTGATTTTGTTACCAGTTTTTCCTTGGTCCTGTGGAAATGTCTGATGAAACATTCAGGGATATTTGGTGGAATTAATTTCTTTAAGGGTCTTTTTGTTTTTCGTTTATTTTTTTGATAAAACATGGAGGGAATTGAGTTGGAGTGTGGAAAACCCTTATTTTACAACATTATTGCCAGATTAATAGTCAGTTTAGTGTAGTGACTATTCATTCACTAATGTTAATATCTAGGTTGAGATTGAAACATATGCAGTATCAATTTTGGGGGATAGGAGATATCACAGGCCACTTGGTTGTCTGCATAAAGTATGACTCTTCTCCCCAGAAAATACATCCTAAAAAATAGCATACATATTTAGGTGCAGGTTTCAAAAACCCCCTAAGGAGCCATGAACTCAAGGAAAGAACTCTTAAATAAGGTCCAAGGTCCCTACATCATGTAACCTCTGTGTGCCCATTTTCCTCACTTGTAAAATGAAGGCAATCCTCTGGACAATGAAGAGTAAATGAGCTAACACAAATAAAGCGCTTAGAAGAAGAAAACATGACACATGGCAGGTACTCAATAATTGTTATCTATTATAGTTATGATTGTTATGTTATTAGATGAAATTTCCTCAACTAACTGGCTGTTCTCTGGACAAAGCTTTTTTCCTCTGAAGGAATCACTCACTGACTCACTCACTCACTTATTTCCTTTTTCTTTCACCTTCTGTTAATTCATCCTGGGGTCTAGGGAATCAAGGAAGAGTAAAGCTGTAATCCTCATTAACAAGAAACTCATCCTAGTGACATGTAAACAGAAAATTACTTTCCTCCAAAGCTTTCAAAATTGAGTTTTCAAATAAGAAAAGAGAAAAGAAAGAAACTTGGAGCAAAAGATTGTTTCTGTTGTTAAGATTTTTAGAAAAAAAATGTGTGTAATATATTACATGAACTCAGATCTTATGTGTTTGGAATCCACTAATTTGGAGTTGATAGGAATAGAATTAAATCTTAAGTTAGACAAAATAGTAGCATCACCTTCTATTATTCTTAAAAATGACATTTATTAAACAAAGTAATAACCCAAGGACCCAAGGGCACTGTCTGTTAAGTACTCTGATAAGGCTCTAATTTTACCTCTATTGTAGCATTCTGAAACTTATTGTTACCCCTTGCCTTTTTTTTATTTGTTTGTTTTGGAGAGAGGGCCTCCATACGATTATAGCTCACTATAACCTCCAACTCCTGGGCTCAAGTGATCTTCCTGCCTCCACTTCCTGAGTAGCTGGGACTACAGGCATGTGCCACTATGCCCAGCTAATTTTTAATTTTTTGTAGAGATGGGGTCTCACTGTGTTGCACAGGCTGGTCTCAAATTCCTGCCTTCAAATGATCCTCCTGCCTCGGCCTCCCAAAGTAGGGATTATAGGCATGAGCCACTGTGCCAGCCACCCTTTGCTTAGATTAGACTGTGAGCTACCAGCGGGCAGGGAGGGAGTCTATCTCATTCATTTTTGTGTCTAATAGTGATTAATTGGAGGTATGATTATATTTAAAGGGTCAAAGACCTTTTTCATTTAATCTTTAAAACGTTTTAGCAGAATACATTTTCATAGAACTCATTAAGGTGCAATTACCAATGACTATCTGTTCATTAAGGTGCCTACCTGGAAAACTCTTTGTTAATCTATGATTTGTATTGTTCTAGAAAGTGTTAAGATAGCTTTAAACATAGTGAATAATTCAGAAGTTTCACTAACTCAGAATGACCTTACCTATTAGACTAAATTAATGTGATGTTAATATTTACTCTTTTAGAAAAGCTTTTATCTTAGAAGAAGAAAAATGGAAGAAAAGTCCAATAATTCACTTACCTTTGGTGTCTCAGGGGTTAAAAGGAGCTTCATTAGACTTTTTTTAAAATTAAAATTCCTTTGAAATAGTTTTATGTACCACTTGAGTCCTGTTACGTATTTTTAACATTAGGGCAGAACAAGCTTCTGAATATAAAATCAAACTGGGATTTGCTCTTGAACAATGTGAAGGGAAAAACAGATGTTTTTTTCATGATCATATTTGGGTTTAGTAGGAAAATGTACTTTGAGTTAAAACATTTTTCATAAGCACTGAAGACAAGTTGCTCCATTCTACTGAATGAGGTAGAATATGGGGTAAAACCCAAACTTGGTCTGGCTTTTAAAGATGCCCAGGGTCCAAGCCTATCTGTCCATGCCTCCCTAACCATTGTACCCAGACACATCTATTTATAGTTCCCCAAACTTGTGTGCTTTTCAGCCTGTTACCCCCACCCCTCACAGCCCACTGAATTCCTCCTCCAACCCCAGGATTTAACATTCAGATGAAATCCTGCCATCCTCTGGGAATCAGCCCACCGGATCTCAGTAGGATCATTTGGAAATGATGCTCCACTCACACTTCCTTTGAAATTAAGGGTTTATTGAGTGATCACTCCATGCCAGCCACTGTGCTAAGTGCTTTACAGGCATCATTGTAACAACCCTATGAAGTAGGTAATATAATTAGCCCCATTTTACAGGTAGAGAAACAGGTTTTGAATGGCTAATTTTCTCAAGATTACATAGCAAGAAAATAGCAGAGCCAGGATGTTAACCTGTTTCTATCTGGTTCCAAAACCTGAGTTCTTACCCACCATGTTATTCTGCTTCCTCTGAACTCCTCCCAGTATTCTTTTATGACTTAAATTGACTTTCTTTTAATGAAAAAAAAATTTTAGTATTTTTGGTTTTTTCTTCTGCACTTTTTTTCTGATTTTCAGTTGGACTATGAACTCTTTTGTGGGCAAAGATCATGTCTCCTTCTTAGTATTCCCCTTTGGTTTCTAGCACAGTGTCTTCACACGGTTGATGCGTGGTAAGTACTTCTTAAAGAAGTAACAGTGAAATGGGTTGCTTAGGACCAAATGGATTTCCCAACTCTTGAAGGTCAGAATTAGCCCACAATTTAGGTTTTTCTCTCCTCACAGAGTATTATAGACTGAATGTTTATATCTCCCTGCCCCCTCAAATTCATATGTTGAAGCCCTAACTCCTAATGTGATGGTATTCAGAGATGGGGCCTTTGGGAAGTAATTAGAGTTAGATGAGCTCATGAGGGTGGGGTCCCCATGATGGGATTAGTGGCCTTATAAGAAGAGGAAGAGAGAGAAATCTCTCTCTGCTGTGTGAGGACACAGTGAGAAGGTAGCCATCTGCAAGCCAGGAAGAGTTCCTCACCAGGAACCATACAGGGCACTACCCTGGACTTGGACTTCTCAGCCTCTGGAATTGTGACAAAATAAATGTCTATTATTTAAGCTACTGAGTCTATGGTATTTTGTAAGCAGAGTAAGATACTGAGGTATATTAATATTAGAAATGAGAGGCTCTTAGAAGATTCATGGAGTATTAAGATGAAAGGAAAACACCAAAAGGGGCACCCAGAGAGAGAAGGGTGTGTGGAAGTCCTCATCATAGGCGCAGCCCCTATGAAGTGGGTCTGCCTTGAGAGCAGTCACAGCATGGCATGCATCCAGAAAAAAATGCAAATTTGATACCAAATACTGACAAGCAATTAAAATCTTTACTTCAGTCTCAAATAATTGGAAAGGTGAATCACAGTGCATTCTTCTCATCCATGTAGTTCTTTCAAAGTCCCATTGATTTGAGCCTGATAGCCTCTCAGATCTTCCTGCCCACATGCTCACGCTCACGTGTGTGCTCATGTTCTTGCTCACGCTCTTCTTGTTCTCACCCCTTGTCCCAGTGCAGTCCATCCTGAGGTGGACATCTGAGTACTGCTAGGCTAGTGTGTGAACACAACATCTTCCTTAGATATTTGGGGGCGGTGGTTAGCCACAGTTGTGGCAGAGTGAGATTATTCTGGAAATTCTAATGAAAGCAGTTGGGGAAGATTTGGGAGGCAACTTGGTTTTCAGGCACTCTAATGAGCTGTAGATTGTATGAGTGCCCCATACTGGCTTTGAAAAAGGGTATGTGAGCCAGGTAGCCATCTGCATGGTGTGCTGTAGTGGCAAGGATGAAAAGTGGCAGGAGGGTGTTGCAGGACTATTGACTTTACTATAATGGTAGATAAAGCTCTTGAGCACTTGCTATGCACTCTTCCTGGTTTATGTGCACTATCTTACTTGATTCCTCCAATAAACTTATTAAATAGGCACTTTGAGGAACTCCCATTTTAGAGATAAGGAAATTGAGGCAGGGAGAGCATAAATTATGTGCCCAAGTTTGTAGAGGACAAATGGCAGAGCACAAATCGGTTCTAGAGTGTGTGCTTGTTGTCACTCTTCTCTTTAGCTTTAGGGAGGAGGTGATATGATGCAGGCTCCTTGCCCCCTCTTCCACCCTGAATAGGTTCCAAAGTAGATGAGTTGCCAGTTACTGGCGGTTCATTACTTTCTAGGGATAGTTATTTTTGAAGCGGCAATTTTTGAGTTTAAAAAATATACATTTTTTAAACTTCCTTGATTTCCAGGTGCATTTATAGAGGGGGTACACTGACAATTTTGAGTGTAAGGGTAGCACAAGAGAAGGTCGTGTGACAAAATTGAAAAGGGGAGTTCCAACATCAATTCTTATGGAGCCAGGATGGGTTAGGTTATGGTACAATTACCAGTAACCCCTCAATCTCTGTAGCTTAAGGGAATGTATTCTATTTCTTATGCTACATGTACAGTGCAGGCCAACAGTGTGCTCTAAAATCACTTAACAGAATAACAGAGCTCCATGTTGGTAAGTATGGTCATCCCTTGGTATTTGAGGGGCATTTGTTCTAGGACCCCCACAGATACCAAAACCTACAGATGCTCAAGTCCCTTATTAAAAATGGTGTAGTATTTGCATATAACCTATGTATATCCTCCTGTATACTTTAAATCATCTCTAGATTACTTAACACCTAATACAATGTAAATACTATATAAATAGTTGCTATACTGTATTGTTTAGGGAATAATGACAAGGAAAAAACCTGTAAATGTTCACTGGAGATCCTACTATCCATTATTTTAAAAAATATTTTTGATCCACAACTGGTTGAATCCACAGATGTGGAACCCATGGGTATGGAGGGCAGACTGTACTTACAAGATCACTGCAATAGGGAAATAGAGAGAGGTGAATCTTGCACCAGCACTTAAAGTGTCCACTCGAAAGTGATTGAAAGCGCTCCTGTTGACATTTCATTGATACCGTCAAGCCTCATTTCCAGGGGGTGGAAAAGTGCAATGGTATTATCTGTCTGGAAGGAGAAGAACAAAGAAAGAGTTGATGAACAGCACTCAAACTACCCCAGTGTCTGGACAGGCTTAAGCAGAGTGTTGGTCCTGATTCAGCGGTGGGATGGTGACAAACTTAACATAATGCAGTTTGCAGACACGACGGAGAGTCATAAATGGAACTATCACATGCTTTTTCCCTCAAGAATCACTCATTCCAGTTGAGGGAGACTGAGAAGATGTCCAGAGAAAACATCATCATTTAAAAATACTATCGTTAAAAAGTATTTCCTACTCTTCGGATTATGCAAACCAAGAGCCATTATGTGGTTGCATGGTATCACGGGAAACAAACTCTCCTTGTGTTTCTGTCCAGGCTTGGCATGACCAAGCTTTATGACCATTTTCATCTCAAAAAAAAAAAAAAAAGAAAAGTCTATACGTAAGAATTCTTATTCGTAATCTGCAGTTCATAAAGTTTTATCAGGTGTCAACATTAAAACCCAATTTACTTATTTCTCTTGAAGTATCATTTTGTGGTTTTGGTTTTTTTTTTCCTCTTCATAGTTTGGGTTAAGAGCCCTCTTCAGATTGATAAGAACTCTTGTATTTTCTAATTTGGTTAATGGAATGCTCTTTCAATTATGTTTCTTTAGAATTGGAAACAAAGTTACTTTAGACAGTTTCTAATGTTTCCTAGCTTGTCATAAAAGCATGAAGTTAACAGGTTTGGATTGTTTTCCTTCTTCCTCCTCCCCTCCCCGCCTCTCCTCTCTTGCTCTTTTTCTCCCTCTCTGCTTCCTCCCTCCCTTCCTCTCTCTGTCCATCTAATCATCCACACCAGTCTCTATCTGACCAACTCCTACTTATTCAAGGTCAAAGCCTAGTATCATTTCCCTGGGGAAACCTTTCCTGTCCCTTCATACCAGTTTGTGTCTCTAGGATGGGCTTCTGTGGTATTCAGCACTTTCTCTTCAGAACTCTTATGAAAACATATTTCTGTGACAATTTGTGGATTTATCTGTCTTATGTCTTTCCCCCCAATAATACTGCAAGCTCTGTGAAAGCAGGTGCCAGCAATCTCTTGTTCATTACTGTGGCTGTAGGTCGTAACACTACACCTTAGCCATGACAGGTGCTCAGTGAATATTTGGATATCAGTTTTGTCAACAGTGCACTTACTTTTCCCCATCCTTGTGTTTGGGTGATTTGGTGGCTCTTTCTGGTGTCGAGAGGTGCAGACCAATTCAGGTGGGAATGAGCTGAAAGCAGAGTACCCCTGTAAAAATGAGAGCAAGCAGCAACTAAAATACCTGCTTAACACTGTCGTGCTTCCTTTAAGTGTTGATATTTTGTGGATAGTGGTCAAGGGCCATTTTAGACCAATGTAAGCTTATTGCTCCAAAACTATGAAGTTTAAAAGTGATATTGATGGAGTGGTACACAGGGGGAGAAGAGGGAGAAAAACCCATTTTTTTCCACCAGTTATGTAAGGTCCTTTTCTGCTTGCCAGCATGTCTGATATGATAGACTGAAAGTACCATTTTCTTGGTAAAACAAACACAGACTTCTTTTTAAAAACACCTTTTGATACTTTATGAGTAGGGCTGGTGTATGTAACCGATCAAGACCAACATATGGCTTATTATGACATTTAGCTGATTAAAATAGTCTAGACATAAACTTGAGATTTCAGAAATGTTTAAGTAAGAAATACATTTTAATGTACAGTAGATGTGTACTTAGTCCTAGGCCACCTGTATCCCTACAGGAATTACAGAGCAGGAAGTACTTTTGACTCAAGAAGTGTGTCTGAAAATTAAGGTTGTAAATTAACAACAGCTTGTCTATTAGATTATTTCAGCCATAAAGGACTCAGTATATTTCAAAATGCTTATGATTTTCAATACATTTCTGTGGTTCAGTTTAATAAAGAGTGATGCTGGGAATGCCTTTGGCTTGAAAGTCTGCAAAAGCACATTTTTAGAAAATCCCAGAGAATAAATAGTAGCTGCTAGTTAGGCTGTGGTAAAACACACCTGTGGCTAATGGAAAAGGAAAAGCTTGAGCTGCCCCTTGGCACAGGCCTCTGGGCCTACACCAGGGGGACTGCTGTGGCTTAGTGGGCTGTGCCCCACCTTGGCCCCAGTGCCAGGAGGGACAGGGTTCTTGTCCCGCTTCCGAGCCTTGGGTACAACAGTTATTCCTTCTGGCTTTGTTTTCCTGGTCTGTAACACGTGCATAATGAGGCCTAATTAACACATGGGGCAGCTGTGGGGATTAATTGGCTAATGTTTGGGGCCAAGCACTCTGATGTGCAGCATATTATGATTAGTTGTTAGGGCAATCCTGAGGCTCAGTTTAGGTTGTGATTTTTGGTTAGCTTTTCTGTTAATCTGATCCTTCCGGGTATGTAGGAGGTGGGCGAAGTCAGGAAAGGATGTAGGGGTGGGTCACGGGTCTCTGGCTTTTGTGAGAGAGAGAAAGACAGAGAGAAAAAGAGAGAGAGGAGAGAGAGAGTGAGAGATTGAAGAAGAAGGAAGAGCAGGAAGATGAAGAAAGGAGGAGGAGGGTGGGAGAGAGGAGAGGTGAGGGAGGAAGGAGGTGAGAGAAGAAAGAAGAAAAGAGAAGAGAAAGTGAGGGCAAGAGAGTGGACACTTCTGAGGTCTCTGGGGGCCCAGCTCCCAGGTGGTCTGTGAGTTTGGGAAATACTGGGATTGACTGGGACGGACCAGGGTAGAACAGAATGTGGTATTTTTGCCTTTCTCCCGTAGCCAAACTCTTGAGCTGGCAGGAAGACATGGAGCTCATGGTGACCTGAGCCCATTCACCGTACTTCTTCTGCCAAGGTTTTAATTCTGTGTCTGTGAACTGTGTTAACCTTTTCCTTTCTGAAGCATTCAGTAGCTAGGACAGTGGCATGGCAGTCAGGAGAACTTGATTCTTCTCCCAGTTTGATTTCAGTGTGTCTCTAAGTGGGGCCCATCATGTATCTCAGTGGTTTCCTCCACTGACAAATGAGGAGGATTAGATGAGCACAGGTGTATCTGTTAGCTTTTGCTTCATGACAAACCACCCCAAAACTTTGTGGTTTAAAACAGCAAACATTTATTTAGCTCACTGTTTTGTGGGTTGGCATTTGAGACTAGACTCCTCTGGGTGGTTTTGCTGATCTAGACTGGCCTCTGCTGACCCCAGTGGGCCTCACTCATGTGTCTGAGGTCAGCTGGTGGGGCAGTTGTGGCCAGCTGGTTTACGATGGCCATGTCTGGATGGTGGGATGCCTGGAGCCTTTCTTTACTGGCCTCGTTCATCCTCCAGAAGTCTCACCCGGGATGATTCACGTGCTGGTCCAAGGTTCTAAAAGAGTGGGAGATGCAAAGTCTGTGGAGGTCTAGGCTCAGAATTGTCATGACCAAGTCAGGGACCAGCCCAGATTGGAGGGTGGGATAGAATAGACTATGCTTCTGTATGGGAGCAGCTGCAGAGTATTGTGGCCAATGTTTTCTTCAAACTACCTCTTCAAGGTACCTTTCAGTCCCAACAGACAATAAACAGAAATTAGGACTAATAGGAGAACAGCATCTGTTTTGGGGGGTTCAGTTTTAAGAACCTGAGGTTACAAGTCCTGGTTACTGTTTTGAATTTATTACATGGCTTTAAATAAGTTTTTCAACCTTTTTGTTGATTTTTGCTACTGCTCTAGGCTTCTTTTGCTCATCTGTTACTAAAAAAATCATCAAGTAGTTAACAAAGAATTTTATAGAGAGGTTTACATATGTACAAAGCCAGGTGAATAGGGGCATTTGATAAATAGTTATTGAATGCAAAAATGAATACACGTGTTAATATAGACTTAGGTCTTTTAGCTTTTTGTTGGAAACACAAATTTCTAGTCACTGTAAAAATTCAGAAAAGGAATAAAGAGATGAAAATAGAAATCATCTTTTACTAGAGGTAATAATATGTAACTGCTAATATTTTGGTGTTCTTCCATCAGGAATTTTTTTCAGTGAATATAAATGTGTCTGTTATAAACATGAGATCCGACTGTAATAATGCTTTTATAATATGTTCTCCAACTTCAGTACATACACATGTACTGTCTCAATTTTGATGACTGCACAGTATTCTGGTATACACATGTGCCACAATTTACCACACTAATTCCCCACTGTTGAGCATTTAAATATTTTCCAGTTCCTAAAAATTATTTTAAAAAACATCATCGGAGCATTTTAGTGCTAAATTCTGTAAACACATTCTTAAATATTTCCTTAGGGTATATTTCTAGAAGAGGTGTTTGTATGTCAAAGGGTAGGCATATTTTAAAGACTTGATTCATTGTAACAAATCTCAAGAGAAGTTCTACCAGTTGCTCACACATTACTTATTGATAAGAATGCCCACATTATTTGGTCTGCCATGTTCAATACAAATTTATAAATGGTTCTGAATCCCTCTGTGATGACTATATATCTCATCGGAGGTTATAAAAGCTCTCAAAATAAACACATTGCAGATCTGGAAAGAATCTCGAAAGTCATTAAGTCTAACCCCATAGGCAAAGCTTGAACGCTAGCACCTTCTCACTACGTTCGCTTAAAAGTATTGGGTTTAAAGAAACGCAACAGACATAGCATTAAGGTGTATCTGACAAATATCAGCCCCACTTAAAGCTGTTGAGCGTGACTGAGTTTCTGCTTTTTCTGGGACAAGGGAAGGAGGGAGAACAGATTTCCAAATGGCCCTGGTTTCCAAGAAGGAGCAAAATGACTCCTTCTGTAGCTTAGTCGCTCATGTCTCTCAACACAGCACGCTAAAATCAGCAAAATCTCTGCTCAGTGCCGGGGTTTTGAGAGAAACTACCAATGTGGAGCTAGAGCATTCTTTTATTAGAAGGGAAAATGGTGAAAGATAAATTAAAAACATCTGGAACAAGCATAAGAAATAGATTAATTCCACTATAATTTTTCTACCATTCTTTACAAATTTTAGAATCTGAGACAACTAGCGCTTCTTAATTTCCTCAGTGTTCAGAGTTCTAATCCTTGTCTTTTAGTTGGCATGAAGTCCAAGCTCAGAAAGAGAATTTATAAAAACAAACAAACAAACAAACACGCATGCATATATCTATCCTTCAGTCTTACTTTTTCCTGGACCCTATGTAGTCCTTCTTCTAAAGGGAGGGTAGATTCCAAACTGGTGGTTTTACCTGTTCACACTCTTATCAATGTATGAGATTGTCAATTTCCTGGCCAAGTACATGCAGTAGGTCAACACCTGGTGATCGCTCTTTCCCTATAATAACCAAGGCATTTTGATTGGGCCGAGCTTGTCAGCCTGACTCCTTCTTCCCTTACAATAAGTTATTTTCTAGGAAATTTTCGTTCAGTATATATTTTCCCAATGAGTCCACCTCACTAGACATACCAAAGTAGATTTGAATTGTAGCTGGTGGATATGGCTTTGGCTCAAGCTGAGCACTCTGCACACTTTTTGAAGAATATATTTACCAAATTCCCAGTGTTTTGGCCCCACTCCTATTTTCCCTAGAAATTCCCGACAGCATTTACCTAGGGGTTCTCTTAGTTTCCTTATAAAATTCATTGGGTCATGAAGACTTGAATCACTTAGAACAGCTACCTGCTTTATTAATAATCTCCCCATTTTTGTTCTATTTGTAATGCATTATTTTTTAGAGAAGATATAAGCAAAACAATAAGTCAGAGTTTCATGTTTCCTATCACCTGTTGACAGTCTCTCCCATTTATAGGCTTGTGTCCTCATTGTTTGTTTTTTTTCCTTGAATGTGATGAAAAAGCCCTTTTTGATTTCCTGAATATTTGTTTCTAAGTTTAGTTCATTCTGGCTATGTCCTTTGGCAGTGTTAATATAATATAATTAATTAATCACAACAACACTGCCACCACCACAATAATGGCTATTTCAGTGCTCTCAGTATCCTTATAACTTATTAACGTAGAGAAGATCAGTTATGCCAAAGAATTGTCAAAGTTGGAAGAAAGTGTCTTTCAGGATTTCAGGATAGACTTAAAAGACATGAAAAAGAAACTTGGCAATACTGTGGTTCAAAATTTCCCAAGGTAAGGGCAATTTTACTTATAAAAATGACTAGGAAATGTTTTTTGTTTGAGGGGAATTTAGAGAATATGTATGTTCTTTCAAAACCCTTCTATTCAAGGCCTCATGCAAACATCCTTTCCTCTGGGTGGTGTTCCTGACCCAAAGCTCTGGATGCTTTCTCTCTTCTCTGACCCCTCAAGGCACTTTGTTGCATTTATATGCATAAGAATGCTAACTCTACTTTGTTTCATGTTTTGTTTTGTTTTTTCCTGAACATATCTCAGGAACTTTGCCATTTTCAGTTCTTTGAGGCAGGAATCTTGGCTCATCCATCTTTCTATCCCAAGCTCCTGGTGCAATGCCTGGCACACAGAAGGCACCCAGTCAATGCTTGCTGAATGAAGGAATGGGCCAGAGAAGGAAGGACTGCTTATAAAGACAACTTACCCAGAGGCAGGCTCTCTAGAAATGAAATAAGTGTGCATAGTGGACAAACAAAATGAGAAGAGTGCTCAAGGAGGATTTTAAGTTTTCTCCTTCTCAGTTCAGTTTGATTCAATTTAATGTCATGTATTAAGCATCACTAGTGATCTGACACTGTGTGATGAGGATATCAAGAAAAATAAACCTGGCATCTTCCCTCAAAGAAACTGCAGTCTAGTAGAGTGGACAAGTATGTGACAAATAATTACAGGACATCATAATAAGCTCTATACAAGATGTTCAAGGCTTCGAGTTAGTGCAGAGGATGGCATGACCAAATTGGGGAGAGGGGAGGGTCTAGAAAGTCCCACAGACTCATCTCCTTGGGTTTTCTGAGAGTTCTCTAGATGGACAAGGGAATATAGGTTGTGTGGTGTTAACTCTGCATGGAAAACTTGTTCCAGGCAGAGTTAACAGAATAAAGGAAGGCACAGAGAGAACAGCATGGAATGTTTGGGGAAGTAAAAATAGCTGTTGGAACACAGAGTACGAGTTGAAGAATATCAAAAGATGAAGCTGGGGAGGAGAGGAGAGGACATGAAGGCCCTTGTGTTGGCTTCGTGAAGAAGTCTGGCCTGTAGTTTTCAAATTGTCCTTCTAAAGTAGGAATTTAACTTCTGTATGCTGATGCAAGCCACTACCCTCCCCCCATACTGTGCTATAAAAAATTATTAAAAAATCAATTTGTCTATCTTTTTCCAGGATAAAAGTTCCCAGAGAGCAGAACCTTCTTTTGTAGCATGTGCTGTCATGTGAATGATCATCCTATTTAGTGATCTTGTAGATACAGAATAATCTTCTACTTTCTTCTTTGTGAGAGGACTGAACTTTCTCCAAATCCCATAGAGAAAGGTGGCAATTCAGACAAAAAGACCAATTTGGTGTTAAAATAGAAAGGACATGGGCTCTACAGCCAGTCAGTTAGCTTAAACCCTGACCATGTCAAATATTAGATATCTAATCTATGGTATGTTATGTATTCTGGGACTCAGTTTCCTTGTTTGCAAAATATGGGGATAATAATATCCGGGGATAACAGTATCCTTTTGCAGGCCTCAATGCAAGGATTAAACAGGAAAACACTTATGAGCATATTTGGCACTATGGTGCTAAATTGTAAGATATGTGAGGAAATGTTAGTTTCCTTTGAAAATGCTTTGTTCTGTTCTAAGGGTGGTAGTAATTGCCAACCTTCTAAAGCATTTTTCAAAAGTACTTGGCTGCTAAGAAGTTACCATGTATAATAAGTCTTTCCATTTTTGTAAGTAATTTTAAATCAAATAGGCAGTTCTAGGTGTTTGTTTCTGGATTAGGTGTCCTAGAGAGAAAAGTAGAAAATAACCTAAATGATAGGAAGTAGAGTCTAGCAGAGAAAACTTTATTGGCTTTCTTATCCATCTATTTATCTACCATCCACCCATCCATTCATCCAGCCAGCCAGCAAGCATGCATACACATGCACTCACAACTCTTTTCCTGATCCGTAGTCGGACATATTGTCTCCTGTGCTACTGGCCCCTCAAACAACTTTTTTCTTTTCTTTCTTTACTGGAAGTTTCTTCCTTAGGTTAGATGAGATTTTGAAAGGCTGAGAAGAAAGACTTTTGACAAGAGGACTACCTGGAGAGTTTTGAAGCAGCACAGAGCTGATTCTGTGCAGTGTAAGAGGAAGGTTTTTTTAATATTAATAGTCCCTGTGATGAAGCTTGTCCCACTCTCTGGCTTTGAAATCCTGGGCAAATCACTTAAACTCTCTGAGCCTCAGTTTTTTCGAAAATCTGAGTCTAGGTAATAAGCCCATCTTGTAGTGCCGTGGAGAGAATTAACTGAGCTAACATGTAGGTACAGTCCCTGGGAGAGAGCTGACACAGAGAAGACACATGACAAATGGTATGCATGTATGTCTAAATCTATGTCTATGTCTATCTATCATCTGTCTCCATCCATCCATCCATTCATCTATCTATCCCTAAGAGATTCAAATAAAAATTTAAGTTTAGCCTATTTTAATTATTTATCACCAAAAAATTCTAAGTGCCATGAGCTTGGTGGTAGTACTTGCTTTTAAAAAGGTCATCTTATTCATCCAGAATATGCTTATATTAATTTTAACATTATACTTGAAAAGAAAGCAAACAAAATTTAAAAGTTCTTAAAGTTCTCAAGGCCCCTGAAAATACATTCTATAGTCTCCAAGGAGTCAATGATTTACACATGAAATTATGAACTAAATTATTTTAAATTAATTAACTTTCACTACTAAAATGTTACCTTTGTTTTGTCAAGAGGGGTAGGTGGTGGTAAAGGAAAAAAGTTAATAAGAAAAGAGCAATACAAGCAATATGTGTTCACTGTCATATTTGTGACCTTGTTTATATCCGAAGACAATTCTCTGAGCAAGGAGTAGTTATCTTTGTTTCTTAAAAATGGGGAAACTGAGGTTTACATTGATTAAATGACTTGCCTTAAGCTAAAGCAAAAGAATTTGTATTTTAACATAGGCATATGATTGATCTGTCTACAATTCCACTATTATATTTGAGAAAGAAAATTACATTATGATCATTCACTTATATCTTCAAGCAACAAGTATTTATTGAATAGCTACCATGTACAAGGCACTGAAAGATCTCCAGGGAACACCACTCACTCTATATTCGTGTGATGTGGTATCCCTACACAGAAACATTCTGCTTTTATGAAATAAAAGGAAAGGATTGATTTATCATGAAGGAAGAGAGATGAAGAATGTGTGAAAAAGGTAACAACCTACTTTATCCAGTTCTGCCAAATCTTATCTATAAAAGTACTGTTTCCACAATGCCATTCTGTAATGCCAAAGATACTCATAGGTTTGTCCTCTTGGCACTACTCTGTCCTTAAGGGAACAGCATATCATTGTATTGGGGAATAGCTCCCACCTCCTCCAATCTCAACATGTTGTATTTTGAAGGAAGCTACCATATTCTTATTTGACTCCAGGTACCTGGCCATAGAAATTGCTCTAGAGAAGACAGCTGGCCCAACCACAGTATTTCAGCCCCACTTCTGGCCATAGGGATTGGTCCAGGGGTGGACAGGTGATCCAAGTCCAACCAGAGTCATTCTCTGGGTATTTTCAGCTTGAAACTAAGACAGTAAGGTCCCTTTCTCTCTCATGGTGGAAAAGGAAGATGTGAGCAGGAGCTGTTGGTGGGCATGGTTCCTGCCTCTTGACAAAGCCAGACTGAAGAAATGAAGGCAACCAGCAGAGAGAAGCAGAAACAGGAGGTGAAGGAATTCCTGCCAGGGTGAGGCTCTAAGGCCTCCAGAGTTGCTCCTGTCCCTGCCTTCCCAAGCTTCAAGGTTGAAGGCTACAGAGCATCTTCCAACAAATTCCTTCTGCAAAAGCTGATTGGGGTTTGAATTTTGCTACTTGCATCCAAAAGAATCTGACTAGTGTGTATAATGGAAACTGGGAGTAGCAAAGCTAGGGTGTTTTGTAAGTCGCATCCAAGTATGGTGGGGAAAGGGGGGCAAGCCTTGTCTCCAGGGTCCTCTCCTTGGGCTCCCTGATAAGACCCTACAAATAGGATATGAGGACCCTGTCCATGATCTTTGAGGAATGTTGGGGAATAGGTTAGGGATAACTGAAAACTCAAGAAGACAAAATAAAGGACTATAGCAGCGGTCCTTTCCCCTCTCTCTGGTAATAATATACTAGTTTACACCTTTAGTTTATACACTTCCTGTGTGCAGGGCACTGCTCCAAAGAGGTCAGTATTATATTTAACCCCATTTTACAGATGAGGAAACTGAGACACAGAGAGAGAAAGTAAATTATCCAAGGTGTGGTCAAGTTTAGATCTCAGGTGGTTTGGTTCCATAGCCCAGGCTGACAACCTCATTTAGCAAGCCTGGCCTCCGAAGCTGTTTCTGTTCTTTCTATCTCTCTGTGCCAGGGCACTTGTTGCCAATATATGTAGTATGTGGCTGATACCACCACATAAATTTATTTATCTTTCCATTTGTTCCATATTCTCAACCTGACACCAGGAAGCCAGTGGCCATGACTTTTATATTTTAGTGACCCCAGCCTCAGCATGAATGCCCAGCACAAAGGCTGGGAAGTATTTGTGACATCAAATTCTGTGCTCTTAAAAATCAGACAGCTCTAGACATGAATACAATAACACCTTACACAGTTTTTAGGGGAGGAGAAATGAAGAAGAAATTGCTTTTTCTCTTTCCTTTCTGGTTTATTCTTGACACTCCAAAAACAAACTACAAGAAATTTTCATAACAACAGTTCTCCTCTTCCCTCATCCACCCTCCTTTCTTTGTGGAATGTTTCCCTACAAAGAATGTGCAGTTTAAAAAGTAGCATTGTTTTACAGACAGCCTTCTCAGGACCCAATTAGTCAGGGCTTGCCTGGTCTGGGACACACTATGGATAATTTCACTGTATGACCTTCTGTTTATTTGTACTTTGGGATCAGAAAATAAGCAGTTAAAAGGTGTTTGCCCTTGAAAACATGTTAGAGAATTAACGGCTGGCTTGAGGTCTTATCTGCCAAGTTTGAGCCCCAAACACATTTTATACCTGAGTTAAGTCTCTGAAAACAGGGATTTAGTAATTGAAGCGCTGACCTGATGTTATTTCTGAGACTATGCAGACAGGGGCAGCTCTTGGAGCAGGGAAAACGAGCACAGAGAAAGCATGGAGCACGAAAATAATAGAGAATTTTAAGAAACATTCATTTAGGCATATCTCGTGGACACGCCCTCGGTTGTATGAAGTAGTTGTGTGGAGTAGTTTCCATTTTTTATCCCCCTATGGGCCTGTACTTCTGTTAAAATCTTAATCTGAAAATTATACCATTCAAAATAAAATTCAAAAATCTGTTCACCAAAACAGCAACACAGAGCTGTGATTGATGAGGGAACCCAAAGGCCTGCATTTTGGTTGCAAAATTTAATTCTAGGACTTTATTTTTGTTTTTTATAACTTGTGTTTTGACTTCTTTTCCTTTCTCGTACCTCCCCCCCCCAAGTAAATTATATCTTAGGCTTTTGAAATAGCTTCAAAGTGAAAGCCTGCCTTTTTAAAAATAACTGCATCTTCTCTGAAGGTGGGTGTTCGAGTTTATTTCAGGTTTTGAGGCAGGACACACCTCCAGGCCACAATGAGGGAAGACATCCAACTGCCTTTTCGATTCTGTCCCCTCCCTTTGTCCTTTCACAGATGTCCGCTAGAAGCCCAAACTCTACTCCCAGTCCCTAACATAAGAGTGAGTGTTGCTTCTATACTGAAGGACTCCCCACCGGAGCACGGCATTCCCTGCCTCTGCATGTTTTCATTAGCCTTAGTATTTTTTGCCTCCTCAATGGACATTTCTATGACAGATACTTGCCTCTCGCCCAGGACAGCTTAACAGGTTCGTAGGCTCCTGCATCACTCCCTGCCCCTAAGTGCACCTCGCCCTCTTCTCTTCCTGGTGCCTGCTGGAACGTATTTTGTGAGCCAGGCCAGCAGAAGCTCCAGCCGGCACCTCAGGCCTGGCTGCTGGCCAGAGGGGCTGAGGCAGAGCATGGCAGACACCAGGTTTCTTGGCAGCAGCTTCACACAGAGGGAAGGGCAGGAGCCACCAGCCTCCAAAGGAGACTGTCCAAACAAACAAACAAATAAAAAAATGCCAAATACAAACACAAATGAAAGAAACTACACACACTCAGAAAGACACAAAGCAAAAACTCAAAAATACTGTTGTCTTGGGCTTTCACCAGCCGTGTATGCCTGGTGTCCCTGAGAGCTAGCTGATGGAGCGGCTGGGTGGTTTGGAGATTCCTGTGGTCTGAACACACACCCTCCTCATCACCAAGATGTGCCTGGAAAAAAGTGGTCATGGTACAGGCCTCTGATTTATTTCCTGATAAAATAACCTTTACTCTCTAAGGCTAAACTTGCTGTCCCAGCTGCCAGAGAACCGGTCTTTATTCCTGTCCATCAAAGCCATCTGCACATGAGGTCATTCCATCTGTGGCCCTAGAGTCTCCCAGCTCCCCACCCAACCTGCCAACACTACAATGTTTCCTTCTCTTGAGTTTCCCAGGCTCCGCCAAATGTCGACGTGGAGGGTGGTCACAGGCAAATCATAGAATTTCTTTAAGTGGAAAGAATTAGTTATCATTCAGAGACGACAAATAAAACCTTGTTTGACATTGGAAAATGATAGATTTTGATATGGCATCTCCTTTCTGTCCAGCTCTCCACCTATTTTCATTTTCTTCTGTTCAACATTTTACATTTAATTGGAAGCTTGTCCTAAATTATCTGGAAAGATGACCTGAGTTGGCGGGACCTCATGATACATTCCTGATCTCTCTGTCATGTCAATACTCTTCTTTAAATTAATGCTACTTACTTCTTTGTTTTGGGCATATCCCACAACTCACAGAGGGGTGGAGATAGAAATTCCACTTGGGCAATGAGAACATGGATAATATCATTCCTTTGTTGTGTCCATTTCACCAAGTGTAGGAATCTTAAGTGTTGCCGTTGGGCAAGACATACGTAAAATCTCCAGGATGTTGCTGGTGCACAGTAAGAGCTTAAAAATGCCAGTTTCTGTCCCCCTTACCTAATTACTTAAGCTATTGTCTGGAAGTTATAGGGGAAAAATGCTATTTATAATCTCCTACGACCTTCAAGGGAGGGTGGATCTTGGTACTGGAGGTCTCTTGGTTTGCTGAGTGTGTAGCATGGTACACATGTTTGGCAAGTGTTGGGTACAGCCATATTGCTCTAGAAGGAAGGAAAGCTATCTAGAACTGGGGTAGGGGTGGGGTCAGAAGAGACATATATAATGTCATAATAGCCAGAGAGGCTTGAGAGAGGAGACATGTTGAATGTGTGAAATTGCAGGCTGTGGAGTGTGTGATATAAACCTCTCCACCCCCACCTTGTTCCCTGGCACCCCATGAATTCTGCAGCAAAATTGACATTATTTGCTAGTATTCTTGGTGTGAGTGTGTTATTTGGTGGGATGTGAAGTCGCAGCTGTGTATTCATGCATGCAGGGTGCAGAGGGGGTCAGCCTGAGCAGAACTGATTTTCTCCTCTGCCCTCTTCTCTTTCCTCGCTGTCTCTGCTCTTTTATCCTCTGTTCAATCCCTCTCATGCCTCCTCTCCTTTTCTCTTTGCTGACCTAAAGGTTCTGGGTCATTAAGTGGGGTTTCTTTCTTTGTGCTTCCTAAAGTGAATATAAGCTAGGGTATAAACTCAAGTATTGTGAATAACTGCAATTGTATTTCTTAACTGGAAGGTGATCATTGAGAACAAAGGAGAGGCTGGACAGGTGAAATGCGGTAAGAGTGTTTTGCTTGTTTGTTTTTTAAGCTGCTTTTGGAAGGAAGCTGTTTATTGGGGAAGATGTTCAAGTAAACAGTGACAGGCTGATTTGTACTATAATGGAGTTAGTCATGGGGTAAGGAAGAGGCATAGGAGAGTGCAGAAGAAGGTAAGGACTTCAGACAAGTGGGAGGATGAGAGATTGAACCTCTGCTCTCTGGTGGCTCCCTCATGAGTCCCTGTCTCCATTTTACACTCACTGTAAACCAGAGATACCCCTACTTGAGGGCTGGGTGAGGAAACGGCTTTAATGGGACCTACCTGTGGCTTTGGACAGCACCAGAGCAGAACCAAAGCATAAGGTACCTGGAAGCAAGAAGCCAGGAAGCCCAAAGGAGGAAGAAGATGATAGAAGACCTTTGTAGTTTATTTCTCCCTCAGGCATTGTTAGTCCTGTGCCCACTGACTGAACCACCAATGACCTCTGTGTGCTGCCTTTGGAGTAGAATAAGAGCTAGACCAGTATTGGGAAATTGGGGGACAGAATCCCAGCTCTTTTTCTTATTAGCTTTGTGATCTTGGGTTTGTCACTTAAATTCTTGGAGCCTTAGTTCCATGTCATGTGTTTCCTCAGTGAATGGTTTCCATGCATTTCACATAAAAGCGTTTATGTTTTATAAATGAGCATAACTTATGGGACAGTAATATCATAGGTTTTAACCCTGTGGGTATGAAAGGGACTATATGATAACAAATTACTAGAACTTTCAGTAACTTTGTTACTGAAAATAACAATAGATAATTCTCAGAGCTTTATTAAAGCTAGAAATCCACAGGTTTTTTTTTTCCCACAAAGAAAGACTTGTTGGCCAATGTTAGAAAATTGCTACCTCTGAAATTTTTTTAATAAAGCATGTTTTAAAGAGCATGCTAATTACCATGTGCTGCAACTTTGAATAAGGCATACTTTGAATAAGAGAAATTGCTCAAATGCACTGTAGTAACAAAGTCTTTTCTTCTCAATATAAACAACTCCTGGCTACAGAGCAGCATTTGGGCTGAATCACTAAAAGCATCTTTGTTCATATTTCTCTATAGAGACATCGTTAATGAACACGCTGGGAACTGGGGCTTTGACCAGGTTCGATGTTAACCTCAGGAGGCCAATTTTGTATTTGATGAATCATTCCTTTGGGTCTGGACCCTTGAGTGTATGTTGGAGTCAAAGGTATCACTTTGGAAGCCAGATTTGATGCTCACAGAAAACTGGCATAGGAATGGGCTTAGCCCTTCTCCATGGGAGGATGGGGTGGATAAGAAGGTTGTGCCTGCTTCAGGGAAGACTCACGGGTCCTGTTTGATCTCAGAAATGGGAGAATTTTTCAGTTTGAATGAGCTGGTTTGGAGCTAAATTAGGCAGCTCCTTTCCCAGACCTGTCTATGTGTATTCCCTGTCTTTACTCCATATTCTCTCCATAAACCAACCCCTAGTCCAAAATACCTAACCATGGCATTCAAAGCCCACCATGTATGTCTCTAATCCACATTTTCTCCTTCCTATACTTTTCTGATTGGCCTCACAACCACACTCCTATTGTGCCAAATAACAATTTTTCCCTTGGAGGAAGCCATATATATTGTCACCTCTTATGCTGTGCTCACCGCTAGGAATGACCCACCTTCCAACCCCACCTTGAATCCTACTCATCATTCAGGGCCCAGCTGCAGTGTCGCCTCCACAGTAAGGATTAATTACTGTCTTCCACAGTCCTTCATTTACGTATCACTGTCCAATGTAGTTCAACAGTGCCCTCACCCCTCCCCTACCATGGTTAGATTGTGGGCTTCTTGAGGACAGGGGTGTGAAGCTCACTTAGACCAAGAAAACCCAACCAGGGGAGCATTTTGTTAAGAGTGTTCTCATCTGATTTTGTCCATCTTGGGTGAGCTATATATATACACACACACGTACATACACACACACACCCATATATATAGTATATATGTAACTTACATACTGCACAAATCTTAAATGTATAGCTCAATTAATTCTTACACATATATGCATATATACATCTGTCTGCCTGTCTGTTTATCTGTCTGTCTGTCTATTTATCTGCCTCTCTGTCTACCATCCAAATCAAGACACACAGAACACTGTCAGAATCCTGAAAGTCTCCCTTGAACCCCTTCCAGTAAGTAATCCTCGTCCCTACCCTGGGCATCCACTATCCTAACTTCTATCACCATAGATTAATTGTGCCTATTTTTGAACTTCCTATAATAGAATTATATTGTACACTGTCTTTTGTGTCTGACTTTTTTAACTCAACATTTTGCCTGTGAGATTTATTCATGTTACTCCGTTTATCAGTGAGGTTCGTTACTTTTTATTGCTGAGGAATATTCTACCGTATGAATACATCACAATTTATTTACACTTTCTACATTTTAAGGACATTTGGGTTGTTTCTAAATTTTGGTTCTTACAAATAAAGTGGCTATGGACATCCTTGCACATGTGTGTGTTTTGGTGGATGCTAGGGTTTGACTGTGTCCCCCAGAATGCATGTATTGAGAACTTAATCCCCAATGCAGCAGTGTTGGGAGGTGGGGCCTAATGGGAGGTGTTTAGGTCATGAGGGCTTCACCTCATGAATGGATTAATGTCAGTTATAAAAGGGTTTGCAGCTGCAAGTTTGATTTCTTGCTCTCTCTCACCCTCTCCTTGCCCTTATGCCATGGGATGATGTAGCAAGAAGGCCCGCACCAGATTGCTTGCCCCTTGATCTTGGACTTCCGAGCCTCCAGAACCATGACCCAATACATTTCTGTTATTTAAATTACCCAGTCTCAGGTATTCTGTTGTATCAGTACAATATATAGCAGTATAGGACTAAGACAGTAGACATGAATACTCTTTTCTGTAGGGGCTATATCCAGTACAGAGTTACTGGATCAGGGGACACATATACATTTGGCTTTAATAGGTGCTACAAAACATTTTCCAAAGTAGTGGCATGGATTACATTCCCATCACAATGTAAGAGAATTTTATTTGCTTCACATTCTTGCCAAACCTTGGTATGGCCAGTCTTTTACATTTTTGCCACTCTGGTGAGCATGTTATGGTGTTGCATTATGATCTTAATTAGCTTTTTTCCCCTGATAATTATGAAGTTAAGTGTCTTTTCATATGTTTATTAGCTATTTTGATATTCTCTTTTGTGAAGTGTGTGTTCAATCTTTTTGGGTTTTAGATTCTGAACTGCAGTAGTCAGGTAATGTCTACCTAGTCCAGGGACCTATCAATAACATTACTTGAAAGCCTTTTTAAATACAGGGCCTTAAACCATGCAATAGAAAATATATACAGTTTACTATGTATTAACTCAAGCATCATTAGGTACAGCAATTATAGTGAGGGCTTGATATAAATTTCTAATTCTTTCTCATTGTGAATCTGGTGAAAACTCTTAGCTCATAGACAGTTCTTCTGAGAATTGGGTCTATCCTGTTCCAAGTCTAGATTTATTTTTTGGGGGTTCCAAATTCTACAGACCCTCTTTTGGACATTTTATAATATTTAGATCAGGCTCATTTTTTATATTGGTATCTTTATTACTACTGGCAGTTAATTTTCAGTCTCTTGGTATACTATTGCTGAAAGCTGATGTTTTAGGTACAGGAGTTTTATCAAATCAATTCTGTTGAAAGGAAGCTCCTTTCTTCCAGTTTTCTTTACTTAGGCTGCCACTAATTATTTCTTTTCCATCAGTGGCCTCTTCCTTGAGGCTCTGTGGTTTATTGTCTTTCTTTGTGGACTCTCTGCCTGCTGCCTCCATGTTCGTCCTTGCATCTCACATTCTGACCAAGCTTGATCTTTGGGAGGGAATCTTATTTTTTCCCTTATTTCGTCAGAATGCTAAACAAGGTGCAAGCTAATAATGGCATTTTCCCACTGAGTAGAAACTCAAATTCTATAATTTTTCCTATAATATTATTAAATAACTTCCCTGGGTGTAGCTGATTAACGGTTTTGCTCTTTAGCTACTTGACTTTCAATACCACGTGCACCATTGCCTTATAAGTAGTTGGGGATCAATAATTGTTGACTCACATTGAACTGGGATTTGAGTGATATGGGATGTTAATTATACTAATGTTTGCCAAGTTGTCTGCCTTCATGAGGGAACATTAGGGAAAGCCACGTGCCTTTGTGACTATGACTCAAACAGTAACAAGAATGCTTTTACTCCAAAATTTGCATCCTTTTTGGCTCCTAATTGGCCTAGTAGTTCCCTACCATTAGAATATACACTTTGAGATAAGACACTACTTTCAGACAGTTCTTATTGGATTATTTCTATCCATGCACATTTTAGTAAGGATTCACTTTTGGTTATCTGGCTTCAGAGAGAAAGGCCCTAGGCAATGGGATATAAGAGGTGAGTCTGGGTGTGGAGTGCAGGTTTCACACCCAGGAGAGATGCTGGTGGGAACAGATGTGTGTACAAGTCATCTAGGGGCACCATAACCACAGGACTCCACTAATTCCTGGAGTCAGGGGATCTGTGTACAAGTCACAGGTTGCTGCTTTGCTATGCGACTTCCGATAAGTCACTTAATTTCTCTGCAACTTAGCTTTCACATCTGTAAAATGAAGATAGCATCTCCTTTGCTTAACTCACAGGGTGGTTGTGAGGACCAAATGAAATGGTGTATATGAAAATGCTTCATATAATCTAAAGGACTAATCAGACATGTTATATTTGTTATTATAATAATAATTATGGTTGGAGTATGGTGAAAAATGGAGGAGTGTTGGAGACAAATTGCTCATTTTGCTCTGGGCTGCCACTTGTAAATGCAAAGACAGGCTGATAACTCCTTATTTATATGGAGAGTTTTATATTATTCTGTAAATAACAGCAGAAAGGTTAAAATCCATGAGCATAATGGCACAAATGAGCCCATTAGTGAAAGATTATTTTTACTAAAAACCAATTTAATGTATGAGGCAGCTTTATCTCTAGGATGTTAAAAAAATTTGGGTGATTTATCCCCCCAAGGAATTGATAAAGGTCATCTATTTTGGCATGGGGCATGGCACACGCTCCTTAAGGTGGTGAATTAGATTGGCCTTGAGTTGTTTTTGCTTTTCCACTTTATCACACTTAGATTTGGTTGAGACATGGTTAGTTCATCTCTGGAGAAGAGAGGTCCTATTTAAATAGGCCAGATCTGCATTGCTGGCCTTCTTCATTTTATATCAATCAGATGAACTTTAATTGAATGAATGAAGAGTACGAATTTCAACTGAAGACGTCTATCTTTTCGATTATTTGAAAATGCATCTTGCATTTGTTAGGTAGAAAGACCTACACTGATTTCCCAAGTGCAGGCAGAATCATAGACTGAGTTGGAAGAGACTGTACAAATCATCTAGTCCCACCCTCTCACTTTATATTTAGGGAAGCTGAGATATAAAAAGATTTAATAACTTGCTGAAGGGCACATTGCTAGTTGGTGGCAGAACTGAAACTGGAAGCCAGGTTTTCTGTCCTTGACTAGGGCACTTTCTCTGACTGCTGCATTGAAGGGTGGAAAAGTGAGAGATTTTTTATTAAACAGTTGTCACCTGATAGACTTCCATATAAAAGATGATTTACTGGTTTTCATAGAGATTGCTTGTACTTTTAAGAAGACAAGAATCCTGTAAAACTTAATTCTTGGATACTAGTCCCAATCTGGGCCTTTGGAAGGGAAGGGATGCATCATGTTCTCTTGGCACAGTGCCTGGTCCTCAGAGGACACTTAATCAGTGCTTGTTGTTGGGTTCTCAGTCTGTGACAATGCAGGCTGATGGTAATGGCTGGGTCACGCAGTTGTATCAGAATCCCTGGGGTGATGGTTAAAAATGCAGGTCCCTGGGTTGTACCCCAGTTTTATTGAGTCTGAGTTTCAGTGGCTCTTAGAAATATGCATTCTTAACACAATTTTTAGGTAAGTTCTTTTTTTGGTGTCCTAACGTTTGAAATCACTGGTTTGAGACCTTCTTTCTTATAGGTTCCTAATGCGTCAGACTAATGGATTCCAGGTGGACATGTGTAAAAAACTTTTCAATTTCTATTTACTTTTTTCATGTAAAAAATTGAGAAAGAAAGTGAACTTTACTTACATTTAGTACATGTGTTGGCACTACATGCTTAGATTGTATTGTCTAGCTTCATAGGTCACATATGCCAGTTGTGGCACTTTGAATGAGAGTGAAAACTCCTCAATGCAGACAGTTGACAATGGTGGCCTTTAGTTGCTTCCAGAGGATTGCCAAACAATGCATTTTAATTCAGTGGATTGTATCAAAGTATTTAAATTTATAAAATTACATACACACATTTATTTAAAAAAAGGAACTCTACACATGTGATGATTAATTTTATGTGTCAACTTAACTAGGCTGTGGTGCCCAGTTGTTTGGTCAAATACTAGTCTAGATGTTGCTGTGAGGGTATTTTTTAGATGTGATTAATATTTAAATCAGAGTTTGAGTAAGGCAGATTACTCTCTATGACATGGGTCAGCCTTATCCAATGAGCTGATGGCTGATGGTAAAGACTGAGGTTTCCTGAAGAAGGAATTCTGCTTTAGACTGCAACATAAAATCCTGCCTGAATTTCCAGCCCCTACACTATGGAATTCAGACTCAAGACTGTAACATCAACCTTATCTGAATTTCTAGCCTCTTGACCTGCATTATGAGTTTCAGACTTGCCAGCCCCCACAATCATATAAGCCAAATTTGTATATCTCTGTGTGTGTGTGTGTGTATGTGTGTGTGTGTATAATTGGTTTTGTTTCTCTGGAAAATACAGTGGGAATTTAACATTTTGTATTGAGATGGTGAATGTCCATATTTTGTATGGCATAGAATGTCAACAATGATCTTATTACAAATTTCCTGAGGTTATCAAAGTTAAAGATAAGTTGCTTATTTTTAATTTTTTTAGAATATCACAAGTATTCCAAATTGATATCAAGTGGCCCTCACCAGAATGCTACTTACCTAAGAGATGTTTTTGAAAATATATTTAAGTTGTCTGTCTTTGTGTTGCTATAACAAAATACCTGAGACTGCATAATTTATAAAGAACAGAAATTTATTTCTCACAGTTCTGGAGGCTGGAAGTCCAAGATCGAGGTGCTGGCAGGTTCAGTGTCTGTTTTGGGAACCTGTCGCTTCATCCCCTGAAGGGGCAAAATGTTGTGTTCTCACAGGGCAGAAGGTAGAAGGGCAGAAAAGGGTGAACTCTCTCTAAAGTCTCTTTTATAAGGGCATTAATCCATTCATGACTTAATCACTTCCCCAAAGGCCCCACTTCTTAATACTACAACAGTGGGGATTAAGTTTTAACATGAATTTTGACGGGGCACGCATTCAAATCATGGCACTGTCCCATCAGATAAATGTGTCATTTTGAAAATAAATAAGAAATAACTGCTTTTCAAAATAAATTCTTGCTACTAGGAAAGAATGTTGAAGATCAAGTTTAGAACTATATTGTGCTTTATGTGCGTTTGTCTTCAAATATGATTACACATTTTTCTACAAAAACTTTTATATCTGCACATTAAAATTCATGGAAACAAAATTTTCTAACCTGCTTGAAAGTCTAGAGTTTCAGTGGGCTTTAACCCATTTGTGAAAAATATAGAAATACCATGTCTTCCAATTAGTTTGCAAGCAAAAATAAGTGGAATAGGGCAGATGGAAAATTACCAGTTGAATTTCAACCAAAACCTTTGCATAATTTATACTTAATAAATAAGCATGGCAATATAAGTGCAGCCAATGATGCGTACCTTCTACTGGGAAGTATGTATTTGTGGGAGACATCCTTTTTAGCTCTGAAAAAAGCATCTTTGAATTGTGGTATCACCAAGATTTTCAAAAGTACAGCCAGATATTTAGTCACTTTGTTTGCACTTACATATTATTAATAATTTAATTATTTTGTTCTATTATTAAAATATAAAATATTAACACAATATTTCTAATTTTAATTTTTTGGTGATATTTTTTAAAGTTGTGTAACTTATTTGTATAGTAGTGCAAGAGCATAGTTTATAAATAAGTATATGCATGTTGAATGTGTGTGCTCAGAATCTACTTACATTTGGAGTAAGTAATTAAAGAAGTTTGGAGTACAATGCTTAGATTATTAGAGTAAATGACTGAAGCATGCCCCCATGTGGTGGGGGGTGAAGGTCACAGCCGTGAGCCACAGCTTTAGAGCAATACTTCCATTACTACAACAGGAAGTAAGGAAACAATCAGTGCCCAGTGGAAAACCCTAGGGGGTAAAGCAAGGCTGAGGGCAGTTGTACCAACTGGAACCTGTCCAGGAGACTAATGCCCCTCTTCTTGTAGAAATACCATGGGACTCTGAGAGGAGGTGGGAAGGAGAATAACTTGGAAGCCTATCAGGAAATACAGGAAATTTAATTTTAAAATTAGAAAAAGTTTTCATTTAATAGGATTAAGGAGAGCATTGGGTAAGTACTGTTTAAAAATGTAAAAATGTGCACAAAATGGCAGCCTGCCAACAACCTATAGTAAGTGCTTTCCCCTCGCCCTTATCTAGAATGGCTCTTTGTGTTTTATTTTTTTCCCCTGAAATATAAGCTGGTTGGCTAGTTGGTCCATTTTAGGACATGCTTTCAAAAAAAAAATGAAAGAGATACAACATGACGGTTTTGGTTTTTTTTGTTTGTGTATTTGTTTTTTTAAGAATATAACCTTTATTCAAACTATTGAGGTCTGGGGTTTGGGGTAAAAGATTGCCTTCTTCAGTCAGCAAGAGTGTTTACTAAAGAAAAAGAAAGTATGAGTCTCAAACCAGATAGGAATGGAGCCAGTCTTTTTTTTTTTTTTTTTTTTTTTCATTTTGAATTTCTATTGCCAGAGTAATTACTGCCTATGAATAGATTTGGTAAGGCAGATGTGAGCAATATGTCTTTCAGAGGAACACAGGGAGGGATAAAGTTTTCAAAGAGTATATTGTGTTTAGTTGCACAATTCTCTTTTTCCTCTTGGCAAATATTTGATTATTATGCAGGGGTGGAGATGGAGGGTAGGAGGAGATTATTCAGGGAACACCAGATAAAAGAATTTCCCTTCAGAACTTCTGTGGGTTTAAGTAAAAGCAATTGAAGACATAGGGGCAGCTGTTAATGCTCTCTTTACATTCAGCAAATGGTATTTTTCAAGTCAAAGTTTGTACGTCTTCAAGACTTTTTTTCCGAGTCCATATCTGGCTCTCCCCTCAATGGGGACTGGATGGGATTCCTTAATCCCACTAAAGGAAAACTTTTTCTGAAGTTCCATAGAGGTCCATAGAAGTGGGTTGCCCCTACTAGGAGGTGTGGTCCTTAGATTAGGAAGGTGTGCATGAGCTCTAGTCATGTCCTGTAGGGTGAGGTGGTGGGTGGAAATATCAAGTGTGGAGATAGGTCTCTTTCTCTCACAGCCCATCAGCAAATACCTTAACGTCTATCATCAGAATATATCTAGAATACAACTACTTTTCAAACCTCTGTGATTATACCTTGTTTAACCCACTGTCATTTGCCCCTGGATTATTGTAATGTCCCTTAGCTTGTCTCTTTGCTTACACCCTTGCTCCAGGAGAGTCCATTTCCAGTGCAAAGTCAGAGAGATTATTTGATTAAGTTAGGCCAGATCATGTTCTTCCTCGATGGCTCAACATTTCACTCAGAGTAAGAGCCAAAGTCCTTCCAAAAGTCTTGAGGTCACTATAAGAACTGGCCCTGTGTACTCATCCCATCTCCCCTGATCACTTCATTCTAGTCACATGGGTCTCCTCGCTCTTTCTCAAACATGCTACACAGAGATTTTGCTGGTGCTGCTCCCTCTGTGTGGAATGTTTTTCCTTCAGATATCCTTAAAAATTGTTCTGTGCCCTTCACCCCTGCAGGCATCTGCTGACCAGATCACCAGGTATAATATTGCAATCCTCTGTTCTATTTTCCTTTAAAAGACTTATCACCACCTGATACATACAAGTATTTATTTTTGTGTCATGATGATGCGTATCAGAGAAGCTACTCATTGCATTTACTCCTGTTAAGAATGGTAGCGCTACCTACCTCTTGATGACAGTTTTTTATTTGCTAGTTTATATTAGAAATGTACTTGAATGTCATAAAACTGCATTTTCTTTCTGTCTTTATTTTTTTAAAAAAGGCTGTAACAGTCCTTCCATCCATGCAGGGTGGATTTTTGGGCAGTTATATTGAATCCGTGAGGGCCTTCTGTATAGGTTCTTGGGGTGATAATGGATGATTGGGGTTTGGCAAATCTCCAGGATACCAGTTGCTGGGGGCTGAATTGTGTCCCCTCGAAATTCATACATTGAAGTCCTAACCCCCAATGTGATGGTATTTGGTGACAGGGCTTTTTGGAGGTTATTAAGGTTAAATGAGATGATAAGGGTAGGGATCTAATCCAATTGAATTGGTGGCCTTATAAGAAGAGGAAGAAAGAGAATTTCTTTCTTTCCACATGTACACACCAAAGAGGGGCCAAGTGAGGACACAGCAAGAAGGCAGCCACCTTCAAGCCAGGGAGAGGACCCTTACCAGGAACTGAATCAGCTGGCACTATGGTCTTGGACTTCCCAGCCTCCAGAACTGTGAGAAATCAATTTCTGTTAAGTCACCCCGTCTGTGGTATTTTGTTATGGCAGCCTGAGCTGACTAAGATACCAGTCCAGCACAACATTGTGAAATGGCTAGATTATCTTGAGAAAGTTCTGGATGCCATTTGGCCACCTAGTGCTAGCATTGCTAACAATGTCATTTCTGCCTTTAAGGAAGTCCCCTTTCAGGACTAGGGGAAAGCAAGAGAAGAGGTGATTATATTTTTTCTTCATAAAAGGACTATATATTTGGTTTAGAAAATTCAATACAGAGGAAAGTAAGAAGGAAAGAAAAAAATACTCACTGTATAATTTCTCTGAGAAAACCATTATTAACTTTATTTCTTTCCAGTCTTTCTTCCATGCATACTTAATGATCCTATGGTTCTTTAATATTTCTGTTCTCTTCTCAGAGTCCTACCACACTGTAACTACTCATTGAACATCCTCACCTTCTTGTTATAGTTGCTTAGAGTTGTAGTTTTATGGCTTTTTAATATAAAACATAATAATTATTGTTCCCAGTCAGTAGTTAGTTTCATTTACTGATATTAACAAATCTTTTTGGGTCTGTTCACTGTTTTTTTTCTTTGATCTCATGTCGTTTCTATGGGTTTATCTTTCTTTTTCTTAAAGTGCATTCTTTAATAGTTCTTTAAAAAAGTGTCTTTGGGTGGTAAACACTCTTGGTCTTTTATGTCTATAAAAATATTCATTTGCCATCATATTTGAACAAGAGTTTAACTGGGTATAAAATTCTAGATAGTTACTTATTTTCCCTCAGCACTCTGTGGTATCATTGCACTGACCTTTGCCATCTACAGCTATAGCTCAGAAGTCCTCTAGTATTGCGGCCTCCAACCCCTGGTGCGGACTGTTCCGTGGCCTGTTAGGAACTGGGCCACACAGCAGGAGGTGAGCAGCGGGTGGTTGAGCAAGGGAAGCTTCATCTATATTTACAGCCACTCTCCATCCCTCGCATAACCACATGAGCTCTGCCTTCTGTCAGATCAGTGGTGGCATTAGATTCTCATAGCTCAAACCCTACTGTAAACTGCACATATGAGAGATCTAGGTTGTGCACTCCTTATGAGAATCTAATGCCTGATGATCTGAGGTGGAGCTGAGGCGGTGATGTGAGCGCTGGGAAGTGGCTGCAAATACAGATGATCGTTAGCAGAGAGGTTTCACTGAGCAATAAATGTAATGTGCTTGAATCATCCTGAAACCATCTCTCCCCCCGCCCCCCCCTCCCCAGTCCATAGAAAAATTGTTTTCCATGAAACTGATCCCTGGAGCCAAAAAGGTTGGGGACCACTGCTCTAGTACTCTCAAGGGCTAGTTCTTGCTCATTTGTGTGCAATCTGTGTTCTCCCTGGCCCTTTCTGAGGTTGTTCCCTTATGCTTTATGTCCTGCCAATATGGATTTATTTTTGTTTGTTAGAACGGACTATTGCTCTGAGAACTCACACCTCTCTTTCACTTTGAAATGCTCAGCTAGTATCATTTTAAATATTGCATCTTTGCCAGTCTCACCCTTCTCTACTTTGTGGATTCCTGGTAATTAAATATTAGAGACTCTCATTCTCTTTTCCATGTCTCTTCGTTGTCTTTCTAGTTTGTTTTGAATCATTTTGTCTCTCTGTTTCATATTGTGGGTGACTTCTTCAGGACTACCTTTTAGTTAATGAATTCTCTCTTCAATTAGGAACAGCCCAGAATTTATCCTGTCATGTCACTTTTATTTCAATGACCATAATTTTTATTTTTCAGGCTTCACTGGCCCTTTTTCATAGCCTCTTGTTCTTGTTTGATTTCTGCCTGCTTAATAATTCTTTGTTCCTTCCAATGAACGTGATGGCTTCTTTTATCCTCTTTAATGTGCTTCATTTTCGAGTCTTGGTCTGATATTTCTGTTAAATCAGTTTCTTATTGGAGTGAATTTATGTTCAAATGATTTCTTTATTGGCTGTCTTTTGTGGCATTACATTTCGTCATGCATTTTGAAATTCTTATTTCTGTACTCCTTTTGATTACAGGGGAATTTTTATTTTTTATTTTTTTTTGTTTCTTTCTAGTGGCTTTGCAGTTTGCTTCACCCATCTCTCTGATTTCTCAATCCAGAGCCAGGTCTGATAAAGGCAGTTATAGGGATTCCTGCCCCAGGGTGTGGGTTGAACTGGATCAATAAGAAGATAAGTTGAAGTCCTAACCCTGGCACCTGTGTATGTGATCTTATTTGGAAATAGGATCTTTGCAGATGTGGTCAAATTAAGATGTGGCACTGTTAGATTGCAGTGGCCCTAATTCAGTGACTGATGTCTTTATAAGAGAAGAAAGGAGAGGGAGATTTAGATGCAGAGACCCACTCATAGGACAAGATGGTTGGTTATGTGACAACCAAGGCAAAAATTGGAGTGATATTGCCACAAGCCAAGGAATGCCTGGGGCCACCAGGAGCTAAAAGAAGTATGGAAAGATTTTTCCCTAAAGCCTTCAGAAGGAGTATGGCCCTGCCAACACCTTAATTTTGGAAGACTAGCTTCCAGAACTGTGAGAAAATAAATTACTGTTGTTTTAAGCCACCTACTTTGCAATAGTTTGTTATGTCAGTCCTCAGAATCTAATACAGGGTGATATTGGAAATACTGCTGATCTATCACAGAGACAGAGGGTGGCTTGAGTTTGTGCCTGGCTCTACCTGCCCTTCTGGGCTTGCATCTATTGACATGCACTTGTTCTAGACAGAGGTTGGACTGTGCTATTTTTATTTTTGTGCCTCCTCTGGAATGAAGGAAGTGAGAAGAGAGCCACTCGCTCCAACCACTGGCTTCAAGCACTGAGCCTGGCTCGAAGTGACCCAATTTCCCTTTACTCTGAAGGAGACAAATACCTACTAGTTTTGGCCACTTTTGGACTCAGAGGCTAGCAGTCCTGAGACTTCAGTCCTGCCTATCACTTTACATTGTTGTCCCATCTTTAGTCTACAAAAGTGTTTATCTTGTTTTTGAATCATCGATGTCTTCTTGGTTTCCCTTTTTTTATATTTTTCGGTCATTTTGTGCATTTAATGCAGAAGGGATGACTGAAGGATGGATTTACTGAGGCATCCTGACCTGGAGTCTACAGTCTTTTATACGTGGCTTTTGTTCACTAGTCAACTTTAAATAGTTGCTTTGTTTCCACTTGACGAAAATAACAGTAGTATTGTTATTATAAACTCTTTGTAAAAGTAATGTTTAATGGCTGTATAATATTCTGTCATATGGAATTGGGGTTGTTTTTTAAGGGAATACATTGTGGAGATAAAAGTCCTTGCCATGAAATACCTCAATTGACAGCTTGAAGAATTATTTTTAGCACATTGAAGGCAGAGGTTGGATTGCCCAGTGGCCCCTTTTTGTGTTTCATTCCGAGTGGAGGCAGTGAAGTTGAATGACTAACAAAAGAGAAGTGTAGCTACCTGTGTTTTAAACTCCCTGGGCAAGGAGGATTTATTTAAGAGAGGCTTCCCAATTCACAGAGTGTTGTTAAGTGGTTTCCACCTTTCGTTTGGTTTCTCAATATAGCCTCAGGTTATATGCTGTGACAATAGTTTTGACATTTTAAATGATTGTAACTTGAAACCAAAAACATTTTCCAATGGAGGTGAGAAACAGACTACAAACAAACTTAGTCCTTCTACAACAGCTAGGATTCAGCTCAAGAACTTTCTCCTGAGAGTCCAACAAGAAGCCCTTGGAGCGCTCTCTTGCCTCCGTCCTTTTTGAAACTGACACGGAAAGTAATTGTGTTTTGGAGAGCAATGTGAGTTTCCACTCATTTCACAATAGTGTCTATCTTAGAAATGAGTGGGACTAACAAACATTCTGAACCAACTTCATAAAAAGAACAGATAATTCAGGAAATGTTTCACCAAGAGAGGGTTTTATTGAGAGTTGTAATTTCATCAATTTGCTGAGAAAACAATTTCAGTATCTCAAATCACAGTATTGTAAAAGTGGGCAGGGCCTCAGTTGTACTTAGATCAGTTTTATTTGATTCATGAATCTCTTCTACTACATTTCCAAGAAGTGGTCATTAAACTTTTGCTTGAATATCTCCACTTATAGAAAAACATTACAGTAGCAGCATATTCCATTGTTGGATAACTATAATTGTTAGAAAGTTCTTTATATTGAGCAGAAGACTGTTTTCCCATTTGTAATAATTTCCTGTCTGGGGCCACAGAACAAACTTAGAATTTCTTCCATATGGCAGCCTTTTGACTAAATTGTATCTAAAGACATTTGGTATGGTCTCCTTGGATCTTTTCTCCAGGTAGTATATTCCAGTTTTTCAAACAATTCTCACATTTCTTTAACGTTAGCTGAAGAGATGATCCAGGGTGGGACTGGGAATTAGGCCAGAGACCATGTCTTAAAACACAGTGGGAAGCCAGCCATGCAAGAGTCATGCAAGGGCCAGTGGGTAACAAAATAAAGTTTAAAATCAGAGACCATTAATTAGGAAGCAGTCAGTGCCAGGGAATTGCTGTAGAAGCAGGGTAAAATCTAAAAGAGAATTTAGCAGAAGATTATAGTCTAATACTTAGGATGATGGCAAATGGAGCGGGTGAGTTCCAGAAAAAGGGACTGGTTTAGGGCATGGTGTGAGAGGCAGAATCTAAGAGACCCCATAGAATCAGGATAGAGGGGAGCTTTCTGGAGTCTAGACAAGATATCGCCAGCCAAGACAACAACTGTACCTTTTGTTAGTTGCCTGGCCTGCTGCTTAGTGGAAAACAGATGTAGTCTTTGACAATATGAAATGAACTTGTGGTTCCTTACCATCTTGTTCTCTCTCCGAGGACAGCCTTGAGTCTAAGTCACTTTGATTCACATCTAATGTACAGCCTACAAAAGAGAAAATTTTGCCTTCTGCCAATAGCTGCTGCAAAATTTTGTAATATAGACTTGCAGTTTATTGAAGCACATCTAGATATCATTTTTATCAGCAGATTCATATCTGCTAGCTCTTTCTACCCATAAAGGTCCTAGAAAGATGTAGCCTGAAGAAATCTAAAACTATTATTTCTATTTTAAATAGAGTCTTCTCCTGGTTGATGCCTCATTTCTTCCAATTCAGTTCAATTTCCTTCATATTGAGGCCTATGGATTGAGGCTACAATTGGGGTCTCTCAATAGCCATTTTCTGGGATTGAGTTTGTTCAGATCCTGAGCTAATGTGAATTTACAGTTTCTCCATGGTCAGCCTGACACTTTTGCTGGGAAGTCTAAAACACTGGCTGTGCCACTTCATCCTATGGTCTGGCCTTGGGCAAGTTCCCTAATCTCTCTGAGTCTTAGTTTGCTCATCTGTAAAACAGAGATAATCATGATTTATGTGATTTAAGTGAGATGACGTTTCTTAGTCAGTTTGGGCTGCAAAAACAAATTACTTATAGACTGGGTGGCTTACAGAACTGAAATTTATTTCTCACCGTTCTGGGACCTAGAAGTCTGAGATTGGGGTGCCAGCATGATCGGGTCTGGGAAGGAACCTCTTCTGGATTGCAGATAGCCAGCTTCTCTTTGTATCCTCCCATGGTAGAGAGTGAGAGCTCTCTCAGGTCTTTTTGATAAGGGCACTAAACCCATTTATAAGGGTTCCATCTTAATGACTTAATTACCTCCTAAAGGTCCCACCTCCTAATACTATCACATTGGGGGTTAGGATTTTATCATATGAACTTTGGGGGGACACAGACATTTAGTCCATTTCCTGATGGATGTAATATGTCTACTCAACACCTGGCATAGAATATGTGCTTTATACATCTATATTTTACTAATTCTAGTCTAGTCACAATAGCTTACATATAACAATGAGTTGTTAAATAATAAGTGAATGAATATCATCAGTGGTCAGCACCCATGGTGAAGGCTGACATCTATTGATCAAAGATGTCTTTCGTAATATTGTGAGGATTATCTATCCAGGTTGAGGGACTAGTCAATACATGTGAACTGATCTCATTGTCTAATTTACATGTTAATAATAGCACCACTAACAGAAAATTCTAAGTGATAGGAACTAAGCAAAGTGCATGTAAATGTTATCTTCTTTAATTCTCACAACAAACCTATGAGGATGGTATTATTGCCCTTTTGGAAGAAGAAGAAAGTAAGCTCAGTGAAGTTAAATAACTTGCCCAAAGGATACACAGCTAGAAAGTAGCTGAGTTTGCATGTAAATCCAAGTCTATCCAACTTCAAAATCTCCTTTCAGCCTGATGGAGAGAGGCTATAGGAAGGATTTGAGGCTTGTGTTTAGGAGGGTCCCTTGGAGAGCAGAGAAACCCCTGGCGCATGGAACAACCAATGTTGTATCCCAGAATAAGCAAACAGTGAGGGCCAGGGGGACATGGACATGTCTGGAAGGGGAAGACAGGGGCCAGAGTTGGTGTAGAGTGACCTTAAGGCAGCTGGGAGAGAGATTTTGAGTGTTCAGGACACCTTTTTACTCCAGTGCGAAAGGAGTCTAGAGGAACTGCTGTTTCCGCAGGATCTGGGCCCCTTGCATGCAAACTCCATAAAGGTGCAGACTTTGTCTTATCATGCTATGAACAGTGTTTGGCCTATAATGGGTGCTTAATAAACATTTGTTATATGAATGAATGAATGGTTTAAAATATTTATTCTAAGACCTTGATTCTGAAATGGAGGAAGTAATTGGCTCAGGAGAAAGGCTTCTGCCTATCGTTTGCCCACAGAGATAGGCACCCTGCTTAATACTGTCGAGGAAGATAAACAAGAAAGGAGTAGTGTCTACACTCTGGCTTCATACAGAAACACGATGTAAGTATGATGTTTACTGTCTCCTTTTAGGCTTAGGTTTATAAAACAGGCCCTTATAAGGTTGTTTATTTCCTGTTGGATCCTTGGACTCTACAGTAGGAAAACCAAAACCAAAAAGCAACCCTTAATGCAGTGTACAAATTTAAATCTTTAATTGGGAGCACAGTGTTCTTTGCCCAAATTGGAGATGATTTCATCAAATTGGTGAAAAGAGGACACAAAACAGCAGACCCTATTGAAATGCATTTCTTCGCTGAGGATTTCTCCGCTTATACCAAGTGTAGTTTAGAAACTCATATATGTCTAGTTGCATAAAAAGGAGTCAAATTCCATGTTAATTTCCAAGCCTGTCTCTTCCTCCAGGCTATTCAACATTGGCCACTATCTCTTCAACAGCATTTCTTTTTCATGTCTCCTTGACTTATCAATGTTTCTTATTTATGTACCACCTGGTGGATTTGGGGTGGAATGGGTAGAGAAATAGGAGATAAAGGGATAGAAAAGGTTGCTTTTGAATGGAAGAGCTTGTAGGACAGTTTTATGTCACCTTTTACCATTTCACATTCAACCTGGGATCTTCTCTTTAACCTTGTATCAAATGGCTCCTTCGTGGGTAGCACCTTAATACTTTAAAATAAATGTATATTATAAACAGAAGAATCTTAAAAAAAATCTCTTTTGTTGCATTCCTTAGTAACACAACCTTTTCTTTATTTTTCCATGCTCAACACACAGTCTATGGAACAGACAATGTAAGACTTTTGGAAAACTTGTCCCAGGACATTAGAAGGCGGGGCAGCTTGTCACTGGTGTGTATTTAACTAGAATATTAATGAAAGAAAAAGCCTGAGTATTATTGTGGTTACCACAGTTCTTTAAAACTTCACAGCAAAAACAACATGTTTTACATTACTGTCTACCTCCTCGAAGGAAACGGTTGTTTTAAGGGGACATCGTGAGACCAATTTCATTATGTGCCACCATGGCGGCTCACATATCTTCTAGAAATCTGAAATGCTTTAAACAGGTCCAAATATTTCCACAGTGGGTATTTCTGTGTGCTGTGCTGCCAAGAACTGCTCCAGTCATAGGATGAGATTAATCATTTACCAGAGGTCTGCGTTAATTACTAAAATAAATAATATATCATCTTTTTGGATAAGTAAGACAATATGTAATCATGCATACTGGAAACCTTATTTTGGTATCTACAATTTTAGGTGTTTCTTTTTCCTTCTCTAAGAGTTGAAAAGGGCCTAGACTTTCTTGCCTTGTACTGACATCTTAGTTCCTCTGCCCAATTCATTTGCAGGAGCAGGTAGATTTCATGATATGACTTGGGACTTGAACAGACTAACAGATGCTGTCAGACGCCCCACCCCCATTGCTTTCACCTGTATACTGAGAGACTGCTTACTGGGAACATCTGTATCTCTCTGCTTGAGGAATTTTCTTTTTTCTTTTTCTGGCTGCAGAAGTGCTCTTGGTTGTCAGGCAAGTTGGAAGTTCTAGGGCCAACTTCTGAGGAAGCAGCCTCAGCCAATGAAGGATGGGGAATCGGTCAGTAAATACCACAGCTTTCTTGCTCCTTGGTTAGGATAGTTCTGAGAGAGGAGTCTTACTGTCTCCCAGCATTCTCCAGAGGGATTGAGCTCCAGGCACTTAACTGGCTATACTAAGCACCCTTGTTGTTTCTTTATCTTCCCTGCCCCAGTGCCCAACTCCTGATTGGTGTTCCTAGGGCTCACTTCCCAACTAATCTAGTCGCACTTGAATCTCAGGACCTACTTTTGAAGGAACCCAGAAATCCTTAGGAAAGTTTCTGCACTAATTTTGGGATTCAAGCAGAACGTGCTTGAGTTACATTGAACCAGCCCCAGCCTGTTGTAAAGAGACTCTATACCTTCTGATCTTTTCAGTAAGTTATTTGTTAGAGCAGTTTTAGATTCACAGCAAAATTGAACAGAGAATACAGAGTTCCAGCATACTCCCTACCTCCACACATGCCCAGTCTCCCCCACTATCAACATCTGGCATCAGAGAGGTACATTTGTTACAATAGAAGGACCTACACTGACACATCATTATCACCCTCAGTCTGTAGTTTATATTAGGATCCACTTCTGGTGTTGTACAGCAGGTCCTTGAACCATGTCGTTTTGTTCAATGTCGTTTCATTATAACATCAATGAGGAAAAAAATTGATTCCTGGACAGAACTACTGTCTGTGTGAAATTTGCACGTCCTCCTCATGTCTGTGTGGGCTTTCTCTGGGTCCTCTGGTTTCCTCCTGCATCCCAAAGCTATGCCTGTTGGGCTACTTAGCATGTCTGCGTGGTCCCAGGGTGGGCGAGTATGGCTGTCTGTGTGGGGGTGCTCTGTGGTGGGATGGTGTCCTGCCCATGGCGGGTGCCCACCTTGTACTCTTAGCTCCCGGGACAGCTTCTGGCTACCTGTGACCCTGAACTGGAATAATTGTATATAGAATTATCTCATTTTCATTCATCGTTCTTAAATGTATATATAGCTCGCATTTATTTCAATGTTTAATATTAGGAGTATTTTGATCTTTATTTAAAAGTTTGGTGATGTTTTCGTGACCAGAAATGTGCTGCAGGAACTTAGCTCTTATTTATACCAATTAGCCTATGGTGAAATTGGTCTGGTTATACATCATTTCGCTTAAAGCTTCCATTTCCAAGAACCTATTGACAATGTTAAGTGAGAACTTTCTGTATATTCTATGGGTTTTGGCAGATGTATAATGAATGACATGTATCCATCATCCTCTTTGCTTTTGCTTAAGGATTGATTCCATGGTTTTAAAAAAAGCCTAAATTAATATATAAATTTCAGTCCTTTATCTTTTCATGCTGAGTTGCTGCCAGGTCAGAGTGCCTAGTGATAATTTGCTGCATGCCATCTGCATTGTGCTGATGGGAAAGCCATCTCCTAAGCAGGTTGTTTAGGGTGGCTACATATACCAAAATTTGTAGGTATTGTCATATGTCTTGGGATCTTTAGTTGAAACAGGCTATGTAAATATTATCTGTCATTATTACTAATCATTGTCTGCAGCCGTAATGGTGATAAAGCTTGTGTGCTGTGAGTCCCAGATGCTAGCCTCCCGGGCCTTGGCCTTGGAGTCACTGGTGATGTGAGTTGCAGTGAACTTGTCTTGTCAGACTGCATCTCCATGCAGAACACCAAATCCCTGTTGCTCAGAGGTGGTGGCCTGTTGTGCTTTACTGCGACTCAATCCTCATTTAAACTTCCGAGAAGTTTCTTTTTTCCCCCTTTTCTTTTTAAAAACTGTAGAATGGAATAATCAGCCATAGTGCTTGGTGGGAGGTCCCCTGTGCTGTGCCCTAGATTTTCAAGCTGGCTGTGAAGCCAAGCCAGATTGTAGATGGAGAAGGTTTTTTTTGTTTGTTTTCTTTTAAATTTTTTTTTAGTTAGCAATTTTCTTTCTTTTTCTTTTTTTTTCCCTTTTTCTCTTTCTCCTTTTCTTTCTCATCCCCTCTAAATCACAGTGCTCACAGCTGCACAGCTTCAAAAAGTATACATCTTCCCTGCTGGGCTACAAGCACTGAATTATCTCCCTGGGAACAGTGATTGTCTAGGACACAGGAACCCGAGCTAGCTGTGTGGCTGAAGGCCCCTCGCTGAACGCCTGGGCAAGTTTTAGATTCCCATTCTGTACATTGTCAGTGAGGATTGGATGCATTATGGAGTTTTCAGATATCTCTTTTATTCCTTCTTAAAAGTCCCTATTTATTTTACCTAGAGCAATTTTTATCCAGTGATATTTTTGTTGGTTAACTCACCTTGTCAATTATCTGCCTCCTTTACTTACTATAAGGGCCACTGCTGTCAACTCTGCACCCAGCACTCTGCCTGGCTCTTAGGGAATGCTCAGGAAATCTTTGTTGAACGAACAAATGAATGAAAAGCTAAAAGGAATCCTAGCTATCACGTAGCGTACTTATTCTCATTCTGCGGATGAGAAAAACTAAGGCTCAGTGAGGAAAGTAGCTTCTTAAAAGTTGCAGAGCTAAGATTCAAATGGAAACCACAAGGGAAGTACTTGAAAACTAAAACATACCATGGAAATAGGAAGTGTGCCATTTTTCTTCTGGTGGTGAGCTGGGCAAGGTGTCAGCGTGCTGATGTGAGAATGGACTATGGAAACCTAGACAAGTTACCCACCTAGAGTGGGGCCTTTGCAAACTCAGGCCCTGCAACAGTTTTTACCACATCTGTCAGGCTGCATAGGCTAGCTTCATGGGATGTTCATGGGCTCACTTCCAGAGCAGAAGGAAGGCATCTCCAATTTGTTTTTCGGCCCAATTTTCCATTATGAGTCCTTCCTACTCTGCTGCATATTCCATCAGCTGTCTTTCAAACACCAGTACCTTCGAGTGGCTGCTGGTTTCCCAGGCAGTTATATTTTTATTGACTACTGCCCTACTTGAAGTGGGGCTAATGAGTTCTACACAAATATTGGTTTCTATGAAATATGGTTGGAAGAGTGGTGACCAGTCTCTGGGGTAGGAGCTACAAGTGTAGAAGGATATTAAAAAAAGTCTGGGGGCTGGATATGTGCAAAATGGAGAAGTGGCTTTAGTAAGGCCACTTTATTGGAATGAGGTGGAGTCTTGTGATTTGAATTAAGGACCAGGTGCCAAGGCTTAGAATGCCAATTAGAGAAGGAAAAATGCATTAGCTATTACTTCAGTCTGGCAGACTCTAGACGGACACATAATAACGACATCTCTGTACCCTTAAGCCAGCTACATACTGAGGAAGTTAGTTCAGTTTTGGGAATCTATCCTTCTTTCAAGGTGGATTTATTTTTTTTTTCCTGCAGTGTTTCTCATCTATGAGATGTTAATACATGTTTTTTTTTTTTAACCTAATATCTGTGGTCAAATAAGTTTTGAAAGGGTAGTGTTTAACAAAGTTATGCCGGTTAAGATGCGATTTGTCAGTCTTTGCTCTTGTAATGTGCTTTGGGAATTTCCAAGAGTGGCTAGACTCTGTTGAGTATTCTAAGCGTATGTAACTATGGAGCACTTTTTGGCAGAGCATTTAGGAGGATTCTAGTTCTGAGAAACTTATCTTTGAAAACAATCTTTTGATGTTCTCCCAGGGTTCAACCATTTGCGATTTCAATGTCTCCTTGGCTCCCTTGGGTAAAATTTTCCTTCTCTGAGAATTGGAATTCTCATGGAAACTTTTGTACCATGCTGTTCCACAATAGATATCAGTCAGCACAATAGTTTTAAATACATCCAAATATTATTTGAAAGTTAAAGAATTGAACACTCACGTCAAATAATTCACCCAAGACCACATCATTATTTTATTTTTTGCCCTCTATGAATATAAGTTGTTCCATTGAAGGTCTTCCCAATTTCCTCCCTGAAGTCTTTCAGAGCATCCTCGTGGGAAGTGCCTCTTCCCATTTTAGAACAGAGCAGATCTAATCTAGAGGCATGAATGTCTTTGTATAAACTCAGCAAAAGTGATGCTCATTCCTGAGAAATTTTTGATCTAACAAAGGAGCTCTGAGAAGAAGGTGGGTTTTTGCTTGTTTGTGTTTTTCACCCTTACTTGCTTTTGCATCTTGAGCAATGCAGAAACTGAAATGGCAAAGAGGTGGAGGAGAGAGAGATCACAGAAAAGTCAGGCTCCTGTGAATAATGAACCTACTTTTCCACAGCCTCACTGCTGGGACTTGTAGACCAGGGAAGATTTCACCTGCATGATGGAAAATGCAAGGCTGAAAAAGGAGTTCTGTTCCACTCCTGCTCAGTGGGAGGCCCTCCTGGTGTATACTTCTTTCCTGGCAAAGAGAGGAAATGACAGAAAAATGGCTTTTTAACTTTGTTATCAGCAGTTGGGAGGCTATGGTGAGTTTTGGTTTGGTTTTCAAATGAGTGATTACCATCTCTCTAAGAAGGTCAGAGAGAAAGCTGCTTGGGGGCGGGGGAAGAGACAGATCTGAGATGCTGTCACTACCTCCCAAGGAGGCCCCAAAGGGCTTGGAAGTCCTTCAAAGCAGGAATTCCCAAAGTGCATGGTCAGGACATTTTTGATGACAAAGTTTTGTTTGGAGAATTGGATTATAAGATATCATTGACTTAACACCAAGACTCAGGTTGCCAGGATCCTGTTACAGACAGGGTTATGTTGCATTGGAATGGCTTGTCAATGTCCAGAAAAGCTAAATGTCTCAGATGTGTAATATACAATTCAGAAGTATGCACCTGAGTTTGATGCATGTGTCTTACAAGGTTAGCCAGTTCACTTCTGCAACCCTAACACTTAGCACAGTGGTTTGCATGAAGAAGGGACTTAATAAATATTTGTTGAATAAACAAATTAAGTTCTGATGTTGCAACTTCCTGATTTAGAGAGGGATCAGTCACTCTAAGGCCTTTGAGCCTCTCCTTTCCTTTTTACCTTTCATGTGTCCTACTAAAAATCTGATAATTCACCATCCTTTTGTTCAGTACAGGAATCTGGCAACCTTAACATTTTTGCAATTATAAAGATAAACCTGATGTTCCAGGGCTATTGAGAACAGTGGTGAGGCCACAATGGCCTCTTCTGTGTGGCAGAGAAGCAACTCTAGGGAAGGACCCTGTTGGTTGTACTTGCAGCAGCTATTTGATAAAGCAGTTACTGGAGACACTACAGCCAGATGCCCAGGGGAGACACTCATCTGTGATGTGGTTTTGAGAACATTCTGGTTTTTCATGGCCTTTCCTCCTGTGAATTCCAATAGCTCCTTCTTTGTACTTTTCTTACATCACTGCGCTTGGGAAGAGCAAAGGGTTTAGGGCTGGAATTCCTGGATTCAAGTTGGGTTGTTGCTCCCTTACTGGTGAGGGTCCTCAGGAAAGTCATTTGCTGCATGAGCTTCTGGGTTTTCCTGACAAAGTGGGTGTGATAATAATCCTCTTATCTCACAGCATTTTTCTAAGAATTAAACAAGATAATGAATGAGGAAATACTTGTCAAATCACAAAGCAACTTGCAAATATTAGTTATTACAGCAGTATCTCATTTTATACTTAATTCTAGATATCCCTGCTAGAATGTTCATTCCTTGAAAGCAGGGGCTTATAGATGACAACTTTTTTGTGTCACTCACAGCACCTAGCCGAGGGACTTACATAACATAATTGCTCATTGAGCTGATAGAACTAACATATTAATAAGCCTTAAGATAGGAACAATCTTCCTTTGCCAGTTCTGAGAAACTTGAGGCAACAAGGAAAGTTCCTTAGGAGACTGGGGAGGCTGGGGACATTTGGGGAGGAGGGAGTGAGTAGGAGGAGGTTAGTGGTATGGAAGGTTTGTTAAGAAGGTATCTGTCGTTCCTTCCTACAGCAGTAAATAGGAAAAGAATGACTGGCGGGCCTAATGGAAGGTCTGGTGAGAATGGGAATGCCTTCTTTTGTGGTGACCCAGTTTGCATCTAAACTGATCGTGAACACAAATGATGGTTCAGAGACCTCAGGCTTAAAAGCCAGCAGTGCCTAATGAGAAGAATAACCTGCTTGTTTGCTATGGAAGTTTGTAGGAGAATTATAGGTTCATCTGCTTATATGCTGTACAGCTTGTGATCCTGGGGACAGTGGAATAAAAAATTACCTACCGTGTACAATGTATACTGTTCAGGTGACAGGTACTAAAAGCCCAGACTTCTCCACCATGCAATTCATCCATTTAACAAAACAATTTGGACCCCCTAAATCTATTAAAATAAATAATAAAAACAAAACAAAAAGACAGCAGGAGACTTGAGAAAGCCTCATTTATGCAGCTGAGCTCTGTCTACATTTTAGGATCATGTATGCATTTGGAAGATCCAGTGATTTTAGAAAACTCTTTGCAAGGCCATATAGATATCTTTCTAGTTTTAATGAGGATCAATGTTATCTATTAAAGAGTCGGTTGCATAAGTGTCCCTCCTATCTTGTAAGGCAACCCAGGGATGGTTTAATCTTTGATGACAGTCACTCCCTAAAGCTGTGAACTGGGCGTTACTAGGCTTTGTTAAAGGCTGGCCTGGCTAGGTCTGTCTGACCAGCCTTTTCCTCTCTCTTCTCAGTCTTGTTTTTGTGTCTGCTGCATTATCCTTTGTGTCTGAGGTTGGCACCTCTGCCTGGGAGTTCTCTCATTGTGGGTTTGGGTGTGGCTGCAAAGACAAAGATGAACATTACTCCTGGTTGCTTCCCAACTGCCTCTATTCTTCCAGTGGCAGCAAAATAACACCTGTGGGAAAGTCACTGAAGACTAAACAGGGCTGGGAGGGGGTCAGTCTGTCTCAACCCCTCCCTGCCCAAGCTTTCACTCCCCTCTAGGCTGTACTCAATTTTTCTCACAATTGTTTGTTGGCCCCAAAGGCTCAACCTTCCCTTTATATTAGTTCATTCATATTGTCATCCTTTGTTATGTTGTTCTGCTTTCTTTTGCATGTCTGTTTAAGCTACCACCTTCTCCCTTCAATTGTAAGCCCATAGCCACAGGGATCACCTTTGATTTGATTATTTCTATCATAATGAGCATCTTGAGCTTATTCAAGTTTGTATCCCTGGGACCTAGCAGTGGAGTTACTGCTTTGGTACTGAACATGGTTGTTGCTCGATAAAGATAAGGGGGGATAGGAAATTGAATTACACCAGGCTTACATGTGTGCCAGGAAAGTAAAAAAGTAGGAGTCATGAATGTGCTTATTAAAGACCCAGATGGAAATTCAGAGTGGTCAATGAGTGCAGGCCTACTGAGGTGAGAGCTAAGATGAGTTTCTGCTTTGTTTTTGACTCTGTTATCTTTGGTAAGACCCATATTTCAACTGGTAGCAAATACAGCTTGGGATCTACAATTTTTTTAATGAAAGAAAGGACCTGAGCAGCCAAAACCAGGTTTCAAATAGCTTATGTTTTGGGGAGACTAAGAAGGCTGTCTGAGAGTCAATGTGAAGTCTAGAAATTTGTTGGGCAATCTTTTCCGTAGTTTCTTTCCTGGCTCAATAATTCCCTCTTCAGCTGTGTATTTCTCCCTAATAAATCTGCCTTTCCCCCTAATAAATCTGCTTATTATGTTGTGTACGCATAGTTCTTTTAATTTCTGACTGGCTCAGTTACTCCTTAGAACATTGTATAATTTCTATTGTGAATTGTTATTGCTTTGAGAGGCAGACTGGAACTCATTTGTGTGCACACCCTCTCCAAGCTAGTGCCACCCTGACAATACACTACTAATTCATGACCTAAGATTTTTTTTTTTTTTTTTGTTAATGAATGAAGGTCATGATGCTGAGGTCAGCTTCACCCCTACTCTTCTTATATAAGAACTTAAGGAACACGTTAGAAACCCAGCAGGATAAAGGGAATCCTTTGAATCCTGACTCCTCTCTCTGTGTCCATAGCTGGTATTGGGGAGGTGAACCAAAAAGTCATATTTTATGGTGATGGCCAAAAATGGAGATTTAAATAGCAATGTTGTAAGAAAATACTTTCTAAGGTTATTCTGAGCATAGTCTACTCTATACCAATTAATGCTGAAGAAATTATAGCTCGTAAATGCCCACATTTTGATCAGCTTGAAATGTGATTTAGACCAGTTCAGTTTAACATATACTAACTGAACACCTACTATAACCCCAGACAATTTATTGGCCACTAAGTGTGCAGAGCTGAATGACACAGGCTCAGTCTTCAGAGATCTCACTACAAGCTTTGTCAGCAAGTATGAAGACTTCCACATTTACCCCTTAACATGGGTTTGAAAGAATCTAGGTTTCAGACCAAAGGTATAGCACAAGCATGACATTTCAATTATTGATTCAATAATCAATAATTACTGATTATTTATTTATTTTTATATATATATATATTTTTCCACATTTGTGTTCTGCTGGTGCCCATTAGTATCTACAAAATTGTTTACTAGGCTTTGGTCAATCTCAACCTAATTATTGATTTATCGAAAGGCTACTTCCCTTTATAGAGGCATTAATAAACAGAAATATGTAAATAGTTTTTAATTAGGCTTAGGGAAAAGAACACTGTGTAAGCTCTAATTATTACATTGTCAGATTTGGCAAGAATCTTTTTTACATGTTTACCTGTTGCCATGAAGGTCTGTCCTCCTTTTTCTCCTAGGCTAAGTTTTCTTTTTTCTCAGGTTCAGCTCAAATCTCATTTGTTTTCGTCAGCCTTTCTTAACCAACCCAGGCCCTTCTCCAACTCCTAAAACACTGATTTGTCTGGCCATATTTTGACACTTAGCTTGTGTTTTTTTGTTCTCTCTCATCTCTGCTCTTCAATTAGTCCTATGAGAAACTCAGGATGGAGCCATATTGCCTATTCTTTTTTGTTCTTTGAGCATCTAGCCTGGCACCTTGTATATAGTGTGATTTAATATTTATTAATTGATTTTGCATTTTTCTACTTGAAAAAATTGTTACCCGTATTAATTAATGTCTAAGGCAAAACGTGAGAGCTACTTGTGCTGGTCTCAGAAAAATAAAAATTGAAGCAAACTCTTGAAATCTGAGAGCTTAAAATCCCATCTTGATAAGGGAAAGAACAGTTTTATGAGCTCAGCCTTCATTCAGAATTTTGGCTTACCCTTCATGGATTGGCACTGTACCACACCACAGAAAAGTCTGTTTATTTCTTAGGATCCTGGGCTGGGGGCACAATGTCACTCTCCAATGCCTGCTTTTGTCATTTTTCATGTTCTGCAGTTGAAGCTGTTACAAATAGAATGTTATTTTCAAAAAAGTTAAAAACAAAATGACCACTGAAGAGACATTCTGGTTTCAGTAGGGAATATTTCTGTATTTCTTGTTTGGTTTTAACATCCAGATTGGCAAATTGCTGGTTTATCAGTGCTTTGGCTGTTCACTGGGCAACATCTCATTGGAACAATTAAAATGGTACAGAAAAGTCAGGGTTGTGGAGCTGAAGCTAGGAGTTTTCTGAGAACCATTGAAAATACTTGGCAGTTTGTATCAAACAGGCCTAGGCCATATGTAGGCAAATAACCATGCATTAAATAAATTTCAAATCTCCATGTAATCTCTCTTGGACATCTTTTTTCTTCATTTTCAAAGACGTAGAAAGAGTGAGTCAGTGCCGTTAAGCATAAATCATCTTAAGTTGCTCAGGGATGAGATAATACAGGTTAAGGTCCAGTACCCTGGAAAGATGGAGTCCAGTGTAGCAAATTCCCCAACTTCCTCCATGTCTTCTAGCTCAGATAAACTACTTTCTTCTGCTTCTTATATGTGCTATAAGTTTATAGCCTCTAAGACTTAAACCTGTATATATATTTGACAACCTACAGCAAACTTTCTTTTTTAGAATGATGAGGAGAGAAAGTCTGATCATCCCTTTTAACACAAGACCCTCTGACCATATCTTTACTTTGAGAATCCTTTTAGAGCTGGAAATCAGTAGAATAGAATTCTAGTACTGTCCCTTTTCCAAAGAGAAAAGAGTCTTCATGGAGTCAGAGGCTTTGGAATTTATTTGTGGCCACAGAGATAATCCTGTTCATAGGAAGAATGAACTAGCAAACATTTCCTAGCCTTGAGCATATTATCTCCTGCTGAATCCGTCTTTTTTCCGGTTGTATATTATAGAGTATTCATTATTGAGAAATGCATTTACTTTTCACGTGCCATTGTTTTTTGGACTTTGAGGTTTAAGATTCCGATCAGGAGGAGACTCTGGGTTACTACCAAGCTCATCCAAGGTATGGTGGAAGGAGCTCAGTTCAGGTTAAATTGCATATGTTTGCCCACAAAGTCATATCTGCATTCACATCTTAGCCAGTCTTCATTTCTTGGAAAGCATTTTTCACACATGCTGAGATTTCATGGGAAAATATAAACTCCTGGCTTTGAAGGGTGCCATGTATGCAAATGTTAAAAATGTGGTAGAATAAAATATATTTCCCTACTGGGCCAAGTTTGGCTTTATAATTTCTCATTTCAGTTGGTATCAATGACTTTCGCTATTCTGACAAATGTAAACAAAGTGTTAGGTGGGGTTTTTCTGGATAATCTTACCCATATAGAGAGGCAATTTGGATCATCCTGACCTCTGAATTTCCATTTTTACTCAGCAAAACCTTTGAGCCTCAGCATTCCTTTCATTTTGCCTGTCAGGGAGCAGTTTGACTGTTTCCAATGGGATATTCTTACATTTCTACAGTGGTTGAAGGATTCTTTTAAGACCAAAGGATAAAATCTAGAAGTGAGGAGCAAAGCAGTGCAAGTGGTTTTGGGAACCTTATTTTCTTCCCATGTTTAACTAAATTTTGAAAGTGTGGAAAAATGGAAATAACTATTATTAAATGGTATAATCTAGTCAGGTATTTTCGTATGACAAAAATGATCACTCAGAAACTGAGTTCTAGCCAGCTTCTCAGGAAGTCCTAACAAGTATCTGAAAGTCATGGGCGTAGCCATGGAAAATCACTGTAAAATAATGAAGTGTCACAAAAGTTCATTTATGTAACACAAAACGAACCAATGAAACTGGTGAGCCAATTCTGAGAAAAGGAGAGAATATTTTCATTCTACCAGAATAATTTTTATGACCATTGACTGTGACCCTCTAAAATGTCTATATATTTAGGACTTTCTGTTTTGCGTTTGACTTATTTTCAAAATTGGGCACTAAATGTTGATATGGGCACTGGAGCCCAGAGAATTATATTACTTGTTTATTTTTCCAGGCACTGTGTGAACAAAGCAGATGTGTCTCCATGGAGTTTATATTCTAGAGTTAGTGACACAGCTTAGGGAAGGTGTCTAATATTGTGCCTAGCATATAGCAGATGCTCATTGCAGTGGTTACTGGTGGCTTTTAGAAATAATCCTTGTCATCCAGGAGCATATAGTCAAGTAAAGAAAACAGAAAATAGACATGAAACTATTATTAATAATACAAGGCAGCACATGGTTGTGTATCTGTATTTACAGTGTAGTCAGTCAGACTGAGTTTTAGTGGCCCAAAGAAGTAAGACATCAATATGAACTTTGGTGGTGGAAGAGGCCTCATGGAGCAGAAAGAACCTGAACTAGAACAGAGGTTAGGGAGGATTTGGATGGGCAAAGAGAAGGGAGATGGGAGTTTAAAGGTGAGAAATTGATATGGCATGATGAAGGGCAGTAAGGCTAAATGCTGGCAGGTAGTGTGCTGGATTTCAGTGGGTTTTGAATGTCATCAACTTAAATTTAGCCTTTGGTCCTGTGGTCAGTGGAAAACATTTGGCCACTTTTGAGCAGGATTGTGACTGAATGAAATTGATTTTTTAAGAAAATTATTTTGGCTAGTGGTCTGGTCAATAAAATAGATTGCTAGCAAGAGACTAGAAACAAATGAAGCTGAACATTTAGAAGGCTCGTGCAGTAATCTAGGTAATCTAGTTAAGGCAGTTCTTACCATCTGCTAGATTACTGTATTACCATTACCTAGATTACTGGAAGAGCTTTCTAAATGTTCACCTTCATTTATTTCTAGTCTTTCCCCAGCAATCCATTCTATATACAACTAGCCCAAACAATTGGACCACAATCAAAATGGTACAATGGGGAACAAAAGCAAAGAATTGAATGAGAGAGTACGCGTTTTGAAAGAACAATGGATAGTACTTGGTGACTGGTATGTGTGTGAACTAAGAGGTTTTGAGCTACAGATTTACGGTTATTTATTAATATAAATTGGGATGGGGAATCTAAGTTTTGAGGAAAGACCATGAGTTCATTTTAGATGACATTTTGATCTGGTTATATGACTAACTTAGGCTGTGGTCCAATTACCACTTCAAAATTTCCTCTTGTTTGGAATAATTGCTGGGTTTAGCCATTTACTCAGTAAGAAAAAAAAAAAAAGCTGAGTTATTCTGATTCTCCAGTTTTTCTGAGGGAACCATCTACATATGCAATTATTTTGAGGATAAGAAGCTATAAATAGAACCTTCATGAATATTGGTTAAATTTCCTAGTTATTTGCTACTCAATGATGGCAAAACATTCCTTTGCCTAGGAGACTGTTTTGGTGGGGAATGCCTTTTCAAAAAGAGGCATGTCTTTTTTCTGTTTTTCTGCTAACCCCTAAAGCTTAGCAGTTTGCTATATGTGTTGTAGGTTCTTTTAAGGCTCACTTGATATTGACCTTCTAGAACTTTCCTTTTCATTTCCACTGTGAGACAGTCTCAGAATGTGACTGAACTTTGTAACTGACAAGTCCAATTTTCTTTCTACTGAGATATACTCTATATGTACCAGATCCCCAAAAGAAACAATATTTTTCATTCTTGGTTAGCCACTTTAACATTTTTTTCTTTTAATAGGAGAGTGGGCATAGTCTATACCTTGGAGGAGGCTAGGTACCAATTTATCTGATGACAGCGCTTTAAATGGAGTAGCTTTCCTGGTCATACAAACTAAGGTGAAATATAAGAAGGAGATTCTTTGTGTAGACTCCCCAGAATATCTGACCATTGTTTGAGTCATAGAATTGACATTCCAAATTCAAATTAGATCGTTTCCATCCACAGACATAATTTAAATGCTGTTCCTTTATGTAAGTTAACTTGAAAAATGCTGATTACTGAGCACAAATTCTATATTTTATTATGTAGGGGTAGGGAACCTATGGCCTTTGGGCCACATGTGGGCTTCTGGATCCTTGAGTTTGGCCTTTTGACTGAATCCAAATTTTACAGAACAAATCCTTTTAATAAGTAGGGTATCATAAAAGACACTTGATCAGAGCTTAATTATTGTACACAAAACTCCAGCAGAGTGATTTCAAAGGCTTTTTAAAAATGACTGAATATTCAGTTTTCTGTGCCCACAGCTGTCTATTCTTATGCTTTATGGAGGCCTTCCATTCTTCTATGTGCAGGAGATATAAAACCACATCTCAAAAACCATGTAAAAATACTATAAAAAGCATACATGATTAATAGAACATTTTCTGCATTAACTGTCTTAACCAATTCTATTAAAAGAAATTTTAAAGAATATCTTCCCCCTTTTTTCTCCTTCCAAGTTTTAGGGGGTGTTCCAAATATGGAAGCCTTCTGTCAGAATTGCCTCAAACTGACGGGGTGGCATTGTCATTGTGATATAAAAAGACAGAGATTTCTCCTTTTTATCCCTCCAATTCTTGTTTTAACTATTTTACAACTAAAAATATGCTAAAAAGCTTGGTCCCTTATGAAAGTGGAAGCAATACACTTGATCTAAGACCATATCCATTTCAAAAATGACAGGAAACAATCAAAGTGCCTTTGTTGCTTTCTTAACTCACAGGTTCAGGTTCTCCCCTCTCAGCGGCACTGTGTCCCAAGACCTCCTCCTCGCTCTTTCTCCTCCACTGTTCGCCACTCTGACCCTTCTGTGGACTTCATTTCACTTATGATAAATTGAAATGACCACATAATCAAGGCAGTGATGGTCAGGTTTCAAAAAACAATATAGCATGTTCATGAGAAACAATCACCAGAATGCAAGTGCTTGCAAGAAGACCAAAATAAAAGAACCTTATTTTCTTGGCAAGCCCCATAGATGTTCTGCAATGACAAATGATATGACTGTTATCTTGACGCCATACTCTCCCATGTTGAAACTGTTTATGAGAAACAAACATATGAAAAACAGATTGCCAGACACTAAGTAAATCACTGTACAGGGTGGTGAGTCAAGTATTGCCAGTTTTACCCACATTGTCATTGTTATGATGTAACACATTCCTTAAGACTGATATTGTATCCAAATTTGGGCACAAAAACCTCCTCTTGATCAGTTGGCTAAGATTCCCTACCCTATAATATGTCATGCACACAGATACACAGATACACAGACGCACAGAGATTTGGATGAACATCCAACCTGAATTAAGCACAAAGGACAATCCAGAAAGGATGGAATATTAAAAAGGTGTGCAGAGATTATACAAACTGTAAATTTCAGCCCTTGCCCAGGCAATAAACCCAGTAATCCTCTAAGCTCTGCTAGCAATGATTAATAAACAGTGGGTGTGCTAAACATATGGAAAAATCATCCCATCTGGACCATTTAAAACTAGGACATAGACTTTATCTTTGTTTATTTCATCCTTAGCTAAAAGGCTTATTATGAATTGCAATAATCCAAGAAGCCAACCATGGAAGACAGACAAACTCTTTAGATAAAACCAAAAAAGCAAGTTCTGTAACCGAGGACCAGATGTATTTTTGGGTTTAGCCCTTGTACATATTTAGCCGAGCTTTTCAAGTGGTGGAGATTTGCATGTTTGTTTTGCAATACTAATGAATATGTTTTTGATTTACATTTTAGAAAATGGAAACTTTTATCTTCTTGGGGCTTTGTAACTTAATGACTTCCAGAGGGTGGTTTGGTGTCCTCTTTTAACCCTTCACCGCGAGAAACGTATCTCTTTCAGAGGCTCCACACTCTATCTTGCTAAATAAAACCTCTAAGATAATGTGGTTCTGTATTTTGTTGCCGGAATGGCAAGGGTTGAAGAGCTTTTGACTTTCAATCTAGTGAAAACATATGTAAATGGCAAATTATTTTTAAACTAGCTTTAATGTGAATCTTGGGGGTATAAAAAATGACTCCACAGATGATGTTTATATTAGATGAATAAGGACAACTCTTTTGGAAAAACATTGCTTTGAGAGGTAGGATCTTGAGTATTGGTTCAATTTCCTCAGAGATAAAGATTGTTTTAGGAAGATGAAGAAAATGTCTTACTGAATATTTTATGTCTGGAAGATATCCTTAGGATCAATTCTTTCTTCCTTTAAATTTCTTTGAAGATGTTACGTGGAAAAATAAGTAAACACATTTCCTTCCCAAGACTTCCTTTGCTTATAATTTGGGTTGGACAGGACCTTATCAGAAATGGAAAAATTTATCCTTGAGGGATAACAGTGTTTTAGAATAAGAGATAACTAGAGCTTTGAACTTTCACTATTTGACAAATTGGTCCAAAGAGATTGCTTTTCTTCTGAATTCTTCCAGTAGTTTTAAAAAATAGGATATAATAGAATAATAAGTGTGCTTTTAAAAGCCTGCATTGGGGTCATGAAATCTTTTAAATGCTTAACTTTCTGGGACAAACAAGGAAAGGTGTAATATCACACTGAACATGAAATGGGGGACTTTTTATATTACTTCTACAGTGATTAGCTGTGTTGTTCAGTGGAAAATGTGCTAGTGAGGACTGAGTATGATAAGAAACCTAATGCCTTTTTTATTATGTCATATCGGAAAGGGTTACGATTAAGAGTCCTTGATACTTCACATGCAAAATCATTCTACCTCTAGAAAATATTTTTCCCACCCAGAGTCTGTTAATGACTAGTTTTAACTTTCTTGAACAGTTTTATAGTGTTGTATTATAATCGGATACATATTTGCTGTGAGTTCTTGGATAGCAAGCATTTTCTCACACAATCTCCTCAAATCAGGAAAGGTTAAAATTTCGTGTAAGAATTCCTTATATTTCCTTAAAAATTCCTCTAAATCTTTCAGTTCCAGTCTATTTTAGACCCTAGAGAAAAACCACCTAAATGTCTTGTAAAAATAGATTTTTTTTAATTATTCAGAATCCAAGTCTAAAAAGATACTTCTTTTAGTGTGATCTTAATTTATTACATCTTATTTTTAAGTTATTTTTAGATAATTTCGATCTTAATTTATCCTTCCTCCTCTTCTATGATAAAGAGGAGAGAAACAGGTAATTAATTAATTCTATAAACACTATGTACCAGGAAGTTTGTCCTTGTTACATTATCTTCACAAAAGGCCTGCGAACAGGTCTTATTACACATGAGGAAACTGAAGCAAAGAGAAACTTACTAGCCTATAGAAGCTCCTGGAGTGAGGTAGATAGAGAACTAGCATTCAAAGTCAGGTCTTTCTCCTTCTCCAAATCATTTTCTTTGTCCAACATCATGTTGTTTTAATTTCTATGTTTCTGAGTCATTAATCTCAAACCTCTTTTTTTTTTTTTTTTAACTGGTGTTCTTTAAAATGATAGGTGCAGCATAGCAGGGAGCTCAAGTAATGTAAATCTGGTTGGGTGTAGAAAAGCAGTTGCTGGTGGGATCAGTTGCTGGTGGGATTGCTGGATAAATGCTTCAGGAGCACCTAATGAGAGAGAGAGAGAGAGAGAGAGAGGGAGAGGGAAGGGTAGAAGGAGTCACAGCTTCCCTAGGAATGAACAATGGCAGCCTTGGTCCACTGTTCCTAACTTTTGCACAGATTCCTTTGAGACTCTGATGGAAGTTATGGACCCTTTCCCTAGAAAATTCCATACACATAAACATTTGCTTAACATTTCAAGAATTTGCAGACCTGCTGAAGCTGCCTGGATTGTTGGGTTCTGCGCTGAGTCCTTGGCCCGAGTCCTTGCAACTCTAAAGTATGGTCGGTGGACCAGCAGCATCGGTAATCTCTGTAAGCTTTTATAAGAGCAGAATCTCAGGCCCTCTCTGTCCTGGGTCTACTGAATTAGAATCTGCATTTACAAGATCCCCAGGTAATTCCTAAGCATATGAAAGTTTGAGAAACGTTGGTCTAGGTATGCAACAGCCAAATAGGAATGAGGATAGAGTCTCTTTTTTTTTTTTATGAGAGGTCTTGAAGAGGCACAGGATTAGGGGAGTGAGCTTTGTGGTTGAGCAGAAAGATGGTGGTGAACAAGGTCTCAGATTTATCAGGAAGTGGGGAGATGGCTGGAAGCTGCTCGTGGGATTGTTAACTGTGGACATTTCAGTCATGATGATAAGGAAGGCAAGCACAGGTTGTCTGATTTCTTCTTACCAATAACCTATCCTTATGGAGTTTCAAAGACTAAAGTAGTTTTTACAAAACAGTCTTAGTTTAAAAGCAGAAGGAATATGGGAAAGGATGACATTATAGATTTGACTGTTATTCAGTCACTTATTTAATTTTGAGTTTGTTTGATCCCCTTAAATCAGTAATGTTAATGAGTGTGTTCCATATCATGTGAAAAAGTGGTCTGAATTATCTTCTTTTAATGAAGCATCCTAGATTGAAGTCCACAAGCTCATTGCAGTTTCTGGGCTAAGTTATTCCCTTTGCCCTGGCAGACAGTTGCAGGAAGTAGCTCAGCAAGGTGTGTTCACATTACAGCCATTCAGAGCATTTTTTTACAGAAGGGGATGGTGGAAGGTCCATGGGTTAACTTGTAGTGACTGGCCCTGACAAGGTTCCCCCTGGGACTGGCATGATTTTAATTAGAACTCAGTTCACCTGACCCAAAGAGAACCTGTGTAATATAGGTGGTGGCCAAAAGATAGTTTGGGTGTAAATGGACTTATTCACCTTTATTTAGTGGTTTTTAAAAAATGTATGTACAACCTCGGTGAGTATTAATTAACTGCTCTATCCCTAAAGATCCCTTTGTGATATGACAATACATAGTTTCCTAGCATAATGTTGTTTCTAGTGGGAGCCTGTCTTGGGTGGGAAAAGAATTTCAGACCCATTAAATAGTATGACTAAGCAAGTTAAAGTATCTCTGGTTAAATTATTTCTAGGTGCAATGGATTTCTGGGGAAGCTACAGCAGGGTTTTCATTAGCAAAGTAATTAAGTCATTTAATACACATTCGTTAAGAACTGGCTAGGCTGCAAGCCTTATGTTGGTGATGAACGTAGAATTATGACAAAGACATGTTCCCTACCCTTAAGGAGTTAGATGGGGGAGGTATATTGTGCCATGAAAGTATGTAGGAAAGTGTCCCTACCCAAATTTTTGGGACAGTGAAGATTGGAGGAAGTAAAGGAATTGACTTATAAGCTCATATTTGAAGGAGCATGGGTTGGAAGGGTGCCCAGGCAGAGGGAATGGTGTGTGCAAAGACTCAGAGGGGAGAGAAAGGATGGCACTGTCAGAGAACAGGAAATATGCCAACTCCAGTAGAGTGCTTGCCTGGGCATCTGGAATAAAACCTTAGAGTATGAAGAGGTGTTTTAGGTCATCTAGTCCAAGCCACTCAATGATGTTCTTAATAGATGATTACTCATTGCCTCTTGAATACCTCCTGTGATGGAAAGCTTTCCAGGTAAGTTCATTGTTATTTGTAGTAGCTCTAATCAGTTCTTCCATATGTGGAAATGAAACTCATCTCCCCCTTCTTATTGCTGGTCCTAGTTCTATGCTTTCGGATCACCAGGACAATTTGAAGCTTCTCCACTTGTCAAGAATCACTAGTCAGTGACCCTCATCCTTTCAGGGACTGCATGCCAAAGGAGACAAGGCAGAGTCAAGTTTAGACAAGTCATACATGTAGTACAAATACATATCCTTTGTGTACCAAAATCCCACAATATCCCTGAAATGCAGTTTTATATAAGCTCTCAGTCAATCATGATATTTCACAGAGGGAGGGGAGGCCAAATATTTGGCTGAAAGAGCTCACGTTATTAAGATTATATTAAAGATTCAATTTTGCACAAGCCTTCCTGTAAATATCCCCTTCCCATCCACCAAGTCTCACACCATGCCACTGTTGGGCTAGCCTGAATTGTCAGCACACCTGTACTTTTTTAATGATTGTGGCTAAACCTCAGTGCCAGCTGGAGAGAAAGATCATGTTTCACGGTGGTGTAACTGGAGAACAGTGTTTCTTAGGAACAGAAGTAGCAGAGCCTTGTTGGAAAGTTTGAGAACATAGACCTATTCAAAAACCACTTACTTTTGGTAGTGAATCATCTTTTAAATACCTGATTGGACCTCAATTTTTATTGTGATTGCTCCCTTATATAGCTAGAGGCTTAAGTTAGCAGTAAAAATTAGATGTGTCCAGAAGTCAAGGTACATTGTGGGGTGTAAGAGAAGAAAGAGTTGAAGGTAATTAGGCCCAGTGTGTAATATGGGGTCTATACTATAACTTCGCATCTCCTCCGTATATGACTGAATGGATGATTTTCCTCAGGAAGTGACCCTAAATTATCTATTTTAGTTAAAGCCACATTTGCTGCTTTAATATAATAATTAAAAAGTAACTCATTTCTATAACCAGTCTGTTCCCTAAAGCAGTCTGTTGATGGAGTGCAGACAGGGGTAAATACTGTCACATTGACATTTAGACATTAAAAGAATGTCTTTAAAAGAAAACGCATATATGTATATATTCACAATGCTTAAATTATAGAAATCAACTTGGTTTCAGGGGAGATGAAGTGACATCTAAAAGACAAAAAATGCGTAGCATTTGAATTTAGAAAATTTTTGTTTCATTTGCAGTAATGCAGTGAAAACATCCAAGATCTAATCTTAAAATAAAACTTGGCTCTAAGAGACATGTGTAATAAATTAGCAGATTAAAGTTGTTTACACCTTTGGCATTTTTAATCTCATATTTCTGCTTTAAATAGCTTTTCTAGCAATTATATACCAGTTTTTTTCACCATATAATTCTAAAAGTTACATGTTGGACATATTTTTGATATTTATCTGTACCATTTCTTTCTCAGCCTCAGTCTGTAAGATGCTTATTAATGATAATAACTAAGAAAATATTCTCATTTATGTTTGATTTAATTTTCATATGAATAAATACGGTATTTGGTCAAACTATTTTCTGTTTCTTTTGAAAATCCCTTTATAAGGCATTACTTTGATACTCTGAAATAATAAATATCTAAATTAATTCAACACATTTAAAGAAATATTTATGTGGGCATCCATTGAGTTAGACATGGTGATATATCCTACAGAGGATGTCAAACTAAGGGAGACATTCCTTTTTTTTTATATTCAAAATTAAGTGTTTTTAACTTAAAAAGAATTATACAAGTAATACATATTCAATGTAGAAAACAGAAAATAGAGATACGCAAAGAGGAAAAACAAATTGGAAAATACGTAATCTTATCACCTAGCAGTAATCATTGTTATCATTATGGTATAATCATTCTAGTCATTTTTCCATGTAGAGAGAGAGATATATATTTCATATACATACATATATATCTATATGAAACAGGAAAATACTGTACATAGTATTTGATAACCTGCTTTTCTTTTTTATGCTTCTTTGTATGCATAACATTCTGGATAATTCTCTGGGTAGAGGTGGGGTAAATAGTGGCTGTAGATATAACAGAGTTCAGAAGGGAAACATCAAGTGAGGTTTATAGATGACTCTTGCATATGTACACTATTCACTTCATAAGGCACAGGGAAAGAAAGAGTTCATATTTTAATGGGGATAAGACACGTTTAAAATAATCACTGGGTTTCCTGGGAGGTTAACTTATCCGTTGTTCACAGAGTAGTATAATCCCTAAATCAATAAGTTGTGCTGGTTGTTTGGCATCATGAAAATGAGTTTTTAGTTCAGCTGAAGCTTTATTTCCTCTGGTTCTGGGACATAGCCAAGCTCTGTCTGGTTGGACTTCCAGTGGGCATCAGTGGCTCATTGCTTTTCATTGGTGGCAGTATGTGTGGAGAATTGTCATGGATAATGGCGTCATCTCTCCTCATCTTGTGTGGCTCATTACCTCTTGTACCTTGAAATTTCTTACTGGGGCCAGAATGATGGAGGGAGACATTCTTCAGATCCTCAGGGGCCTTACAAGCTTATAGAAATTTTAGGACAAATACTCAAATGAGTATGATGGAAAGGCCAGGCCATGAATGACATTCAAGGATAACACTGTGAATTCAAAGAAGGGAAAGATAATATCTTCATGAGCTAAAAATATAAGACTTTTTAAAAATATTGGGACATCTCTATCAGATACTTTCTGAAAGAGACTTCTTGATGTCACCCTTTCGCCCCCACCCCCGCCCGTGGGTCTTATTTCCTTGCTCTTCTGTTTTTTACAAAGCAATTTTAATGAGATATGTTTCACATACCAGAATGTCCACCTATTGCAGCATACACTCATTTGTATGTTTCCTTGTGTGCGTGTGTATGTGCATCTACAAGTGTGTTTGTGTATGTGTGTGCACACATGCATACATGACTAACTTGAATCTGCACTTTCTCTGAGCACACTGCTCCCCCCGCAGCCCTCTCCAGTGGCGGCTTTGTTCCTCCCTCACCTCATCTCCCACTGGGCCTGGAGGTACAGTTGGGTGTCTTCTTAGTTCACCATTTCCATTTCTAGACCATTTATTCACTCTCCCTCTTCCCCTAAAACCTGCAGCTTTGACTCCTTTGTCATCAGATGGTCCTACCCTCCACCCTCTTTGGTATAAGTCTTCCATAGACCCCTGGATCACTCTTGTTCATTTTTCGATTTTAGCTCCTGGCTCACTGTCATTCTCTCCTCCCTAGTCCCCCCTTATTTGATATCTAAATGATACTTCCAGCTCCTGGAATTCCTTTCTTCCAGTGGTCTGATCTCGGCACCACTCCTCTAACCCACATCAGCTACTCCTCCCGTGGTTATAGTCAGGCTAGAGTCTAGACCACGTATGATCTATAATTTCACTTTTAAGCATCCCATCTGACCACCACTTCCAGTATTTTCAGCTTAATCCCTCTAACAGCCAGATGCCATCACTCCTTGAATTCTCTGGGACCTGCAACCATTGATCATACCGCCTTTGTCCTCACTCTCCCTTCTTACCATACTCCTCCCCTCCCATCTTAAATACCCTGGCCAGTCATTACAATCATTACCTTGCATCTGTCCTCAACTCTCTTGCCCCTCTTGCTTCCTTGTACTCACTTGGCAAAACCCCAGCCTTGGTTAAATCCAACTCTCTGCCTATTCTATGCCTGTACCTATGCACAGAATGTGGCTGGAACACACACACACACACACACACACACAAACGTAATAACTCATCTTACTGTTAAATTTATGACCATGAACCTTATGTGAATATCTAATACTTCCTAGGAATCATACTACATTTTCTTAATTTATTCACCCTGCTGTCCTGGACAACCATTTCATACATTTCCCTTCCTTTTCAAACCACCAGTACCTCTATGTCACTGGAAATGACTTTGCTTCTTATTTTTACGGAAAACATAGAAGCAATAAAGAGCTAACTTCCCACAGACTACCACCACCATATTTGCCTGCCTTCCAGCATCTATACCATTACATCCTCCCTTCCCTCCTGTTACTATGTAGGAGAAATGTCCATGCTCCTATCTAAGGACAGCCATTCCATGTGTAGTGTATTCTCTAGCCTCTCACACTATTTAAGGACATTGCTCTGGTAATTTCCTTTCTTGTATCATTAACTTCTCTGCTCTTCTGGATTATCCCCATCAGCATACAAATATACATACTTTTACCTCTCCCATATAAGCCTCCATCACTTTACAGAAACTGTTTTCCTTAAAGTTGCCAATGACCCCACGTTGCTAAATTTATTGATCAATTTTCAGTGTTTATGACCTATCAGAAGTATTAGATGCAGTGATCACTTCCTTCTCCTTGAAATTGTTTCTGCACTTGACTTCCAGCATATTCCACATCCCTGGTCTCCTCTCTACCTCACTGACAGCACCTTCTGTTTCCTTTGCAGGTTCCTCTTTATATCCCCAGTGTCTAATGGACTTATTCCATGCTCCTCTTCTCTTTGGCACTTGCATCCACTTCCTTGGTGCTCTCAGCCAGTTTCATGACTCTATTGTCAATATGCTGACAGCTTCTGAATTTATATCTCCATTCATGACCTCTCTGTGAACTCCAGATGTGTATGTCCAGCTGCCTTCTGGGCATTTCTCTCGGATGTCTAGTAGACATCTCAGAGGAAACATCCCCAAAATGTGCTGATTTTTCCTTCCAAACCTGCTGCACCTTCTCTCCCATCTTGGTTAAAGATAGCTCCATCCTTCCAGTTGCTCAGGCCAAAATCCTTGGTATCATCTTCAACTCCTCTTTTTCTCATACTCCATATCCAGTCTGTGAGCAAACATTATTGGCTCATCCTTCAAAACATATTGAGAAACCTAATACTTTTCCTATCTCCACCTCTGTGATCAAGCCATTATCATCTTTTATGTAGATTGTTGCTGTCAACTTCTAACTGGAGTCTGTGCTTCCACTTTTGCCTCCTTTTATTCTATTCTTAAAACACCGTTGTGATTCCTTTAAATTCTAAGATGATATCACTTTTGTTTTCAAAAATTCCACTGGTTCTGCACTTGCTGCAGAAGAAAAACTAGGGTCCTTCTAGTGACTCATGAGACCCTATCCAATCTGTCAACTCCTGTTCCACAATTACCTCCCTGACTGCTGCTACTCTCCCCTCACTTTCTCCACATCAGCCACACTCCAGGCACTCCAGATAGCCTCCTGGCTCAAGGCCTTTATTCCTGCTATTCCATCTGTCTAGAATATTCCTTTCCCAGATACCATATGGCTTGCTCCCTCACTTCCTTCAGATCTTCACTCAAACATCACCTTCTCAATGAGGTCTTTTTTGACCTGCCATTTAAAAATCCAGCCTCCCCAGCCCTTATCCCCCTTCCCTGCTTTCTTTCTTTCTGTAACATTTAGCTCATTCTAATATGTTATACAATTTGTTTTATTTATTTTGCTTATTGACTTTCCCCTGACTGGCCTATGCACCCATGAAGGCAGATTTGCCTCTGTTTTGTTCACTGCTGTATCCCCTAGAATAGTACTGCCTCGATAACTAGACACTCAGGAATATTTGTTGAACAAATGAATGAATTCCACATTAACTTAGCTAAGGTGAAGCCTACTGGGGCCACGTGAAGGTCTGATTACACTGTAGGTGTCTCTGCCAAGGACATGATTTCCAAAACCTGCCTCTTCCCTTGAACTTCTCCTTCCCCTCAATTTCCCTGAGGACTATGCAAAGGGATCTAGATAAAACTGAATGACTGATTTCCTGAGGTGAGGGAAAGAAGATAGGAGCTCCAGAGGAGGGGACAAAGGGGTTAAAGTGACTGAGAGGGGCAGAGGAAGAGGAGAGAGCAGGTCCAAAAGGAGGGGTCTGTTTCCCTGGAAACAGGCTAACATATGTGGGGGAGCCCCTGTTCAAAAGATTGACCCAAGACCTCCCTTCAACTCAGGACATACCCCCACATCTGTGAGAACTCCAGATTTGTCATACTTTCATGAGCCTTTTCTTGCAGTTGTAAAATAAAGCTGCTTCATGGGTGGTGGGGGAAGGGAAGGAGGCGTATTCATTTTTACAAAATGCTCTGAGACTCTTGCATGAAAGGTGCTAAACATGCAAACTGTTAGATTTTATTTTTAAATTGTACAAGCTATATATTTCTCCCATTAAATGTTCACTTGCCAGTTATCCTCTTTCTGCCTGAAAAATAAAAAAAAACCCAAATCATATATCATCCAATTATTAAATACTAAGATACATTTGAACTATAAAAAGAAAAATCATTCTTTTTTGTTTATATGAACAAATGCTTCCAATCATTTAAAGGGTAATATTATCCATAATGGCTTCCATATCTTCATTGCCAACATTAGTACCATTCAGCTATAGACCACTATCTCTGAATCAAACAATAGAAGAATATAGTTTAAGGGAGTGAGAACTGCCTGTCTGTCTTCCAACCTGCCCTGCTAAGTTGCTCAACCTTTTCCAAAGTCAAAATGTCTCTCTCTCTCTATCTTCTTTAAATTATTTTAATTGAAAAAGAATAATACTTCATTGGTGGGAAAATTGGTCTCCTTTTCCAATGTTTAGACTACCTCCTTCCTGTTAGGAAGATCCCCCACCCCATATAATCCATACTGTTGCTTCTTGACAATTTTTCTGGCTCAGTTCTTGTTGGACCCTACACAGGGTATATATGATAACCCTTTAAGACAAGAATGAAATTGTGGCATTTATGAGTCTGGGCTTTTGTATTCTGTTACTTACTACCTGAAGGATCTCTTGGGAAAGTTCCTTAATTGCTCTGAAACTCAATTTCCTCTTTTGTTGAACAGAGATAATAATACATGCCTATACAGGGTTGTTTAAGGATTAAATGAGATATGTTGTCAATGCTCTTCAGCCAAAGACCAGGGTAAACACCTGTATTTGAACAAGTTGGGTTTATGACTTGCCACAGTAGAGGAGAACATATACTGTGGGTAACTATGGGGTATCTCCACAACAGGGTGTTAGAAGGAACCTATTGTAGGATTTGGGCTTTGGATGGGTGATTTGGGGAAGGGTTTGCTCTCGATTAGATGCTCTCAGAAAGCAAGGGCAATTCTATGATTGTGTATCTCAGTAAACCTTATCTATAGGGAGTGGAGCCAAGTGTGAATATAAAGCTGTAATTGGTAAATAAGCAGCAGTCCTTCATTTTGGGAGAGAAGGGGGGGTCTCACTTGACCTTGTTTTTGTCTGTGATGGAGTGAAGTTACAAAGCGGCTTTGCTTTGTCTCATTTTATCATGGTCATAAAGCAACCTTGTCTGAGGTTGGTATCCCGTGAGATGGTTTCTGTCTAACAGGAGAACAGCAAAGCCCAGCTGTGAGTGCCAGGCCAGCTGCTGAATGTTGGGTGCTTTTTTTTTGCTTTTTTAACATAAAACCTTGGCACAGAATCTAGCCCCCCGAGGACTCAATACATTGCGGCATTTTTTCATTGTAAAAATCTAAATTACGCAGTGAGCCATCTCAATTCCAGAATAAATAATTCCAATTTCCTCAGCTGAGCCTCTGGGTGCTGGCGGGTAATAAAGATAACTGCTATTTCTTTAAACTTCATGCCAGCACCATGCTAAACACGTTAAATCGATGATCATGTGCAATCTTTACCAAGATCTGATGAAAGAAGAATTATTATTTTTCACATTCCACAGATGAGGAAACTGATTTTTAGAGAGGTTAAGAGACTTCCCCAAGGTCACACACACGAGAGACTAAGTGAGGGAAGGGCAGATCCACTCCTAGGAAGTCTTTCTTCAGAGTCCAGATTCTTAACCATTACATGATGCTGTTTTCTATTTCCTGACTCTTTGTGGATGCTCTAATCCAGAGCTTCTCTAGCATCAATTACATCTCTTATTCCTCTTCTGAATTACAATTAACATTGTATTCCTTGCACTAATTTTACAACAATCCCTTTATAGTATCCCAGTATAGTATTAGCTGATAGCAGCAAAGCATGCCGCTTTAATTCAAGACAGCTGGGTTGTGCCTTCAGCATTAATTGAAAGACAAATCTGGTATAGTTTTAAATTGGAAAATTTTTTAATCTTCTTTTTGGACTAGAGAAGAATGGTGATCCTAGATTGTGAATTCAAAACACATTATGATCCTGGTGCTACTTTTAAAAAAATGAGTTTACAGTGTTCAAGCATAATAGTTTTTGGAGTTTTAACGGAATGGCAACACAAAGCAATATGTACCAGCCTGAAATTGACATTTGCTCGGCCTTATTATAATGTTGCTGTATCAACATTCAGCTGATGAGAATTTGAGTCTCTGGCATTCACAGCTAGATGTGTTATATGTGCCTTTTAAGGTTCTTTGTGGAAGTAGAGATCTCTGCTATAGTAGAGTTGGAAGAAAATTAAAATATCTTGAGCATCTACTCTACGCCAGGAATTATCCTAGGTGCATTTATGTTGTTTCATTTATTCTTCATAACAACTTGGAAAGGGAAATAACTTCTTGTGGTTCAGTGCATCCTGGGCCCCTGCATTATTAACTTGCTAGCTATGCTCCCTTGCTTTCACTTTTGCCCTTCTTAGGGTAAGTCTAAAGCTAAAATTGTCTTTTAAAATTGTAAATCAAAACTCATTATTTCTCTGCTTAAAACCCCACATTGGCTTTCCTTTGCACTTGAAATAAAGTCCAGATTCTTTATTGTGACCCACAAGCCCGCTCGATTTGGCTCAGACCTCATCTCAGCCACTCTTCCTCTTGCTCACCGTACTGCAGGCACAATCACCTTTCCTTTCTTGAACATCTCAAGTTCATTCTTGCCTCAGGACCTTTGCACTTGCTGTTTTCTCAGCCTGGAGCCTTCTGTCTCCAATTCTTTCTTTGGCTGACTCTTTGTTAGTGTTCATTTTTTAGCACAAATGCAGTTTTCTCAGTGACAACCGTTCTAATCATAGACTTCACAATCATTCCGCATTCCCAGTCAGTCATTCTCCAATACTCTGCCATACTTTTCTTCATAGCATCTCTCACTGTCTGAAATGATGCTGTTCATTCATTTCTTCACCGGACATTGTCTATTTCCCCACTTTGGGAAGTAATTTCCGTGATAGCAAGAACCTTGTCTGTCTTGTTCACTACTATGTCCCTGAAGCCTAGTTCAGTGTTGAATGGATGAATGAATACACATTTTTACAGATGAGGAAACTGAACAACCACGATAATAGTCACAGTAATAGCAACTACAACAACCACCATTTATTAAGTGACTTAGTGCCAGGCACCAAGCAAGGAACTTTAAAAACATCATTTCACTTCTTTATTTTATCTTCATAGCAACCCTCTGAGGTAGGTATAGTTTGCTGTACTTGACAGAGAAAGATGCAGAAGCATACAGCTGTAACATGGTCAAGTTCATTCTGCAACAGATGGCATGAGAGAGCAGGGCTATGTCAGGAACTCAATCAATGAAGGAAGTTTTCCTTTTCAGTAGAAAGGGAGGCAAAATTCCACTTTTGGTGTGATAGCACATAGAAATGGTAAATCTCAGTGTTTTATGAAAAGGAACCAAACATGCTCCAAGCTATGTTCGCAGAGGCTTGAGCAGAGGAGCAGGGTCCAGTATATGAAGCCTGACCTGATCTATGTTGATGGTAGATGAATTAGTGCAGGACCATGGTGAAGCAAGGTCCTGCCATGTGTGTGGGCAGCTGAGAGCAATGGAAATCTATTCACTACTTTATCAAGGGCCAGCCGCCATCTCTTGATTAGCAACGCAATGTATTGCCTACGATGACTATTTAAAAAGTTCTTCATAGAAAATTCCCAGACATTAGAGTTCCCTTTCTTCAGGAACATGGGACTATTTCAAGTCCTCAGAAAAAGGAAATATTACTGTTGACCTGTTGGGCCCTGGTGTGGCCTAGCATACTCAGCATGTTGCCTTCTGCTAGATCTTTAGGTAACCTGAACCTCATTCTCAACTGCAGGATCTAATCCCACACCAACTTTCGGCCTCAGATGACCTGGGCCTGAATCTGTCTGGAAAGTTCTGTACTTTGTCCTTGGTTGGCTTCAGGGTCGCTCTGGTGGTTCTCTGAAGATACAGATCTTCCTGTCGGAGGTTGTTGGGAAGTTTGATTGCTGGATTGCAGAAAAACGCATTAGGAAGATACACATTCTGGGGACAGAACAGGTAGAAAAGGGAAGGACAGGTGGGCGCTGACTGTTTTCATGAAAAATGTTTAGGCTTTCAGTGTACCCTTTAAAATTGTCGGTATGTTACCCTACTTTTTAAATCAAAGGGGAGAAGTGGAATTGTACAACTGAGGACTTGTATATTGGCCTAAGTAGAGAAGTTACTTACCAAGAACATGCACAGCCAAGGGTACTGGTGAGACAGCAGGAATCTCAAGTTCTATTCTGGGCTTGTCCAGGAATGCAAAAATTGGTACAGCAATCAACTTGAGAGACCATGTGGTGACTTGTTATGTCATTAAAATAGCTGAAATAACCACATCATACTAAATCTAGTCCAACTTTTTTAGTCACTTTGACATGAATTGTGACTTAGAAAAGTGAAACCTCTCCAGAATGGCCATCACTTTGGGGGTGACAGGGATAATTTATATGTCATCTCAATTGTTACAATATTCCTACAAGGTCAGTATTTTTATTTCCAATTAAAGATGTGGGCATTGAGACTTGGCCAGAGTTGCATGGTTAGTTAAGGGCAGACTTGGGATTAAAAGCAAGTTTGTCCAGCTGAATACAAGCAAAGCTTGTATTCTCTAGCCCTTGGACTCCAAAAGTTTCTTCTTTGAACCTTCTCCATAAGCCAACTTTTTTTTCCTTCAGTGCTTTTACATAATTTAAATTATTCATTATTAATTGATTATATCTTTCTATGGTTGTCTTACCTATACCACTGTTTTCAACATAGGCACTATTGACATTTTTGGACCAAATGATTCTTTGTTTTAGGGGGATGTTTTTTGTATTGCAGGATGTTTAATAGCATCCCTGGACTCTACCTACTAGATACAAGTAGCTGTGATGTCCCAGTCATGAAAATAAAAATTGTCTTCAGATGTTGCTGAATGTCCCCTTGGGGGCAAAATCTCCACAAGTTGAGAACTATTGATCTACATTAAGCTGTAAGGTTCTTGAAGGTCAAAATTTCTATGTGTATCTCAAAAAACCCGTGGATGTCTGTGTTATTCAGGTCATTCAGTAAACACCAGTAAGCACCACTATGGGGTCAAACACCATTGGGGTCATTCTGTAAACACCAAAACATGCATTCCGATTAGAAGTTTTCTAGCTCCATTATTAAATAACTGTGGGAGTTGGAGCAAATTATTTAACATGATAAATCTCTGTTTTCTTATCTGTAAACCAGGATAATAAACAGCTTCAAGCTCACTGTTTTTAGAGCTAAATGAGGTAATGTATGAAAAGTACTTAGCATAGTATCTGGACCCTGGTAGGCACTCAAGCAATAGAGTTTTTTTTTTTTTATTTTAGTAAATTAATATTCAGTTTCTAGCTCAGTGCCTGGCATATAAGTGCTTAAAAATATTTAACAAACAAATGAAATGTTTACTTGTCATATAGGCATAGCTGCCTGTAAAAGTTTTAAAACACAAAGAATCAGGGAAATATGTTGCCCTCTTGCCAACAGTGCTGTTCATTCATTTAGGAAAACCTAGTATCACAGTGGTACTTTAGTTTTATATCAAATATACCTATGTTGGCTTCTGTGATACCATAATGAGTTTTAAGTATGGTAGCAAATGCCTAATTTATTGAGATTCATGAGAAGAGAACACACAAAGATGGATTAGATGCCTCCATCTCCAAGACTGCCAGGGCTGCTTATTGGGAACTTGATCAGAGGAGTGCTATCTGCAATCAGGGTCCCTGATTTTGGTTTTTAAGAGAGTGAAGTGTTTCTAAAACAGGACCAAAATGACCAAAAGAGAAGTGAAAACTTCACACAACCCTCTGATTGCTATATTTGTCCTCAAACAAATATTTAAAGAAGCTTGAGCAGCATGGTTAACATAGGCTGATTGAGTTGATGCCAACAGTACTAATTGTGTAGATATGTCTTAAATTCCCTTGCTGGGCCATCGGACCTATTAAAAATGTAACTTGATTCACTTATGAATCAAAGATGGACTTTCATATTCCCAAACAAAAAGAAGTACATCAATTAGGGTGTCTGAAACCATATGAAGGCAGGATGTGAGTGAATGAAATGCTTAGGATGCTTAGGTTACAGATGATAATGGAATAGAGTTGCGGCTGTGGAGTTATACAAACCTGGTTTAAATGCAGGCTCTTGCACTTACTACTTCTAGCACCTTGGCCAATTTATTTAATCTGAGGGTATGTGTGTGTTAATGATAATGCTACCTAATTCATGGGGCTGTTGGGAAAATTAGGGTAAGGTAGGTAAACTGCTCAACATATGGTACCTGATATATATAGTTAGTACTAAGTAAATGGTACCTATTCTTTTTTGGATATTCCATAAACATCAGGCAGATATCTTCATTATTCTGGATTTGATTAATAGTTAAATCTTTTCCAAAGAGCCTTAGCGTTTTGTTAGGTGATGGGAAGAGTAATTAAGATACAGAGTTCTATCTGTACCACCTCTGGCATAGATAGTGTGTGGGGGGTGGTGAGGGAGAAATGAGCTTTCTAATCTAACCTCTTGATTTGGCCAGAGAACCCACACATTGGGGTTTTTCCATGTATTTGAATAAAGGGTCTTACTGCTAATAAACACATATTAAAATCACAGGATTATATGATTTTTTAATATCTCCCTTAGTTCTGAAATTCTAATGAACACACACAAATATATCCTGTGTGTGTGTGTGTGTGTGTGTGTGTGTATATATATATGCAGCTAATATTTATTGAATGCTTTCTATGTGCCACACGTTGTGCTAAGAACTCTCTATGGAATATCTCATTTAATCTGCACAAAAATCCAATGACATAGATACTGTTATTATCCCCATCTTACAACTGGGCTGAGGCTTAGCAAGGTTAATGCTAAGCATTGCCCAATGCCACATAGCTTCTAAAGAATTTCAGCCCTTGACAGACTTCAGAGCCTGTACTTCTCTTTCCTCTTTTAACTAATTATCTGTTAATCTACTGTAATATTGTCTCTGAATTCTGAGTGGATTCAGTGATTTAAAAAAATAAATAAAATTTTGTCTATTCTAATCCTCATCCTTAGCCATCCTGTCTATTTTGTTACAATATTGAAATTCATAACTGCTTGTGCTGGTTAAAGTTGAATGGAATTGGTTTCATATTAGCTATGTTATACATGTTTATCCCAGTTTTCCAGCATGATCCAGTCACTTAGCAAATAGTCACGGAAGACCTATTATCAGTCAGGCACTGGGTTAGATAGTGAAAGCATGCTGTTATGAAAACCATATGCTAGTTACAAAGTAATGTTTTCAAACTTTTTAAAAAAGGCAATGGAACTCAAAAAAAATATAAATTATTACATAGGACTCAAAATATAAAATCAGTGAACATGGAGCTGCAGCATAGTTGAAGCAAGGTCAGGAGTCCAGAGTCCTGCTCTCAGGGCCTTGCCATTGTCTAGTTACAGCCCCGAGGGCATCTTTGTGGAACCCAAGGACAATCTGGAACAGAGTTTGAAAACCACAGACATACAGCAAAGATTGGGCTTGCCATGCTCAGATACTTACTGTCACTGGACACTTCCTATGGCTCCTGTCACCACTTTCTCCTGGGTCTCTTCATACGTGTCTGGTGACCAGGGATATACAGATGATGGTAATATGTAGTTTTTACCCCTGATGGTTTTGTTATTTATTTTTAACTAATGAATGATAATCACCTCAATAATTATACCTGTGTCCCAGTGAATGTTATTCTTCAAAATCCTGAACTGCGGTCAATTTTGCTGCTATTTTTCAAGATGTTTATGGAATTAACTTTGAAACTGTTTTCTAAGATTGCTGCCTTTTTATTTTATATTCACATCTTAAATTAAAAACATTTTCTTAGTGCTGGATATTTGCCACATCAGATCCATGCCAACATCAGTGTTCTTTAAAGAACTAAAATTGTATGGCTGTGTTTACTTTTTTATTTTTGATGAATAACACCAAGATTAATATTTCATTCATTAACATTTGTACATGTACATTACATATATAAATTACATACCGGACCCCTTTCTGAGTATAGACTTGTCAGGGTTTACTCTCAGATAATAATCATAGCAGCTGTATGTGGCGAGTACTAACATATTTTAATTTGACATATTTTTCTAACGCACAGAAAAGTTAGGTAACAGGCTGAAAGTTACAAGCTGGTAATCGAGGGCATCAGAATGTGACTGCAGGAAGGGTGAATCCAGAACCTCACACTCGTCCACTCTGTGGTCTCTGCAATAGCCAAGAACTGTCCAAACCACAGCTGCAGCTTTTGGTCCTTAGATGCATCCTAAGTCACCAGATGAAGCAAAGTTGATATGAAAGTAATGGGACAATTGATTAACATTATTAAGTTGATTCTTCCAATGTATTTCCTAGAAATGAAATGGTGGGATTCCCTACAACAATCCCAAAGAGCAAATGCCAGTGAGATAATTGAATGCAACTAAAATGCCAAAAAAGATTGAAAAAATTTCCTTCTCAGGAAGACCCTCTCTGACCCTATTACCAAAAATTTCAGCTGCTCTCAACTTGTGATATTTCAGGTCTCTCTTCCCTGATTTGCGTTTTCTTCTTAGTACTTAGTGCTTGCTAATATACTCTGTATTTTACTTTTTGCATCTTGTTTACTGACTGTGACCTACCAGAGATATAAACTCTTTGAGGCAGGCAGTTTTGTCTGTTTTAATCCCCATCATATCTTTGGTGCCTAAAAGAGTCCCTGGCACATAGTAGTTTCTCAATAAATATTTGCTGAAATAATGAGTGAGTGAATCACAACAACTCCATATGGGACTCAGGCACAGTGTATTTAACTTTGGCCTTACCTCTCTCCCCAGCAGATGCGTACCTGGAGTATGATGAGATGCAGCATCTAGAAGGGAGAGGCACTGGAGTCAGCATCCCAGGATTCTGCTTCTGCCCCTGTGTGACCTGAGTGGGCCTCTTAGTCCCCTGGCCTCAGTTTCCACAACTGTGAGGTGAAGGTAATTGGTAGCTGATTGTTATGGCAATGAAGTTATTAAAAACCCTGGCCAAAAGGATGTGCTTAATTAATATAAGCCGAATGAGAAGCAAAACTCTTATAATAGTATTAAAAGCTTCTCTCTTTTAGAAAACATTGATTTCAGGGAGGGATAAAAGCTAAAAGGCAGTGTGACATTTTTATGCTCCTGAGGGGGCCCTAAAACATTTTAGCAATTTCCCTTCTGGCAAATGCCAGAATAAAAACCGGCTGCTTGGCACACCCACCTGCCCCTTTTCCTCAGGCTTGCAGCAGCCTGCAGTGCCCTGGGGGAATCAGGGCAGTTTCACAGAGGCTTGGGGACTGCAGGTGCCTTGTGAGGGCTTCCACAATCTGTGAAGGTCAGAGGGACATGTAGCAGAATGTCAGGGGACCTGAGTCATACCGTAGATTGAGCTAGCTGTGGGTGGGTTGTGAGAAATCATTTTTTAGCGAGTGCAGATTAATGCTGCATATAACAGCAGATTTTTATGCCCCCTATACATGCAATGCTAGTATTAAAAAGGGAAACCCAAATGAAATCAATCAGGATGCTGATTGATATTCAGGGTGTGAAATATAATGGTTCACAATACCCCATGTTTTCAAATGAATCTTTATATTTCATTCCTTTGTGTAATGCCCATAATTAGCTATGAATTATTGAGGGCAATTAAGGAATACTGTTCTTGGTGGGGAACTCTATGAACCAAAAAATGACAGTGGTGGGGAGTGATCAGGGCTGAGATGAAGCTGAGGAAGTGGTTTTGTTTGTGCGTAGAGGTATCGTCAGTTGTGAGCCTTTCTAGTGACAAGATGAATGAAGTGAATCCATTAAGCCCCATAGGACTGCATAAATAGAATAAATTACATTTCCTTGGGTTCTAGGGGAATATATGGCTCTAAAGTGTTGTCTTTCAAGACTGACTTAACATCACTTTGAGGAAGAGCTTTCAAAGAATAACGGTGACAGTAGCAGGACTGACATAATTAAGAACCATGAAAAGTAGTGTCCACTTTTAAAGGAAGTGCCTAGAAAGCCATTTAAACATAAACTTAGCAGCATGTCTTTAAGATGGCTTTATATAAGTGTGAAATAAAATAGAGCCAGACAGTGAAATTGCAAATAAGCCAAGATGGTTTTCCAGAGATTGTTTAGCCCCTTAGCTATTCTCTTGCAAATATCATGAGAAAAATAGCTGAATAAGGAAGGCAGAGCACTGCATGTTATTTTGCAACAGTGTGCAATTCCAATCCTCCACAGAAAGGCTGTGGGTTGATGACCATCTCTTGTTTGCGGGTGTGGGCCTAGAGAAGGTGGAGGAAGAGGTTAGAAGGACAAGGATTGCACGAGAAATCAGAAACTCTGGGTCCCACCTACTCTTGTCACCATGTGACCTTTGTCAAGTTTGTTGACAGCTCTAAGCTTCACTTTTGTCTTCTCTAAAATGCCTAGCCTATATACCTCAAAAGCTCTTTGTGAAATTCAAATAAGTTACTGTCTATGGAGATGTTGTGAAGTGAGATACAAACACAGGGGAGAATAATATTTTTCATATGGATTGGACCCCAGTCACCTCTTGCCTCTTCCTACAACTCACAGGTACCACTTATCCAAGTAGAGCCGTAGAGAGGAGAGAGATAAGGCAGGACAGAGACCCAAGCCATTGAAGCCTGGCGAGGACTGAGCTGATAGCATCTAAGAAGGAAAGGAACAGAAGGAAGAGTAGTGTGGTGTCACACACACAGCTCCATAGTGCATTATTCCTTCGTCAGCATTTGTTTATTTCATTTAGAACACTTTTGCACCTGTGGGTAGTGAGTTGTAATCTTTTTAAATTGTGAGATTAAACATTTGCATGCATGGAAACACCTTTCTAGAGCAGTAATATAAAAAAGGGAACAGGGAGGAAGTAATATTGACTGAGTGAGTACAATGCTACGGACTGAGCTCTCACATGGCAAATACGGGTTTGGTTAGCCCCATTAATGATTTGTCATCCACCTGGGAGGACCAGCCAATGATGGAGCAGAGGGAAGCATGTCATCTGTGAGAGAATTCTGGCTCCCACCTGCTTCTGGGCATAGGACTTAGGCTGTGGCATAGGGACCAGACAAAAGGCAGAGTGGTTTTATCCTCAACAGGCCTAAAACCTCCACACAGAGATTGCTGAAACATGCCTATATACCATGTGTACATTGAATGAGGTCATTAAGTGTCTCAATAAAATGAAATATTTGCTTATTTTCTGATGTAAAAACATTAATAGAAGTACTTTTTGAATAGATATGAATGAGGATGTTGTTTAGGTGTACGAAAATATGAGATAAAACCAAAACAAAAGGAAGGGGATGATAAATTTGGGGTTTCTTCATGTGGGAGAGAAGGGGGACACAATAGATTGGAACTAGTCAGATGTAAGTTATTTTCGACATTCTACTTCTGTAGCTGGGTGTTGCGATCAAGGGAATTCATCATTAAAATAAACCGACAATAAAATAAGATGAATTAAGATGAAAAAGAGCCATGCATGAAATAAGGATGATGGCATGTTATGAATTGAGGATTAAGATTTATCCAGTTCTGCACACCTGATTCTTATAAAAATAAATGAAGAAACAAAGAAATGAACAAATAGAATAACTGGTGGAATGAATGAGTGAACGAGTGAATGGATGAGTGAGTGAGTAGTATAGCTCCTTTGACACAATAGTTTTTTGTTCTGGTGCTGGATCTGATGACCAGGATCTTTCCTGGTGTAATTTATTTGGACACGTAGAATCTAATTTATGGAGATACTGGAGTGAAAATGGATATTGCGATTAAATAAGAGAGCAGTTTCAACTATTCTGAAAATATGTTTGTCGGCATTGAAATGCTGTCCAATCCTTGGCTTACCTCTCAGAGTCACAGAACTGCAGCTGCTAAGAGCAATGAATGATGGCAGTGAACCACCATGCCATTTGAAAATGTAGTTGTCAGCTGCATTTCCATTTTTTTTTTTTTACAGTATTAGTTTCTTAATGCAATAGGCATTTATTTAGCTCTGAGAAGGAGACAGACACTGTTTTGTCTTATAAAGCTGATTTTACCCTTAGGAACTCACAGTCTTGTTGGGGTGACACATACATAAGCAGTTCATACCTGCTAGGAAGGTAAGTATCATAAATCAGGTGTGCTGTGAAAGTCTGGAGAAAAGATGAGTAACAGGGACTAGGGAAGTTTTCAAGGAGAATATGGGAGTAATGTGGAGGATGAATAAATTTTCTGGGGATTTAATCCAGCTATTTTCATTTTCATGACTTATGTTAATGCCTGGGCATTAGTTCTTCCAAATAAGATTTGTGTTAGGAAGGTGGGACAGTTTTAGGGAACTAGAAAAATCTGGTTGGTCCCCAGTTCTCTGATTGAAAAGGAGAATCATGACTATTAAGAAATAATTCTCTTTTACCATAAATTTGCACTGATTAATTTCTACTTTTTTTGTAGCTGATTTTTTTTTCCTTTTAAATGCAATCTTAAGGACCAGATAGATTGTGAAACTGAGATTGGCCCATGACTCTTTTGAAATTCTCAAGAAAGTGAATCCACTTTGCATGAATTTTAAAAGATATTTTCAAGCAAAACTGTGAAGAACTTGGCTGAATTTTCTAATTTTAATATTTTGGCACATTACACAAGCAAATAAAGGTCTCATTTTCATATACACAGAGTCTCTCTATATAAAAGTCTACTTGTCTGTATATAGACACACATATGTGTATATCTATAAACGTAGGTGTAATAACTGAAACTTTATTCTGGCAAGTAGTAGTATGCATAATATACTATAAGAGCAGTATTTCAATGCCAGTTAATGTTTATTCTTGGACAAATCTGTACAAAAGCCGCCAGTTATCTTTTGGGGCTAAAAAACATTGAAATGTTTAGGATGATTGAAACAGTGATGCTTCAGAAAGGAAGGAACCCTAAGAATAAAAATATAAATGATGAAAATAGTCACTTTAGTTCCATAGTTTATAGTTTGAAATATCTAGCAGGTTACAGTTTATTAACTTTGGGAAAAGTTTGGGAGGAGGTTGGCAGTTATCTGATGGATAACTTTTGTGACCTCTCTACAAAGTGAAGAAACTTCCATTTGATATATTGCTCATTTCTTTGTTGATTTTACCGAAGCTGTTATTTATCTAATCTTCACAGAATAGTTTCCATTTAAACACAAAATATAACTTGGAGGATTTTATTTGCCATTTAATCTTTCTCTCTTTCTTCCTTTCTTGTAAATGTCACCATATTTAAAAATCATCATAAGTCACCTTCATCAACTCTTTTTGACAAAATCTCTTCCTTAGTCTGGAAGGTTGCTTGCATGATTAAAATTATCAATCATGACAAAAATATGAGTTAGCATCATTCTACTTTTGGTGATAAGTGGTAGTTATTATTTTGGCTGCTTTATGATGGCTATTCGGTAATACGAGTAAATTGCAATCAACATGGCACTTTGATTAAGTCTGAAGTAAGGTGTTTCTCCACATGGGATGAAATCACTATTTTTTGAGAATTAAAGGGCTTATTAACTCAGGGATACCTTATTGATATTTGTGGAGGAGGAAGACTATTCTAGAAAATTAGGTCTGTGAGGGGTTCCTGACTAAGCAAAATTTAGGTATTAGCTGTCCTCAGAGCCCCACTTTGGTCTAGGTCAGTCCTTGCCCAGCCTTAGAGTTATTTGGTCAGGGGCCATGGTTGGACCAGCCATAGAACAGAGTCTGGTAGACAGGCACTAGCCTGTCTGTTGTGCTGAAATGGCCACTTTTCCTGCACCATGCCTTCCCTGGCCCCTGAACCTATGAGGAGGACCTTCTTCATACGAGTGAGTTCCTCCCCCTTACAGAGGCTCTGCATGATGTACTTTGTCCAAAGAACTGATATTATAAAGAAAAATACTTAGGATGAATGTTTTCCCACAAATTACTAGTGCATTTTTTAAATCCTCTGAATGATAGAGATCTTGGAGGAGGAAATTATTTTTCTGCAGAGTGAAGCCAGTAGATAATGGTGAAGCTTCATTATGATAAACAAATTAGATTTCCCTCAGTTATGGGACACAGAGAGAATATGGTGGTTCCACTATCACTGTTGGATTAGAATGTGCAAGCTAGAATTGTGGTAAAGACAGAACCTGATCTGAGCACGAACAAGGCTCACCACAACTTGAAGCTTGCCAATGATAGCTTCATTCAGTTTTCAAAGCCAGAGATCAGTTCTAGCCACAGCTGCCTGGCTTTGCTGAGTCCCATGGAGTGAAAATAGCTGAAACACCACTCTCACCAGTGGGCAAATGGCTCAGGATGAGGAAGGAGGTTTGGCAGTGATGAAATGTGCAGGGTGAAAGCAGTGAAGAAAGAGGACTATCACATGGATCTGTGGGAGAGTAGAAGAAAGATGAGGAAATGGGGACAAGTCATTCATTTACTTATCCAGCAGCCAAGCATTAAGCTGTTCCTAAGGCATTAGACTTCAGTAAGTGCTGGAGGTTCAGAGATAAACGACGTGGAGCTCACCTGTTTGGAGATCACCCTGGGAGTGTTAGTTGTAGAATGAGGATGTTCAAGGGAGATTGACAATATCCAAGATGACAATATAATGTGGATAGGGGCCATGCTACTGCTTTTCAGGGTGGTATGGAAAGTGGTGGTCAGTGGGTGGATGGAGGCTGGTTTCCAAAAAGGGAGATGTCTAAGTTAACTTCAGCTGAAGTCAGGTGAAGGGTGATGATGGTTGAGTACAGGGGAAGGAAGAACCAGGAAGACCCTTTCAGAAGAACCATCATGAAAAATCAGGAAAGCTTATATAGAGGAGGAATGTGTGGTGGAAGAAAGGAAATGTTCAAGGCACATGGCCTGAGAGGGGGACACCAAATGGGAACATTGGGGGACAAGATTCAGGAAAGAGGGAACAGTACAGTTGTACTGTACTTACAGAGTCGGACTCCTAAGTACATAGCTAATAAATAGTTCTCGGAATTGATTCCTAAAAGAATGACTAGACCTTTGATATTGAATGTTGGCTGCATACTGGAATTGCCTAAAGAGCTTCAAAAAGCACAGAGACGAGTAATGCTTCTCCTGCCCCGGATATCCTAATCCAAGTGCCCTGGGATGCAATCTGTTTTTAACAGCACCCCATGTGATTCTATACTATAGCCACGGTTAAGAATAAGAATTAACTTTGTGCTTTGGTTTTGTCATGAATAAAATGAGGAAAATAATATTACCTTACTCAAGATTAAGAAAAAGAATAATCTTTAAAACAATCAAGAGGGTTGATTGGTGTGGAGCAGTGGTTCTCAACTTGGGGTGATTTCACCCCCACGGGGACCTTTGCAGTGTCTGAAGACATTTTTGATTGTCACGAATGAGGGAGAGGTGATACTGGCATCTAGTACGCGGAGGGCAGGGAGACTGCTAACCATCCTCCAAAGCACAGGACAGCCCCCTGAACAAAGAATTATCTGGCCCCAAATGTCAGTATTGCCCAAGTTGAGAAAACCCTTGCGTAGCTGGTAAACACAAGGCGCTGGAGTTAGATTTCCTGGGTTCCAATCCTAGCTCCACCACTGAGCAGCTATATAACCTTGGGTGTGTTACTACTCAACTTTTTTGTGCCTTAGTTTTGTGGTAAGTTAAATGAGGAAAATAACATTATCTAACTCATAGGGCTTTAATATTGAATACACGTGAAGACACAGCAATCCCTGGCATGTCCTTTTCTCTTACTTAGGGGTAAGAAATGACTACCCTGTAAACCACAAGCTAAAATTTTGGAATTTCCCTTGCCTACATCTTTGGGTTTAGGGGTCTTTAAAGTTAGGATCAAATAGAAATAATGATAGCCATCATTTATTGAGAGTTTACTACATGTCAGGCACTATGTTAAGCATTTTATATATATGATCTTACAATTCTTATTAGTCTTTACAATAACCCATATGATGTAAGTATTACTAATCACATTTTATAGAAACAAAATTGAGGCTTAAAAAGTTGAAGATCTTGTCCAAGTTCACACAGAAAATAAAGGTAACAGGATCTGTCTGATTGCAAAGCCTGTGGACTTAACACAATGTTATACAGAATGCCAAAAGTGTGGTTATAAAGAAAACACTAGACAAGAAGCGATCAGTATATTAGGCCTTTTGGCTCCTTCCTGCCTGGGTTTTTACTTTCTGGTCTAGTTCCATCAGCTTTCCCTACCACCCCTTCCCGATCTGGAGTTGCCATGGAAACTTGCACCACAGTGTTAATCATTTTGGGCAGTGGTCTCCAAACCCTATTCATCATATACTCCTCAGTGAGAAATTTTTGATTAGGCACCCTAATATATGGGCACTTATTTAAACAGTATATACATATTCCACTGTATTGCTAATTTTTAACATATATATATATTTTAAAACGTAAGTAAAAGCTAAACCTTTTTTGAAAGGATAAGATAAATAAAACAAAATTTCTGGTGTTTTCTTACTACATTATCCCCTGGGGTAAGTGGATCTATTTTGGAGATCACTGCCCCAGCTCCAGAGGGTTCCTATTGGTTCTCTAATGTATACCAAGGGCTCCTTTCCCCTTTCTTTCAACAAAGGTAAAGTTACATTTATTTTAAAAGTAACATCACCTTGGAAACTAAGTGAGAAGGACAAAATATTTAAAACCATTTAATCTCTTCACCTGATTTAACCAAAGCCCCGCCACAGCTAGCGTGGCTGGGGCAGTTTACAGAACTCCAGTACCCTATTCCTTTTCTGCACCTCAGACTCTTTGATACACAAGGTGGGGCTCAGGAAAAAATGCAGATGGTACACCAGCGGCGTCTGCCTAGGACAGACTTACATTAAGGTAACACGTGTGTGTTTTTGTAAATGTTTGGGGGTCTATAGTTTTCTACCTTTTTTTTTTTGCTCTTGGTTTCTTAAGATCCCTTTTTGAAATATTCTACTACACTCTTGATCAAATGAATAGGAAAGAGGATTTCTTATATCTTTATTGGTTGGGGATGAGCAGAAGGTCAAAGATATCAGCTGTGCTGGCAGCTGCAGCCATTTTGGATCAGGATCCCAGGAATTATTGGGGGAGCTGGGGCCAACCCAAACAAGAAAAACCAGGAGGAGCAAAGCAAGTGGAGGTGGCAGCAGGGCTGTCACAAGGTTGCACTGGCTTGTTAGAAAACCTGATTCATCCTTGTTCATCTAGTTGCATTTGGAACTTTCAAATATTTTGCCCCATAATTCCTTAAAACAGCATAATGGAAGAATAGAAAGTTGGATTTCAATTCTAAGAAAGCAGTTTTGTTGTTGTTGATATTGTAGTTGAAGAAATTTACTTGATACTTTCGCATTCTTGGGAAGTTAAGAATCTATAAACAAAGCTGAGGATTAGAAAATTCTAAAGCAGTGGTTATTAAACAGAACTGTACAAAGATATTTATGCAATCAGACAAGCATTTAGAGGGAACAAAATGATTAGTTCTCTGCCTGTGTAGTCATTTTTTATATCTGAGGATGAAGAAGCAGATGGTCTTGTTATCAGTTTGCATATTTGCCTGAAAAAAAAGCAAACAGCACAGGTGTAAGGCCCACATTCCGTTCCACATGGCACATGTATAAGAGTTTGTGATAGTAGATGCTGCTTATAGAGCCTGACATCATTTCATTACATCCCTGGGTTCTCTGAATCTTTGAGCAAGAACCACTCCGTTTCTAGTAACTATACTCCAAATCCATTTGTCCAAGGCCTTGTTGATGTGGGACTTGGAGGGTGTCCTCTAATGATTCTTAGTCTTTATTTATTCAGAAATAATTAGCAAATAATTGCCATTGCCAGGCACCATGCAAGGCCCCTACTCAGTGAAAAATTTTTGATCATGTACTCTGATCGGGCATTCTTGGGAAGAATTCTTCACCTTTGGCTCCAAGGTGAAGACCCATAATAGTATCAGTCATTCCTACCTCATAGTTTTTTTGAGTATTGAGTGACTGATATCTGTGAAGTCCCAGTCCTACCTTTCTGACATCCAAGGAAAACGGTCACAGAATTCATGCCTCAGATGGGTTTACTTTTAGCCCATTGAGCACACACACAAAGTTTGGCAAAATGTATAAATCAATTAGTAGTTTACTCCTTTGATTCTAGTCATAAATTTCAACTTACTAGAGTCCACACGGGAGATGGAATTTCAGAAGTGGTCTCACGGCCCTGCCCCATCGCATACTTCCCTGACTTCTTAGAGTAGCACTAGCTCTTATTCTCAACTTTGTGGTGCCTGCGTGGCCATTCTCTGGTCTCGGCACCAGACCTCTACCTCTTTGGACCTCCCATCTCTTTTTCTCCTTCCCTGCAGCTACTTGGTCTTTCTGTCTCCTTCAGCTCCCCATCCCCAAGGGTCTGCCTCTTGTGCTGGCCTGCAGCCCTCAGCTCTGTCTGGTCCCTGCTGGATGGCACCAGGGTATCTTTCCTGGAGGGAAGAGGAGGGACGAAGGAAGAGAGGCCTCTACATTGGTCTGCCCACATGATAATCACACTGGCTGGATTATAATCTCATGGGCCTTTATTGCTTTTCATGCTAAAAGGCTGTTAATCTCTTTAAATTATTCTATTTGATGCTGAACCTCATGAGCAAGAAAATGGAAGAAAAAAATCTGATCTCAAAAGTAGTGTGGTTACCTCAGCACCAGGGACTTAATGAATGCTTAATAAATTATAGTTGTCGCTATTTATATTAGTTCACGAAGGCTGCTGTAATAAAGTGCCACAGATGGGGTAGGCTTAAACAACAGAAATTTATTTTCACACAGTTCTGGGGGCTAGAAGTCTGAGATCAAGATGTCTGCAGGGTTGGTTTCTTCTGAGACCTCTCTCCTTGGCTTGCAGATGGCCGTCTTCTCCCTGTGTCTTCAGGTGGTCTTCCTCTATGTCTGTCTGTGTCCAAATTTCCTCTTCTTATAAGAGTTCCAGTCATACTGGATTAGGACCCACCCTACTGACCTCATTTTAATTTAATTACCTCTTTAAAGATCCTATCTCCAAATACAGTCACATTCTAAGGTATTAAAGCTTAGGATTTTAACATTTAAATTTTGGAGGTATACAATTCAGTCCATATATTACTTTTGTAACGTAGTCCCACCTCTTCGAAAGGTCATATTCTAGATGATGAGGCGTACATATAAGCAGATAATTCAACTTAAGGTAACAAGTGTATTTACCCTGCTGGTGGATATGCCACTTTCATTCACTGCATACAAGCTGATAAAGGTTGCTCTTATCTGTCTCAGACATGAGGCCCAGTTCAAGAAGGTCACATGGATTGGCATTGGGAGTAGCTGCCTTAGCAAGTTTCTGGCCTTGTTGAGCAATATAAACTCATTGGAAATCCTGTCTTTTAAATATGTAGAGGTAACTGTGAAGCAGATGATATGATTTAACAAGCTTCTGTGATAGATGATGAAGTCTAATTCGATCAGCTCTTTTTAGGGTCCAGCACTTAGCATTTAGTATTTAGCACAGCACTTGTTACTCATGCAGTAGATCAGGGAATGTTGATGGCAACCCGTATCCTAGAGTGGTACCTGGAATTTGATACTGCATAGCTGCCTGGCATGTGTCTGTTTCTCAAAAGATTCTTAGCTTTATTTTTCAACTTTTTATAATATGCTTATGTATATCTGGGAAAAGTTTTGGCTATATCTACAGCCATATCACTTGTCTTTGGTGGAGGCAAGTAAGCATATAAACCTTGGTATTACATTTGTACATCTGCAAAATGGTCTATGGTTTCTTGTATATCATGTGTGAATGCTTTCGGAAGAATGTTTTATAGGACAACTGCTCATAATTACAACTCCAATTCAGGTGCCAACAGCACAATGTTCCCTGAGAGTTGAGAAAAATGACTACCTATGGATTCATTGGAAGGCGAGTTCACAAAATGACTGCCTATAAGCCAAATCCAATCTGCTGATGTATTTTGCTTGGCAAATAAAATTGTGTGTGTGTGTGTGTTGTGCTTTGAGTGTTTGTAGATAGAGCGGACATTCTCTAGTTTTCCACAATCTTTATCACTCACTGCTATATTATTCCTGCTTGATTCACACATTTACATTACTTAACTGGCCTGTGGATCTTCAATTTTGTCAGCTTCAATAGACATGGAAGGAAAAACAAAAAGATGAAAAGGCAGTAGGAGCAAGAAAAGAGAGTAAAAGAAGGGGCTAGAACTGCATACAGAAGATTATATAATGCACCAGGCTCCTAGGCCTGCCCTGGAGCAGGGGTCCACCAAGAACAACATGGAGATGCGAACAGAAGAACAGGAGGGAATAAGAAAGCTAAAAGTATTGACATCTATGAGGTATTACATGCCAGGCATTTCACTCACATTATCCCATTTAATAAATGTAAAAATCTCCCACCAAGCAGCCATTCTTATCCCATTTGTGGTTTAGAGAAGAAGTTGGAAGTTTAACTAATCTGTAATTTTCAGCCTGGTATGGCCTTGTGTTGTGTATGTCGAGAAACCCTCGCTTACAATGAGTCCTAGCAAAAGAGTGGGTCTCAAACCTGGGGCTCTGGGGCTCCAAAGCTGAAGCTTTCCCCCTTTACCACTATACCAGTTATAATGATGTCACAATGGTTTTTTTTAATCAAGTCCAGTTCTGGAGAAAATAAAAATATTTTTTGGCCATATTCTTTTAAATCTAAAATTAAAGGAGCTATGTTACATACCTTAGAAGAAAATGTGTATTATTACAAATTAAAATAACTATTTTACTAAATAAAGAATTGCTAATGAGGAAGTTGCAATTACTTTTAGCCACTGAGATTATTAACCTCTCAGATGTAGAAATACAGGCCAAAGCACAGAGCTAGGTCGGTCTGAGTGAGGATTACTCAATATATACCACATGAGGCTGTTACAGGCTGAAGATTACAGGTGGGATTAATAGAATATCCCAAATTTTTATCCTAAAAACAAAGTAGTTAATGATGCAGCAGCAGAAGAGACATATCACTGTTTGGGTTGCAGAAGTATCTTCTCAGTAAAGCTACTGAGCAGCTATTTAGAGTGGGAAAAAATGGTCTATGATAGATCTAACCTAGGTTATCAGGGGAAAGGAGAGAATGAGAGAGAGTTAGTTAATATAGCAAAGCATCAATATAGAAGAGAGGTGTCTTACAAACAAAACAGGAGAGAAATATTTTTAAAAATGAGAAAAACTAGTTCCCATTAATAACTCTATAGGAATAATAAAATTAATTGTGTCTGAAATCACAAAAACATAGAACTTCCTTTTTAAAAAATTAATTTTTAAATTGATAGTTAGAATTACATGTTTTTATCATGTACAACATTATGTTTTGAAGTATATACACGTTGTTGAATGTCTAACCTAGCTATTAACATACACATTACATTACATAGTTATCATTTTTGTGGTAAGAATACTTAACATCCACTCTGTTAGCATTTTTTCAAGAGTACAATGTATCTTCATTAACTATGGTTACCACACTGTACAATAGCTCTCTTGAACTTATTCCTCCTAACTAACTGCAATTTTGTATCCTGTGGCCAACATCTCCCCAACAATCCCTGCCCCCAACCTTTCCAGCTCCTGGCAACCACCATTCTTCTCTTTACTTCTAAGAAGTTGGCTTTTTTAGATTCCACATGAGTGAGATCATACGGTATTTGTCTTTTGTGCCTGGTTTCTTTCACTTAACCTAATGTCCTTGAGGTTCATCCATGCTGTTGACCAGAAACACACATTCCAGGTGTATATATGTCCAAACACGCTAAGTGGTCTTTAAAACTACCTTTCAGCACAAGCTAGTTTTACAGGCTCTTAATTATTTCCTAATTGTTTACATTTTCCTAATGACAATGCCTTATTAACCACACATTAAAAGAAAGTTCTGTTATCAAAAAAATTAGAAAAAAATAGAACTTCTCTTTAATGTGTGGTTAACAAGGTACTGTCATAAAAGAAAATATAAACAATTAAGAAATAATTAAGGGCCTGTAAAAGTAGATCTTGATAAAATGTAGTTAAAAGACCACTTAACAACATGTTGGGACATATATACACTAGGAATGTGTGTTTCTATTAAGATGTTGGTGACAACAGCAGTTAACAGTAATTGTTGGCCTCTGAGGACTATTATGAAAATCCATAAGAAGTGAAAAGTGGTAACAAATTTGTTTTACTAGTGGCTTTATACTACTGTGTAGGAACTCATGAGATGCCTGTTTTACATCAAGCATTTCTTTGGATAAGTTGAATGACTTTGGTAACCCACTTGTGTCGGGTGGTCTCTGCCCCTTCAGGTGGAGTTTCTACCTTCTTCATCTGCTCTGCTGTGGGAGGCTGACCTGTATGGACTGCATCAACAGATTCCCTTGCCTTCTGACTTCTATTTGAGTTTGGCCAATGGATGCAGCAGCAGGAGAGAAGAGGGCATGGAGAGAGTGTGGTCAGGGACTTTATTTCTTTGGTTACCTCCCTACTGGGACATGGGTTGTCCGTGTCTTTGTTTCTCTACCAAAGGTCTTAGCTCCAGTGTGTGGAGGGGTAGAGAGCACTTTTCTAAAGCTCTGGATGAGTTTATTCAACTACTCTAAGGGTGGTAAGTGCTACTAGCTATTGGTAGTCCCATGGGCTTTACATTAATTCTTCCTGCATCTCTGTATGTAATCCCTTTGTAATGCTTTTCTCAAACACCCTGAGTATGCCCTCTGTTTCCTGAAAGATGAATCACTGAACTTCAACTTTGACCTCTGGATTGTGGGTTTTTGAAGGTTAGGCTACTTCATGTAGCTCTTTTAAGAACTTACAGAAAGAATTTTAAGTAAATTTTCAAATTATAGTAAGTTAGAGTAATAAAAGTATTATAGATAGTATTATCAGCCAAAAAGCAAATATGAAAAATGCTTTGAATGAGAGGGGAGAAAGCCCTATGAATGTTCATGACAGAGCGTCTGCAGAACGGGCTGTCGCAGGATACCTGGCAGGTCTCCAGTGGCAGAATTTGCCTTGCCCCTGTGGTTCCCTTTTATGGACTAATGTTGAGTTGGCCAAGACAGGCTCAGTCTGAGGCTTCTAGCCCATGCCATGGTGCAAGGCAGAAGATAAGAAGATTCTAGATGATAAAAGCACTGATTATGGTCAGTAGCTTATGCTGCTGCTTATGAATTTTGGTAAGTTCCTGTGTACACACAGAAAGTCTTATTTTGGAAAGATTTTTCATCTGGAGGTGCTAGAGACTAAATGCCCCCCATCCCCAAATTCATATGTTAAAACCTAATCATCAGTGTGATGGTATTTGGAGGTGGAGCCTTTGGGAGGTGATTAGGTCATGAGAGTGTAGCCCTCATGAATGGGATTAGCACCCTTATAAAAGGAATCCCAGTGAGCTTCCTCATTCCTTCTACCATGTGAAGACACAATAGGAAGATGTAGAGCTGTCTATGAATCAGAAAGCGAGACCTCACCAGACACTGAATCTGCTGGCACCTTGATCTTGGACTACTCAGGCTCCAGAACTGTGAGCAATAAATATTTGTTGTTTATAATCTACCCGGTTTGTAGTATTCTGTTATAGCAGCCTGAATGGACTAAGACAGGAGGTATCCCTAGAAAAGGCCCTAAAATTTCCTATCAGCATCGGGTCAACATACTCAAGTTAACTCCTTTTTTAAGCTGCTGGTTGGAGAAGATTGTTGATTTTCACATGGTGTGGACAATTGTGACTTTAAATTGTCTTTAGTCACTTTCACTAAGTAGGGTTCCAAAATACTTTCCACATTCAGCGAGAGAATGGCCAGCTATTGCAATGGGGGAATCACAGGCTCTTTGAGGTGAAACAACTTCAAAGGTGAAATAAGGATAGCTACCTCAAGGTCACATCACAGCCTTGCTCAACAGGCAAGGAATGAGGCCTGGAAAGAAAGGTCTCCTTCTTCCCTGAACTTCTGAAGTCATAGAAGGAATGAGAGGCGGCATCTTATAAATACTTAACTGGTCTTAACCAGAGCAGTAGGATTAACACCTTTTCAGTGCTTTTGGCCACTAGGATAAACCACATGAATTGCTGTTGCTATTGCTCCTTCCGGGCATCCCTAACCAGGGAAGACCTCAATTCTGTGCACTCCTATTGTATCACAGAACCGCCTAGGTTTTGTTTATCCCAGTCCTGCCTTTAATATTCTGAGCTTGGTACGAAGCTATCATTAGGAATCATTGCATATAAAATATAAATTTCCCCAAGTTAAATGGCAGCCATAAAAAGGAAAATTCAGTTGTGCTTTAAGTGTGCTAAGTGAGGCTGCTTCCCTAGGCAAAGAATTTCAAAGTTTCAGGGCTTTCAATCTATATGGCTTAATTATTGCTACATGTAGGAAGAAAGCTCTTGGACAAGCAATACATAAGTGTTCTGAGATGGCCTGAGTAATTCAAGGGCTCATTAGTTCCCACCATTTTTCACACAACAGGGAGGCAAATGGGCAGACATTAAAATCCTAAGGCTCTTTCCAAAAGAATCATAAGATATATCCAGTGGGATGCTTGATTTCAGTGCCTTCCTCAGGGGAACAGTAGGCAGACAACTAAAAGAAAATGTGAGAAGGTTTTTATATCCTGAAAACACAAACTATATGAGTAAAAGCATTGACATTGTGAACTATGCATCCCTGTATATCCTTTCTTCCCCCTCTCTCGCATGGAGAAACAAGGGCATGAAAAGGCGGAGAAATTGCTGGTTATCGAACAGAAATGGTGTTAGATCCAGCATTTCCTTCTCGGAGGCAGCATTATCTCTACATCTTTCCAAGTTTTGCAGGCTCGACAGAATGCTGCTTAGAAATGAACAGTCTGTATGCAGGCAACACTCTAGCTATAATCCCCTATTTAGTAGGAAAATAAGAAACTGCCTTTGCATGATTTGGTAGCCTCTACCATAATATCATATTACTTGAAAACATAGTATAGTTTCCTTCTCATAGCCCCAAATTGTCTTGCTTAACAATTTAAGGAGGAATTTAAACTAGGTCTTAACTCAAACTTAAAACAAATATTAACCTAGTTATGATTTAAAACCAAATAATCTGTCCTAATGCATTTCCCTTGTGGGGAGGTACAGAGCAATTTAAAGAGATTTTACAAAAATAATAAATCCTACCTAAAGGAAACAGAAATCTACAATTCTTTTTAAAGTGATTCACACTTCCAAGAAACTGAATGAGGGGGTCCCTCTTGGCAGACTCCATCAGCTGCATGGCCTGACATGGTAGAGGCAACCCAACAGGATATATTTCTAGTTTTGATGTAATTTGAGATTTTTTTTTCATCCTTAAACAATAAGCAAATCAAGTCACGGCTGAATGGATGTATTGCTCTGGTATTTTAATGTATTACAATTTATGGCGGTATTTACTTCAGTTCTTGGCTTGCTGACACTAAAATTATCTTAAACAGGAATTATAACATAAAATTAGATTAGATATACTTCAACAAGTTTATCTCTAACAATAAATATATACAAATTCTGAAATGAAGTACCCTGCAATTTTCAGCCAGTGCTTAAAGTAATTACACATTCTGTGGTGATAACACATTCCATTTTTTATTGTGCCACAAGCTGGTGAGATACCTCTACAGCGCATGTTAATGCTAATTAGCAGATAAAGTGTAAATCTGAGGAAGCCTCAAATTCTGTTGCTTTGTCAGTTTTCCCTTGGTTGGAAATTGCAGGTCGATTTTCCTCTCATTCCGACTTAGCCTATTCAGGCATCACTGGAGATGTCTTTCTTCGGTGCATTTTAATCCATCAGATCTGTTCGTCATTGAATGCCTCACTGTTTGTTTTTAATTCAGCAGGCTCAAACAGTTTCCTCTATAACTGCCTTTTATAATCAATCACAGGAGAATTTCGTTTCTGCCGAACAATAGGTGGGGATGACATGTTTACTCCACGCTCCCTCATCCCTGTCGAAGAGGTGTTTTTGTTTAGCTGCTAATAAAGAGGCATTTTGAAATATGTTCCTGAAGCAAGAGAGAGGGAGGTATGCTCTGTAGCGACCATTGTTTCCACTTATGAATCCAGAGCCTTTGGACTGGAGGAGCACATACACCCAGGGACTCCAGTTAAAATGAGCATTCAGAGGGACCCTAATGTTTGGAAAAGGGAGGGACTGTCCACCCTGTTCTGTGGCATCACAGAGAACCAGAGGGAGGTCAGTTACCTCCAAGGTTTCAGAACTTTAATTCTACTCTGTAGTAGACTATGCAAAGCTTCAGGCACATTCCATAACCTCTGTGCCTCTGTGCCCTGTGGCCCAAGTCTACCTTTGAAGTCAGCAGGAGGTTGTTTATGGGGAGTTTTTGCTTTGAGTTGTTTGGCTTGATTTAATTTGAATTTATATTCTGGGCCTACAGCAAATATCTTTGGGTTTCATAGGTTAAGATGTGCTCATCAAGGCCCTTCCACACACCTTTCTTTATTTCCACCTGCCTTTTTGACTTCTGTCTTTGTGTCAATTACTCACCCCAAATCTCCCCTGCTGCCCCTACCACCTGTGTGTCCTTAGTTCTGTCCATGTTTACTAAATGCCTATGGCATTCTTGACTGACCATGTGTGAACAACTAGGGCCCCAAAGATAAGCAGGCAGAATCATCAGCAGGGTATAGAGAAGAATCAAAAAGGCCTAGAAGGAAAAGTGGTTCTGGAACATTTGAAATTCAGTGAAAGAGCACTGTCTCTTCTTCCATGTCTTGATAACAATGGGCAAGGGTTATAAATGGTGCAATTGCTCAAAAAATCAACTATGAGGTTAATTACTGTTGCATAGTAGTAAAGATGATTTTGTTGGACCATGATGTTTGTATTAGTCAGCTCCAGCTGCTATAACAAAATACCAAAAAAATCTGCCAACAGAAATTTACTTTCTCACAGTTCTGGAGGCTGGGAAGTCCAAGACTGAAGTGTTGGCCAATTCAGTTCCTGCTAAGGGCCTGCTTCCTAATTTGCAGATGGCCACCTTCTCACTGTGTTCTCACCAGGTAGAGAACTGACGAGATTTCTTGTGTCTCTGTTTATAAGGACACTAATTCTATCGGATCAGTGCTCCACTCATATGGCCTCATTTAACTTTAATTACTTTCATAAAGGCTCGCCAAGTACAGTCACACTGGAAGTTGAGGCTTTAACGTGCATTTTGTGGGTGGGGGATACAAACATTCACTCCATAACAATGTTTCTTTAGGCATTACACCCAAAGAGACAGTATTGTGGATCTTGAATATAAAAAATTAATTTTTATGGTCATGTGATATTTAATTGTTTAGAGTTATGCTTTCATTTTTATTCCATTAAAAAAAGTAGTATCATTTTGTCTTTATTAAAGGTTTAGTGTTCATTATAGAAAATATAAAAAATATAGCTAAGAAAAAAGGAGGAAAAAATTATCACCAGAAAACATACTACCCGAAGAGAGTATCTGATAACTCTTTGATGAATATCCTTCTAGGATTTTTCTGTGCAAGAATTATATGTGCGTATGTGCACACAAATACACTATATCTTCTGTTTTTCAAATATGGATTCATATTGTGTTTGTGCTTTAAAAATCTGCTTTTTTCCTCTACCAATATATCTTGAATATTTTTCCATGTCATTAAATTTTCTTTTTTAACATGTGTTTCCATTTCTTTTTAATGGGGGAAAAAAAGTAGTTTCTGCTGCAGAATTTCACGGTCAACTTGTTTAAATTTATGGCAAAAACATTTTTAATTGAAAGTGTATCAGAATGACATGTCCAGTTCTGGGGAGGAAGAATATCAGTGAGCAAAGCAATGTGTAACCTGAGGACCTGGAAACACACAGAGGGCAAATCACTAAACAAATCAATACTCGAAGAAGTGGGAAAGTATCAGTGCCCTAGTTTCAAGCAAAATTCGTTCTGTCTCTTAGAGACGTTATTTGCAACAAGCCTGGGACTCAATAAAGTTTGTGTTCACTGATACGATATGAAGTTGATTTAATAACCATGGACCCTAAAATTTTTACTCAGCTGGCATAAAAAAGCTGGCCCTGTGGTATTTCAAATGTGTGAATCTGTCAGATTATGTGGAAATATAGCAATCATCTGCTGTTTAAATACTTACAGGGATTACTTGCCATCTCTTAAAATCAGTTTCATAAAAACACCTTGTAAATTTACTTTCTGAACAGCCCTTGTGAGAATGTTAATTTGGTGATGGTCCAGAAAGTGACTGGCAGGAATTTAAATAACAATGGGAACAGACCAATTGAGGCTAAAGATGTCAGTTGGTTTAGAAAGTGTGAATAAAGAAATTAAAATCTAGGAAAAAGAAGAAAACAAAGGTGAAGAAAGAACCATGAGCGTGGTTAGTATAATTCAGAAAAGATGACACCAAATGGGATATCCAGTCATGTGTGTGGAATATTGTATTCATTTGGCAGGGGTCAAATACTTTTGGGACCATGACAAATGATACACTCTCAGGGGAGAGAAGATGTGATGGTGAAGAGTCTGAAAACCATGGTATATTAAGAACATTTGAAAAGCTGTGGGCATTTAGTGGGAAAAAAGGAGGACTATAGACAGTTACAGTTATTTGGTTTGAGGTCTGATGAGGTATCTGCACATACTCATTCTGTGTTACAACAAGTGGCTCAACTGGAACCATGAAAGGAACATTTTTCCAACAAAAGTTACTCATGATGATCTGGCATTGGCTGGATGACCATTCTTTGGTGTTTGAGGGATGTCTGCGTTTGTTGCATGTTGCCGTAGATGATCTCTAACTTTCCTTCTAATTTAGTTTTCTGGGGCTCCAGCAAGGAGTAAATCACCTTTGTGTGAATGAAAAAAAAAAGCTTTTTGGTAGACAGTTCACTAGTTTGTGTTCTCCCTTGCGTAGTGTAGAGTCACTGCTCAGAGGGAATTGCCCAGCCAGGGACACTATTTTGCATTCCCCTATCCAGGTATAGCCATGTGACACTTCTCATCAATGTAATGAGACCAGACCAATGTAATGTGACTCACTTCTGGGTCAGGGCTTTGAAGACACCGGCTGGGCTTCTCCATTTCCCTGTCTGCCTATGAGTACAGAAACCTTTGAGGCTTAGGGGATGGTAAGCCACAGATGAAGGCAGAAGTTCCCTTAATCACTGTATGAACAAAATGACCCACCAATCAGGAACACCAGCTTTGAACTGTTAGGTGAAAAATCACCTTTTAAGGCATTAAGCTGTTAAAACTTGAGGGTTTATTTGTTACAGTAGCTAACTTAATACTTTCATCTGGGCCTATGCTGGCTGGGTGGTCCCCTGTAGTTCTTTGAAGAGTTCTCTCTGTGGGGACAAAGATGGATAGAGAAAACAAATCAGTGATTCAAATAAAATAATAGAGTAAGCACAGGGATTGTGACTAAACAATTGGGAATGAAGAACTTCACTTGCATAGGACCAGAGGAAGGTGAAGAAGGTGAAATCATCATCATCATCATTATCTTTAGTTAACAGGTGCCAGCACTACACTCAGTAATTTACATTTGATCTTCACAATAACTCTGAAATAAGCAATAATTTCCCCACGGTAAAGATGAATAAACTGAGATTCAGACAGCTTAAGCAACTTGCCCAATGTCATACAGCAAGTATGTGGCTAGACCAACATTTGAAGGAAATGTATGTAATGGCACTATTAAGTTCTAGGCTTGTGGCTTGAAAAGAAAGCCCTTTACACCCTGGGCTCTACTAGCTCTAGAGGAACAACTGCACACAGAGACCTTTCTGTTTTGCAGTAATATTGGAACTCTGTATCACAGTGTATTGTCCAATCTCTTCTGAGGACGTAAGATTATTTTCTTTGTTGGTTTTCCTAAAACTTGGCTCCTATAGAGGCCTACCAAAGGTAACAAGAAATGTAGCTTCAATTCAAGCCCTGCAGTGTGCTCTGGAGGGAACTCATCTGGACTCCCTTCACTGAGTAGAAAGTGTGTCTCTCAGCCAGAAGCACTGCCTTTGACTGCCGCAGATCCCACACAGAATCCAGAATATTCACTCCACCCCATTCTCCACTATTTATCTTACATCAATAGGAGCGGCTCTCTCTGTGGGTTGAATTGTAGTGAACCACCTCTCTTATACCCTCAGTATCGTTAACCTATGATGTATCTTTGGCTTCAAAAACTCAGGTGAAAAGAGGCTTTTCTTACTTGGGTTTAGCTCATTGTGGATTCTCATCTCAGGTATATAGATTTTGCCATTGTGTTGTTTTGTTTCTGGGTTATACCAGGCATTGAGGAATTCTCATGCAGTTATTGCTGAATCAGACTGAAATTTTCTGGGTGAGGCATAGAGCCTACATATTTAATAAGCTTCTCATGAACACTAAAATTTGAGAATGGATGCTGTAGATCAGGGGTCCCCAACCTATGGTGAGTTGTATAATTATTTCATTATATATTACAATGTAATAATAATAGAAATAAAGTGCATAATAAGTGTAATGCCCTTGAATCATCCCGAAACCATCTCCCCCTTCCCTGGTCCGTGGAAAAATTGCCTTCCATGAAAACGGTTCCTGGTGCCAAAAAGGTTGGGGACCGCTGCTTTAGAGGATTGTAGAAAACGTGTTTCTATAAAGTTTGTCTTTCTGCTTAAACAACCAGAAAGTATGATGCTTTCTGAGCATCTTGCCAGTGATTGAGCAGATACTTCTATTACATTTGCTACATCTAGAGCTGTCTCCTAGGGCTGGAGGTAAAACACCCTCCTGAAACTTCCAGTTTAGTTCGGGAGGCAAAGTCAACATTTATAGTGCAGTGTGGGAAATTATCACTATGCTTTGCTGTGATAGAACTAGTAAGTTACATTACTCTTCCATGATACATTAACTTCCTAACTAAATAATGTGCTATATTAACTAAGGAATCTTTTGTAGGGTTCCTCAATCTTGGTTGCACATTAGTGTCAACCAAAAGAATAAAAAATGTCTGGTGCTCAGGCTGCACCCCAGACCTATTAAATCAGAATCTCTGGGTTTGGGATACAGGCATAAGTGTTTTCCCCCAGGTTTTAGTTTCAGTTTCAATCTTAGCAGGGTGCTTCTCTTCTATTTCTTCCCATGTATTTGTACTTTGGGTGCTAGGAGGGTATGCATTTCCCAGAGACATCCATCATCAGTGGAGCAGGGTTTCCATTCAGATCTGATAGATGTCCGCGTACTTGGCTTTCCATCTGGAATGCCAGGTCCAACTCTATAATTAGGCTTTCCCCACGTCTGCTATTGTATCTCGTTGTAATTATAACAAGTTGGCATGGTTTGTGTTTGAGCAAAGCTTTGAGTGACGTGGGCCTGTTCGCTAACATATAAATTAGAAAAAATAAATTTGCCGAGAACAGAATGGAGGGGCTACCAGAGAGGCCTGGACCAAACAGTCTGTCTTCAGAAACATCATTTCCTATTTGTTTGTATAAAGCATTTCAGGAAGTATTAGGTGCTGGGATGATGAGAGAGGTGTAAAGCAATTCTACCAGCCACCCACAGGTAAGATGTTAATTATACCGGGTAAGAGCCCAACACCAGTTGAAAACTAGATCCATGAATACTGAGACGGGTGATTTTCCACTGAAAAGATATTTTTCCGTTCTGGGGGTTATTCTGCTGACCTGAGACAGCTGTTTAATAGTAGGGCCAGTTAGCTTATATTAGATTTCTTCTTTGCCCAGGACTTTTTCAAAGTCCAGGCTAAGCCTAGGGACAGAATTGCTGGCTTAGAAATGCAGGGCTCTAACATCTCCATTGTTTGCGCATTTCTCCAGATGCCCGTCCACTTCGGCCTGGGTGGTCCAAGCTTGTGTTGCGGGCAGCTGCAGAGGTTCCAGCAAGCTTGAAGACTCTGACGCAACCTTCCTTGTGAAGACTGATTGGCCAAGAGCTGGCAGCCAGCCATGACTGTTTTTTTTTTTTTCCTTCCCAGTGTTTGCATTTTTATGTCTAAGCTGCTACCTTTGCTGAGCTGAATGGAGGCAAAGTGTTTGAGCTTTATTTTCAAAATCAGGAAAGGTTTGTGAAAAGAAAGTGGTATCCAGTCTTTCATGTAGGTCTCTGGTAAAAGATCATGGCAGTTTATGTTTTTGGTAAGCATTTATAGATTCAGATATCTCATAGTTTTGTTATTTCTTTATTTCTATTTTATGCTTCTTAAAGAAGCATTGATTAAAATTATTTAAAGGATAAAACAAGCAGGCAATGTGTGCTGCTCATCTGTGCATTCTCCTGAATCACTAATAGAAGACTCAAACATCAAAGTCGTATTTAATCTTTGGAGAGCCCAATTTTGATTTCAGAGACAAACATATTTCCATTGTCCACTGAGGATATCTGGGCTTGAACAAGGAAATGGAAGAAATTGTTTTTGGTGAGGTGTCGTCTAGGTTCTAGGCACTTTCAACAGTCTGAAGCAGCTAATCCTTACAACAGTCCTATAAGGTGCTGCTGCCAATATGCTGATCTTACACCAGAGGAAGCTCAGAGAGGTTAAGCAACTTGGCCAATGTTACAAAATAGGGATGCCAGGAACTGAACTCTGGTTATTTTGATGCCAAAGTCCATGCTTTCTCATAGCTATCACTTGCCTCCCTGCCCCAGCTCGTTCACAAGGCCAGGGCACCAGCCTGAAAGCCACCTTAAATATAAGGACTGCTTTGAATCCACAGCACTTATCACCACCATACCCCCAGAGCCTGGAATAGAGCCTGATATATAGTAGGTGCCTACTAAATGTTTTCTAAACAAGTGAACACATGTTTTAAAAATCTGAACTCTTTCAGTAGTGTTCTTGAAATATGTAGGCTTTGATCTCAATTATGGTGGGTTTTTTGTTTGTTTGTTTGGTGTTGAAATAGGAAGGCTCTTATATACTTTCTGAATTATGCTTTGAAGGAAACAAGAGACCCCATTGTTTGGTTCTAACTGGTGTAGTGAATGTCAGCAACTTAAGCCCTTTCTGCTGCCCCTGAGGAAATCAACTCCTGCACAAATACCTTTGGGAAAAAAATACAGTTTGTGTCTTTTCTGATTCCAAAAGTCTTGTCTTGACATTCAGAGGCAAACTGGTGAAGTCTTGGCACCATGATATTCAGTGAGCTCTGTTAAAATGTAAAGCTTATTTAAAGAGACAGCGCTTGCAGTGGAAATGGCAATAGTCAATGCATATGATGTCAGGTTTGTCAGAATGCAATATTTTCCTGTCTTATTTTGTGGAACTGCAATATGCTGTATGTCTCAAGGGCTGAGAAATCTGTGATGGCGTAGAATACCTAAACTGTATTGTTTGGTATAACATGCACTGGCATAATAGAGCTCACTTATGCCCAAGTAGGTTTCTTAGTGGAATATTGAAGGTGGGAGAGCAATTTAAATAATCAGTCTTTTCTGTGAAGCACAATAATTGATCTTTTGTAGAGTATTTTTCTTTTGACTATTCTCATGAAATATGAAAATGTTGTTATAGTTATTTTTGCAATTTATTAGGACTGCTTCTTCTAATGTTCTCTTATGAACTATTTTTTTGCAAGAATATTTAGATCATATAGAAAGAGTACAATTATAATAATTGTAATAATACCAAATAACAAATATTTTTTGTTCCAGTTATTGGTACAAAAAGGAACTTTATAATATCTCAGAGGTGGATATTATTACTCTACTTAAGTGTGAATATTGAGTCTCTGAGAGGGTTAAGATCACACAGCCATCAAGTAGTGGAAATGGACTTTGAGTCCAGGTTTATCTGAGAACCAAGTTCATGGCAGATTCTTATCCACTAGGGACACTATCTCCTGGTGATATAATAAGAACTTTTGGACAGCTGTGGTTTCCTTACTATTTTCCTTTCTAAAGTATAATCATACATGTGGTAGATATGAATTATGCTTCTCTACATATTAATTAATTTGTGTATTTACTAATTAAATTACTTGGTCTCTGCATACTGAGGAAGGCCCTTTAGGTGAGGATGCCTTATTGTATTTTGTCAGAGGACAAGTGGATCCAGGAGCACAAATGTCATTTTGTAAAGCTGTGATTAGATCTTGGGCGAAGGAGGCAATCTAGGCCTTACATTTAGAGAAGGAAACTGTAGTAACCAGAACCCACATAGGAAGATGTCTTAACTTATGACCAAAGATGGATATAACTTGAGAATGTTTTATATAGAACTTTATTTTTTTGATGTTTGGTCTAATTTGGAAACAAATTGCAATATGAGATGTGGAATAACATGGTGAAGAAGAGTGAGGAGTCCAGGGTAAAATTGCACGGGTTTGAATTTCAGTTGCACCGTTTACTAGCTAAACATATTCCTTCAACTCTTCTTGCCTCAGTTTCCTCATCTGTAAAATGTAGATAATATCTACCTTGAAGGGTCATTGGGAAGATATAAATGAAATGATCTTGGAGGGTTTTTTTGGTCTAATAGAGTAAGTGCTTAACAAAAGTTGGTACTGATTGTTAAATTTGTTTTTCTTTATTATTATAGTTAAAGAAAGTGTTGGGTGAATGTGGTGATTCTAAGCCAACTGGATATTTCTAAGCATTGTCTTCACAGGTTTGGAGAAATTAAGAGATGCTATTTCTCCACTGTAGAGCAATGATCAAAGAACTGGAAACCAGGGTCTGGCACAGAGTTCCACGTCTTTGGATGGAGCTAAAAAATATACCCACGATTTCTTACTTTCCAATTTGTATATTTGGAGAGTGTGGGCTGGATAACTTTCTCCTCTTCCTCCTCCTCCTCCTTTTCTTCTTTTTCTTCTTCTTCCTTCCTCCTTCCTTCCTTCTTCCTTCTTCTTTCTTTTTCTTTCTTCCTCTCTTTCCTTTTAATACTAGTAACAGACTGCAGTTCAACTTTTCTTTCAGTTCTCCTTGTCCGCCCCGCCTCACATTCCTGTTGCCATGGAATATGTATGCTCATTCTCAGGGGTGTCACGTATCTGTTCTTTTCTGACATCCACCTTGGCACACACCTCCCTTTGGGTCTATAATAACTACAGGTCATGCGTTACAAAAAGGCTTATTGCACAATTAGGAAAGTTACTTTAGTAACTTGTTTCCTATGTTTTTCATAACCTAGTTTAATATTGTATTAGTGATTATTTACTTTACTAATCCAAGATGCTTTCTTTCTTCCCTCCTCAAATTTCTGTGTTAGAGTTATTTGATGTGTGTTGTTTTTTTTTGGCCATAAAATACTTTTTCATATATACAATAGAATTTCATTAATTTTGATTCTTCAAAAATTGAGTAAGTGATTCCTTTGCAGTTTCCAGACTTGAAGTACTATTTAAGCATAATAAGTTAGTTGTTCTAAAAGTATTTTATAATTTAGACTTTTTCTAGCTCATATAGGGCCCCTTTTCTTTTGTCCTTCATTTGAACTAATGTGATTTATTTTATATGTACTTTGATGACAGATAAATATATGTTGAAAGGGAATATATTACCACTCCATATATTTTATTACCTTATTGTTATTAATAATCATTGATATTTATATAGAATATATAGTTTGCAAATGCTTTTACTTACGATATTATTATTTCCATTTGATAGAGTGGGAAATTAAGTGAGAGATGACTAGTAAATGGCAGAGCAGCAATGTCAGGCTGGATCTTCTAACTCTAGAATATATTCTTTTTCTGATACACCACAATTTTTTTTGAGAGTCAGATGTATTTAGGTAAAAGTAGACGAGTCTCACAGAGGACTGTGAAACCAAGATTACCCATTTATCTGAGACTCCCTCTTTACTAAAAACATAACATGCATTTTGGGCCTCACATTGCTTGTAGTGTTAAGTAGAGATATGGTTATTCTCTTCAAGAGTTATGACCTTGTGTCTCTAGTCTTAAGATAAGCACTTTTTAATTTCTTTTCCCTCTTCATTTTGTTTTGATATATTACGAGATCAGAGAAATTATAGTCTGTGATTTCTTGCCATCTTGAGCAATTTATGTAACTTTTCTCCACCCATTTTCCTCATTAAATATAATACCACAGTGAATGACTGTGAAGATTTGGCACAATATGTAAAATGCTAAATAATGTGCCATACAAATGCCACATTTATATTATTATTGCATTCATATTGTATATTATTTATGGGGTCAATTTTTAAGAGTTATGAGATTAACAATTCTTGTGTTTAATCACAGAGCAATTCATTGAATTCCATGTTTGAACATCACTCCAGAGCTTTTGATCTTTGGCTTAAAGGAATCAGAGAGGTCCTGCAGTGATATATTTAATTAGTTGACTAATACATTTGAAATTATAAACCATATTTTAGTTCAAATGAAGAAACTAAGCTCAGAGAAATGGTAAATGATTTGAAGTCACAGAGCAAGTTAAAGTGACAAAGAAAACAAACAGAAACTTAGGTCTTCTGATTCCAAATCGGTGGGCAACATCCTTAGTGAAAAGAGTGGATCCAAAAATCATGTAGTACTCATTGGGCATCCTGGTTCAGAGATACCTCAATTAAAATGTTTATTTTCAGATATGTGACAACTTTTCTCACAAGTGTCCCACGTGAAAGATTGCTTGTTTAGAGACTAAAACAACTTTTCAAGTATCTTAACTTCGATGTTCTGGTCTGCTCTTATCTGCTGTGAATAATTCCTGATAGCTGCCCAGTGGCAGACTCTGTTACTCCCTCTTCTCCAGCAAGAGAATTCATTCCTGATATAAAAGACTTTCTAAATCTAGACATCAACCATCTGAAGAAGGTACAAGCAGGGAGCACCTTTCCATTAATTTTTAGGGTAGAAAAATGGTTTTACATGAAATTCATAAAATTAGCATGAAATAAATACTTGGATTCATCTATCAATGTTCATCCATTCATTGACACTATTTATGTAGGTGACAGAGGGGGGTTTGATGCAAATATAATAGGTTTAGGAATCACAATACAAATCAAATAGATGAGATTTAGGAATCTCATGCATGAATAGCAGTCCTCAATGTTTGAGGCAAATAAATAGAACACAATGCCAGTTTGCTTCTGTTTACTCTGAGGCCAAATTCATAAACTTCATGAAAAGTAAAGAGTGATTCATTTAATAGCTTCAGGAACTTGTGCTGTTTCATTAAAGCTATGTACCACTTTTTCCTTGTTGCAGTATTTGTTTGTATTTGGGGAGCTCTTCAGTAATCTTGGAAGCTAGTTTACGGCTACTAGCACGCTTACCTCCTTTAATAATGGCAGTGAATGTTCATTCATGACAATAGCCCATCATTGGCTTTAGAATTCTTATAAGAGGTCAGTTTGGTACCAAGTAACTTTAAAAGGATTGAAAGCAAGGGGCATACAGGGAGAAGGTGATAGAATTTTAAAATTATGATTATTGTGAAAGGCTTAGTCTTTTATATAGCTCTATAAAGGGTTTGTTTGTGCCGGGTGAAATTCCAGTCAACTGAAGAGGTGATCTTTTAACTCAGGTACTGTGGTACATATCTTTTTTTTTTTTTTTCCTTTACAAATCTTTGCAGAGCTTGTGAGTCTGCATAGGGGAGAAACATCTCCATAGAAAACATGTTCAAATGATAGGTTTTTATGGTCTAGACATTCCAGAATTTCATAAGATTTACAAGGCTCCAGTAAAATGTGGTAGAAAAACCATAAAACTCCAGTGGCTTAAAATGAAACATTTTCACGAAGTGGAAATCAACCTGCTTTGATTAAAACACAGTTCAAAGGGAAATAAACCAATATGGTGTAACAGATTTAGGTAAAATAGTGCTTTTTCAACATCCTCGATCACTTTCTTCTCATCAGTGAAAATGGCATACAAAGACATAACTAATTGTTTATCTATTACCTGTGATGATCCTGAGACTATTGACCCTTGTTAGGTATATTAGGAAGGAATTTTGCTACCCTGAAATCGTTTTTTGTCAAGCACACATGTGTGCGTACGCATATGTGTATGCGCACACACACACACTTTAGACTTTCACTTGGAAGAGAAGCACTATATAGGTCCCATTCTAATTTGGGGAAGAGTCACTGATGTCCATTTTAAATGTTGTTTCAGTGTTGGATCATAGGCATGTTTTCAGTCTAGCTGGATCTTTTCCCATTGACTTTATTGTGTGCTGTGCATTTGCAAACAGGTACAGGGGATACAGTTGGTTTTGGTTCTTCTTGGTCAAAGCCTTATAAAGTTTTCTTCTGGGAGATGGGTGTGTGGGTGGTGCCAGTAGTGGTGAGATGTTGATCTTTTAGTCTCTATGTCTGCTGCTTTAGTTGATTTTTAACAGTTTCCATTTCAACAGAGAGGATCGTCGTAACTGTGAAGTTGAACTGAGTGCTGTCAGGAGGTTTAGTAGGTTGAGAAAGAAGCTTGTCAGTACATTTAGGATTGTCAGGCTCTTGGAATTTGTCCCATACTAATAAAACTTTCAAGAAATTATGGTGCACAAGAAGGCTAATTATTTAAGGAAAGAGAGAGAGTTGTCTAGTAGGCAGATTATTCTTGTACACTAACCATGCTAACCCTTTCTAATATCATGGCACCTGTCAAATTAATCATCCCAAGGATGCCTTTGAGCACAGAATCAGAGCACAGAAATATTGATGGTCTACACTTTGGTTCTTAAACTTAGCATGTGCTAGAATCATCTGGAAGGCTTGTAAAACACAGCTCGCTGGGCCCCATACCCAGAGTTTCTGATTTAGTAGGTAAGGAATGGAGCCCAAGAATTTGCATTGCTAACAAGTTCACAGGTGATGCTGATGCTGCTGGTCTGGAAGCCCTCTTTAAGGTCTACTCTTCTATACTAGTAATGTGTTACTCAAGTTGTGTTACAGCCATGCAAATTATTTCTACTTTGCTGTGAAGTATGATTTCCTAATGACTAGGATACTTGTGTCCATCAAAGGTGATTTTTTTCTACTTCAGACAACACTTGATAAGCGCCAACAAACCCTTGTTAACCAATACCTTTCTTACATTGGTCACCAAGGGTAATATTATTAATGAGTGTTGTTTGGTAGATACATTACAGTACAGTTGAGATGATCACAGCTTTCTTTAATAATTATTAGGTATCAATTATGCTTTTCTGAGCATATTATTTAGGTGCTTTGCCTTCATTAATAACTGGATTTCCTAGCTAGAGTTTTGGGAATCTGCATTTTCTCATTAGAAAACAACTTACAAACCATCTTTTTAAGACAGACCTTTTTCTCTAGAGAGGAAATCTCTTCTATCACGGGTTACTTTCACGTCTTTGAATTCCAGAGGGTGGCATTTTTTCCTGCAACTGTCCTCCAAATTGAGTGGGGTTCACACTTCCTAGTTCCCCATGCGTGTTTATGGTGAGTAATGGGATCTCACAATTATTAAGAGCTTATTATGTGTCAGGAGTTACTCTAGGCACTTTATATGTATAAACTCATTTAATCCTCACAACTGTATGAGGAATGTACTTTTATTATTCCTACGTTGAAGATGAGGAGATGAAGCCAAAGACAGCTGAAGTAGTTTGCCTTAGTTGACACTGATAATATGTGGGCAAGCTAAGACTTGAACTCCAAGGTTAGATATTTGCTTCTCTATTTGTTGCTTTTGCTTCCCCATCCCCCACCGTCGTGCAGGGGTGGGGGACCTGCGGCCTTCTGATTTCAAGATTGTTCTTTTTTAAGCACCAAAAGAGGCAAGAGCAGCTTCATCTTTCTCTGGTGCATCCCTTTAAAAAAAAGGATTTGTTCTGTAAAATTTGGATTCAGTCAAAAGGCTGCACTTAAGGCCTTAGAAGGCCACATGTGGCCTTAAGGAGCCTCAGGTTCCCCACCCCCAGGCTCTGTATAGGCTAGCATTGGTTAGAAGGAAATGCTCTGCTACCGAGGGAGGGAGAAGTATAGGAGAAACATTTTGGGTTTCTTTCTGACCTCCCTTTCTCTGTGGAAACCAGTGCATCCTTGCTGTTGTCCAGCTGTTCTTGAAGTTCAGTTCGGGGTGTGTGCATGGGTGGCAGAATTAGAAAGCCTGGTTGAGCCTCACATCTAAGCCAAGTGTGTTAGGTTGGGTTCTCTAGAAGAAGAGCCTGAGGCAGGGGTTTGAGTGCATGTGGTCCATTGAGAGAGTGCTCTTCCAGAAAACCCTCAGTGGATAGAGGAGCAGAATGAGGAAGGGGGAACAGCTGAGAAAATAAGGTTGTAGCCTCAGGTTAAGGGCACCTGATCCACAAGGAAGACCACAGCACATAGAGCCCTGGGCGGAGTTACTTTCCTTAGGGACAAGAGGGCTGAAAGGCTGTGGGGGATGGGAGGAGGGAGTGGGTGGTGGGCTTGTAACTACCCAGCTGAAGTGGCCCCATCAGCTGAGGACAACTCTGCATAGAAGGGGGGCACCTTGAGATGTTAAGCAGCCAACACTCACAGTAGCTGGGGGTGGGTGTGCTGGTACCCACCCCCAGCTAAAGGAGATCTGGGCATGGTACCAAGCTCTGTTTTCAAATTTCGCTTTAATAGGCATACAGCTTATGTTCTTATCTTCTTCTGCTTGACTCATATATCTACTCTTCACTTGGAAGAAAACAGATTTATTACTCTAAAACCCCAGCAGTAGCCAACCAAGCTTTACTCTGCATTAATACCAGCTTGAGATGGCTCTTTTGTAGAATAATCACACATTTACTTTTCATCACAGCAATGTTAGAGTGAATTTGTCTAGAAGAAGAAAATGAAAATGATAATTTGTTTGGGTTTTTTTTCTTCCCTAATAAATGAAGGGTATAAGTCCTAGTTTATTGTAAAGAAAAGAAAACAAGAGAAGTCAAAGTAAACATATAAATGGTACTTTTGGCTAATGTTGAGATTGCTCCAGCCATAAAGGCTTTGTAACATGTTGGAGATTATCCAGGCTTTAGGGAAGGATACAGAAAGGTTTAAATTGAGATTCTGCCCTCAGCAAGCTGCTTGAAATTAGGTAATTAACTTAACCTCTCTGAGATCTATTCTCTTCATTCATAGGATTGTGGAAAGATTCAATAAGATGTTGTATCTAAAGCTTCTCTTACAGTGCCATGGTGGGTGCACAAAACACAGAAACCATTCATTCAATAAAGATATTGCCTGTGCTACTATAATATATCCCAAGCAATGCACTGGGCACCAGGGCCGTCCACATGTATATGGCACTGTCCTTGCCCCCAAGAACATTTAGTCTAGTGAGGAAAAGAAACACATGAGTAAGTAATTACAGTGTTGAGTGGAACAAAACAGGTATAGCTTTGGGAGCCCAAATAAGGAAGTAATTGTGTGCAAAGACCAGAAAGTCTTTGCAGAGGAGAAAAAAATTGAGTTGGATTTCATGAGATGGGAACAAGCTTGCTTAAAGAGTAAGGGAGGCCCAGGTAGAGGAAACTGTACAAGGCATGGATGCATGGAAAGGTATGCCATATTTAAACACCATGTAAAGGGTCACAAGCAAATAAATATGAAATAAATAAGAGTTATCTCAAAAGTCTGTTTTTGGCCAACCTGAATTTCATATCTCTTGTTATCTACTAATATCTACTCTCCATTTTGGTCCTATAAACTTTTGAACTGGAAGACTGTGTGTGATACTTCAGTCTCATCTAAACATGATATCTGTAGGTACCCATTTTTCAGAAAATGCCTCTAGAAAACACATGGATGTTTTGTCAGCCAACTTTACTATATGACAGCTAATGGTTACCATTTATTGGCAGTTTGATATGTGCCTTGTGCTAAGTGCTTTACACACGTTATTTTATTCTCACAATAGCCTTATGAAGTAGGTTGTTTCAGATGAGGAAATGAATTTCAGAAAGGTTAGACAACTTGCCCAGTCATACTGCTCCTAAGAGATACAGCCAGCATATAAACCCACTTTTCCAGCACTTTTAGCCACTGTGCTATACTTTACATATTCTTATAATCCCACTCCATGTAAGTTTTCTCTGAAAATCCTGAGAAAAAAATAGTTTTCTGTGCTTCTTTCCTGCTTTCAGAAGGCAACTGCACTGCCAATAGAAGTTTCTGCACGAAGAATACAATTTACTTTTGCCAAGACAAAAAAGGAATTAACTTAATGTGGTTCCCAGCTGCATGCCAATAAGTTATAATAACTTAGGTTGGAAGAGATTGTGGAAGCCATCTTGTCCTGCTTTTCCTTTTCAGAATGGCCTCCCCAAGCAGAGGTTATTCAGCCTTTGCATGGAAACTTCCACTGATCTTGCAATGGCTCACTTTGGTATAGTTCCAGTTGTTAGAGAACTTTCTTTTTGCTGATTTTCATTTTTGTAATATCATTTTAGAGATTCTAGGTCTATCTTCTGTACAAGTACAAGCCTTGGCATCACAAAGATCTGGAGTTATATCTTTCTAACATGGAATATTGTTTATCTTCACTCAGTTCCCACTTCCTCATTATTAAAATGGGAGGAGACTCTCTAGTACTATAGGGTTAAGGTAAGGATAAAAGGAGAAACTCATAATCCAGTACAAATTTCCATGGGAATCTGAGCAGTCTGTTTAATTTCCACTGTAAGTGTAGAAACTTTTGAATCAGGTGATTTCATAGGCCATTGAGCAGGAATTTGCTTGTCTGCCCTTGTGTCAGGTGTCCAGTTGTACCCAGGGTCCAATCAGTACATGATAGAATGTCCTATTTTGAGAGTTTTCCATTGGTGTACCTCATCAAGGACTACACGTGTGTCAGTTTTCTTTAGGAGAGGGCTGCAGGCATGGTGGTAACTTAGTAAAAGAGTCCTGCCTGGTATCTACACCTAGTTTTGTACATAAGTACTCAATAAATGTTAGTTCATTTCATTTTTTTCTTATTCCACTTGAAAACCTTTAAAATTCTTAGAGACAATTCTCACTCAACTCAACGTAGGAAATAACCACTGAATGCTTACTGTATTTGTGTGTTTCCTATTTCTGCTACCAATCCCCCAACGCAGGGATTTCATCTTCCAAGTTTTAGTCTTATCCTGTAGTCCTTAGATAATGGTGGGTGTGAAAGGAGACAAGTCTTCAAAATTTGACCCTCACCACTGCACTGAAATTTTTGTTCAACAATGAGGGAAGCAAAATTATATCGCCAAGTTTTTTTCTGGTCCCCACAATTCCAAATAGCCTTCATTAGACAGTGAATGGTTGAAACTGGTAGCTCTAATAAAGGTTGCATAGGAGGAGTTCAGAGGATTAGACCATGCACACAGTGACTGACTCTTTCTATAGTTCCTGTTGATTGATTGATCCTTCCACCTTCCTATTGATTGATCGATTCTTCTACTTTTCCTGTTGATACAGTTGAGATCTTGTGCCCTGGGCCAGCTCAGTTTCTAGTCTGGTTGTCTTCAAAATTTAATATACATAAGAATCTCCTGAGGAACATTTCTCAGATTCTTAAACCTCACCCACCAGGATTCTGATTCATATGGAGCTTCAGAATTGACTTTTAAAAATAATAATCCCCAAGTAAGATTATCATCAACTCTATGAAAGTAAACTTGTGGGTTCAGCAGTAGCTACTTTCTTGGATTCAGACTCTGGACTCTTACTTCTTCTTTGTGGAAAAATATTTGCCTTTTACCTCAATGTTGGCACTTGTCTTGTAGCCACTCCTTGCCATACCTCTCAGGAACTGGGGACTTGCCCCTGAATCCCAGTCTGTTTTGGCTGGGTCTGTGTTCTCTATACTCACTGAAGAAAGGGATTTATGGATCCAGAATAAGGTAAGGGATAGGTAATTGTTTAGATAAAGAGGGCAAAATAAGAGTGATTCTGTGACACATCTCTGGTATGATAAGGTTGAACCAGAAACAAAATAATTGAACCATAGGCACCATCCTAAAGTTGTCATGCTTGGATTTTTCTTCATTATCCAATTGCCCTTTGAGTTCTTAGCTCATTTTATCCTTGGCTCTGGTTTTTAAATCTGTAAACTCCTATTTCTGACCCCCCTGTGTCTGACCCTGCACCATTTCTAGGCTATGACCTAAGTCTAATAGTCTAGTGTACATTCCTGTTGAAACTGACATAATGATAATAATGATAATAATAATGATGCTGATAATAAACATCTATAGAGTATATATTGTATGTTTTACATTTATTATGTCATTTAATTCTCACAGCAAATGTGTGAAGTTGGTCCTATTCTTATCCTCAGTTTTAAACAAAGAAACTGAGGCACAAATAGGTTAGAGTTACACAGTTGTTAAGTGGCAGAGCCAGAATGAAGACAAAGGGCAGTCTACCTCCTGGAGCTGTGCTCTCACCAAGTGCATTATGTTGTTTAATTCTGTCTCTAACAAGCCCTCCATTGCTCACTGAGTGACAAAGAAGTCTCTGAAAAAGCCTCCTTTTTCTTTCATGCTTGTGATAACATATGGAAGTGGGGGGCTAAAGTTCCCAATAATTCTTTGGAACGCCTTGGTCAGCATTTAATTTCAATATTTTTTTCCCCAAAAAAGGATTTTTGAAACCATGACATTCCCTGTTATCTCCCCTAAATAATGAGATCATCCCAATGATTCTGTGGCGCTAGTTGTATTTTATCAGTGGTGCCTTTGTTGCACAATTTACATTTTTCTCTTGAAGATACAATAAAAGATTTATGTCTGATGGGCTGTGATGTGGTTTGCGTCTAAGAGAAAAACAATTCCTTCCCAAAAAAATACCATATCCCCAAATGATTTCATAATTGCAAACAGTGTTGACGAGCTCTTTGGCTTAAATAAGTTTATAACATATTTGCTGTGTTTTTGTGTAGATATGTTTTGATGTGCTTGCTAAGGAAAAATAATTAAAACCCCTCTGCCATTTCTAATTGAGAAGAAAGAAATGCAACCCATTAGTTGATGTCTACCATCATAAGATTTTTTTTTTCTCCCTCATTTCATTCCAGATTTGTTTTCAAGGATTAACTTGCATTAAATAGTTTCAGGTCTGAACGTCAGCCATGTTTCTCATTATTGGAGATCAAAATGGCTTAATTCCCTTTGTGTGTTGGTGCCACTAAAACACAAGGGAATCTTAAAACTACAAACTTCTGATAGAAACACCACATTTTCCTAGTCAATCTGCCCAGCAGAGCTTGCATTTTTCCTGCATTTACTGCTGGAATTATGCTTGTATGGACAAGTTTCAGGGTTCTGGTGTTATGTACAGACTAGACAAGACTTTTAGTGGAGATATGTTGGCCCCAAGAATCTAGTCACCCTTGTACTTGCAAATATGTCACTGTGAACCTTGCTTTCTAATGCTTCTTGAATCAACTACTGTCTTTGATCTTTAAGCAGAATGTGGCCATCCATCTGATGACATAAGGACTCATCATCTAAATTAATCTAGGGACCTCTCTGTTTAAACAGTACTGACTTTAATCCACTACAATCTGTATGGCCTGGATCAAATTTGAAAACTTTTCTCATCTGCAAAATGGGACTATGACAATACCCATCTATTGGTTATAGAAAGGCGATAAGACAGGATGTATGTTAAACAATTGCTGAGCAAAGGAGGACCTGTTAAGTGCCAAGTTAATGCTATTATATATTACCTTATTCCATTGAAAGGGAAGAGATTGATTTCAAAGGCTTCGGAAGATTATTTCTAACTCTGGCATTTCACTGTGACATTGCTAGACTTGGTTACTTGGTTGATTCAGCCTAAATGATTAGATGCTAAGGGAAAATTTGAGGAGCATAAGGGCATGGGGCAAGAAGTAGCCCCATTGTTCAGATCTTCCCTGCTCAAGATCTGAACCAGTTGAGAGAAAAGACCAAGCAGTAAAAGAAACAGAGACCAAAATTTCACTTTTACGACTGATGAAACCAAGAGTGAAGACTGAGGTATGTGTCTGTGCCTTCATCATAGAGAACTCCAGAAGGAGCCAGGTTTATCCTTCCAACTGGCTCAGGGCACCGGCTTCACTCTAGAGGAGCAGAGAACACATGTTCCCACCTGGCAGCTTGTTCCCAAGAGGAGATGACAGAGGTCTTCATGCTCATTCCAAACTCACCAGTCACGGGGGAGGTAGTATGAAGTGGAGAGGGGCCAGGGGCATTGTGTCAGTGCTTGTCCTCCACCCGGAAGGAGATCAGGAATGGGAATGAGTGTTCCCCTGACAGGATTGCCTACCTCCGTGTCTCTAGAGTTTAAGAAATAAGTGACCTAGATTTCACTTTATGAAGACAATTTGTGGGAGATTGGTTCATACTGAGGCATTTTACCTTACTTCTAGGTCAAACTAGTTCTTATCAATGAGCTTAGCCTTTTTTTCTAAATATATAGAGTCTTGGTAACATAAAATCCTGCATACAAAGGTGGGAATTAAGTAATGAATCTTCCCTCAAACATCCTCCGTTCCATCTTTCCCCAGCTCCTTTCAGTTTATGACCTCAACAATGAATCTTAAATAAACTGCTTCAAAGTCTTCATATTAAAGTACTTGATGCGTTAGCATTAGCGTCCACACTGGTGATAATGAAGCCGAGGATGAAGGTTCGGTTTCTGATATGCTTTAGCTTTGAACAGAGATAAATTGTTTTAGGACAAGACTTGGCATCTCTGCTGTCGTCCAGCTGTTTAACAAATGTGTGTCTTTGGTCACCAATGGAACCAGTCTACAGGGTGTAGATAGCTGAGTGTGAGACATAATGACTACTGTGAAAACAACTCAAAGCACATGTTCTATTGACAGGGTTGTGGGTGGCATGCAGTACATGCACAATGCAGACGTTCTGAGGTATGTTTTCAAGTTGTGCTTTGCAGGAGGTCCTAGCCACACACACGCTTTCAGGGTTAGAATCCTAGCTTCTGCATGAGTAGAGGGGTCTCGTGTGCACCAATTCCTTTTTTCCTGTGCCATCACTTGGAGAGTCTTCTCAAGATCAGAAGATTTTGCCTCTGGGCTGAGGCTTTTTTTTTTTTTTTTAACTACTTTTATTATAGCATCTATATCATTGCTTTTTAACTTTTTTAACCTGTTTTGAATTTTTCACTAGGGCTATGATCTCTGCATGATCGAGGTTGAGGTTATCCTGTTCACAGTTGTATCAGTAGTGCTAAATACTGTGTCTGACCCATATAGTATGGGCTCAGCGAATACGTTGTGGAATTGAATTAAATGACAGTTTGCTTGCCAAGGTAGGGGGCACAGGCACTCTGGGTTGATGCTTTGGTTTTGTTAGGAGGGTTTACTACCTAAGTCATGTGACCTTGCTTTACTTCCAGTCACAACCTGCAGACTCATATAGTTTTCAAGGGCATCCACGATCCTTGAGAAATTAATCACATTACCTTCTTGTTTGGGATCTCTCCATTGCCAATACACAGGGATATGTAGCCTCCGGACTTCTGAATACCCCAATCTAAGGAGTCATGTTACATCTACTCTTTGAACTCTCTGCTGTGCCAGTGTATATGACTGGTTCCTTGTCCTTCAGGGAGGATCGAGACTGGGACTCAGGCACCAAATTCAAGGGGCACCAAAACATCAGTAATTGAGATAAATAAAGATTAATATTTTAATGCAATATTTTGAAAACTCAAAATTAATGCAAACTTTTCACAATGAGTGAAATATCAAAATTTTAAATAAAGACAGTGTCAGTATTCTCGATTTTCCTTTGCCTCCAATGGCACTTTTTAAATTGCCTCACTTGACTCCCCGTAGTCCTGGTCCTGGGGAAGATAGAACCTACGAGAAATCTCCTTGGCCATGAACTTCCTGATTTTCACTCTTTTATTTATTTATTTTTAAATTTTCTATATGAGGGGCGGGGAGCAGTGGTATGGGCTTCAGGTAGTATTGAAAGGTAAATGCACAAACATAATCATAAAAGGAAGAAGTTGTCAAATCTGAAGTGCCTATATTAGAAAAGATTTAGCAGAGAAAATGTTGCATATTTAAAAATTGAATAACAAAAGATTGAAATAAGTAAAATTTAATAACATTCAGCAATATGGCTGCAATATTTGTTTCTCAGATGAATGTGTATGGCTCCATTTTTATTTGCTTTGTCCTTCATTGGAACTGATTTTTAGAAGGGCTTTCTCTTAAATTGTTTGGATTTCCTTTAAGCAATACAGAATGCTGCTATATGCAAAGTTACTTTAAATGGGAGCAAATGTGTATGAAATCAGCAACCGCTCCAAATGTGCCATTCTTTCCTACTGGAAGAGCTTTCTTCATTTACATAGGGAGAACATGAAGCCAGAAAAAGGGGAAAATACAAACATGAAATCTTCAAGAGCCTTTTGGAAATGTAGCAGAAAAACACAACGCTTAAGTGCAGACGCCAAGTGGTTTTTGAGTTTCTTGCAAAGCGGCAGCTACAGGGGGAGTGTTACCTCCTGGGGAACGTCCAGTTGCTCTGGCTGGAAAATAAAGTGCTGCCGTTTTGCAGGCTTTGGGTGGGGGTGGGGGAGAGAAAGATTGTGTAATTGTAGAAAAGCATCTTGAAACTTTTTCAGTTTCATTTGTTTCCAAACAGGAAAACAAAGTGCTGAAGAAGCCTTAAAGAGAAGAGGAAGCCTCAGGCAGTTGTTTTTTTCCCCCAATTCAGGCACAGGTGTGGCTCTATCACAATATTTCCCAAGTGTTTCCTTTGGGTCTCCTTACTTGGTGCCAACCATACACAGTGAAAGTGGGAGAGAGCTGCTTGGTTGGAACAAAATCACAGTCAAAATGCTGTTTTTTCCTTGCCCATTTCTGTAGCACAGGGTATGTCTGATTTGCTTATACTTGCAAGTGATTCCCTCTCCCCAGGTCCCCAGGTGCCACCCCCCACTTAGACATTGTGGAGGTACAGGCTGCAGGCAAGCTTTCCTGCTGTGCTGATTGTGGGAAGATGTAAAATCTTGGTCCATAGAGTCTGAAATGAGATGCAAGTGGGATCTACTACCAGAGGCCAAATTTCTATCTTTTGGGTTCCCCAGTGACAGAAATGCAGATATGAGGGAATTACCTTACGGAGGACTTGTCTCATGGCTGGGTATACATTAAAAGTATACAGGGAGCTTTAAAAAATACTGATGCCAAGGCTCCACTTTTGTCCTGTTAAATTAAATGTCCCAAGGGTGGGAACCATGCAGCCACAATTTTTTGGAGGTCCCTGGTGATGATAATGTGCAGGGTTGAGAAGTCCTGACCCAGAGCTCGGGTCCATTAACAGCCTTTTCCTCTTGTCAGGGTTGACTCTCCACTCAAACAGGTAGAAGTTCTCCATCAGCAGAAGCTAAGTCTGCATTTCAGTTGAATTATGTACAATTCAATCCAATAAATATTTATTCAACTGCCTCTCTACCCTTAATTTCTGATTGTGTATCTCATGAGACTGGTGAGGATCCTATTTCCCAAATAGGAGGGCAGAGATACTTGAATTCATCTCATTTTTTAGAGGCATATTAAAAAAAACTTAACCTTTTAAACACAGATTGCAAATTTCTAAAAATTATTCATTGCATTCAAATATCATCCTTTTTCTGACACTCAAAGCCCTGAACAAATAGTTGTTTGAGTATGTGTAAAACATCCATCTTTTAATTTGTTTCTTTATTTGGTTCACGTTATTAAGCATTGTTGAGCTAACAGAGTACTTAGCTTTTCAAGACTGCCCAGACTAGCAGGAGACATGATGTGTGAGCAAAAAATTAAAGTAGTATGGACTGCTGAAGCTGAAATAGGTATGTATAAAAAGGATGTTTCAGATTTATTCAGAAGAAGGACTTGTGCTGGGCAAAGTGGGCAGGCTTTCAGAGGACATACGTAAGAGTAGCCATTCTCCATGGAGGATTTCAGGCAACAGGAGAAGTACATGCAGTTTTGAAGGTGAGAGTTAAGTGTTTTGCTGAAGGCTCACAGGAAACGTGGGAGGAGACAGGGAAGGGATTTGAGGGCTCACAATGTCTTTAGAGCTTTATTTAGACATTGGGGGACCAATGTTTCTAAATAATTCTTGCTGACATCTAGAAACTGACATCTCAGTTTCTAAATAATTCTTGGCTGAGTTTCAGAATCAGGAATTTGCAGCTAGCCCTGGGCTTACGATGGTTGAGAACCAGTGCCGGTTGGGGAAGGACTGTAGCTGGCCGGCCTTTGGAAAGTGGTGGAGAAACCTTTGAGGAGGAGCTAAGATTTTAGGCTCCAGAATTGGATTGACCTGGGATTTCATACACTAGCTGTGGAATCTTGGGCAAGTTACTCAACTTTACCTTCCCCAACTATAAAATGAAGATATTCATGCCTACCTCAAAGAGTTTATTTTTTCTGTTTGCTTTTTAGATGAAGGCTTAATGTATGAGGAACTGTATAAAATGCGTAACAAACTGCCTGAACATAGAAGGTGTCAATAAAATGTAGGTCTCCCACTTGAGATACTAATTCGGTTTGTAGTTTTCTTTAAATTTTATTTGTGTTTATTTGTGTTTCCCTCCATAGCTGGCCTTCCCAGGTACCTACTCAGAAGACCAGCACACTGGCTTATTATGAGAAGTGTGTGAGTTTGGACATACAATATAAAATGTGTTTTAGGGAGTGGTCAACCAAATCCCCATCAAGGAACAACACAGTTCTAGAAAGTTCTCTGATTGGTTCATCAAGTCTCTTTTGCCTACATATCCATTCTGTAGTCCATTGTGTCTCTGCCTTCAAAATTAAAACCACCACAGAAATTACCAGGCTTAGTCCATCTGCAGCATCTAATTTGACCTCCCCATGGTTTGCTCATCCTTCTTCTTCTACTTTTAAAGACATGGTGAAGAGAGTAACATTTGAGAAAGACCTTGAAGAATGCATGGAATTTCCTTATGGCAGAGAATAGGCATTCCAGGTGGTGAGATTAATATAAATAATGGCAGAGAAATATATTCAGGAACACAAAAGAGTAAAATAGTTGTTTTGTTGGAACACAGGTCCTGTGTACAGGAAAATAGAGGAATAAACCTCAAAATTTAGCCTGAGGCTACTATGGTTTGTGACTTAAGGATGAAAATTCACACAATTATGTCCATTCTAAAAAATAACTGACATCTCAGTTTTAAACTGACATCAATCTGGTTTTTAATTTCTTTTAAAATAATTTTACCTTATCTTTCATTCTATTATTTTTATTGCTTTTTGTGTTTATTTATTTCTTCCCTTGTGTCTTATTAAGGCCATTTGTGGTGAGGTCCCAATTTTGGCTCACTGAGAGCTCATCTGCTTCTGATGGCTGTTTTTCTCCACCTAAAGTCACAATCTGTTCTTGAGAGAACATACTCATTTGCACAATAATGAATTGTGATGTGAAAAAGGAAGGATTATAACATCAGCTGGGGCATGAGTGGCTGGCATGGAAGAAGTCCGATGAGGTACAAATCCTGTTTCTGTACATATGTCCTTAATAATAACCAAAGGGTGGGGGGTGAAGTATGCCAGAAGGGAGCAGAGTCATTTCTGAATAGTTAGTTTTCTGAAGGAGTACATGTGATGTCAACAATTAGTTCAGGCCCTAAATTCTGTTTTCCTATAAAAATCCTATTTTAGTTGCGGTATCTTTGATGCATCTGCTGGCATAAGCAGGATTTATGCCACAAATAAAAATTCAAAAATATCTCTTTCTTATAGAACTTGGAAACAGAAATTCTGAAATTGAAGGAAACCTACATAGTATCCACAAGAATCCCCAGGCCTTTACTAATATGGAGAGCAGTGAGGTCCACACTAAATCCAGGCCCTTCTTGAGTGCAGGACCCGGGGGAGTTGTCATGGAAGGGAAGACAGCTCCAACAGGAATCAGGTCCAAGATTTATAACTGGACAATTTCAAATCAATGTTGGGAGATCTGTCAGTGGCAAGGCCATTTCTGGAAGAAATGTTGAACAATGCCAAAAACTGAAGTAAGAGTGAAAAATGTATTCTCAAACCCAATAATGAGAGTGAAACTTTAAGGTTTCAGGATACTGCTAATAGAGGGTAGAAGGTTGATGACCAGGAGTCACAAAATACTTTGGGAAATTGTTTTGGCAACATTACCTAAAAGGAGGACAAATGGATTGTAATTAAAACCCAGATGGCCTCTTTAAAAAATAATCGAAGATAGATCTAGAATGACAGATTATTTCAGCTCAGAGGGATTTGATTGTTCATTGAGGCCAACCTCTGAATTTTATTGAGGAAGTTGATGTCCAGTGTTCAATGGATGCCCAGCTAGGGGCAGAATTCCTGGCTTGAAAGAGCTTTGTCCATGTTCTTTTAATGCCTAGCACTTTCTTTATATATAATCCCATGAGTGTCCTAAAAATTTGCTGGGCAAGTCCCAAGGTAGGTGTCAGGAGGAATGGGTATGTTGTATGACCACTGTGGAAAATTTGACATGTCAGTATAAACTACTGGGAAGAGCAAGTGGCCAAAAATCACAAAAAGAGTCCAAATAATGGTGTGGCCAATTCAGCCCAGGTTTTCTGGTCAGCTTCAAGATTTGGGGGAAATAAAATAGGGACTTTGTTTGTAAATATAGGATGGAGAATTTCCTCAAAAGCAGAGCAAGGATATTCTTCTAAGGCAACAGAGTAGGAATGAGGGGGAAGGGGCCCAGATGCACAGGAAGTGAGGCTGCCACAAAAAAAATAAGAGAAGCAGGTCCCAGGCCATCTAGCCACTGTGAAAGGTAGGTGGTGGTTGTGGTGATGGTGGTGGTGGTAGGAGAGTATTTGAGAAAACTTGGGTGCTTATGTATCTCAGGAGGGAGTGGGGCAGACAGAGCCATCTGGGAGGGGAGAGGGTTATCAAAGGTTATCAGAAACTACCTTCTGATAATGGTGACAAAGCATGGAAAACTTCAGCCTCACTGATGCTGGCTGATGGGAGATGAACTTGGATATGAACTCCCTGGTGGTGTATAAGATAGGAACTTGCTGATGGAATACAAACCTGATGGTTTCTTACTGATTCCAGGGGAGGAAAAAAAATCAAATTGCTACATCTTACAGTTTATTTTATAGAGTAACCCAAAAAATGTTCATGAATGACTTCTGTTTAGTGGAAAAACACACATGAAGGAAGTATAGAGACAGAAGATTTTTTTCTCACTCTTAAAAAATGGCATTAAAAAATTTGTCTCTTGATCTCCGTCATAATAATAGACAGTAAAAAATCATCATAAGGCATCTACATATCAAAAAATATGTCAGAGAATATGTGGACTGACAGGACCACTGCACAAAATATTAGAAGTAAAGAGCCAGAGTTCTGGAACCTTGGTTTATGAAGATGCTATCTACTTAAGTGCTAACCTCCGTACAGTAGAGGAAGAGAGACTGAGGATTCTGAACAGTTAGTATTATTGTCAATAATATGAGGCAACAGCAAATGAAGTATATGTCAGCATGGAATGTAGATAAGAATGAGGCCTAGAAGGTGATGCATAGACTTGGATGAATAGAGAAAACTATGACCTGGACTGGGACAGTTGTCTCCATGCTAAGGGATCATTCATAAAGACAAATTTTAGGATAAAACATACCTACACTGCAGTGTTTCCATGGAGTATTTATTAGTATTATTAAGCACACATGCACATATAATATAGTTAATTGGTTAATAAATAATAATTTATTTCTTCAACAGGTTCATTTTTTTTACCCCTTCAGTGAACACTTTTGGTTTCTACACAAAACCCTGAGTTATAAGACCACCTCAGAAGCCCACTAGAGAGATCTTTGAAACCAGGTGGATCTGACCTGTCCCTGTCATCTAGATGCAGCTGCCCACTGTGGACAGACTGAGGAAGCTGTTTGAACAAGACCAAGGACATAAAAAAAAAAAAAAAAAAAAAAAAAACCCAAAAAACTTGCAATTACACTCTCCTACCACTAGATGTTATGCACGTATAAGCAAGATAAAAGTCCTCCGCCATTTTTTCCCTCATCAGCAGCCGCAGTGATGAATGGGTAACTTAAGGTATCCAGAATTCCATTACAGATGTTACAAGGAAAGATAAGCAAAATGTAAAATGAAGAACTGTCAGTATCGGTTAGGATAATAATTATAATAACAAATTTATTGAACACTTATTGTTTAAGACAGGGGTCATTAAACTACTGCCTGTGGCCAAATCCAGCTCACTGCCTGTTTTTGTAAATAAAGTTTTGTTGGAACACAGCCATCCTCATTTATCTGTGGTTGATTGTGCTCTGCATGGCGGAGTGAGTAGTTGAGACAGAGACTGTATGAACTGTAAATGTTTTTATCTGGTTCTTTATAGAAAAGGTTTGCCAATACCTGGTCTAAGCACAGAGGACATACTAACTTATTTAATTCTCACAACTCTATGGCTGTGGGTATGTATTATTATTATTATTTGTTTGACAGAGAAGTAAATTGATTAAGGGCACATAGTGAATCCTGGCACATACATTAAATGACTATTGCAGGCAAGTGCGACAAGTGCTTCAACTGCTGATGTAGGACATGTTTGACATTGTTGGGCTTGTATACCAAGGTGGATGACAGCTGTTGTTATTGTAGGTTGTAGGGAAAGATGAAATTATAATTGTTACAAGGCCAGGCTGAATTTTTGTGTCATTTACAGGTAGAAATGTAGCTGGGATGGAGTAGCTGCCTGTGAGCACTTTCTCCCAAAGTGACATTTATTCACAATATATTTTAACAAACTATTTTGACACAATAATTCATAAGACTGGAGATGGTTCATTAGAGGAAACAGCATTTAAATTGTGATTGAAGTGACTGAAACATCTGTGGTCAGGTGGAGAATAAAAAGAGAAGGCAGTCAAAAGAACACTTCTTTTTAGTGTCTTGGTTTTCCCCCATCAAAGGGAGTTTTTGCCCTTCCAGTGTTAAAACATGGTTATACCTGGACCCTCGGGATGTCTCTTTGGAAGGTGGAAGTTGGGAGTGAGGCTGGGCAGCAGGGTGGCATTCAGCTTTATAGTTTCCTAGACTCTTTAGGGATATCTTTAGGGATATCTTTAGGGATATCCTAGTCATTTTTAGGGGTATCTTTCCCCATAGGTTATAATGAGTAGCCATGATCTAGGACTAGGATTATCCCTGTCTACTCATTCTACAATGATGATTGCTGGCCCTTTTTTTTTTTAACCATAGTGTTTGGGTAACTAATTGCCTCAGAGTCACACGTTGTGAGGAGGAGAGGGGAGAATCATGAATTGGGTCACTAGTCTAGCCAACTTAATCCTATATCCCATATGACAAGATGAACCCACATTGCCTAAGCCTTCCAAGAGTTTTCCACGTGGACCCTCCCCTAGCTCCTATTCCCCCCTTCCTTCACTTCATGGGGACCTGTCCTGCTAAATTCTTCCATGTTTTGATGCCCCCCTTCCCTAGCATACTCCACTATCCCTACTGAGTAAGGAAGATCTGGCAGACCGTTTTTTCCACTCAGTCCTTGTTGACTCTGAAAAATGATGAGGTGCTAATATTTGATGTCTCCCTGGGGTGAGGCAGTGAGTGTGAGTAGGGGTCTGGATAGGTGGGCAGGAAAGAAACAGTGATGAGGGGTGTGGGGAAAGAGTGAGGGCTTTCATTCTGGGACTACTGTTTTCTCATAAAGAATCTGAAATAAACCAAGCTTCCTGCAGTAAGAATTAATTTTCTTCTAAAGGTTATCCCATCTGGGGTTGCATGAGAAATTTATATTCCTCCTAGTAACATGGCTTGGACCTTTTCTTTGTGTGGGGGAGTGATAAAATAATAATCGTAGCCTCTTTACACCAATAAAGCATTTGCCCCAGGTTTCATTAGAGAACGATTGTCGCGATGTCACGTGAATACATGCATGGCAGTGATTATTTTAGGAAAACTAATCTGGGGACTAGGTGTGGGATGAATTGGAGAGGAAAGACAGAAAATAGGGAAAAGGGTGAGTGTAAAGACATACACACATTACTTTCTTTCACTGAACCCTCCATGTGAAATGATCAAATTTTAAACCTCATTGCTATTACCGTAGCTGTAGTTGGAATAGCTGACCACAAATCAATCCTTGCAACAGATACTATAACCAGAAATAGGAAATGTTTCGTAGAAAGTCTGTTTGTATCACTTCTGACTACGTGGCCATGTCTTTCTGTGCCCAGTTTGGGATGTTCCATAAATGCAGCATAATGAAAAAAAAAATCAGAAAAGTAGATTTTGTGTTCACCTCATTCACAATCTTTTTCTGATTGGTTTGAGAAATAACTTATTTAATAAATATTATTTCTTTTTATTCTTACCATCTTCATATCTATATCTGAGGTGAGAACGCCTCCTCCTCCTCCCGTGCTCCTCCTTGTCTTCCTTCTCCTCCTCCTTCTCCTTCTCCCATTAAATGACAGCTAGGTAAGAAGAAAGGGTTAAATCTGAGTTATCAAAACAGGCTTTCTTCAACTCCTAGTTCTTTTTTCTGCCCCTGGTAGTTAGTGGATGTGTTTAACTAAAAGGGCTCACTTTCAAAAATCTCTGTTATTGGGTGGAGAAATGAGGGCTGAAGTCCATCTCTGGTTACGTCAAGTGGTGTCAGATTTGGCCTGCTATTCTCACTTCCTGTTGACTCCAAGAGAAAGGCTGCAGTTGGCGTCTCATGGTAAAAAACATGAAGCTCTGAGACCAGTCTGAATTACTAATCACTACATGTCCTGTTCAGTCTCTAACCACTTGCCAAGTGATTAAATAAACCGTCCAGGTCAGTGACTCAGCTTCCGAGGGGAGAGCCAGCACTCCCGGCTGGTCTGCACATCCCTGGTTTGAATTCCCAAGGTTTGATCCAGAACTGTCGAGGCAGGATGATTTCCCCCTTGCAACTTGTCTCCCCCAGGACAGAAAGATGGACACAGATGATGAAGTGTATAGTCTACTGGAGAAGGGCCACCTCACCATGAGTATTTTGAGGGAAAGGATTACAAAAATGTCATCTTTCATCAGTTGGTGTCACTCTTTGGAACCAGTCACAAGTAGCTGGGTGTGGTGGGATAAGCTGTCTGAAGTTAGAAAGGAGAAAATATATTGAGTAGGAAACATTAACTTTTTCCTTTTTTGGTGTAACTGTCAGTAGATACAGTATTCCCTTGTTTGTTTCAGTAACTACTGAAGGTTCTTGAAGGAGATGTCACCATTTTAGAGTAGTATATTTGCCCAGTTTTCTAAGTGATTGGCTGAACTTCGCTGCTTTTACTAAGCTTAATGTCCAGTGAGCATAAAAAAGGCAGCATGTAGTCAGTGGTGGAAATAGGGGTGGGAATTTCAGGACCACATGGGAATGCAATTCCAGGAACTCCCCGCCTCATATGCAAATTAGATTAAACTCTCTGCAGCCAGGGTTCCCAGGGCAAATAATTCCCATTCCCACCTCTTTTCTTAGTATTGTCTCTTGTGGGAATAAAGAAATCACTTTCAATTTTTTTCAGCTACTGCCTTGTCTTAAAAAAGCATATTATATGCCCAGTTGGTCTACCTTGCTTAAGAAAACTCCTTACCAAGTAACCTTTTGAATTCTTAAAAAGAAAGATTTTGAGATCCTTAGAAGAAAATACCGTAAGCAAATCAAAGTCCTATTCTCTCAGAAAGAAGCTGACTCTTTTGAATAGCTGGTGCCACCACATCCTTCAGGCGGTTTTCATACTTGGCATGAAACTTTCAGTCTTTTCTCATATTCCCTTTGTTTTGATTAGTTAATGTATGAAAACTTGACAACACTCAAATGTGAAAGTTTGAGGAAGGAAGAATGACAGGGAGGGAAGAAGCCCTCCAGCCAGCAATTCTTTCTTTTAATTTTATTTTTTTTAACATGAATATTTCTCCAGCATGGAGAGACTAAAGGTGAACTTGAAGGACACATCCCTAACCACAACCTTGGTTCTCTGAACGTTGCCATTGCAGTGCTATCTGGAAAGAATGCGTGAGCTTGTGCACACCAGAAAGAAAACATGCAAATCACTCCCTTACCAGGACACTTGAGTGCTGCTGCTTTATCCATGCAGATGTGCTGTGGGCCTTGCAGATAGCATCTGTTTGTTCTATTTATGGGGGGAAAAGCATGCATTTGTGAGCTCAGCATGAGCACAACTTTCTTTTTGGATCTTTGATTTTATTATATTTTAAAAAATTTTGTATTCTGGAAGCAAAGAATTTTAGAGTAGTTATTCTAGATGTCATCTAATTCTCACCCCTGTTCATTCCTTACCCACTCCCCTGCCTCCAAATTTTGAGTTAAAATCAGGCTCAGAGAGATGAAGTGACTTGCACAAGCATATGTAACATTCATTCTTTGTTTCATTCATCATTTATTGATCTGTTAGTTATTAAGCAGATATTTATTGAGGACCTACTATGCTTCAGGCACTCAGCAAAAATGCCACTGTTCCTGCCCTCACGTGTTTTAAATACACAGTAATAAAAATAATTACAAATATACAACTTCATCTGTGACAACTGGTATATGTTGCTCCAAGAGCCTAAAATACGCCTATTTGAGCTGGTCAGAGAGGTAACAGAAGGTTTCCTTGAAGAAACAATGCTCAAAGCAATGATCTGAAGGGTGAATAAGACCTAACAAGGCAGAAGAGTGAGGTGAGCAGGGAGGAGATAAGGCTAAGAGATGAGTCAGATGAGCCAGACACTACAGTACCTTGCAGCTCATTCTGGAGCTTTGTTTTAAGGGTAAAGGGAAACTCATGTAGTGAACAATAGGAGGAGAGCAGGAGTGGGTAAGGAAGACATTGGGGGCTATGGTAGTGGTCCAGGTAACAGATAATGGAAGCTTGGTCCAAGGTAGTGGGTGGTAGAAGAGATAGAAAGGAGTGGATATATTTAAGATATGTATTATAAAATGTAAAAATCATAGGACATGGGGAGTAGGGGACTAAGTGGGGTCAAGGGTGACCCATAGGTTTATAGGCAGGGAAAATAGGAGAATGGTGGTACCTAGGAGATGGGGGTAAGGGGCGGATGATAAAATTTATTTTAGGAAATGTTGAAGTGAGATGGTTGGACATATGGGTCTGGCCCTCAAAGGCAAGGTCTGGGCTGAAGATAAAATATTTGTAAATGAATTGCAAATAGTTTTGATAGCTGATGTGATTTACTTATCTTCAGCATCTTTCCAGAACCACATCTCTGTACATAGAATAATTCAAGTAGTCCTGGACACAAGGCTAGGTGAATTGTTGAACAACTTACTCTATATGGCAGGGACTTGAGGGACAGGTTCAAGTCTATTGTGGATGAATCAAAAAGTTGCGTGATTTGAAGATACTTTCGTGCCCAAGTAGTTTTCTTTTTCCCCTTGACTTTCCAGAGGCCCTAAAATTGCTGACAATTATAATATTCTTTAACTAGTTCTCATTTTATTTGGCTTAGAATGATACAATTTTAGTATGTGAAGGGAGTGTAAAAGTTGTCTACTTAAAATGAGAGTCTGCTTTACAAATTTCTAGACGTTTAGCCTCAACTTAAACATGTCTATGATTAGGAATCCAAGATTTGACAAGGCAGTACAGATTTTTAGTTTTGTTCCCCAAATCCTTCTTTATATTGGATTTTCCTACCTAGGATAACACAGAACACTTCTCCTTCCTCTTCTGCATAGTAGACTGTCAAGTAGTGTTAACCCATAAATCATCACTACTCTCAGCTAAGCTGCCACAGGGGTGAATGAATTACATTCAACAGTCATTGAAGTCATCAAAGCCCTTGGACATACATCATCTCACTTAGATGTCACAACATCCTTTGAAGTATGTATTATTATTCCATAAATAGATGAGAAAAACTGAATCTCAGGTTTAATGACTTACTCAATGACGTGCTGCATGAGCAAGGAGCAAAGCCAGGATTTGAATCCAGGTATTCTTACTCCTATTCCAGAGTCCCACCCAAGCTGCCTCAATAACGTAGGTCAGGGGTCTTTACTGATTTCTAAAGGAAACACATTAGTGGGGACCAGCGGGCAGTCAGCTGAAGGCACTGAAGGGGAACTTACCCACTTGCTTTCCATGGGCTAAATGATGCCTGTCACCTTGACTTGCTCAGCAAATGTTTATAGAAAAATAATGATGGATGTTCAAACTATTTTTGATTTTGAACACCTGGAGGCAGGGAATGAACTGTCCAGTTCCCCGTTTTCTCCATTGCTCCCTTTGGCTCCCTGCATTCATCTACCTGCACAGCCCCGGAAGGCACTTGAGCTTACAACCTTGTATCCCCTTTAGGAAAAGGACAGAACTCTCATCTTCAGATTTTTCTGGATTTCACACCCTGTTAGTTAAATTTTTGAGCATGTATCCCTAATATATTTGTGTATTCATAGGTGAAATACAAATATTAATGTAATAAAGTATTATCTTCATTTTTAAATGTATCAAATATAAGCTTAAAAGCATATCAAAAATATAAATGAAAGCCCTAATATTTTCTTTTCTCACTCCAATAAGTAATCTTCATAAGGGACCACTGAAATGGAATAGGGGATAGGGGCAGGAGAGGAGCCTGGTTTGACAGGCTAGTTGGAGGACCACACCTGGGGAATACAAGAAAACGTTGTTGATGTGCTAAGAACCAGCTTTCCTCTCTGTGTTGCCCAGCATCAGTTCTGTTCAGAGAAATGTACATTGTTAAGATGTCTCTGGAGGTTTGGAGAGTGAAGGGCTCATTGCTTTGGTCTGTGTTGTTTGTCCTTGGTTTTAATTGCCACTTGTGTCCTGAGCTATGTGGTAATAGTATTAATAGCTAACATTTGTTGACTGCTTACTATGTGCCACTGTGTGGAGAGATTTACACACGTTACATCATTGTCCTTATTACAATCTTGTGAAGTATTGTTATCCTTGCTTTTCAAATGGGAAAACAGAGGTGTAGAAAGCTGGGACTTACCCATGGGCTAGTTAGTGGCACAACTGGGATTTAAACCCAAGTCTATCCTCCACCAAATCACTCATTCTTAACTGCTATGCCATACAGACAATAAGGTTCATGGTTCGATTACTGGGAGTAATGTAGGTGGCCTTCCAACACTAGATGTAACTCAAATGGGAAGAATCATGAGCTGCACAGAACAAAATTTTAGTCTCATATCAGGTGTAGATAAATGGGAGAAAACTGCCAGGCTTATAGAAATACTAATGTGGCAGTGCAGTTAAAAATGAACCTCTCCAACCAAATCTGAATACTTCTTTATTTCTAGCTCATTTGGCTCTTGTAATCCATAGCTCTAGGTAGCAAATACATCCTAAATACTTCTGGATAAGACTGTTGGAGACTCTAGATATTATGTAGGGCACCTGAGTTCTATTACACAGGCTATACATAGTTCAACCTTGCATTTAAGTGTTTGAAAATGAGAGAGAGAGAGAGAGAGAGAGAGAGAGAGAGAGAGAGAGAGAGATCGATCTTGAGATCCAGAAGTTCTCTTCATTATCTGACAGTGATTCATACTGGTGAAGTCATACAGACCTGGGTTGGAATCCCAATTCTGCTATGTGTTAGATGTGAGAAATTTGGCAAGTTATCTATGCTCTTTAAGCCTTATTTCATTCATTGCTTAAGGTGAAGATAACACCTGCTTCAAGGTGGTGTTGTTAGGATATAAATCATATGCCATATGTACAGTGCTTTGCACAGCACTTGACACATAGTAAGTGCTTAAAGATTGGTACCAGTTGTTGTTCCCTCTGACCCTGCTTTCTCTAAGAAGAGGGACCAGTTGATTATCTGTGGCATAAGCTCGTGTCCTCTGCTGTGTTGGTTACATCCTGTAAGTCCTATTTGAAAATGAGAATGAACTTTCTTCTGGATCTCCTTGACATCTTGCTACCTACCACAGCAAAAGAAATCTATTTCTACAAAAGAGAAGCAAGACCTGGAGACGCTGGAAGTTTATGGGCTGGAGACGGCTGCTCCAAGAAGAAGAAAAGAATTCCGGTGATGAGTGACACCCTTCTGAGGGGGCCCAGATGGAAGCCAGATGCTGAGGATCTGCAGAGACACAGGCTCAATGACTGCCATGCCATGACGTTCATCCACGTGGGCATGAAGAATATCGACTGATTTCACTCAGATTATTAAGAGTGACACAGTGTTCTGGAAACATGGATGTAGGAGGCTGGGACTCAAGGGGTGGTCTTAAAAATCCTCCCAGTTGAGCAAACGAGTCTCTGTAGATGACAGCCCTGCTTGAGTGATGGATATCTACTTCACATGCCTTGCCTGTGCCGCCCCCAGTACTGTGCTCAGCAAAAGGCACTGAAGATGCTTCAACAGAAAGCGATTTGAGATTTCTGCCTATGCAGAGATCGTCTCTACAGACTTAATTTTATTATTAAAGTTGATTTTGATATCCTAACTATAGTGACCTATTTTTCTTAGGGTCAGCCTGTATGAGCTCTTTTCTAGCTGGAATCTCACAACACTGCATCAGCCTTCCACTCTACATTTTGATAAGCATGTTTTGTTCTTCTAAATTTTTAAGAATGGTGGAAGTGTCTCTGATTTGTATTGGCACTAGTAGAGGCATGTTAGTATAATATAACTCTTTTAAAATAAAGGCTAAATGCAAGAGGTAAACCCTGGACACAGAAAACACAAAGTTGATTGTTGTCTGTTTCCTGCCTTCTATTTTGCCCTTTCTCTTCTCCATTCGGTTTTTTCTACTGTGGTCAGGGTGATAGTTCTACCTTCACACCTGCTAAGTTAGTTTCCTGTTGCTGCTGTAACAAGTTTCCACAAACCCAGTGGCTTAAAACAACACAAATTTATTCTCTCAGGTATGTAGGTCAGAAGTCTGACATGGGTCTCACTGGGCTAAAATCAAGTGTTCACAGGGCTGTGTTCCTTTCTGGAGGCTCTGTGGGAGAATCCATTTCCTTGGCCTTTCCAGCTTCCAGAGGTTATGCACATTCGTTGGCTCGTAGTTTCTTCCTCCATCTTCAAAGCCAACAATATTGCATCTTTCTGATCATTTTTCCCTAGTCACATCTCCCTCTGACCACAGCTGGGAGAGGGTCTCTGTTTTTAAGCACCCATGTGGTTAGATTGAGCCCATCCAGGTAATCTAGGATAATCCCCCTACCTCACGTTCCTTAACTTAATTGCATTTGCTTTTGTCATGTAAGGTGACATATTCGCAGGTTCCTGAGATCAGGATGTGGATCTCTTTGGGGAACATTATTCTGCCCAGCAGACATACCATCCTGTTCCAAGGCCAACATCTTTTTCCTAGACAAAGCACCTGCTTCCTAAAAGGTTTCTCTTTGTGCTTCTTATTCTGCCCTCTTCACCTTTTATTATTTCTCCTCTCATTTACTCTTATAGAACCACACTGGCCTCCTCGTTCTTCCTTGAACGCACCAATCACATGCCTGCCCCAGGGTTTTACACTTGCTTTCAACTCTGCCTGAATTGCTTTTCACTCGGATATCTTCATGACTGCCCCCCTCGGGGCTGTTCAGATGTCACCTTTTCAGAGGGGCATCTTTCTCTGAACAATTTACATATATGAGCATCTTCTCCTCCCCACTTCCGTCTATTCCTTTGTCTCACATTCTTACCTATTGACTCAGGATAAAAGATATATTTATTTATGTATTTTTTGTCTCTTTCCCTTAAGTCTTTATTTTACTTTCATTTTGAAAGATAGTGGCATTGATTATAAAAATCTAGGCCAGTTTTTCTTCTTTTAATACTTTAAAGATATAACTGCACTGTCTTTAGGATTGCTTGTTTCTGATGGAAGTCTGTTATTCTTAGTTTTCTTCCTCTTTGTGTAATTTTATGCTTTTATGATTTTCTCCTTGTCATTGGTTTTCAGAGATTTAATTATCAATTTGCCTCGATGTGGTTTTCTTTGTTTCTTTTGTTTGGAGGTCATTCAGTTTCTCAAATGTGTGGCTTTATGGTTTTTATCAAATTTAGAAAAAAATTTCTTCAAGCATTTTTAGTGCCTCCCCATTTTTCTGGGACTCCAATTACACATATGTTAGTTCACTTGATATTGTCCCACAGTTCACTGAATCTCTGTTTATATCTTTGTACCCCCAGTATCTTTTCTCCCTATGTTTCATGCTGTATAGTTCTATTGCATTTTCTCATACCCACTACTTTTGCTATGTCTAATCTTCTGTTAAGCTTATCCAGGGGTAGTTTTAATCTTAGATATTGCTCTTTTAATTTTATAAGTTTGATTTGTATCTTTTATACTTTCCACTTCATCCTGATCATACTTAGACTTTTCTCTGTTTTCTTAAACATATAAAGTATATTTATTATAGCTGGTTAGCATCTTTGTTATTATTAGTTCTGTCATTTGTATCATTCCTGGGTCCGTTTCTATTGATTGGCATTTCTCCTTGTGGGCCATATTTTCCTGTTTCTTCGCATGCCTGATAATTTTTGATTTGATATAGATACTGTGAATTTCATATCATTACTGGGTTTCTTATTCTCTTAAATAATTTTGGATTTTTTTTTTTTTTGGACTCTGTTATTCATTGACAGTTTTGTTAAGGGAAATTCAGTGCATCCTTCAGTCTAGGGTTAATTTGGTTGTACTCCTGAGGCAGCATTCTTCTGAGGACTCTGTTCAATGCCCCACATATTAGGAGTTCTTTCTACTCTGGTGGGTGAGGGTAACAATTCTTCCTCATCCCGTGCTTTCCCTGGACATTGTTCCACCAGCTCTTTTTCAGTGTGGTTCTTTCTTTGGCATTTGTAGTTTCCCCACATGCATGTGATAATCAATAGTTAGCAAAAGGCTTCAGGAGAACCTTCTGCAAATATCCAGAACTTTTTCACTTTGAAGCTTTCTTCTCTCCAGTACTTTGCCTCCTGAGTTTTATCCACCTTGGGCTCTCTGAATCCAGAACTTTATCTTCTCAACTCAGAAAGATAGCTAAGTTTTGTCTGGGTTCCTACTCCCTGTTCTGTGGTCTGGAAATGCTCTCCAGGTATTAAGCTAGGTCACTCATAGGGCTCAACTTGTTTATTTCCCTTCTCTCAAAGATTACTATTCTACATTGCCAGTTGTCCATTTCTGAAAACTATTTTTCGTAATATGCTGTCCATTTTTTAAATTGTTTAAGGTGAGAGATTAAATCTGGTACCTGTTACTCCTTTCTGCTTGGGAGCAGAACTTTGTTCACTGACATTTGAGGCTTGTTTGTACCAGGCTTGCCATTTCAGAAACTCTGTGCTTTGCCTTTGATGCCACCTCTGGCCCGTCCAGGACCCGTCACTCTTCCCAATCTTTCTCTGGGTATTTGAGTTTAATTTTTTTTGCATAAATTCTGATTTGGTTCACCTTTCTGATCCTTTATTTCTGATATTTCAGCTGAGGGTTTTATGCACTTTTCCTGGCTTCTGGATCTTCACTCTGACTCAGCAAACACTGGTTCCTTTGCTGGGGGTAGAATTCTGACAACTCTCTATGTAAAAATATGTAATAACTTGATAGGTAAAAATGAAAACTTGTTTTAATTTTTATTTCTTTAACTACCAGTGGGGCTGGGGCTGAATTTTTCCCAAACATATACTGTTTATATATTTTTTCTTTCATGAGCAGACACTATCCTTCTTTAATTTTCTACGGCTTTTGCTCTGTTCCAGAGGCTTCACACTGAACACTTTAGTTCCTATTATAGTTTGGATAGATTTATGGGACAATTGATCATGCCCAATCCCAGTGTTCTCCCCCTCTATCAAGTAGGGATCTTTCAGCTGAGGGACTTTTCTGTCCTGAAGTCTTCTTATAGAGTTTTTTTTTTGCTTTAGTTGGGATATTCAGTGCTAGAAAAAGACATCAATTACTGATTCCCATCATTTTACCACTCAAGATCAAATGTCAGGAATGAAGCCTAATCACTGACCTTGATTTCTTTTAATTAATTTTGGTTCTGAGATTATATTGGCAACTAAGTGTAAGTGAAAAGGAGATGAAAATATATCAAGTAATGCAACCAACAAATTAAAAAGAGTGATAAATGAAGGGTCTGTTATTAAGTTCTTTGGGGAAGAACTGATGGATGACCTGAGGACAATTGGTAACTTTACTAACTGTAGTTTCATAATTCAAGCACTGGCCTAAATTTTCCCTGAAGGATTTTAGTGGGTTTATTGATGTAGAACAAGTCAATGGATTACCATTTTCTCAAAGCTGCCCTTGATCATGCTATTCATGAACATTATCATCATTATAATGACTATTTTTAATTTACTATCATATTAGAGTTGGTCACTAACTTCTTTTTTTTGTTGTTACATGATGATTTGAACTCCTAGAAAATTCTGATCATACCTACAACACACGATTTAACAATCTCCTCAGTGAGTCCAGGAGATCATATTTTCCCCTTCTAATGTCTCTACAAAATAAAATTATTTTCTGAAATAACAATTAAGGTAATGCAGTCTTTCCAGCTTGTATGCAGGCTTCATATTAATGCCCAGATTTGGTGACTTGCAGTTTTCTCTATGTACATAACTGAGCACAGTTCCCTAACAATGCCTTGTTTTCATTGATATTTATGTGTTGGTTTTTTATTTTTATTTTTTGGGTTGGGTCGGGGAGAGGGCAAGGTGTCAATACATAATACACCTTTTTTTGCCCTTCCAGTTGGAGAGTTTGATTCAGTGGTAAGATAGATAGAGATCAATTGATTATGTCAGCTCTAGTACTGATAAAGTAAAGGAGCATGTGGCATTTATTCCGTGGCCAAATGAATTTCCTAATATTTCAACCTTGAGTAGACAAACCTTACATCCACCACCCTCAGTCTCTGACACAGTAGGAAAAATGCAGGTCTCCCCCGGACGGGAGCCCTCCACCTTTGGTCAGGGAGGCAGTTAGGAAGAGTAGGAGACAGAAAGGGCCTGGGAAGAGTATGATCAGTTTCTTTTCCCAAATTTAACAACCAGGTCATTCACCCTCCCTGTGACATGAGGCGAGAGGACTGGGGAGAGTCAAGCTGAATCCTTGCATGTGGTTACTCCAGCAGTGGGGACTGTGTTTCCTTTAATAACAGTGCCCTTGGTGATTTTTTTGAGATTCAATCTGTGAACCATAATGAACAGTTTTGCCTGTTCTTTCTTTGAAAGGAAGCAGTGTGATTGATGTTTATTGGAGCATTAGAAGGCCTGAGTTCTAGTCCCAGGGCTACTAATTACCAGTGACTACTTAACTTCCATAGCCTTCATTTCCTTATCAGTGAAATAGTGATAATACTACCTACCCATCTTACCTGATTGATGAGAAAAGTCAGTAAGATAATACATATGGAAGTGTTTTATCACTTTTTTATAAAAAAAGTAAATTCTTCATGAAGGTATTTTCAATAGCCAGTCATTGCTAAATGACAAAAATCTATTTGGAGGATATAATAGTAACATTAACAAAAATAGCTACCATTTACATATACCTATTCATGTCGGGTCACTTGGGTCACTGTGCTGGGGGCTTTACATGTACTCTCTCCACATACTCTGAACACATATTCTCTTTAAATGCCTTTTCTATCTTCTGTATTAATTCTCTACACTAATGATAAAAAACTGCAAGCTATTCTTATCCTCAGTTTACAACTTGAGAGAACTGCTAATTTTCCCCTCAAGTCAATGTAAGCTTGTCCCTTTAACTCTTTGCAAAGCTTTGCAAAAGTTCATTGCTTTTGCTTCTTGGAAAAGGAACTCATAAGAAGCCTAGACCTGCTACACAGAGAAAAGGAACACAGAATCTTAAAGTCTTCTCAACACTAGGGCTTTCACTGAAAACCAAAGCACAGAAGTAAAGGGTAAAGGGTGTAGGAAGTGGGCTCAGGAGAGAGAAGAAAGTCCTGTGTGTCAGCAAATGCTTAGTAAAAGCAAAGAAATCCTTTTCCTCCCATCTGGCTGCTTTGCTGTTTCTTTTGCCGCCTCTCCTCCTCCAGGCTTGCATGGGCAATGGTCCTGGGTCTGGCACACTGAAGGCAGGAGAAAGTGTAACATTCCTGGCCACCCAGCTGTTCTCCTACTGCACCTCTTCTCTGCTCCTTGCTGCCCCTCACCCCTACCCTGCCCACTTCCCAGTACTCAGCCCCAGGTTACACTGCAAGGAAGGGCTGGACACCTCTTCCCTCTTCTTCATTGTGCTTGGGGGAATTAAATACAGTAGTTAGGCTCCATTCTGGCTTTGCCTCATTGAGAGGTCTCTATGGATTAATTCCCAAGAGATCAAATCTCCTTACTCTACTGTGGCAAAGTGAAATTAGTGTAAAGTAACAAGAAACCAGATTAATGTGACCCCAGGAAATCATCCATAAAAAACTTATGAGGCCTTTAGCAGGCTGTAAATTGGATTTCAGACAGGGTGAGGGGAGGGGGAAGAATCATGTTAAAAACAATCGGTTTGTAATGAATAGGGCTAATATTTTAGCACTTTGAAATAGAAGAAAAACCAGAGTAAATAACTCAGTGAACCCAATGGCAATATTTTCTAACATGTGTAAATAATTTAAATTGTGATTATAATCCTAACTAAATTTTTCTTGCTTTATGGCTGCTGGGAAGTGTATTGTTCATTGAGCATCACAGGACTCTAAATCAAAAGAGCAAAGGAGAAGAGCAAAGGAGAAGAAAGAGGTTAGAAAGAAAAATATCTCTTGTCCAGGGTGATCAGTTGTCCAGCTTAGTCTACAGGTGGGAGAGTTGGTGGTCTTGGTCCCTTGCAACAAGGCAGCCAGGCTGTTACAAAGATATGTCCATTCACAGGCCATGGCAGTTGTAGCAGAGCCTGAAAAAGCATATAAACAACTCATTAGGTTCAAATAGTGCTTTTCTGAAATGAGGAAACTAACTTCTGAAGGAGAAGAAAAATGACTTGGAGGCTGATGGATACCTTTTTGTTCTTTTGTTTTGTTTTGTTTTAGCAGTGGCAAAAATAGAGAGTGACAGCAACTCAGGAGTTCTACCCAGTGCTCCTGTGTCATCAAGTTGTTGAGAAAGGATGCCACGGTAAACCTTGCTGTGTTGTGTGTCCTGAGACCTTTGGGTTTGTGCAACTTATTGCATCTGTGTTTTGCTGGAACCTGTTCTTACAGCTTAGTTGTGTGCTGCCTTTGGAGCCAGCCAGCACAATGAATTAGCCCATGTGGTCTCCGGCATCCTCTAGGACACAAAAGGATGTGGCGAGCAGAAGGTTGGTGGGCTGGTTTGGCTACCAGGAAACTGGGCCCATTTCAAGAAAGATACAGATGGCCTGGGATCAGGGAAGCAATAGAGTTAGAAGTCTATAGGGCACCAAAGCACAAAGACAGGTATGAAGGACTTGCCCTGCAGGCTCCCTGGAGCCTGGGTGAACTATAAATAGGGGCTGTGGATGCTGTCTGTTGATTCAACAAAGGTCTGGGCAGGGAATGTGACGAAGGTTTCCAGGGACCAAAAGGACCAAAAAGCTCAGACCCATCTGCCCAGCCCTACCTACCTGGGAAGTCTTTTCAGGTTAAATGAGAATTTATATCTTTCCCAGATTAGTGTATTAGTGTAAGGTAAATTTAATACAATCCCAATTTTTTTTTTTATGAAACTCAAGAAAATACCTCTGAAATTACCTGGAACAATAAACAGGAAAATAGTTAAGGCAATTTTGAAAAATAAGAGTAATGAGGGGTACTTATCCTGAAAATTAATAAAACATATTATAAAACCATAAGAAGTAAAGCAATATGGTATTTGGACAGGTAGACCAAAAAATAGATCATAATGAAATGTTCAAATCCAAACCATAGAATAAATGAAAATTTAATATTTAATAAAGCAGATAACCCTAGTGATATAAGGACAGGAATGATTTAGTTAATATATTATTTGGGGGAAATTGCTTTGTCATTTAGAAAAAAAGTTAATTGAGATTCTCGGCATTTACTGTGTAGCAAAGTTCCCAGAAAGTGTGTGTGTGTACGTACATATGTTATGGATTGAATTGTGTCCTCCAAAAAGATATAACTTTGTTACAACAGCCCTAGGAAACTAACACTATATATATTTACATAGATATATATATAATTTTAATAGTATTTTTATCATTTGTGTGAATTTATTTTGTAATTGACAAATAAAAATATATATTTATGCTGTACAATATGATATTTTGAAATACGTATACATTGTGAAATGGCTAAATCAAACTAATTAACATATACATTACCTCACATCCTTTTTTTTGTGTGTGTGTGTGGTGAGAACACTTAAAATCTATTCTTTTGACTGTTTTCAAGTATAGTCGTCCATCAGCATCCATGGGAGATTGATCCCAGGCCCCTCTGCAGATACCAAAACCTGCAGATGCTCAAATCCCTTTTATAAAATGGTGTAGTATTTGCATATAATCTACATACATCCTACCATATACTTTAAATCATTTCTAGATTGTTTATAATACCTAATACTAGGTAAATGCTATATAAACAGTTGTTATATTGTATTTTTAAAATTTGTAAATTTTTTTGGTTGTACTGTTATTTTTTTCCCCGAAATATTTTTGATCTGCAGTTAGTTTGAATCTGGGGATGCAGAACCCTGGGACATGGAAAACTGACTGTGTACAATACATTGTTATTAACTGTAGTCTCCATGTTGTACAACAGCTCTCTTGAATTTTTTGCTCCTGCCTAACTGAAATTTTGTATCCTTAATTTTAATAGTTTTTAATAGTTATTTTGGACATTGAAGTGCTGAAGGTAGCTAATTAGAGGAAGATACTTGAGTGGCAACTTGCCTTAACAGGTATTAAACATTTCATAAAGCTGCAGTGATTAAAACAAAAAGACCAATAGATCATTAGAGAACAGAATGGGGAATTTCATATATATAAAAGATATGGGAGAAGAACAGGATGTGGGCAGGCAGCTTGGTTCTTTTCCACCTGGACCTCTGCATGGTCTGCTTAGGCTTCCTCAGAATGTGGTGTCTGGGTTCTGAGAGTGAGCATCCTTAGAGAACAAGGAGGACGTGGATGGCATTTGTATGACCTAGCCTCAGAAGTCATATAGTATCACACCTGTCGTACTCTATTAGTCAGCTCGTCACAAAGAGCTGCTCAGGTTCAAGGGGAGGAGACGTAGACTCCCCTGTTGCTGGGAAAATGGCGAGATTCTAGGAAACCATGTGCAATGGAAGATGTTGTTACTGTCATAGGAAAATAGCCTGCCACACTTGAGACTTGGCAAGTGTAAACTGTATGTATGTAAACTGTGTTGGGTCTAATTTGCTCTGCTCCCTGGGTTGCATGGATCAGTTTTTATGTTTGCTTCTCTCTGAACTCTCACTTTATTCTCACCTTTACCCCCTTATCAGTAGCCTGGGGCAAAATTCCTGGACTTTGATGGCAATTTTATTTTGTGAGTCCTTTTAAGAAAAGATTTGGAAGGCAGCTATACTAACCACTGTACCACCAACGCTTGGGAAGATTTGAACTTGATTTCCATCAGGGTTAAAGTGATTGTGGAATTAGTCTCAAGCACAACAGCACAGAGACTTAAATGTAAAACACAAAGAATACTGGGTTTTTGATAGTTTTAGATGATACAAATTTGAGGAATTATAAAAGGAATTGTGAACATGCTACACATCCATGCTTGCAACCTTGTAGATATCTCTAGTTGTGGAATGGCCACAAGAATCTTGAGCTCTCTCCACATTGTTTTGGACTTCAAGACAAGTCCCACTTTACAAAACCTAAATCATAGCCATATTAAGTTTGTGGACTGGAAATACTGTATTGTCAGTTCTATGACTTTAGCTTTGAGAATTTTTTGTTTGTTTGTTTTTTTGTACCAGGATTCTGTTTTCTTCCTTCCAACCTACTTTCCCTATCCAGCCAACTATAGCCTTGTTATTTCCTGGGGTCCTTAGGTAATGTAAATGAATAAAATACAAGGTTGGCTTACAGAACATGAAGAAACTCTTTTGACTTCAAAGCTCAATTCCATATCATGAGAATCCATATACCATATCACATCTCAAGTTAAATTAAAAGGAGCAAACTTTGGCAAAACGTATGTAAAGTAAAAACTTTCACACACCCGCCCCCCATATCACCATAGCAATTGCATCCTATAACAAGCAGCTGCTATTATCAGAAATTAACTTACAAAAATGAGCCTTACCCCTAAATGAGGTTCTGATGGTTTCATACAAATGATTTCATAACCTGTGAAGCAGTCATTTGGATCAAGGTCAGCAAATTCTTGGTACTGCACATGTGGCTCAGGACTCACAACGTCCCAATACCAATAAATAAACTCAATACAGCAAATGTGGAGATGGTATAGAATTTCAGCTCTATTGATTCAAGCTGAAATAAAAAAGAAATGAAAATAAAGGGATGATAGTAGTTTAGATAATGAAGGAGAAGGGTATACATGGCCAGGTGGATGCTAAGCACACTGTCTCAGGCCTGACACAGTGCCTGCACATATAGATGATCAGCACAGATTTGTGGAATAATGAAAGAAGGAAAGAAGGAATTGGGATTATGTTAAAAAATTGTATAGAATAATGGACACTTTAGCATTGAGACATTGTCATATTAAGCAATAAAGTATTCAATATTGTTGCATTGAAGTTTTCAGTAAGAGCTCTGCTTTTTTCTACTATGTCATTGAGGGAAGGGCCAGTTTGAAATCCTTTGCTTCATTTCATTCCATTGGATCGATTGATGAGTTCTAAAAAGACTACAAATTTTGTTTGTGGTTTAACTTCTAATAATTCTTCTTTTTGGTGTGATGGCATCTGGACAACATTTTAGATTTTGTTCTTTCTGCTTTTGATGCCTCAATGGCTGATTTTAGCTAGGCTTAACAAACACATTTTGGAATAAAGTGAAGGAAGCTGTTAAGATTGTATTTCAACTCATTCTAAACAGAGGGTGGGGAAATGCAATTGCAGGAATGATAAATGTGATGAAAAAAGTCCTCGTACGGTGCTTTCCCAAGGCACCTGGAACACTTTGAAGATATTAATTAATGCTTGTTAAAGTCCTATGGGGTAGGAAGGGGCAAGTATTATTAACTTGTTTTATAGGGGAAATGAAGCAAGAGAGCTTTAATAAACTCCCTGGTATCAAGCAGTAATTATGTAGGAGAATAAAGTGTCAAACCCCAAACTCCTTTTTTTTCAGGGCCTTGCTCACCGAAGCACAAGTAAGATTGATCTTGAATTGCAGTCTCAAGTAAATTTCGGCAAGCCTCATACTTATCTCTCTTACCCTCATATCTTGTTCCTCAGAGCAGGTGTTCTAAGGCCTTTTTACACTGTTCAAACCCCAGCCCTCCACTTCCCTCCCTCTCGGCAAATGAAATTACCTCCTGTTTCACAGCGATCCTTGAAGCCATATACGGTGAACTCTCAACCTCCCTTCTCTCTGATTCAAAATTTATTTTTATCTTCACCCGTGTTCTGCTCATTCCTCTTCCTGTTTCAGAGTCTCATCGCCTTTAAAAGTCGAGTCTGTCTACTCCTCTTCGGGATGGCATGCATTACAGCCTTTTGGGGGCAGGGGGTTTCCCCTACAGGCCACCTCTATCTTCAATCTCTCCTTCTCCCTTAGCTCTTTCCTGTCGAGCTGAAATCAAGCTCAAGACTCTGCTTCCCTAAAAATACTTTTCTTTGGCCCTGCTTTTCTTTCATGCAATTTCCCTATCTCCCACTCTTTCTGTCATTGCTAAATTTCTGAAAGAGCAGCCTGTGTTCTTTTCTTACAGGCTCTTTGCAAAGATCATCGGGACTGCTCTTGTTTTTCCTGAGAGACAGCAGGAGCTCTGAACCAGACTGTTTGGGTTCAATCCCAATGAGAGGAAGACTGGCCTTATCACGACTCTGCTGTTCACTGGAAAAAAGTGATCATTGCTTTATCGCTGCCTTTTCAAGCCCTGATTTACACCATTCTAGAAGTCTATAGCAGCTGTCTGTGGGGAGGTGTCCCATCTGCTTCTCTTTTCCAATTTGAACTCATATGTGGCATAAAGACCCGTCTTTCTCATGGAATTCAGTTGAGTTTGTACAGTATTAAGGAGGAGGACTTACATTTTTGAAATTTAGATTTGTATTCTAATTGGAAATGAGAAAAAGAAAAAGAACAACCACCATCACAAAGTAAAAAATACATCTACACATAATGGGCTGGCTACCACTCTCTAGCCTCTAGTCTCTTCTGCCAAAATCACCTTACCCACAGGATAAGATAATCACTTAGGCCTGGGGGGAAGCAATTTTTGTTAGGCTTTAAGGTAAAGATAAGGCGATAATTACTTCGCTAGTTACCTGGAGCTCCCACAGCATTTCTTTCCTACATTTAGTTTAAAATCACTGATTGGGAATCTTTTCCCCAGTGTACGTTTTTCTGGAATTTGTCAAAGATCAGGTGACTGTATGAGGTTGGTTTTATATTTGGGTTCTCAGTCCTGTTCCATTGGTCTATGTCTCTGTTCTTGTGCCAATACCATGCTGTTTTGGTTACTATAGCCTTGTAGTATAGTTTGAAGTCTGGGAGATAGATGCCTCCCAATTCATTCTTTTTGCTTAAGATTGCTTTGGCTAGACGGGGTCTTCTCTGGTCCCACATGAAGTGTAGAATTATTTTTTCTAGATTGGCAAAAAATGATGTTGGTATTTTGATAGGGACTGCATTGATTCTGTAAATCACTTTAGGTAGAAAAGCCATTTTTACTATGTTGACTCTGCCTATCCAAGAGCATGGTAGGGTTTTCCATCTATTTATATCCTCTGCAATTTCTTTTCTCAGTGTTTTGTAATTCTCTCTATATAGGTCTTTGACCTCCTTAGTTAGGTGTGTTCCTAAATATTTAATTTTCTTTGGTGCAATTGTGAAAGGTATTGCATCTTTAATTTGTTTCTGGGCTTGATTGTTATTAGCATATATGAAGGCTATGGATTTGTGTGTGTTAATTTTGTATGCTGAGACATTGCTGAATTCATTTATCAATTCCAGTAATCTCTTGGTTGAATCTTTGGGGTTTTCGGCAAACTGGATGGCCATATGTAGAAGACTGAAACTGGATCCACACCTCTCACTTCTCACAAAAATCAACTCACAATGGATAACAGATCTAAACCTAAGACGTGAAACCATAAGAATTCTCGAAGAAAACGTTGGAAAAACTCTTATGGACATTGGCCTAGGTAAAGAATTTATGAAGAAGACCCCCAAAGCAATCACAGCAGCAACCAAAATAAATACATGGGACCTGATCAAATTAAAAAGCTTCTGCACAGCCAAGGAAACTATCACTAGAGTGAACAGACAACCTACAGAATGGGAGAAAATATTTGCATGCTACACCTCTGATAAAGGGCTGATAACCACAATCTATACAGAACTTAGGAAAATCAACAAGAAAAAATCAAACAACCCTATCAAAAAATGGGCAAAGGACGTGAACAGAAACTCCTCAAAAGAAGACAGAATAATGGCCAGCAAACATATAAAAAAGTGCTGAACTTCTCTAATCATCAGGGAAATGCAAATCAAAACCACAATGAGATATCACTAAACTCCAGTGAGATTGGCTCATATCAAAAAATCCCCAAACAACAAATGTTGGCGGGGATGTGGACAGATAGGAACTGTCAACTAATTTGCTGGTGGGACTGCAAATTAGTACAACCTCTATGGAAAGTAATATGGAGATACCTCAAAGAATTAAAAGTAGAATTACCATTTGACCCAGCAATCCCACTACTGGGTATTTACCCAAAGGAAAAAAAGACATTTTATGATAAAGACATCTGCTCACGAATGTTCATAGCAGCACAATTCACAATTGCAAAGATGTGGAAACAACCCAGGTGCCCATCAATACACGAGTGGATTAATAAAATGTGGTATGTGTATGCCATGGAGTATTATTCAGCAATAAAAAACAATAGTGAATTAACACATCTGGTATTATCCTGGTTGGAGCTAGAACCCATTCTTCGAAGCGAAGAGTCACAGGAATGGAAAAACAAGCACCACTGGTACTCACCATCAAATTGGTACTACCTGATCAACACTTACATCACACAGGGCAATAATATTCATCAGGGGGCGGGCAGGTGGGAGGGGGGTGGAGGGGATGGGAAAAACTCTCACTGAATGGATGCGGGGAGCACAGTTTGGGGGATGACCGCGATTGTGGCTCTGACACGGGCAGTGCATGGGCAATATATATAGCCAAGGTGTTGTACCCCCGCAATATTCTGAAATAAAAAAATAAATAAATAAAATACAATCACTGATTGGATAGATAAGAGAGGGCTAAATATATCGTGAAGATTGTTGTAGAATAAGGGAGGCCTTCTGCTTACGGGGAGAGAGAAGAGTGAACAAAGGGCTAATGGCTTATTGGTAGTAGTTGTCTGGGTAACAAATAAGGCACCATTATGTTAAAAATGGAGTTTGATGAATTTTCTAACAAGAGACTGTCAATCTAAACATGCAGTAAAAGGTGGAGGACATCAACTGCTGCCTGGAGCTGGTAGCCACCAGATAGACATTCATTCAACATTTGTGGAACACCTTCTAAGCTAAGCACTGGGAAGACAGGAGTGAATAACCTTGTCCTTGTTCTAATGGAGGGCACGATCTAGGGCATGAGACAGGTAGGTAGACTAGACAGTTCATGTGTGATAAATGCAGTGGTTCAGGTTTCCCTGGAGGTGTGGTGGAATGATGCAGGCTTCAGGGCAAGCATTCCTGGTGGGGGTGCCTGCAGAGCGGCGCTCAGGAGGGAATGGCCCAACATGGAAGAGGGGGAGTGGAAAGGCACTTGAAGAGAAAGAGAATGGGGAAATTTTGGGAGCAGAGTCAGAGGAGGGTAGGGTGCAAGATAAGCCTAGAAAAGTAGCCCAAGTCTGGATCAAAATTTAAATGATGTTGAAATAATACCAGTGGCAATAAAAATGGGGGTGAGAAAATACAAATAAAGAATTAAGCATTGCAAATAAAAGGTTCTGACTGGGAATGGGAAATGTAAACTATGACAAAAAACCCCTGGGAAGATTATTATAAACCAGACTGAGTGTGGGTCTGAGTGACCTTGACACAAGCACAATAATTCCAAGAGCCCAGAAACTCTAAATGGTCTGTAAGGCTCCAGATCGCAGTCTGATCTCAAATATCCCATGTTCTCATATTTTAAGGGAAACTCACTTTTCACCTGTGTTTATTCTCATCTTTTTTCCTTATGCCCTACTGCAGGGCAGTGAAGACTAGATGTAAGTTTGATTTGGTCTCGAGATATCCCTCCTAGTCACAAGGATAGATGGGTGATGCTCTAGGCTGTGTTTGCTTTGTGGGTGGAAGTCTAGAGTGGCTGTATTTCCAACCTGATCCTTGAATTTTTCCTGCACATGTTATAGCTCTCATGATTTTAAGCCGCTCACCTTTGTAAAAAGGATTTTCACAGTGAAACTGGAAGTTTTATAAAGAAATAGGTAGTGTTTATAAAGAGACAAAGAACTGCTTCTTCACCAATTTTACAGGATATTGAGCGACTTTTACAATGCTTGGCAGATATTTTTAGACATGGCACCAAAAATGAAAAAAAAAATACAGCTTTTGAGGTGGTTCTTTCTTTTCTTTTCCTGTTGTGTATTTGCTCTGTTGAAAGAACAAAACAGAGAAGGTAGTATTTACTCTGTCCTTGTTACGTCCCATTTGTTTACACGTGTTATATCACAACAATCCAATGAGGCAGTGAGGCAGGAAATGCTACCATCCCCGTTTTATAGAGGGGGAAACTGAGGACCAAAAAGATTAAATAATGTGCAGAAAATCACAGAATTAGTAAAAGAGCTGTTATTCTAAGTTTTGCTCATCTGATTCTGAATCTTTAATTTTTTTACTGTGTCAAGAGACAGTATTTTGGGGGGCCCTTAAAACACAAGGTCCTATCTTTCTCCTTTGTCAATAAAAATGTTATTCTTTTCATTGAAGTAAAATATGTAAACAGGAAAGTGCACCTATACCATCAGTGTACAGTTTGATGGGTTTTTCAGATGAACACTCCCAGATCAAGAACAAAGTATCATCAGTTTCCCCAAAAGTCTCCTCAGGTTCCTACCCAGTCTTGAACCCCCACAATTTTAAGCCTTACTATAAAGCCACGGTAATCAAGAGAGTAAGGTATTTGTGAAAGGATAGACACATATATCAACCACTATCCTGACTTCTACCATGGTTAGTTTGGCCTCTTTGTGTAATTTACAGATATGGACTCATATTGTCTTTTGTGTCTGGCTTCTTTTGCTCAATATTACGCTTGTGAGATTCATTCATAACAGTGCATGTAATTGAACGTTGTTTATTCTCATTGCTGTCATAGTATTCCAGCACATGAGTATAGAGCAATTATCTGTTCTTCTGTTGCACAGACATTCAGTAGTTTCTTGCTTGGGGTTTGTAGTAGACAGAATAATGGCTCCCCAAAGAGGGGATCCCTGTGAATACGTTACCCTAAACTCCAAAAGGGACTTTGCAGATGCAATTAAGTTATGGATCTTGAGATAGGGAGATTTCCCTGGATTATCCAGGCCTGGAAATGTAATCAGAAGGGTCCTTAGCAGAGGGAGGCAGGAGAGTCAAAGTCACAGAGGAGATGTGATGATGGAAGCAGAGGTTAGAGTGATGCATTTTGAAGATGAAGAAAGGGGCCACAACATAAGGATGGCAGTTGGCCTCTAGAAGCAGAAAAGGGCAAGAAAATAGATTTACCCTTAGCTCCTCCAGAGGGAGGGTAGCTGTTTATTAAATCAAGTGCTAATACCTTGATTTTAGCCCATAAGACCCATTTTGAAATTCTGACCTAAAGACTATAAGATAATAATTTGTGTGGTTTTAGACCATGAAGTTTATTTATGGTAATTTGTTACAGCAGCCATAGGAAACTAATACAGGGCTCTCATGGGTAGTGCCACTGTGAAAATTCTAGTGCATGTATTTTGGTGAACATACAGCCACATTACTGTTGGGTATATCCCTTGGAGGGAGATCACTGAGTCACAGGATATACATATTTCAGCTTCAGTCGACAATGTCAAATGTTTCCAGAGTGGTTATACTAATATATACTCCCACTGGAATTGATGAGAGTTCTGGTTACTCTACATCTTTGCCAATATTTGAAGTTTGTCTTTTTTCATTTTAGAAATTCTGGGAGTATGTAGAAGTATCACTTTGTGGTTTAATTTGCCTCTTTCTGATGACTAATGAGGTTGGGTACTTTTTCACGTCTTTATTGGCTATTTGAATATTCTTTTTGTGAAGTATTTGTTCAAGTCTTCTGTCCCTCTTTTCCCCCTACTGGTTGTCTGTCTGTTCTGATTCTTTTGGCTACAGAATTCCACTCAGACCTGCTGTCCTGAAATCATACCCCATCCTTCAAAATTACCTTTCCCTGTTCTGTTCCGTTCTTCCAACTCCCATTTCTTCAAATGCCCCAAGGGAAACACATCAAAAGCTGATTCAGACCTAGACATGACTCACTGTTAGAAGTTTGTGATTACCTCTTTGAGAGCTCTGCAATTTTGAAAGAGGCTAATTTCTTGACTGTGCCAGCATCTATGCAACTTCCCTTTATCTGGGCTTACAAGGCAAGGCCCAGCAACTCTCCACTTCGGGCCACTTTGGACTTTCTATCTACAGATAAAGTTGGCCTCATAGCCTCTCTCCTCTGCAGCTGTGTTGCTGACGGAGTTAGAAAGCTCAATAGATTATGGAGTTCAGTTTGGGTGGGAGAATGCCAACATAATTGTTATCCTTCGGTTTATTTCCGAGGATGTACTATTCTTTGTGTTGCCTTTCAAGAAGGAAATATTAAAACATAAAAACACATTTTTAGATGTAACATATATTATTAATATAATATAAATATATATTTTATTATTATTTTGTCTACAGTTCTATGAATTTTAACACGTGTAGAATCATGTAACCATTCCATAATTATGATATAGAATACTTCCATTACCCCAAACAACTCTCCTGTGCTATTCCTTTACAAGGACATTCTCCCCACACCTATAACACCTGGCAACCATTGATCTGCCCTCCATCTCTATAGTTTTTTGTCTTTTTGAAAATTTTATATAAATCGAATTCTACATTATGTATCCTTTTGAAACTGGTTTCTTTCTCTCAGCATAATGCCTTTGAAATTCTTCCAAGTTGTTGTGTGTTTCCATAGTTTATTCTTTTTTATTTTTCCTTGTATCATTCCTTTTTATTGTTCCCTTCCATTGCATGGATGTACCAACAGTTTGTTTATCTCTTTACCTATTGAGGGATGTTTGTATTCTTTTCAATTTTTGGTGATTATGAATACAGCTGCTATAAACTTTTGTGTATAGGTGGTTGTGTGAACGTAAGTTTTCATTTCTTTAGGGAAAATACCCAGGAATGGGATTTCTGAGTCATACGGTAAGTGTATGTTTAACTTTATAAGAAACTGTCAAGCTGCTTTCAGAGTGGCTGTGCCAATTTGCACTCCCACCAGTAATGTATGGGAGCTCCAGTTACTCTGCATCCTAACCAGCACTTGGTATTGCCAGCATTTTTTATTTTAGCCATTCTAACGAGTAGTGGTATCTCATCATGGTTTTAATGTGAATTTTCCTAGTCACTAAAGATGTTGAACATTTTTTGTGTGGTTATTTGTCGTTTTTGCATCCTGTTGGTAGATGTCTTTCATTTTGCCTATTTTGTTTTTTAAATTGAGTTGTCTGTTTTCTTAGTAAGTGTGGAGAGTTCTTTAGGTATTCTGGATACAAGTCCTTTGTTACATACATGACTTGCAAATATTTTCTTCCAGTATGTTGCTTGTCTTTTAATCCTCTTAAAAGTGACTTTTGTGGAGCAAATATTTTTAATTTTGATGAAGACCAATTTATCAATTTTTTCTTTTATGGATAGTGCTTTTGGTATCATGTTTAAAAAATCTTTGCTTATCACCAGGCCATGATGTCTTTCTACTATGTTTTCTTCTGGGAGTTTTATAGATTTACATTTTATTTAGATCTATGATCAATTTTAGTTAATTTTTGGATGACATGTGAGGTAAGGTTTAGGTTGGAATTTATTTATTTATTTTTGCATATGGGTGTCTAATTGTTCGAGGATCACCTGATGAAAAGTCTATCCTTTTTTATCCATTGCATTGGCTTTGTACTTTTCTCATAACAATCTGTATTTGTGTGGGTTTATTTCTGGACTCTCTTTTTCCCCATTGATATATGTGTCTATTGTTTCACAGATACCTTACTGTCTTGATTACTGTAGCTTTATAGTAGGGCTTTAAATTGTTTAGCATAATTCCTCTATCTTTATTTTTTTTTCCAAAATTATTTTAGCTATCCCTTTGTCTTGCCATATAAATTTTAAAATCATCTTGTCTACATGTAAAAAAAATCCTGCTGGGATTTTGATTGGACTTGAGTTAAATATATGGGTCAATTTGAGGAAAGTTGACATCTTTACTTTGTTGGGTCTTTCAATCCATGGCACAATATGTTTCTCTGTTTATTTAGGTGTTCTCTGATTTATGATTTATTTCATCAGAATTTTGTAGTTTCTAGCATAAGGATCCTGTACATGTTTTGTTAGATTTATTTCTAAGTGTTTCATTTTTTTGGAGTTATTCTAAATGGTATTTTAAAAAAATTGTTCCCAATTTTACATTGTTAGTATACAGAAATAGGATTGATTTTTGAGGTTAACTTTGTATCCTGTGACCTTGTGAAACTCACTTATTAGTTTTAGGAGTTTTTAAAAAATATAAATTTCTTAAGATTTTCCATTTATACAGTCTGTATCTCATCTGTGAATAGGGTTAGTTTTATTTCTTCTTTTCCAATCTGTATGCTCTTTCTTTTTCTTATCTTATTGCACTGGCTAAGATTTCCAGTACAATGTTGACTAGGAGTGGTAAGAGTGAAAATCCTTGTCATTCCTGATCTAAGTAGGAAAGTATAAGTATAATATTAGCTATAGTTTTTTTTTTTTATAGATCTTATTATCAGGTTGAGGAAATTCTTTCTGTTCCTACTTGTTGAGATCTTTTTTTATCATGATTGGATTTTAAATTGTGTCAAATGCATTTTTCTGCATCAATTTACATGATCATTTAAAAAATCCCCTTTCGATAGTTAACATAGTAGATTTACACTGATTTTCAAATATTGAGCCAGGCTTGCATTGCCAGGGCAAACCACACTTGGTCAAGGTGTATTTTTCTTTTTATGTATCACTGTATTCAATCTGCTAACATTTTGTTGAGGATTTTTATATTCCTGTCCATGAGGGATATTGGTCTGTGGTCTTCTTCTGTATTGTTTTTGCAGAGTAATGCTGACCTCCTAGAATGTATTGGGAAGTGTTCCCTCTATTTTCTGAAATAGTTTGTTTAGAAATGGAGTTTGGTAGAATTCACCAGTGAAACCATCTTCCTTTTTCAAAGTTTTTTTTTTTATTACAAATTAAATTTCTTTTATAGTTATAGGAGTATTCATGTTAGCTATTTCATCTTGGATGAGCTTTGATAGTTTATGGTTTTTGAAGAATTGATCCCTTTTATATAAGATGGAAAATTTATGTCCATAGAGTTGTCATAATATGCCCTCATTTTCTTTTTATTGGCAATGGGGTAATGATATCTCTTTTTTAATTTTTAATTTTGGTGATTTGTACCTTCTCTCTTTTTTTCTTTGTCAGTCTTTGTAGAGGTTGATTAATCTTACTGATTCTTCACATGACCAGCTCTTGGTTTCATTTATTTTCTCTACCAGTTTTCTGTTTTCAATTTCATTGATATGCTTTTATTTTTATTATTTCTCTCATTCTGTTTTGCTTTCTATTGTCTTAAGATGGAAGCTTATATTATTTATTTGTAATCTTTCTTTTTTCCTAATATAAGCATTTAGCTATAAATTTCTCTCTAAGCACTGCTTTAGGTACATGACAGAAATATTGAGATGTTGCATTTTCATTTTTATTCAGTTCAAAATGTTTTCTAATTTTTAAAATTTTTCTTTAGACTTTTTTTTAACCATGGATTATTTAGAAGTGTGCTATTAATTTCTAAGTGTGCAAATATTCTTTGTTTTATTTTTATAATAAGTTTCTAGTTTAATTCAGTTATGATCTGAGGACATACTTTGTGTTATTCAAGTTTGTTAAGATTTGTTTTATGACTCAGGGTATTTTCTATCTGGTTAATGTTCCATGTGACTTGAAAATTTTGGATGTAGTTCTATACATACTAGATCCAGTTGGTTGATGGTGTTATTCAGTTCTATATCCTTGATGATTATCTGACTACTAGTCTATCTTCTACTGACAGAAGAGTACTGAATTGTTCAGATATAATTATGGATTTACCTATTTCTCATTTTAGTTTTGCCAGTTTTTGCTTAATGTATTTTTCAGCTCTGTTAGGTGCAGACACATTTAGAATTGTTATGTCTTCTTGGTGAATTAACCCTTTTATCATTATTTAATGTCTCTCTAGGTGAATGGTTTGGCTTTATTTTTCCATTTGTATATGGACTTCAAGAAAAATAGGGTTAGGGCATCATGGATTCTTCATTGTAGACTTAGTCTTGACTATATTCTCCTCTCTCTATAAAGGTAACTTGTAAAGGTCTTGACTCTTTTAATATTAGTTGAACCAATACCATCTGCTTGGCCATATTTTAAACATAGAAAAGTTAAATGAACTTGTCATTGGGAAAGTTTTAGTCTAGTGAAGTCACAGATATTTGCTAGAGCAAATGGGTTTCTGTTTTTTCTCTTAAACTATACGTAGGAATTATCTGTTTTTGAAAGGCATAATTTCAGTTTATGGATTCTGAGTGGATGAAGTCTCCTCCCAGGGTCCTTGTCCTAGGGTCTTCTCTGCTTTGGTTTTTCTCCATCTCTGATAGATAGGCACAGTTTCTAGGAGAGGTAAGATATTTATCCATGACATAGGTGGCTAAAGAAGATAAGCAGAGACCAAAAAAAGACTTGTGGCAGTAAGGGAAAACAAATCTTCAAAAAGATATTCCCCTTTCCCCAGCAGCCTGAAGTTTTGGTTATTCAGGCCACTGCGCTTCTGATAGACTAATGATTTGATGGGATGCGGCAAATACAATAATCTCCAGCCTGTTTCACTTAAGGTGAGGCTCTGCAGTGGAAATGACATGGTGCCAGTTGTCTCTGAAACTACCTTTCCTTGTTCCCAGTCTGCCTCTGAAGCAGGAAATGACCATTCTGGAGAGCAATGTGGAGAAGGAGCAAAAGGTTAGGAAGGCAGGAGAAAGGGCAAAATTCCCTGAAAACATTTTTCTTGCTTCTTTTTATATCTGTCAAATTAATTATGCTTCAACTGAAATAATAGATGGTCACCAAATTGAACACCACCCTGAAATCCATTCTCAGCATTAAACTACCATAGATTAACTGCTTAAGTTGCGAGCTTTAGTTTATAGCATCAGCATAGCCCTTGAATGAATTATGGACTTGTATTCACTCCAGAACAATCTAGTATCTGCCACATAACAGAAAATGCCATTTATTGCAATTTGTGCAAACTATAAATCAATACATTATTACTTAGAGGCATGTAAGCTGTGGCTATACTGCATACTCCTGTATTTACTAATGGTGTGTGCATGTTGGGTGTTGGGGGAGGAATAGACAGAGATTTTTTTTTAGTATCCATTTGAGTACTTGTGAAAATTCCCAGGAGAGTTGCTGGGTGGTTGCTGTCTCCTTATGTTGCAAAGTGGCATCTCTGTCCATGTGTTCCTCTGGGTCTCAAACAGATACTGACCGGTCTCAAATAATCAACTTTTGAATGTTGTTTTAAATTGGAAGAATTAATCGAGCACAATTTAGAAGGTATTAGAATCTTCTTGCAGAGGTTCCAACACTGGATGTACACTGAAATCACCTAAGAAGTGGGGGAGACTTTCAAAAAATATTGACGCTTGTGCCAAACCCCAAACCATTCTAATCAAAACTTTCAGGTGACAGCCAGACACCAGAATTTTTAAAAAGTCATCCAGATAATTGTAACGTGCAGCTCAGGTGAATTACCATTGCTATACAGAATAGGAAGAAAACAGAAAATGTACAGAGAGGATAGTTGTGGGCTGTAACTTTCTCAAATCAGAGTGGAAATGCATCCTAGGAATTTCAGATACCAGTAAGTCCATGGGATGCTGCTTAGAATGTTTTTGAGCATGCTCTGAGGGAAAAAAATAAAATAAAATAAATTGTACCTGACACAAAGAAAGTGCTTAATAAATCCTTATCCTCCCCCCTTAAAAATACAAACTAAAAGGGACCTGATATGTGTCAATAAGCATGTATCAGCCTTCCATAAAACTTTGTCCCTCTGTCTAGGTTCTTCGTGCTATGGTTCCTGACTCTTCCACATCATGGCACACTGAGGAAAGAATATTTTAACTGCACACTTGAGTGAACAGCCGAAGCTGCTCCTCAGTTGCCCTAAAGTCTGAGGGCTCAATATCTGGTGGGAAACTGATCTGACTTCTTGTCCTCGGAAGACTGGGAAGTTTGCAGGAGTTGCTGGGTATTTCTTGACTAATGTGTGCCTCTTGAGATTGTTTTCAGTTTATGCACAGCACACCAAGAGACATGACGCCACCAAGATGGCTTCCACATCGTAAGGTATAATAATAAAAAGAGCTATAGTTTGTCAAGTGACTATCAAGTGCTATCTACTGTGTTAAAGTGCTTAGCGTACATCAGCTCCTTTTATTCGTCTTACCACCTTGTAAGGTAGGCATATTTATTCCCATTTCCCATTCACCAGATAAGGAACCTGAGATACAAGGAGATAAGTGATTTGCTGCAACCATACTCCTAATCATGATTCTGTGCCACCTCAAGGTATCTCGGCATCTCCCTTCCATTCACTCTCCATCTCTAGTCAGTCCTGCCTGGATTTGCCAGTGGCAGAGCCTTGTGAGGAGTATTCCTCCCCAGCTTTAGCTACCTGGAACCCTCCTCCTTTTCATTAGAAATTCAGATCCTGCCTTCTATGTGTGACCTTCCCTGACCACCTGATTGGTTTCCTTTACCTTGGGCCTTGGAATCCTGTAGCATTTATAATCTTCTCTGTTGGGCTGACACTTTCTGTTCCATGTGGTCAGTACCTTTGTGTGTGTGAGCACACACTCGTGTGTGTGTAGGTGTGCGTGTTTCATTTTCCCAAAGGGCCTATAACTATCGTGACAGCAGGTCTGTGTCTCACACATCTGTGTTTCTCCATGGATGCCTTAATTATGAACGGGCTCAGTAGATACTGGTAATCAATTGATTTTCTGGGGTTTTCAACAGTTTTTTTCCCTTGAGGAGTAGGATAAAACAGGGGTAAGCAACATAGTGTAGTGGAAAGGGTGATGGTTTGAGACAAGACAAACCTGGTTAGAGTTCTGGCTCTGCCATTTACCAGCTGTGTGTCAATAAGCAAGTCATGTATTTCCCGGATCCTCTGTTTTCTCATCTGCAAAATAGGCACAATAGTGTTACCTTGTTGAATAATCATGAGGATTAGAATAAAGTACATAAAATATCTAACTCAGTGCCTGAAACTTATCCTTAGGAAGTGGTAGCTTTTTAATAATTATTATTGCATATCAAAATTGGTTGCTGTTAGAATTTTTTCTCATATAACTTTTGCAAGGAAAATGTCAGGATAGGTTCTGTTAAGGTGAGTTGTCTTTATATACTTTTATTTTATGTCTTGGTAGGGGAGGAATGTTGGGAGACCGGCAGGGGGCAGGAAGCAGAGCTGGTGAGTTAGAGGCATGCAGGGTTGGGTAAACTGTGGCCTTAGGGCCACATCTGGCCTTCTGGATCCTTGAGTGCAGCCTTTTGACTGAATCCAAATTTTACAGAACAAATCCTTTTATTAAAGGGATTTGTTCTGTGAAGTTTGGATTTGGTCGAGGGGCCACACTTGGGGGTCTGGAGGGCCATGTGTGGCCTTGAGGCCCGGGTGTATCATTAGGTGAGATCCACTCAGTCACAAAAACCCATCCTGGGCAGTCAGTTGGATGGAGTATAATAGCAAGAGCACTGGACAGGGAGTCAAGCCAGCTAGAATTACTGCCTGGCTCTGCTGCAAATCAGTTATGTGACTGTGAACAACAACCAAATCAAAGTATCAGACTGGATCCAGCCAGTTCAGAAACCTCTTTCCTCTGAAGTCTACCCAAAGGGGCTTACCTCCTCTGCTCTCAAAGACAACAAGAGAGACTCATTGAGGATGGATGAATCATTTCTGCCCACGGGACAATAGCTATACAAGGTTTGCTAGAGTTAACCTAAACAAAATTCTGTGTTTTGTCTCTCTGCTTCACATTCTTCTCACTTATCACTCATGACTGGAGTGACTGTCTAATGTATCATCCAAACCAAGACACTTTTGAGAGTGAAGGTGGATGCTACTGACAATAAACTGGGATTTTCTTGGGCTAACTGAGGTGTGTGGTCACACCGTCTCTGACACTTCATTGCCCTTCCTTATTGACCTGACTCCTCCATTAGACCGTGTCTTACTCACCTCTAGAGCCCCACCATCCTGTACAGGATCTAGGACACAGTGGGTACTCAATAGATGCTTGGTGAATGAAGGAACTGAAGAATGACTAATTGGGAACATATTGGGTGACCTTGAGCAAATTACTTAAGGTCTTTGTGCCTCTAGAAAATGAGCAGAAGACTGATGATCTCCAAGGCCCTTCTGTCTTGGAAGCCTGTGACTCTTCCCACTTCGGGCAGTGTCTGCCTCCCCCATCCCGTTGGATGACGGAGATGTGCTCTGTGAGCATGCAGGAAAGCCCTGGCCCTCAGCTGGAGCTGATGGTGAGAAGGTGTCAACGCCTGCCCTTGCTGGAGCCCTTGGAAGGATCTCTTCACATCTCTGGTAGTCCAAAAGGCAGAAAAGAGAATGAAATTAAGAAAACCATGTTTGTGCCTTTCTAATTTACGGTTAGTAAAAAAAAACATGAGGCACGGAGAAGAGGCTGAACGATGCCAAGGTTGCAGAATAAATTGAATAAAATTGGTGACCGGGATAGGAAGAGCCTCAGACGGCTATTTACTTAGGGAGCTCTTTCAACCTGAGCTGGAGATCTGAGCCCTGAGGAGTTCCTCAGCATAAGCAAAGGGCAGCATTTTTGTCAGCGGCAGCCCTTTCGTGGAACCATAACTGCAGTCATATTGAATCATGAACTAGATTAGCCACATTAGAGGTTTAGCTACAATATATTTTGAATTTAAAACACAGGCTGTGGCCGTGGTATCAAAACCTGTAATTTCTGATGCAAATGAATGGCATGAAAAATGGCCTCTGGCTACTGGGACAGACAGAAGAATATGTGAGTGAAATAACATGGCAGTTATGTCAAAATTGGAAGAATAACTGTATTCCAGAATAGTAAATTATTATCACGGCCTGACTAGTGGAGTAACCCATAAGGCAAGAGATTGTGTTTTTTGGTACCTGGATAAAATTACATTGTCAATTTTGTTTAGTCCCTCTTTAAAACCTGAACATTCATTTTTGAAAATATGTGTGGAACATAAGGTGACATTTGGAAAAAAGCATAATTTTCAAAGAATACTGATCCCATTAGTTCTTATATTACAGATGCCAATGAATTTAACTTTTATAGTGTTGCTAACACGTGGAAGGCATAAAATGGACATTCAGCTACCCAGGGTTTTCAACAACATCTCAGGGAAGTTACCTGAGCTTTATAAAATGTTTTGTGGGGCATACTATGGCATCGGGTTTCACGGGCATAAGGCCCATAAGAAGAGTAGGAATGAGAAATCTCTTGGTCCGAGGACCATTTATTATTGGCTGAATAACCTTATGTAACCTACATAATTGTACTGAACCTAACTTTCCTTATCTTTAGAATAGGGATAATCTTCCTCACAGGGTCTCATAAATATTAAAAATGATAATATGGGTAAAGCATTCAGTTGTACCCTTCATGTAGCTAGACACTCTATAAAGGACAGCTGGTATTATTATTATTTAACCTTCTCTTTATATGATATACATCTTTTAAAATTTGTATTTTTAGGATTGACTTAGAGGTTAAAGCAAATTTAGTGAGTTAAGCATTTTGTTTACATATTTAACATTTGCACATGTTTGAATTAACTCTGATTGTGTGTTGTTTTTGTGTCTAGTGAGTTAGCAACCCTTCTAAAGGTAGCACTTTTTAAAATGCTTAACAAATTAATCTGATGGAAAATACTGGTATATTTCATCTTCACTTATAAAATATCATTACTAAATATTAGTTATTAAAATATACAAAAATGTAACATTAAGGATTTTACCCTATGTTAGTTTTAATTAGTCATACACACAGATAAAATAAATAAATTTATTAATTTGGGAATTTGTGCACTTATCCCAGACAGCAACAAATTTAAAGTGGGAAATAATGTGGTTAAGAGCAGGGCTTTGGAATTAGATACAGCTGGGCTTGATTCTTGGCTCTTCTTCCTCCTAGTTGTATGTCCTTAAACTAAGCCTCTATGTGCCTCAGTTTCCTCACTTAGGACATTAAAGTAATGTCTATACCAAATTGTTGTAGAGATTAAACAAGGTAATGCATATAAATGCTTGGCATGGTGTCTGTCACATGGTACAGTCTACATAAATGGTGGCTGTTGTTAAAAATGTTATGCAGGGCCTGAAACCATAATTTGATCAGAAGGTGGAAATATTTACAGGGTTATTCCATACATGGAAATCATGTAAATATCCAAATTGTTCTTAAGAGGTGGTCACAAGAATGGATATAATTTCTGTGTAGACGGTGGAATCTTTTTGGCCATTTTTATGACTGGATGGGATTATTTACTTGGTGTTCCAATACATTTTTTAGCTCCTAAAAACCATGGCAGAAAGAAAAGAAATAGTGAACATTGTAAGTGATTATACTATATTTAGAAGAAGTGAGATAAGCTAGTTTTCTTTTTGTTTTGTTTTGTTTTTTAAGGAAAACTTACCATTTTGGCTACCAGGGTGAGGCCTTGGGTTAATGTTACAGGCAACCTCAGTTTGATGTAGCACGTTATAGTGTTCAAGGCATTTTTCACAACTGTTATTCCAGTAGGAAAGTGTGGGTATGATAAAGGAGTAAAACTGGTATTGGTAAATGTAAGGAAAGCTAGTAAAAAATGTTATGGTCTGAGTGAATGTTTTTGTAGACCAATATATGTATATAGATATGGTTTGCCAACTGAGGATTTGAAAATGGTATATTTTGTCATCCAATAATTTTGGTTGTGGGTCCCTTATTTCTTTTGTTAGGAAGCCTCAGATGCAACAATTTGCACTGAGTTTCCCCCATGGTGAATATAATGCATTACCATAATTCAAGTCATATTCGGTTGACTCTGTGGTTTTAGGGAGCCCATACATTTCAAATTTATTTCCAAGGTCATGAAGCCATCCCCTATGGCAAGTGCAAAATGCCTTTGATGTGGTGGGCACAACATCTGTGCAGACAGACACACTTAATTTATGCAGCACTTTGATTTCACATTTTGGTTGAGAGGTAAGATCTTTTGAACCCGTTAAGTCACATTAAACAATTAGGAAAATGGGCTTTGGCAGTGGGGAGATGGCATCCTGGCTATAAAGTTTGTCCTGGAATACCTGGCAAGGAAAAAGGACTCCTACACTGTCGTTGTTGCCGTCACTTCTGTTTATATGCCGCCAATAACTCAGAATCAGGTCCTGAGATGCAGCATAATCAGTACTGACCTGCATAGCTCCTAAATCTGCCTCTCCTCCTGATTTCCCCAGTTCAATGAGGAGCACCAATATCCTCCCAGGTGATTATGCCAGACCCCTAGTGTCATTCTTAAGTGATTTTCCTTCTTCACCTCCATATCCAATTGATTACCAAGACTATTCCTAAAGTTACTCAAATTTGTCCATCACTGCTTATCCTCATCTGTCACTTGGATAATCACCATAGTCTCTCAGATTTCCTTCTTGACTTCAAGGCTTGTTTTATTCCTATCTTTCTCTATTCTGTAGCCATGATGATATGTTTAAGCCACTTCCCTTGTTAAAGTATTTTAATGGTTTCCTGCTGCTGCCTGGATAAAATGATCTAACTTCTTTTATCTGGCCCCAAAGACTCTTCCCAGAGCTCAGAGATCCCCCTGTGTAGCACTCTCTACTTTGCATTCTGAGTCTATGCTGTTCTTTTTGAACGGAACACACTCTTCAGCTCCCTGCCTTGGCTAAATCCCATCCCTCTTTCAGGGCTCAACTGAGATGTAATTATCACTGGAAAGCCTTCCCTGACTGGAACCCTGAGCGCCAAGTCAGGGCTGAGTTACTGGGTCCTTCCATGCAGGCTGCATTCACTTCCTGCATTGGACTGCTCATGGTGTATTCCATTTCCTGTTTCTTCGTCCACATCTGCTGGCTGTAAACTCCTCCAAGCAGGGATTAGTTCCAGTACCAGCAGAGTGGCACATTTTCAGAGTTCAGAAAATATCTGTTAATAAATATATGATTTTAAATCTCCCACCCTCTCTTCCTACAACTAAATACCAGACCTTGATGTAGATTTATCTATACATCTGAGTCTGTGTTGGGACCCTTTATAGCCCATTTCTATAAAGGGCCTTTTATAGAAATGTCACTGGAAAGTTAGAGGGTTTTTTTTTTTGGTATAATAAAATATTATTAAAAGCCATCAGAGCATGAAATTCCATATCTGGTCTGTGGGTAGTGGAAGTGGAGCAGGACTGATCTACAGCTTCTTGTAGAGAGTTAGCAAGTGAAAAGAGGTGCTGGGAACTCAAGCACAGTGGAAAGGATGTTTTATGCGCACATCCCTTTCCTCTTCCCAGTTTACAGATCTTTTCTGAGTTGTGGTATTTAGTTGGGTGTTAAGAGAATTCATTTGTCATGTATACAAGTAGTTTTTAAGTGCTGTCCTTTATGCAAGGCTGGGTAGGCACCACTGGAACTATAAAAGAAGATGGTTCCTGTTTAAAAAATCTTGGAAGGTTGGGAAGATGAGATTTGAAGTATCAATTAGAAAGAGTCAAAGCGGGATTTATTCGGATGGTTGTGACAATAGAGGTGGGGAGTGCTGAAGGGAGGAGGTGCTGCTTGGTGAAGGGGCAAGAGGATTGCACATTTCTCAGCCAGTGCTCCCCCACTGCCCTCTATAAAATGGAAGCAAGTGGGCCCTGGAAGAAGCATGGTTTGGAATGATGTGAATTTGTGACTCTGTCATTTCCTTAAGCAAAGCTGTAGGACATTGGGGAAGCTGCTTAATCACGCTGATCCTAAATTTTCCTATTAAAAAATGGGGATAAGCTATACTTCATTAGGTTAGCATTGTATAAAACCATGAGAGTTAACATGACTCAGGCAAAATCATCTCATATTATGACAATTTATTTAAACGTCAGGGCTCCCAGTAGACAGGAATTATTACATGCCTAGGGGTTAGAGGAAAATCTTACAGGAAAGCCAAGTTTTAAAAGGAAGATTCAAGTATGCATTACGTTTTGCTCAGGATCCAGAAGGTAACATTGTGTATAAAAAAGGTAAGCAGGATGGAGTGATCACATAAGGAGCCTAAGAGAGGTTTTCTGGGTGCAACCAGGCATATGATGGCTAGGGCAGATGCCAAGTCAGGCACCACGGGGGCTGTCCAGGAATCTAGGAAGAGAGTGGGTTCATGTATTGTGTACTACCTACTCTCGTAAGCAAAATTCTAAGATGACCCCCATTGCCCATGCCCTTGTACAATCCCATCCCCTTGAGTGTGGGTGGGACTTGCAAATATGATGGGGTTTCTTTATCATAATTATATCATGTTATGTGGTAAAAGGGATTTTACAGGTATGATTAAGGTCACCTAATCAGTTGACTTTGAATTGATCAGAGGGAGAATATCCTGGGTGGGTCTGACCTAACCAGCTGGGCCCTTAAAGAGACAAGAGGTAACAGTAGAATCTTTCCTGCTGGTCTTGAAGATGCAGGTTCCCATGTTTTGAGATCAGGGGCCTACATGGCAAGGACCTAAGAATGGTTCCTGGCCAATAGCCAGCAACAAAATGGGGGCCTTGGTCATACAATTACAAACAAATGAACTCTTTCAACAATGAGTGAGCTTGGAAGGGATCCTGAGTCCCAGATGAAAACACAGCCCTGGAAAACATTTTGATTTCAGCCTAGTGAGACCCTAAAGCCCTGGCCAACTCATACCCAGACTCTTGACCCAAGGAATCTGTGAGATAATAAATCTGTACTGTTTTTAGCTACTAAGTTTGTGGCGATTTGTTCTATGGGAATAGAAAACTAATACACTCATTCTTTCTTGTCTACCCCAGGCAGAACATCCTTTTGACTCTGCAGCCTTCTGGTCACTCCTTAGTTAGAGCCCCAGTCACATTATTTTGTAATGTTGGTTTACAGCTCTTTCTTTCTAGGATGTGAACTGTTTATAAGAAGCTAGGTGTAGTAGAGAAAACTTGACCTTTGGAATCAATGTGACATATATTCTATAGGATCCATCAATTAATAGTTGTATGAATTTTGGCAGTCTGTTCAACCTTTCCAAACATCAGTCCTTATTTGAAGAATGTCAATAACACAAGTAGACCAGTGGTTCTCAACTGTGGGTAATTTTGCACTCCCCAGGGCTAACTTTGGTAATCCTGGAGACATTTTTGATTGTCTGAACTGGGTCTAAGGGGGTGCTACTTGCATCTATTAGGTAGAAACCATGGATGCTGCTAAATATCCTATAATTCCAGGATATCTACCTATTACATAGATTTATCTGTCCCAAAGTGTCCATGAGACCAAGGTTGAGAAATCCTTTACTAGACTAATAAAATTATTATGAAGAACGTGAAATGACTTTCATCATGTTTCATATTTTGGAGAAGGGTTGTAACTCCCTTATGAGGGGACTCTAAGTTATTGTGGGGGTACTTTTATAAACTAAACATGTGCTTTCCTTGCCCCCACAATATTCTGAATTTTTCTTCTTATTTTTTTCTCACTCACCCAAAATCATTGCATGCATTAAGAGATGTTACTAATGAGAATTTCCTGTGCAGGAAATACTTTGAGAATCACTGGCTCTAAAACATAATCAGTACTGAATGATTCCCTTTCCCATTCTTGGTTTTATGATTTTGTCTAATCTTTAACACCTACCTGAGTGCCTAACATATATCAGGAATTTCCTAATGCTTACTAAATATCTGAATAGATGAATGTTCTTCTTTTAAAATAATATTTTTTGTAATTTATTACTTCTGTAGCATTTTGCTTCTGTTATGTAGTATTTTGATAATTTAACATTATGATAAAAATGTAAAGAGAATGAAATTGTAATTGGAAACTGTATTATGTTGGGCCATTGTTTTAATGTTATTGAGCCTTCTCTAAAGGAGGCATAATAACCTCTATCTCATAGTGTTGAAGGGATAAAAGGAAAGCTGGTAAGCTACTCCCATCTTTCAAGACTCAGCTCAAATCCCAGGTCTTTTGGAAGGCTTTGGTAACTTTCTTGGTAACCATACTGTTCTCCTAAAGAAATTTTGTTCCTGTGTCAATTATTGCACATACCACATTGTGCTATAAATGTTTGTTTAACCTTCTGTTTCCTCCACTTGAGACATTTAAGGGTCTTTGTTTAATCAAACTTTTTTATTTTAAGATCATTGTAAATTTGAATGTTGTTATAAGAAATAATACAGACAGACCCCATGTGCCTTCTACCCATTTCTTTCAAAGGTATAATTCTATCTTGCAAAACTATAAGGTGTGAAATTTAGTTTGATGTTCATTCTTTTGGTTTTTGCCTATGAATTTCACTTCACCATTTGTTGAAAAGATTGTATTTCCTCCTTTGAATTCCTTTTGCACCTTTGCCAAAAATCAGTTGGTCATATTTGTATAGGTTTATTTCTGGGTTCTCTATTCATATAGAGACATATAGTGATATGTCCACCCCTCTGCCAATACCACAGAGTCTTGATTGCTCTTATTGTATAATGTTTTCAAATCAGATAGAATGACTCATCCTAATTTGTTCTTCTTTTTCAAAATTGTTTTAATCATTCTAATTCCTTTGACTTTCTGTATAAATCATATAGAATAATTCTGTTTATGTTTATAAAATATCTTGCTATGATAGTGATAGGAATTGCATGCATCTTCAGGGGGGAATGTGTCTTTACATTGTTGAGTCTTCCAATACATGGTTGTATCTCCATTTACTTACATTTTCCTTGTTTTGTTTCACTAATATTTTATAGTTTTCAGCATACAAGTCCTATACATGTTTTGATAGATTTACACCTAATTATTTTTTTATTTTTTAAGCAATTATAAATGGTATTGTATTTTTAGTTTTGATTTTTATGTGTTCATTGCTAATGTATAAAAATAAACTAATTTTTGTATGTTTATCTTATATCCTGCCACATTATTAAAATAATATTAATTATAGGAATTTTTTAAAAAATAGAATCCTTGGGGGTGTCTATGTAGACAATTATGCCATCTGGAAATAGGAGCAGTATTATTTTTTCTCTTCTAATCTGGATGCATTTTATTACCTTTTCCTTTCTCATTGCACTGGCTATGACTTATAGGATTATGAATAAGACCAATGACAACAAATACTCTTGCCTGTTTCTTATCTTAGAGAAAAGATGTTCTGCAGTGAGCAGGTATAAGTAAACCCACCCCCAAAGGCTGAAGGAGGTAAGAGGCCAAAGAAAGAGGCTAAAAAAATCCAGTTTCTCAGAAAGAAATATTTCATAGGGACTTATGAACAGAGGTGATGTCTTAGGTTACATCTTGGGAGATGATGGATCCCCACACCTGCCCTGCAAAAAGTTTTCTTTATATACAGCAAGGTTTTAGGGTAAAAATATGTGCAGCTGGTCATCTCAGACTTTCTTGCCAAAACTCGTGATCACTGGGAGGTCAGATAAGCATCTTTATGAGAGATTATCTATGCTATAGGCGTTGTTTAAAGACCTTACTGCAGAACACTTTGGTATATAGGAATCAAACATGGGTCATCATGGTGGTTTTGCTTCAAGATGGTATCACTCTTGCCATGCAACATGCTGTGTTCCTGCAGAAAGCATTTAGTGTATCACCATTAAGTATGGTGTTAGCTGTATGTTTTTTGTAGATGCAGTTCATGAAGTTGAGAAAGTTCCCTTCTATTTGCATTTTTCTGAGAGTTTTTACCTGAATGAGTGTTGAATTTTGTCAAATGCTTTTTCTGCATGATTGAAAGTCATATGACTTTTCCTCTTTAGCCTATTATTAATAATATGGAGGATGATATTGTTTGATTTTCAAATATGTAACTAGCCTTGTATTCCAGAATAAGCCCCACTTGGTAGGAGTGTATAATTATTTTTATATATTGCTGAATTCTATTTGCTAATATTTTGTTAAGAAGTTTTACATCTATATTCATTAGTAATATTTTTACTGGCTTTGGTATCAAGATAATACTAACTTCATAAGAGGAGTTGGAAAGTGTTCTCTCCTCTTCTGTTTTCTGGAAGAGATCGTGTTGAATTTTGTTAAGCTATCTTTAAATATTTGGTAGAATATTTCAGTGAAACTATCTAGGCCTGAATATTTATTTTGTTGAATTTTTAAAATTATTAATTGATTTTTTAGTAGTTATAGGGCTATTCAAATTATTTATTTCATGTTGGATGAGCTCTGGGTGTTTGTATTTTTCAGTGAATTGAATTGAGGAACTCAACACCACCATCAACCAACAGGACCTAATCAACATTTATGGAATACTCCACCCAACACCAACACAACACACATTCTTTTCCAGTGTCCATGAATAATTTGTCCTAAACCATAAAACAAATCTCAGCAAATACAGAAGAATTGAAATCATAGAGAGTGTGATTCCAATCACAATGGAATCAAACTAGAATTTTATCTAAATTGTCATTTATGTATTTAGAATTGTTCATTGTATTCCCATGTTATCCATTTGATGTCTGTGGTGTTTGCAATGAAATTCCCCCTTTTCATTCATTATATGGCTAATTTGCATTTATCTCTTTCTTTCTCTGTCAGTGTTGCTAGAAGTTTAAGAATTTTATTGGTCTTTTTGAAGAAGCATCTTTCTGTTTAATTTATTTTACTCTTGTTTTTCTATTTTCAATTTCATTGATTTCTGCTTTTTACTATTTCCTTCCTTCTACTTGCTTTGGGTTTATTTTGGTCTTTTTCTGCTAGGTTCTTTGGGTTGGGACCTTAGTTTATTGATTTGTGATGTTTCCTTTTTTCCTGAAGTATGCATTTAGTCCTATAAAATTATTTTCAGCACTGCTTTTACTGTGTTCCACAAAGTTTGATATGTTGTATTTTTATTTCCATTCAGTCCAGTGCATTTTACAATTTCCCTTGAGACTAATTCTTTGACCTATAGATTATTTATTTTATTTTATTTTTTATTTTAAAAGTTTTTATTATTTTTTAAATTTTAGGATATTACAGGGATACAAACTCTTTGGTCACATAAATTGCCTTTGCATCTCCCGAGTCAAAGCTACAAGCGTGCCCATCTCCCAGACAGCGTGCACCGTTGTGAATTTACCCATCCCCTCCTCCCCCGCCCCGCTACCTGCCCACCACTTGATGAATGTTACCTCCCATATGTGCACATACGTGTTGATTGCTTGGTACCAATTTAATGGTGAGTACGTGTGCTGTTTGTTTTTCCATTCTTGTGATACTTCACTTAGAAGAATGGGCTCCAGTTTGACCTGAGGATTATTTAGAAGTGTGTTGTTTAGTTTCCAAATGTTTGGAAGTTTCCTTATTATCTTTCTATTATTGATTTCTAGTTTGAGTCCATTGTGATTGGAATCACACTCTATGATTTCAATTCTTTTATATTTGCTGAGATTTGTTTTATGGTTTAGGACAAATTATTCATGGACACTGGAAAAGAATGTGTGTTGTGTTGGTGTTGGGTGGAGTATTCCATAAATGTTGATTAGATCCTGTTGGTTGATGGTGGTGTTGAGTTCCTCAATATCCTTGATGATTTTCTCTTTAGCTGTTCTATCAATTGCTGAGAGAGGGGTTTTGAAGTGTTTAGCTATAATTGTGGATTTATCTATTTCTCCTTTCAGGTCTATCAGTTTTGCCTCACAGTTTTTTTGATCACTGATGTTTGGCACATAACCATTTAGGACTGATATATCTTCATGGTAGTTTAACCCTTTTATCATCATATAATGTTCCTCTCTGTCTCTGGTAATTTTCTTGGTCTGAAGTCTTCTTTATCTGACTATACTTTATGCCTGCTTTCTTTTAACTAATATGTGCATGACATATCTTTCTCCATCCTTTTGTTTAACTTGTGTGTCTTGTTGTATTTGAATTGAGTTTCTTATAGACAGCATAAATTTGGGCCATGTTTCTAAATCTACTGTATGAATCTCTGTCTTGTAATTGATATATTCATGCTATTACACTTAATTGAAATATTGCTATGTTAAGACTTAAGCCTGTTATTTTATGTTTTTTTCTTTGTTTTCTCTGCTTTTCCTTTCTCTGGTTTCTTTGCCTTCCTGTGGTTTATTTGCACATTTTTTAGAATGCCATTTTGATTTATCTATAGTATTTTTGAGTGTATATCTTGTCTTTCAGAGTCATCTTGTATTTGTTTTATATGTGATGTCTAGGATTTTTGACTGTACTTAGTAGGAGAAATAGGAAAAAGTATATGTATTACATCTTCCTGACAGCAGAAATTAATGGTCATTTTTATTATTTATCTTTCAACTCCCAGCACCTACAGGTGGTGTTTATGAGTATTGAAAGAGACAATGATGGAGAAATTATTGTTAAACTCTAAGGCAGAAAACGAATGTAAAAAATTATATTTCCACCATTTTAGTTTTTTATTATTACAGAAACTAGGAAAATATCTACTTATTAAGAAAAATAGTAGATTTTAAGGTTGTTTTTATTATGTTTCTGTATTTGATTTGGTGTTTACTCCAGCATAGTGAAATAGTCATGATAGGGGTGGCACAAAAAGAAACAAATGCCCATTGACATAGATGAGCTAATGCCAACAAGACCAATATCCACTTCAACCTGCCTGGTAAACAGGAAGTACTGCGAAAAATATGCTTAAGTGAGCCTGCTTTCTTTTGAATTAAAGTAAGCAGATTATTGTTTTTGTATTAATGTAGATCAATTTCAAATCTGTCAGAGACAAGTTTATTGTGAAGAAAGTATGGCACAGTGGAGTGGGTAGTCATATGACCCAGGAGCTGCTTTCACATGTCAGTATGTCTCATATGAGCTGAGAAAACTATTGAGAATTGCTACTCTATCTTGAAAAGAAACAGAGCAAATTTCATTTAATGGAGTAATTAATACTTACCTGAATGATTGTTTGTAAAGCAAATTTTGTTAAGATGAATTGCACTTTCCCATTTGGATCCATTATATATTTAGAGATAAACCTGCAGCAAATATAGTAGTCACATCGCAACCTAAAAGTCACTTGCTCTGTGAATCCTTCTTTGACTATATATTGCACATCCATTTTTTATAATAGTCATCCTACAGAATCCAAAGAAATATTCAGTTCTGTGGTCTTGTTCTAATCCAAGTTAAATATTCTCTTTGAAAACCTGAGCATTTGTTTTCATGAAATTCGTTTTCTTTTTGTAGTGCTTCCTTGACAAGATGATATCCTTGAATTGAATTATTTGAAGTGATGTCAAATGATTTTATGTTCTTAAATATTTTGGTTCAATATTGGTGTCTTTATTTTTTCTGGTGTTTCTATTGTTCATAGTACCACTTAAGACCAGTATCTTCCTTCAGTTCTTTCTTGCCTTTTATTGTCCATGTCTTCTACCTCCCTTCTCCTTGGTAAATTACTGGGCTTCTTTCTGGAAAATTCATGACCCTGTTTTTTTTTTTTTGACATACCCTACATTTTGGCAATAAAAAATGGGCCTTTGTTATAAGGAAAGTATCATAGGCTTATTGATTATCACCCTTTCCTGAAGGTGCAGCCTTGGATCGTCTTCTTTGCTTCAGTGAAATTAGCTACATGGTGGTCATGATTCAGAGCATGGGGCAGTCATATAAATCAGGCAGCGTGAAGTAAGTGCAGCCATAGTCTGAGGTTAATACTTCAGCTCATATGACTTGTCACATAGTCAACTAGCCAATTACTATTACTCTCCCTGCCTCAAATTTTCTTTCACACCTTGTTCATTTAGCTTAAATGTCACCTTCATAGGGAAGCCATTGCCTGCATTAGGTAACTTTTCTTCTATGTGCTCATAGCATTTGTTATTTCATTTTTTCAACCTCTAAATATTTATCGTGTACATATTATGTGCTAGGAATGACTCTAAGCTCTGTACACCCTGGCACTTTGTGTGTCTTTCTGTTAAAAATTATTCAAATTCTTATTTACCTAACATCTATTGAGCACCTGCTATTTGGCAGGTTCTTTGCTACGTACATTCCCGTGCATTGTAGGCACTTTTACTTTTGGTTGCTTCTTAACCCCTGGAGGGCAGGAATAGTGTTTCTTTTTTTTTCACTTTTGATGACCTCATACCTAGAATAGTGTTTGGCACATTGCAAGTGCTCTGAATATATTTGTTGAATGAGTGAATGAGTGGATGAAAAGCAGGCAGGACTGACTTTGGTGATAGAGAAAGGACTGCGTGTCATTGCACATGAAAGGGTAAGGTTGTCTCTGGCTGTGGTATCTGTGACTCAGTTGATTCCACCACAAGCAGTGCAGCCAAATTGACTCTCCCCAGGCATAGAGATGTTTTCCCTCAATCAGATTATGTGCCATTTACCATATACTGCTCAAGCCAAAGTATGCTCCCCTGATGAGCATGACATTTTATTTGCATGCACATAAGCAAGTTCATAGTGTTTAATTTGAAAGTGCAACCCCACTAAGAATGCATTTGTTTGGATTTATTTAGAAGCTTTGTTTGGTTGGGCACATGGGGGTGATCTAGGACATGGAAGCCTGGAAAAGCTGATGTAAGCTGGTTCTCCCTTGAAGAAGGCATTTGGGATGAAGAAATGAGACCTTTAATCACCCTCTGACCTCTTTTTGGTTTTGTTCCAGGACATTCCATACGTAGAAACTTCCAGTCGCCTCAGTTCTTTTGTCTTCATTTAATATGCCTTTGGTGTTTGAGATGTTTAGGTGCAGTATGCTTGAGGGGAATTTTCTGGTGGTAGGAAGGGGATGCTTGTGGGGAGTTTGCAAGGACTGACCTTCCCAGATTACTAACAGTTAAGGAATAACTGCCACATCCCTGCAGATGAACTTTAGCTATTACCAATCCATCAAGGTGACTTTATGCTGCCTCAAGGAACTGGGCTAATTTTTTTCCTGATTTTCTCAAAAATGTTGTAAGTGTTGTACATGGAGCAAGAGGTTCAGTTTTGCTTTGAAGCAGAGTTGCCTCTATACAGACAGTGAGGCAGCCCACCCTTGGTTTGTTGGGTTACAAATATTCCCTTTGTTGGGGGAAGTATTAACCATAAAAAAGAAGAAGTTAATTTTTGCTTCTCATATCCAACTACTTTGCATGGTGTTTCTATTTAATGAATGGGTATGGGTATATACCTACCTCCCTGCCTTCATATATAGAGATACTTAACAGAGGTAATGAAATGGGAAACCCAAAGCAAATACCAGTGGGAAGGAAATGGTTAGTTTAATAGTCCCAAGCATCATCCAAATATTGCCTTCATTTTAAGGCAGACAGCAAAGAAGGCAGCCTTCTTCTCCTTGAGGATATCTGTTTATTTTGCAATTAACCAGAAAGAAGAGAATTTTTCTGAAGTTTTTTGATTGAGGGCTCATTTAAATGGAAGCTACTGCTTTCAGGATTAAGAGCATTACAAAGAAATTTCTCATAGGTTTTAGTTCTATTAAGTTTGTAATGGCTTATATTTACACCAAAGATTAACCCATACCCCTGTAGGTTTGTACTGTTTTCTTTGTACTGTTTCCTTTCCAGCTTCATTGTCACATAGGAACACCTGAATTCAACCACAATATTGGGGGAGAAAACAGATATATTCACATATACCCATAGACCCTTGAGAATGTTTTTCTTCTTTTATTACTCTTAAAAGTGATTTATAACCAAACCAAGGAAAACCTCAAGTTACTGGTGTGGTGAGAGTTATTATTACTACCTAAAGTCAAGCAGATTGGAAAGATTATATTTGGTTCTAAGGTTCATTCACTCACTGTGGTTTGGAAAAAACCTTAAACTTGAATTTTTTCTCTCCCTCCCCCACTTAAGCCAGCATCTTATATTTACTCTCATCTGTAGGAGGTCAGGTCATTTCAGTAGAGCTTTTGGTTTATTATTTTGTAGTCTACTTAGATGTTTTAAGATTGACTTACATAACTTGAAGTGCCATGTCTCCACAGTTTTCTGACTTTTCTCACCCTGTGACTGAGATGCATATATATATATATTTTTTAATTTATTTTTTTAATTTCAGAATATCATGGGGGTACAACACTTTGGCCATACACATTGCCCCTGTTCTGCCCGTGTCAGAGCCACAATCGTGGTCGTCTCCCAAACTGTGCTCCCCGCATCCATTCAGTGAGAGTTTTTCCCATCCCCTCCACCCCCCTCCCGCCTGCCCGCCCCCTGATGAATATTATTGCCCTGTGTGATGTAAGTGTTCATCAGTTAGTGCCAGTTTGATGGTGAGTACCAGTGGTGCTTGTTTTTCCAATCCTGTGACACTTCGCTTCGAAGAATGGGTTCTAGCTCCAACCAGGATAATACCAGATGTGTTAATTCACTGTTGTTCCTTATTGCTGAGTAATACTCCATGGTATGCATATACCACATTTTATTGATCCACTCGTGTATTGATGGGCATCTTGGTTGTTTCCACAACTTTGCAATTGTGAATTGTGCTGCTATGAACATTCGAGAGCAGATGTCTTTATTATAAAATGTCTTTTTTTCTTTTGGATAAATACCCAGTAGTGGGATTGCTGGGTCAAATGGTAATTCTACTTTTAATTCTTTGAGGTATCTCCATATTCTTTTCCATAGAGGTTGTACTAATTTGCAGTCCCACCAGCAGTGTATGAGTGTTCCTATCTGTCCACATCCCCGAGGTGCATATATTTTGATATGAAATTACTCTGTTATATCCAGTGCTTGTCTCTCAGGAAATGTGAATAAAGTTGGTCAATCACATTTACTATTTAGATGACAGTCATAATATCTTACTTTTGTATGGTATTCTAGTTTGCAAGGTACTTTCACATAATTAAATCATTTGATCCTTAAAGCAGTTTTTTTGAAGTTAGCAAGGAGGATAATATTATCTGCTTTTTATTATAGAGGAAACAGGTTCAGAGGGGTTAAATGGCTTGTCTGAGGTTACATGATTAGTAAGAGGAATAACCAGAATTAGAAAGTGTGGGTCCTCTGTCCACAGCTGCCCACTAAACTGCAGTGCCCCTCAACTCTGCTTTAGACTGGAACCCAAGGAACAAGGTGATTTTCTCTTAATTAACTAAATAAAAAAAGGTTCTTATTGCATAACGTTGAAGACAAAGTATGCACTTTTGAAACTATCCCAAAAATGCTTGTAAAACAACAAAACAGCAAGTGGCTATGAATAGGGTCCTTTTTAAAGGACACAGCTTTTGGTAGTATTAATGAGGAAGCATTTAGTGTAAAAGCAAGTTTGAAAATGTGTATTGCCTGTGCATGTTGTGTTTATTTGAGTCCTCTGAGAAGCAGACACCAAGGCAGGATTAGACATAGAAGAGATTTGTCAGGGAAATTCCTGCAAGGGGAAAGGGGCAGGGAGCTGAAAAAGGTGGAGAGAGCCTTCAAAGCATGTGGCAGGTCTGACCCCTGGGAGAAAGGGAAGGTAGATGGGATTGTAGGAAGAGTCTCAGACTGCAGTTCTGTTCTAAGAAAGTTTGCAGCCAGGCTGACAGGGCGCCCTCCAGCCAAAATCCCCTGTAGAAGAGTCCTGCATCTCACAGGATGGGGTCTGTGTTGGTATCCTTGCTGGGTTCAGTCACTGGCTGGGAGTAGCCTGTGGAAGTGTGGCCTCAGCCAGAACATGGTGGTGGATTCAGAGCAGAGAAGCTTGGACCAGTCAGTAAATTATATTCCCCACAGCAGGAGATCTGAGGGGTGCATTGTTATGGCCACCAAATATGTGTCATGATGGCATTCATTTTCTACCTCTTCAAGAGTAAGGAGGAAACAAAAACAACAGCAAATATTCTTAGCAAAATGCAAAAACACTGGGAATAAAATTAGATGCTCAGTTATCACCACTAATAAACTGGGCTCTAATATAAGGGAAGTGCTAAAAGAATTCTGGAAGACTTAATTCAAAGGTTTTATTTGTAATCCTTTTTTGACAACCAAATTATGTGCTCTGTGAGATCAAGAATGAACTTTTTTTGACGAACTATTTTTGTATTTCCAACACAAGTGCAGTGCCTGATCCACAGTAAATGTTCAGTAAATTGTTGTTGAACAAATGAGTTATTAAAGTTAAAGGATGAAGAAAGGGACATATTGCTATTTCTGAATATTTTTCTTTTCTCCAGTATTTAAATGACTTCCAAGGGTGTTTCTTTATTAAGCTTATTAGCAATGAACTCTGTTAAGTTCCTGGAGTTGGGGTAAACTTGGGACTCCTAAGGAATCATTAAAGCCAACCCTCTCTGGTGTAAGAACCTTGGATCTGAGGACTGGAGTAGCAGACTTGGCCTTGCACAGTCCTTCACTCTGTAGGTTGGTCTACAGATAGGCAAGTTCATTTGTCTAAAGTGGATGCTTGCTTTTTCTTAGCCTTCTTGTTTAGGAGTCAAAGAAGTGCTAGAATGGCAAGCAAGGAGAGGGAGATGGAAACTGGATTCATAGATGAGACCTTTCCACGTTTGTAAAATCAATAGAAATTCAATACTTAAATAATTTATTTGTGAGTTTCAGGTTATGTCAAAGTATACTAGTGTGGCATTCCAGTGCATGTTTCTGTCAGTGAGACCCCTAATTCTCCAGGCCCTTTGAATTCCTTTGATTCTTCCTTTCTGTCATGTCCAACTAGTTATCAAGTACAGCGAATTCTTCTGTCATGTTCTCTATTAAGACCCTTTCTTTCACTTTAGGAAACATTACTTAAGTGCCTTGACTACTCTGAATATCCCTGGTGGGTTGCATCACTTTAAAGAGCTTCTGGCTATGTGTCTAGAAAGAAGTGTCATGTGCACTTGGGCTTCAGTCTCAGATCTGCCTCTTCCCAGCAGTGGGACTTTGATGAAGATCAGTTACCCTCTATTAACCTCAGTCATCTCTTCTGTAAGATGGGGATAACAGCACCTCCTCCAGGTATGGAGGTGAACATGAGGTGAGATAATACATGAAAGGCACCTATCATAGCAACGACAGCCTGATGGTGTCTCTTTGCTACCAGGGAGCCCAGGTAATAGCCCTGACACCACTGTCTGGTTAATCTTCTAAAATAATTATTTCATTCCCCTCTTCAAATCAACTTTGTCTAGATTGGCTGCTCTTTTTTCCAAATATCTCCAATGGGGTGTGGTCAAGGAACCCACAGAACAAATGCCAAGTTTATCAGTCTGCCATTTGGTATCCTTTACAAGCTTCTCGTTCCCTAATTTGCTAATGTTCTGCTCTATTATTTTTCTAAAATGGAGCTGGTTTACCCATGTTCCCTGCTATGCCCCACGAGGACACACCTCTGAAGCTCAGCACACCTTTCCTGCTCAATGTGCCTCCCTGATTCCTCCCACTGTATCATTTTCAAAGCCTAGTTCCACTGCTTGCAGTGTGACCCAGCATGCTTACTTTAACTCTCTGGGCTTCTCTTTCCTTATCTGCAAGAATGACTTTGAATAATACCTACCTCGTAGCATCGCAGAGAGAATTAAATGAGATAAGATATGTAAAGCTCATAGAGAAGTACCTGGCATAGATCAGCTGCTTACTAAATATTAACCACAGTTGCTGTGCCTGCCTTGCTCCTGACCTCCTCCACAGCAGGTTTTTGCAGTGGTGACCACCTATGGCCCCAAACCCTGATGGGATACCCAATATGTAAATATGTAGTTTTTCTATTGGCTTATACTGAAAGTACAACTTCTTATATGAATTCTAAATGATGTTAAAATTGGGTCCCCCAAAAGATGAAATATTATTATATTGGTCTGCCATCTATTTGAGAATTAGTAAAGCTTGCAAAAAATCTTGGTCTATCTTTTTAGGAAAATTTCCAGTCCCCTCAAATGAATTTTTTAATGTTTGAGGGCAGAGACAGTGTTTTTATGAGGGTCAAATACAGCAATTTTTGTTTTGAAGTACCATTTAAATACAGTAAAATTCACCCTTTTTAAGCATGCAATTTTCATGAATTTGGACAAATGTGTGTCATGTAACCACCACCACACCAAGAAATAGAATGCTCCCATCACCTGCCCCCTCCCCTAAATTCCTCCGTGGCCCATAATAGTCAGCCCCTCTCCACACACCTGGCCCCTGATAACCATGGATCTATTCTTTATCCTTACACTTTTGCCTTTTCCAGAATGTCATGTAAATGGAGTCATACAGTAGATAGCCTTTTGACTCTGGCTACTTTCACTTAGCATAATGCATTTGCGATTCATCCATGTCGTAGCACGTATCACTAGTTTACTCCTTTTTATTGCTGAATAGTATTCCATTGTATGGATTTAGCATAATTTGTTTGTCTACTCACCAGTTGAACGGCATTTCAGTTTTTTACATCTTGGGGCCATTATGAATAAAGCTGCTATGAACATTTATGGATTTGTTTGTGTGTAATCATAAGCTTTCACTTCACTTGTGTGAAAAACTAGGAAATTTGTATGGTAAGTGGTATATTTAACTGTGTAAGGAAATGCTAAGGCACTTTCCAGGCTGGCTTTGCCACTTTCCCCTTTTATCAGTAGGATATGAAAGTTTAGTTACTCTGCATCCTCGCTAGCACTTGGTATGAAGGCAGCACATAATAAGCACTGAATGTTTTTACAGTAATTTTTATCTGTGCTGCTTACATTAATTCTATTGCTCTTGCTATCCTCTCCTTCAACAATCTCTCTTTCAAATTCACTAACTTTTCAGTATGACTCAATTTCTCTCTGGAAACCAGAGCTCCTTTTCATTAAAAAAAAAATATCGGGTTTGGCAGTCGAAGAGGCCACATAGGTTTTATGCTTTATTAAAAGCAAAACTCAAAAACCAAACACAATAGGTTTTGTGTGTAGGGAGAAGAGATGGGAGCAGAGTATGGAGATTAATAATTTAATATCTTCAGTTTCTAGGGAGTGAAGAAATCCTCTGATATTAGTTCAGTTAAAATGGGACGCTATTTTAGCTCACTCTCCTCCCAGCTATATATTTCTCTGGTTGCCTGATTGGACCATTCGGTGTTTTCTGTGAGCAGGTTTTTGTCTGAAGTCCGCCAACTGCAGTGAGGGGAAGGACAGGCAAGAGAAGTAATGAGGCATTAACTAGGTGCTAACAAAGGGCTACAGTTAAGAAGAGAGAATGTGGAATTGTGATAATAAAGAACTTCTAAGTTCTTTATGGGAACTAAGAACTAACTAAGTAACTTTCATGGGAAACAGAATTTTCAAGAAGCCCTACACTGAAGAGGATGTTAAAAAAAGCAGCACTTCCTCTATAGGAGAGTTAATGCCAATCTGCTTGTGTGGAATGCAAAGACCAGCAGGAGAAAGCTCTGGTGATTTACCTGTAGTTATAGTTATGAGCTAAGCACAAACAAATTCATGGAAACCAGAGACAACTTCATTCAGAAGGGGTAATATCTTGGCCCAAGATATGAATAGAAAATTAAAAACAAAGCAAGAACAAAAATGAAAAGAAACACAAAATATCTTTTTTGTCTTTACTGTAAACTCCTTGAGTAATCATGAACAATTTTCACCAGGTTTTTGTCCTGCCAGTCACCCATCTGTGAAAAGATATGGGGAGTATTTGAGCAAAAGATGCGAAAAAAATGATTCTTTTTAAGACTATAATTATGGTCAATATGATTGGAATGGAAGAGGCCTCATGGACTAGCAGATAGGACTTCTGAACGGGGATGAGAGGACCCAGGTACTAGACTTGAATTGCTGCCAATTAATTCTGTGACCGCAGGAAACCACTTATTAATCTTCCTGAACATCAGTTTCCTTATGAATGAAATCAAGGTTATTTCAGTGGGTGACTTTTAAGATCCTTTTTAGCTTTAAGATCCCATTTTTCTAAAACGTAAAAAGAGTAAAAATGATCAATTATCTTTTTAAAATACCTTGCTATGGTTTTTGGGTAGAGAGGTGTAGTAATAGGTAGTCTAGTTTCCATAGCTTAAGGTGACATAGATCCACTGATGAGAACCGTTTCTTTAAATTGTTTTAAAATTCTGATGCATGTTTTATGAAAGTTTGAATTGTAAATATTTGCAATTATTTTTTAAAGCAATTTCAGGTCTTTATTGTTGACTGGGCAGATTAGCCAAGGAAAACCACAACACAACCATCTTGAGACTAACTGGAATGTTATGCTAAAACTGTTTTCCATTTTCATTACAACTGTCATAAGAAACGATGTACATAATAGCAATTTTAGTTTCTCCTGTTCCTCATTGCCTCATATGTTCTTTGAATTACAGGACTATGTGGTATTTCCCATATGCTCTGATTTGATTTACTGCTCTTTCCAGTTGGGTTTTTACTAACCTGTGAAGGAGGAGGGTGTTACAAGAAACTGAAACTCATGATGTGGGAAAGGTCAAAATAGTCCTGAATTCAAGGATGAAGAAGGAGTGTCAGACAGAGTTGCAGTAATTGCCTTTGCTCTCAGAGGCTTCTCTTTCCCTTTGTTTAGACAGTGGCTGCAGAGGCAAAAGTGTGGAGGGCAGCCTCACGAAGAGTAGAGGCCATCTTGTGAGTTGAGCCTCAGGGAATGGGACTTTGGTTAATCAGGTGGTGAGATTGAGACTCCCTTTAATTAGGAAAAGTAGCTTAATGCTAAGAAATAGGGTCTGTTATGCTGACATCACACACAGAGGTGTACCAAGATGGAAAGGGATACAAGGAGCAATTCACTTCCATTTAGGGAGTGCTTGAGGCTTAATGTTTATACCATGATATAACTGTTGAGTTGCAGGGATCAAATAAATTTTTACTTGCAACACATTGGATGTCATTTTGCTACAGGTAGACTGATCAAATCAACAGTTAATTAAATGATATATCTCAGGGGTGGGGAATCTTTTCATGTTGGAAGGCCACATTAATTTAGCTGTAATCAAATAAGGCCTCATTCAAGAAACCTCATTAGAAATACTTAAAAATGTACACTATTTTGTAGAATTCTAACTACTATGTACTTAATAATTTGAAAAAAAGGAAAACTATTTGTTAATTTTAAAGTTAACTAACCTTTTAATGACTTTGTTGTGTTTGCTTTTTGTTGGAAAGCGTTTGAATATTTGGTTGCAGCATGGAGGTCCACAGTTTCAGTTGATCCTCTACATGGGTATCAGTCATTCGTGACCTTAAGGGCATCTTGATTTGAGTTAGGTAGGAGACTGTAGTTTCACAGCAATAAGTGGTTGAAAAGCAAGAAAGCATTTTTTGGGCATGTTGCCGAAAGCATGGGTATTCTACTGCGTTTTTCCATATTTCAGTTGGATCTTTCTTAGCATCAAACAATGACTTTAAAATGTCATCTACTGAGGGGCGGAAAAATGGCAGTCTGATAGAGTCCTCCCACCGCACCGCTCCCAGGGAAGGAGGTGAAAAACGCCAGCGGCAACCTGTGAGCACGGACCGCTCACTCCGAAAACAGCATTGTGAATTACGGAGAAACAACACGGAACGCCTAGCCCAAGAAAACAGGTACAGAATTTTCACAAAGATCAGAGAGCGCACGGAGTACAATAGAGCCCAGAGTGCGGGAAGGATGCGCTCACCAGGTCGGCACGGCTCGACCTGACCCCCAAGTGGTTACGCACCTCCCCATCCGCTCAGTCAGGGACAAGCCCAGAGTTAGGTCAAAGCAGACCCTGTGGAGAGGAAGCAATTGTGAGAGCCAAACACAACTCTCAGCTGCAATATACAGAGACCGCGCAGGGCTAGGGAGGGACGGCGGGGAGGGGGACTGGGCGGAGATACAGCTTCCCGGGACAGTGCGCGGGAACCCGCAGGCCGGCACTGCACCACTAGAAGTCAGCGGGACCGGGCCCAGGAGTTTAATGGAGAGCAGGACAAGCCCTTAGAGGTTGCTAGCAAGTGCCGCCGCTGTGGCCAGCAGAGAAAAGCTGCGCTCCTGGGCGCCATCAAAGCCCTGCTGTGCGCCAGGCTGGCGGCAGCAGCCATCTTTAAAGCCGCCTGCCCGGAGCTATGAGCTGCGTCTCTAGCTCCGCCCCGCCCCGGCCCAGGGCTCTTTCGCTGGGGCGAGACAGGCTTTGCCTTTGGTGGCCTGGGACAGCTGCATCCATGGGTTCCAGGTGGGACGAGATCCCGGAACTATAGCGGCAGGACCTTGGTGTATTGGAAACAGTTTGCAGCTCATCCATCTGGTTCCGCTACCCCGGCTTTGGCCTCCGACAACTCCGCTACATGCTGGTCCTAGTGCCCGCCCTTCAGGTCCCAGCCCTCCTGTACCCCAGAGACCGCTCATTGTGAAGGTTGCCGGCTGTAGTGACTCATTTGGTATAACTGCTGGTTCTCATGACAACCAAATACCTCAAGAGCCACAGGCTGAACCAGAGCACCTCCCTATAATCCTGCGCACTTCATTAGGGAATTTCGCGACATCCAAGAACGCTTCCAGTGGCCACTACTCCCCCTTCCCCATGGGAACATCCCCCTGGTGGAGACTACTGGGGATAGAGACGGCTACCCACCTCGCCTTGGGGTCTAGTGGTGGAAAAGGGGTGCACAATTGGAGATCTCCCTATCAGCCAGTATCACGCGGAGATGCACATCAGAAGGACAGAAACACGTGGCTAGTTAAGCAACCTCTGAGCTGTATAGAATTTTCCCAATTCAGCTCTCACACGGCAGCCAAAAGAAATTGTGTTTCTACCTGCACCTCAGGAGGAGCAGGGCCAAAGTAACCCCTAGGAGCTACAAGGCCCCTCCCAAAGCACGAGGTTTTCGCATACCCCAACTGGGGGATCAGAGTCTGCCACAGACATAACAGAATACCTAGCTAATAGGGAGCTATGGATTCATATCCTCAAGTACAATTCACTAGCTTAGAGCCCAAGCTGGGAGGTCATTCTCACCACACTCCACCGGGAAGAGGACAAGACAACAGGTGAGAGATAACTCAAGATCCACCAAACTTGCTAAAATACACCTAAGGCAATACAGGCCACTACTTCTCTCCCTGGCTTTGCCAAGGAACAAAAATTGTGGGCCTGGAGACAAGGCCATAAACTAGCTCTAACACCCCCAGCTCTTGACCAAGAGGCCAGATGAGAAAAAACCAGTGAAAGAACTCAGGGAACATGAAAAATCAGAGTGAAAAGTCACCCCCAAAAGAAACCATCAGTTCCTCAGCAATGGATGCCAACCCAAATGAAATGGGTAGAATGACAGAAGAAGAATTCCGTTTATGGATTATAAGAAAGCTCAATGAAATTCAAGAGAAAATTGAATCCCAGCACAAAGAAACCACAAGAAAAATGCAAGAAATGAATGAAAAATTCTCCAAAGAAATAGAAATATTATGGAAAAATCAAATAGAAATCCTAGAAATGAAAGAAGCATTCAAGGATCTACAAAACACAGTGGAAAGCCTTAAGAATAGGCTGGACCATGCAGAGGAAAGAAGTTCAGAGCTAGAAGACAACTCCTATGCGCTAAATAAATCAGTCAAAGAGGAAGAACACAAAAACGAGGCAGGAAAAAAGCATACAAGAAATGTGGGATTATGTAAAGCGGCCAAACATAAGGATCATAGGCATCCCTGAGGGAGAGGAAGAAACTTCGCTTGGGCTGGAAAATCTATTTGAAGAAATAATAGAGGAAAATTTCCGTGGCTTAGCCAGAAATCTCGATATCCAAGTACAAGAAGCACACAGGAATCCTGGGAGAGTCAACGTGAAAAGGCATTCACCACGCCACATAATTATTAGACTGACCAAAGTAAACACAAAAGAGGCACTCCTCAGAGCTGTAAGACAAAAAGAGCAGGTAACCTATAAAGGGAAACCGATCAGATTAACTGCAGATTTCTCAGCTGAAACCTTACAAGCCAGAAGGGAATGGGGAGCCATCATCGGTCTCCTAAAACAAAACATAGGCCAACCCAGAATTCTGTATCCTGCCAAACTAAGCTTCTTATATGAGGGAGAAATAAAGACGTTTCCAGATAAGCAATCACTGATAGAATTTGCGAAATCCAGACCGGCCTTGCAAGAAGTGCTTAGACCTGCATTATACACTAACCAGAGCAACAGAAACCCACCTATGTAAAACTATGCAAAAGCTAAAACCCCAGAAACCAGATTCCACAATGACGAAAGAGGTAAAACAAAAGACACCACCCAATAGAATAATCAGAAATTTACCCCAAATATCAATTCTCTCAATAAATGTAAATGGCTTGAACTGCCCATTGAAGAGACATAGGCTGGCTGAATGGATTAAAAAATACAAGCCAAGTATCTTGTCTTCAGGAAACATACCTTACACACAAAGACGCATTCAGACTCAAGGTGAAAGGATGGAATACAATTTTCCAGGCTAATGGAAACCAAAAGAAATCCGGAGTAGCCATCCTTATTTCAGATGATATAAACTTTAAAGCAACAAAAGTAAAGAAGGACAAAAATGGACACTATATAGTGATGAAGGGAAAAATCTTACAAGAGGATTTAACAATCCTAAACATTTATGCACCCAACACAGGAGCACCCAGGTACATAAAGCAAATACTGCTAGATCTAGACAACATAATAAACAGCAATGCCATAATAGCAGGGGACTTCAACACCCCACTGACAGAACTGGACAGATCCTCCAAACAAAAAATAAATAGAGAAACAAAAGACCTAAACAGGACTCTAGAACATTTGGGCCTAACAGATATCTACAGAACACTCCACCCAAATAACACTGAATATACATTCTTCTCAACAGCTCATGGAACTTTCTCTAAAATTGACCACATCCTAGGCCACAAAACAGATCTAAACAAATTCAAAAAAATAGAAATCATACCATGTATCTTTTCAGACCACAGCGGAATAAAATTAGAAATCAACTCCAACAGAAAGTCACATCTTCATCCAAAAACTTGGAAACTAAACAATCTGTTGCTGAACGACTATTGGGTCAAGGAGGAGATTCAAATGGAAATCAAAAGATTCTTCGAACTAAACGATAATGGGGACACAAGTTATCAAAATCTGTGGGATACAGCAAAAGCAGTCCTGAGAGGAAAACTTATCGCCTTAAATGCCACATCCAAAAGACAGAAAGGTCACAAATCAGTAAACTAATGAATCATCTCAAGGAAATGGAAAAGGAAGAGCAAAGCAATCCTAAAGCCAGCAGAAGAAAAGAAATAACCAAGATCAGAGCAGAATTAAATGAAATTGAGAACAAAAGAATAATACAGAAGATTAATAAAATGAAAAGTTGGTTCTTTGAAAAGATAAACAAAATAGACAGGCCACTTGCCAGGTTGACCAGAAGCAGAAAGGAAAGGACTCTAATAAACTCAATTCGAAATGAAAAAGGAGAAGTCACAACTGATACCATGGAAATACAAAACATCATCTTTGAATACTACAAAAATCTCTATGCCCACAAACACGAAAACGTGGAGGAAATGGACAAATTCTTAGAAACATACTACCTCCCTAGGCTCAACCAGGAAGAAACAGAATTTCTAAACAGACCAAGAGCAAGCACCAAAATCGAAGCAGTAATAAACAATCTTCCCACAAAAAAAAGTCCTGGACCAGATGGGTTCACACCTGAATTCTACCAAGCCTACAAAGAAGAACTGGTGCCTATACTGCAGAAATTATTTGAAAATATCCAGAAGGATGGAATCCTCCCAAACTCATTCTACGAAGCCAATATCACCTTGATATCAAAGCCAGGAAAGGACACAACAAAAAAAGAAAACTACAGACCAATATCCCTTATGAATATAGATGCAAAAATTCTCAATAAAATCCTTGCAAACCAAATTCAAATGTACATCAAAAAAATAATTCATCACGATCAGGTGGGCTTCATTCCCGAGATGCAGGGATGGTTCAACATATGCAAATCTATAAATGTAATTCACCATATAAATAAAAGCAAGAACAAAGATTATATGATCCTTTCAATAGATGCAGAAAAGGCTTTTGACAAAATCCAGCATCCTTTAATGATAAGAACTGTTAACAATATAGGCATAGATGGCTCATACCTCAAAACTATTAAAGCCATATACGATAAATCCACAGCCAATATCATACTGAATGGGGAAAAATTGAAAGCATTCCCCCTTAAAACTGGCACAAGACAAGGGTGCCCACTATCTCCACTTCTTTTCAACATAGTGCTGGAAGTCCTGGCCACAGCAATCAGACAAGACAGAGGAATCAGGGGCGTCCAGATGGGGACAGAAGAGGTCAAACTTTCACTATTCACAGACGATATGATATTATACATAGAAAACCCCAAAGATTCAACCAAGAGATTACTGGAATTGATAAATGAATTCAGCAAAGTCTCAGGATACAAAATTAATACACACAAATCCATAGCCTTCATATATGCTGATAACAATCAAGCCGAGAAACAAATTAAAGATGCAATACATTTCACAATAGCACCAAAGAAAATTAAATATTTAGGAACATATCTAAGGAGGTCAAAGACCTATATAGAGAGAATTATGAAACACTGAGAAAAGAAATTGCAGAGGATGTAAATAGATGGAAAGCCCTACCATGCTCTTGGATAGGCAGAGTCAACATAGTAAAAATGGCTTTTCTACCTAAATTGATTTACAGAATCAATGCAGTCCCTATCAAAATACCAACATCATTTTTTGCCGATCTAGAAAAAATAATTCTACACTTCGTGTGGAACCAGAGAAGACCCCGTCTAGCCAAAGCAATCTTAAGCAAAAAGAACGAATTGGGAGGCATCTATCTACCAGACTTCAAACTATAGTACAAGGCTATAGTAACCAAAACTTCATGGTATTGGCACAAGAACAGAGACGTAGAGCAATGGAACAGGTCTGAGAACCCAAATATAAAACCAACCTCATACAGTCACCTGATCTTTGACAAATTCCAAAGAAAACGTACACTGGGGAAAAGATTCCTTATTCAACAAATGGTGCTGGGAAAACTGGATGGCCATATGTAGAAGACTGAAACTGGACCCACACCTCTCACCTCTCACAATAATCAACTCACAATGGATAACAGATCTAAACCTAAGACATGAAACCATAAGAATTCTCGAAGAAAACGTTGGAAAACTCTTATGGATGTTGGCCTAGGCAAACAATTTATGAAGAAGACCCCCAAAGCAATCACAGCAACAACAAAAATAAATACATGGGACCTGATCAGATTAAAAAGCTTCTGCACAGCCAAGGAAACTATCACTAGAGTGAACAGACAACCTACAGAATGGGAGAAAATATTTGCATGCTACACCTCTGATAAAGGGCTGATAACCACAATCTATACAGAACTTAGGAAAATCAACAAGAAAAAATCAAACAACCCTATCAAAAAATGGGCAAAGGACGTGAACAGAAACTTCTCAAAAGAAGACAGAATAATGGCCAGCAAACATATAAAAAAGTGCTGAACTTCTCTAATCATCAGGGAAATGCAAATCAAAACCACAATGAGATATCACTAAACTCCAGTGAGATTGGCTCATATCAAAAAATCCCCAAACAACAAATGTTGGCGGGGATGTGGACAGATAGGAACACTCATACACTGCTGGTGGGACTGCAAGTTAGTACAACCTCTATGGAAAGTAATATGGAGATACCTCAAAGAATTAAAAGTAGAATTACCATTTGACCCAGCAATCCCACTACTGGGTATTTACCCAAAGGAATAAAAGACATTTTATAATAAAGACATCTGCTCTCGAATGTTCATAGCAGCACAATTCACAATTGCAAAGATGTGGAAACAACCCAGGTGCCCATCAATACACGAGTGGATTAATAAAATGTGGTATGTGTATACCATGGAGTATTATTCAGCAATAAAAAACAATAGTGAATTAACACATCTGGTATTATCCTGGTTGGAGCTAGAACCCATTCTTCGAAGCGAAGAGTCACAGGAATGGAAAAACAAGCACCACTGGTACTCACCATCAAATTGGTACTAACTGATCAACACTTACATCACACAGGGCAATAATATTAATCAGGGGGCGGGCCGGCGGGAGGCGGGTGGAAGGCATGGGAATAACTCTCACTGAATGGATGCGGGGAGCACAGTTTGGGGGATGACCGCGATTGTGGCTCTGACACGGGCAGTGCAGGGGCAATGTGTATGGCCAAAGTGTTGTACCCCCATGATATTCTGAAATAAAAATAAATAAATAAAATAAAATAAAATAAAATGTCATCTACTGAGAGCTCAATTAATTCCATTGTAGTTCTTTAGGTGTCTTAGTGATATCAACTAGGTGAGGCTGAAATGCTAATTTGAGTGTGGTGTCATGATTCTCAAAGTCAGTGAACCTTTCATTGTATTCTCCAATTAATAAGTCTGTGACAGCTGGGTATTCTTCAGATGATTCACATATACCATCCTGCTCATCAATGACCTTTGCTAACTGGGGAAAATGTTTCTCTGAAATTTCCTTTTGAAGAAGAAGAAGTGTTTTGATAAAAGATAGCTCTTTTCAAAATGCTTAGATTTTTTGCCACATATCATATATAGACTTAGTTTTACCTTGTAAAGAAATACTCAAGTCATTTTGATTTGGCATATCACACAGAAATGCTGCATTCCTATAGAAATCTTCTTTTAATAATTCACATTGCTGATTCTGTTCTTCATAAAATTTAACTGTCTGTTCTCACAGAGATAAGATTTTGGCTAACACCTGTCTCTGTGATAGTCAACACACTTTAGAATGATACAGCAAATCCACACTGAATACCTCACTGTTCAACTTTAGCATGTTACAAAACTGATAATGCTGTGTTGCATTTGCATAAATATAGTTAACAATACTTACAACTTCTTGCAAAGTGTCGCTTAAAATAGTAGCTTTAGCACAGAGATTTTACTGATGCAAGATAAAATGAAAAGAAATGGGAGCATCTGGATCTGTTAATACTTTTTTTTAATCTGTGCAATAAACCCTTCATGTTTCCTGTCAAGGAAGGTGCACCATCTGTACATACGCTCACTAACCTTACCAGATTCAGTCCAACTTCACGACACTTATCTTGAAAGTTGTTTGAAGATATCTATTCCCCATGTTCTGTTCCCAAGAGTGCCCAAAGTGAGTAACTCTTCGTAGCAAAGAAAATTTTCTGTTATGACCCGAATGAAGTATAAAACCTGCACCAAGTCTGTAGTATCAGTTGATTCATCCAAAGCGATTGAATAATATATATTTTCCTTTTGAAGTATTGCATGAAATTGTTCTGTTATGTTGAAGCCTAATTCATGCTGCCGATCAGTTATGGTTCTCCTTGAAAGAGGCAGTTGTTTGTACTTTGAAATGTTAGGATCTAAGCATCCTACAACGTCGACAATGCATTCTTTCACAATTTCTACATCAGTGAATGGCTTCCCTTTTTTCCTGAGTATAAAGCTACTTTATAAGTTGCTTCAGTGGCATAATTTCCAGGTCTTATTGATGCTTGGAAGAATTGTCTTTGCTTTTGCTTTTCATCTTTTAATTTCTGCAATACAACCTTTCATGTTTCTCCCTCTAATTTAAAATATTTGTGGTCCTTATGAGTGTTATAATGCTCATGAGCATTTAATTTCTTTAATGTTGATATTTGCAGTATCACAAAGCAAGCAAATCATCTTATCCTTAGCAGAAACAAGATAATATTGCAATTCCCAATCCTCATTAAAAAATCTGCTTTCATCCTTCAGTGTTCTCTTGGTCTTCTTTGACAAGATGGGCTGTTAAGCAGACAGAATTAAAAAATACTGTCGAGCTGTGCAACTATTCACAAATTCCACTTCAAACAGAAACACGGTGCATCACTGTCAAAAGCTGATAACAGACTGGCGTACTCGACCCCCATAAACTCTTGCCAACCAGCCTCATGCGGTAGTGGCGCCAGTCAGGCGGGGGATGTTAGATCTAAGTCATGAGCATAGCAGCCGTCAATTTAGCCCTTATGGCTTACTAATGTTCTAATTGTGCCAGTCAATCTGGGAGGATTATTTCATTGAAATGTATTTTAAATATGTTCATTTTAAAAATAAAATAAAAATATAAAAGATGAACAAAAATGTATTAATAAAAATAAATGGATTTGTTCTGTAAAATTTGGATTCAGTCAAAAGGCCTTACTGAAGGACCTAGAAGGTCACATGTGGCCTTAAGGCTGCAGGTTCCCCAACCCCTGATATATCCTTTTACTGAACTGCACTGGCAAAACCAATGAGTCATGTTACATAAGAACATTACCAATTTTCTTTTTCACTTTGAGGAATTATTTTTTAGGTGCAGTGGTAGACAAATTATTATAACAAAGGTATTGATTGGGATTGTGGCAGGATGTAGCACTGGCCACAGGCTAGCACTCATGAAATACTTGTAGAATAGAACCTCTTCTGATATCACCCACCCCCTTTCCAAAGATAGTATTTTGGACATTTTTGCTGATCTATTAGCGGTGTAGTGGGAGGAATCCTGGTCTCATAGCTGGCACTTACTACCTGGTTAGTGACTTTTAGGTTAGTCGTTTTAACTTATCTGGAATTCATTTTTATTATCTATGACAGGGGTCAACAAACTGTGGTCTACAGACCAGATCCAGCCTGCCACCTGTTTTTGTGAATAAAGTTTTATTAGAGTATGGCTACTCTCATTCTTTTACATAATGTTTATGGCTGTTTTCACCTATAATGGTCAAGTTGAGTAATTTTGACAGAGACCATACAGCAGGCAAAGCCTAAAATACAGTATTTACCATCTGGCCCTTTACAGAGGAAGTTTGCCAATCCCTGGTCTACAATATGAGAGAGATGGGTCACTAACTTTCAACCTTTTTTTTTAATGGTGAGACCCATTTTTCAAACTAAATATTATGCAAAACTCCAATATACAAAACAAAAAAAAAGTTCTGTGGTTGAAGAAGTGGTTGGGATTGAAGAAATATATCCAATTTGGCTCTGCCTGCCTCCTAAGTTATTGCCAAAGACCCCCAGGGCTCTAGTGTGAAAACCCTTTGAAGAGGTCATCTCTAAGGTATTTTACAGTTCTGGAACTATCATATCTTTGGAAAGGTGGTGGGTAATATCACATATTTATTAGCATGTATGAAATAAGGATAATTCAGTGATTGATTTACCTTTTGTTTCCAATCTTCCATTCTTAGGTCATAGCAAGTCTTCATTTGTCTTCAAAGCAATTTCAGTCGGTAGTATTGTGACTACTGTGGTGATTCTGCAACATGATGTATGCTGTGTGGCAAGTCTTTAAAGTCTTTGTGTTTCTTGGAAAACTTTTGTATACTGATAAAAGAGGAACTGAAGCTACACTTTTAAAACAGATCCCAAGGGCAGAATCTATCAAAGCATAATGTCTCAACTGCTACGTGTAAGTTTTCCTTTTAAAGCATGGACCAATGGGTAAATTGTTTATTTCCATACACTTTAAGCCAGCTTTTCTGATGATGGAGACAGCAAAGGAATTGGATGTGGTCTAAGAGCATAATAAAATCCGATTCAGTTAGTGTTTATGAAGTGCCCACAGGGTGTGGGCTATTGTGTTAGGATAAAAACCTCTGTGATGCTCATTTTCTCATTAGTGTGTTTCTAAGGCCTGTTTTACCTTCCCAAATAACTTGGAAACTTTCAGTTTATTGGAGAAAGTACCCAGTAAAAATATGTCCTTGTCTCTTGACTTTTTAAGTGCATAAAGGATCAAAAATGGTAGTAAGATGGGATGGGGGTAGAGGAAAGTAATTAATAGCTATGGACTATCGCATTAAGTGTCTTGTGCTATACTCTTTCATAAAATTTTCTTCTTTATATTTTACAACAGTTTATGGGGCAGATCTTAAATTAAGTATGTGTGAAACAGTAACTTCTCAAAGTCACATAACAAATAAGTGGTGGAACAGGGATTCTAAGTCAGGATACTGAAACATATCAATTAGTAGCGTCCATTAGCTCTGGTTCAAATACTTAAAAGCCTAGTATGTATTTATGTAAATGACCATATGAATAAATATATCCCAAACCACATAAAGATTGGAATTGTCATTCCAAATGCATAGGACAGCATTGCTTTGCATAGTGAGTGAAATGTAACTTGGGAAATGGTCTTGGTTTTCTGTCTAAATAGATAATAAGGAATTGTCTTAGCATGAGATCAAGAACAAGAATATATCCTTTCCTTAAGACCAGGAGTTGGCAAACATTTTCTGTAAAGGGCCAGACAGTAAGTATTTTAGGCTTTTCAGGACACATAATCTCTGTTGCAACTACTCAACTCTGCCATTGTAGCACCGAAGCAGCCATAGCCAAATGTAAACAAATGAACATGGCTGTGTTTCAATAAAAGTTTATTTATGGACAGAATTTCAATAATTTTACTATGTCATCAAATTCTTTAGATTTAAAAAAATTATTTAAAAGTGTAAAAACTGTAAGTTCACAGGCTATACCCAAACATGGGGCAGGTTAGATTTTGCTGATTTTGGGCCATTGTTTGCCAACTCCTATTTTGAGCCAGTGGTTCCCTGACACTGTGTAAAAATCGACTGAAAAGCTTGCTGAAAATGGTTTCCCAGACTTCCCAGAACTTCTAAGGGTTCTGATTTAGTTAGTAGGTCTGGGGTGAGGTCTAGAATATGTATATTTCAAAAACCCTAGAGATAAATTTTGGCTACATCAGTCAGGGTTCCAAATGGAAATAGGAGGCACACTAAAATTAGGATAATTCACAGAGTTTTATTTGTATGAGCACTAATTAGAAAGGTGTGGGCAGGGTGTAGGTGAGCCACAAGAGATAATGCAGAATCCAGAGCTAACAGCTCTGTTCCCTCTAGGCCTGAGGGAGGGAAGGAAGGGTCACTGGAATGCAGAGGGGAAGAGAGGTGTTGGAGAAGTCCCCCGGAGAGGGATGAGGTTGAGGGAGCCTCCATCCAAGTCAACATTGCAAGAGAGAGAACCAGGGGAATCATGTGCTGACTTCACTTTCTCCCCTCTCTCAATCACCTGCTGAGGGCCCCCTTGACTAAACCCAATTAGAAACCTGGAAGCACTGGAGTCCTATTGCTGTGATCCATACTGATCAGCCTCCTGGGGAGTGAATCTGAAGGGTCAAACACAAGATAACTTTTAAGAACTTTGGCCTTAGTCCCTCCCTCCATCTCTCCCTTGGATGATATTTACAATCCTAACTCCCCAGTATTGCCCATGGCCCTAGGCAGTAACAGCAGACAATAGCTAACTCTACTAACCCCCTTGGCTACCAGCCTTTGCTGCTACAATTTTGTCACATGCACTGATGAATACATGAGGGCTTAGGGGCCATTTGGGGTGTCTTTTAGTTCTGCAAATGCCATGAAATTGACCGACATAAGAACCTGGATGAAATGATGAGGTAGAAGACGGCAGGTCCAAATGCTAGCAGTAGGTCCCAGCCTCTGATTTCCCCTCTATTGATATACTCAGTGGAAGAGATGCAAAACGCATAAAGCCTTGGTGGAGAGGACAGAAGAGCAAAGAAAAGGGAGGCCTTGGGGTCTCCTGAGCCTAAGATTGAGTCCCCCAACCTTCATCTTACATGTAGAGGGTTATAACAAGTATCTATTGGTTAAAAAAAAAAATGATTTCTTGTTTAAGTGACAGGTAGTTGAGATTGGAAAAAGTCAATCTAATGGTCAGAGAGGGGAAATGTCAAATATTAATAATGAAACCTCAGCTCTTAACCAGAGAGGCTGGAAGGTAGGGAATACCAGTGCCTTGGAGCAGAGACCCTTGATGCAGAATAATGATGTGTGGGAAAAGTCTTCTGGATTTGGTCATTCAAAGGGCAATAGTGGCTATCAATAGTATAATTTCAATGGATTCAAAGGAAATAAGCCATCCTCAGGAAGTTTAAAGATAGAGGGCTTGGAAGAGCTTTCATCAAATACACACACCAACAACCTGAGTAGCAGTCTGACAGAGTGACCAGGAAAGAAGAGGGCATTTTAGTTTACAACTTAAAAAGGACAATAGGAGTTTTAGAAAACTTTTGAGTTTCTAGAATTTAAACTTCGTGGTTGCCATTCCTAAAGAATCTAATCACTATAAAATATATCCATTGAAAAGTATTGCCCCAAGTTACCTTCTAAGATCCTCTCGCTTTTCAAAGAATGTGATTTCATAGCTGAAAAGTTCTTTGTGTGCTGGGAGGGACTAAACATAAACGTTTCAAAAGGTGCAAGGTAGTTTTCTATTAGTAGATTCATGTTTCTTTGGTGGACTTGCAAGAATTACACAAACTTGATTTATTCACTTTATAGCAAAATCCTATCTCTTAATTCTTTTACCTTCTTTACATGTGCTTATATATATTAATAGTAGGACTGGCCCGTCTACTTTCAACCAAGAAGAAGGGGAAATAAATATAAGCTAAGGGCTGACAGCTAAATCTCTTGAGTTGATTTTGGTTCTTAAGGGTTGTGGGCTCAAAGGCAACAGCAAAGAGAACATATTTTTGAGAAGGCGCCACTGTGCTCTGAGAAATCTTACATAGCCATTTGGCTTTTGCTACATAATAACCATCCATTTATTTTCCCATTTGTCTAAATTTACACATTCATATGGTTTACTTTATACATGAGAAGACATCACTTGCTTCTAGTCTCCATCAGTATGAAGCAATGAAGAAAATCTGTTTGCCAAATGAAAAATACAAGAAATTTTCGAAAAGGGCATTAATAAATTGGTGGTAGCTTGGAAAAAAAAAGAATGGCACTAATTTTCAAATTAGTTAAGTTTTCTCTTTGTTCTCCAGAAGATTTTGAATGGATTGTCCTAACCTCAAACTAGAAAGTCCACTTTCCTCTTTAATATCCTGACTATCTATTAAGTCCTTGCTTTGTTAGTTCATCTGCTGTTCTGTCCTTATATTTTGGAAGAGAGTCACTTCCATGGGAACTTTAAAATAAAATTCCAAAATTTCAAAGGAGTTCACATATAAAGTTTGGAAAACCAGTTTTGCAAAGAGCTTGTCTTCTGTATTATCCTCTTCATTGACACTTAAGCAGGGCATGAAAAATTATTAGTTTTTTTTTTCCACTTGCATAGTCTTAGATCATAAGATAAAATACATAGTCAGAATTGGCAGTGAACAGAAAAAATAAAGTGACTAACTGATCAATCACTAGAGTAGCTAATTACACAAAAATAAGTTTCCATTTTCTTTGATGAATTCTCTCTGGCTCTGGTTGTCTGATTAATTACAGTGTGTAAATCGAAACTAGCTCCTCAGAGGTGGGAAGCCAGTAGAAATGCTCTTATAAAATGTCCAATGAATTCTATTGGTTCCTTAAATCATGAATTGCTACTTAATCACAGGTTCCTTTCATTCAGTAGCATAGAAAGAAGTGACATTATAACCTCTTAGAAATTGCTGAGACTGCTTTGTTAAAAATATACATATAAAATAAAATGTTCTTAGTGAAGATGCCTTTCAAACCAAAGGCCTTATTAACTCTGCTTGACTCAATTTGAGAATACCCGTTTGCCTCATTCCCCAGTGTTACTTTTTTTGGTTTGGTTACTCTTTTTTTGGTTACCTTTTTTTTTTCCCCTTAATTGTATATCCCCAATCACCCAGGTGACTTTTCATGCTTATAATATGATTCTTCCTCAAACTATTGTGTTATTTTGTTCTAGTTCATTCTGTGAGTTGCTATTAAAATATCACACATTTCTATAAGATTTGATTGCCTCATAACTATATTGTCTCTCAAATTCAGGAGTGGGAATGAGGGCAGACATGAGAGTTGTGGAAAAAGGAAGTTGACATGATTCTGTGATCTCTTTACTTTTCTTTTCTGTCTTTCCTTTTTTTTTTTAATTGTTGTTTTTAAGAGTAGGAGATGAGATGGAAAAGGGAGCAAGCAATGGGGAAGGAACCTTGATGCACTTCTTTCTTACCTTCCCAAGAAAGTATTTCAACAAACAATTTCAAACACACACACAAAACAAAAAACTGGAATGACGTTCTGTGTCCCTTGATTCTGTTCTATCTGTGTTCTCCACTGTGCTCTCTTCCTCCACAAATACTTTTCAAATCTGTGATCATCTATAAAACCTGGGGATGTGGAACAAAATGCCTCCAAGACCCAGACAAGAGCCGTGAATGAATGACAGGGCCGGGCAGGCTGTGGCGAGCTAGAGAACTCACCCCCATCTAGAGGGAGCCTGCCAGTGACTTGGGAGTTCTAGGGGGTTGTTGCTATGCAGGAATGTGGGCCCCATGTCTCCAGATCTCTGTATTTTCCAAGAAAATGTGGAAATCTGGATTTTTATGAGAAATGTTTTGAATTTTGAATGTTGGAGACTAATTCAGTTAAAGGGAAAACACTGTGAGGGCCAATGGCACACACGTGCAGGCCAGATTGAGTCTTTGCAATCTAGGGACTTTAGCACTACCAAGAAAGGAGAAATTGCTGTTTATATGCTTTGATTTTAGTATAAGCACATATATTTGCATGGAAGTGAGACCAAACTCTAGCTCATTGTCATAGTGATGAAGAAAATGTGTAGTTATATATCTATTTAGTTTTCTCTCCCAGAAGGTATTTTTAAAAAGTCTTCATTAGCTCATAGAAATGTTTTCTGATTTCATAGAAACCTTTAATTCCTACACTTTTGATTTTGCATCAAGAAGCAAGGATCCTTCAAATGCATTTTAATCTATTTTAGCATAAATATTTAAGGCATCAATCTTTAAATATATACTTGTCTTTGAAAATTGTACAAGGTATAAGTCTTGGCTTATATAGTTATTAACCAGACCAGAGCTAGACTTTTTTTTTTTTTTTTTTGGTAATTTATACATGCTTTTGTTAATTAAAAAATGCAGGGTAGAATGGTTAAGAGTGCTAGCTGTTGAGTGAAAAAGACTCAGATACCAGTGGTTAGAGGACAATTTTGGAGTGAGAAAAACTTGAGTATGAATCCTACTTTTCTTTTCTTGCAGCATGTTCTTGATTAAGGTATCTAACGTCTTTAAGCTTCCATCCTACCAGTCATAGTGTTAGTAACGTTACTTGTGTGCTTCAAAGATACTGGACAAATAGAGACTTGGTGGGTGGGAGGGAGGCTTTGTTTGAGAAATAATTAACAATGTGGGTGAGTAGGCAGAGCCAGATAATGGGAGGTCATGAACACATGGGAGAAACTTGAAGTTCCCTCTAACTCTGCAGGTTAGAGGGAACCATGAAAGCATTTGGTCAGGGACAACTAGAGAGAATGTTTTAAGAAGAATGATTTAGCAGCAGTGTCTAGGATGGCTCAGACGTGAGCAGCTATTGCAGTAATCCATGAGAGAGATAGTATCAGTCTAGATTACATCATAGTTGTGGAAACAAAAGGGAAGAAGTGGGTTTAAAAGATATTGTTATAGGTGACTTTCAAATGAACAGGCACAATCTGAAATTCTTGTGTGTGTGAAAAAGCTACACAGCAGCAAATCTAGGAATTTTAGGATGATTTCAAAGGTAATTTATGGTTGGTAAAAGAGCAAAGGGAAGAGAACTAAGCACTGAGAACTGAGCCACGTCTAATAATTAGGAATTGAGAAGAAGAAAAATAGATAAAAGGAAATGGAGAAGAAATAAGGAATTTGAAGAAGAAATAGGGTATTATGATAATAATAGTTCTCTTTTTGTTTAAACAATTCAGGTTTTTTTTAATATTCCCTATAACTTTAATGCTGTTGATATAATTCATATCTCACTTATCTTCTAAGAAGAAAACATTTTCTGTCCTTGTAATCTGTCCCATTTTTATATGCCACCCGCGAGTCTTCTCTTCTGAGAGACTTTCTTCCTTTGGTTTCACTATTCTGTGCCTGCCTTTGAGTTGGCGTGGGGCTATGTAGATGAACAAGATCAAGAATAACAGAGTCTGGTGTCAAATACAATACTTCATTTCCCCCTCCATTTTGTACGTATCTAATATCTGTAAAGAGTCAGAGCCTACTTCATTTTCTTCTTAATGTGTTCTGTGATTTATAGCCTGTTAAAAATAAGACTGTCAGCTCTTGCAGGGCTAGGGCCTTCTGTTGTTGCTTCTATCCAATGAAATCCAATATTCTACCTTGTTATCTTGTCTCATGAAATATTAAATTGAATTGTGAGTAGGTTTTTGCTACATTTTAAATAGTATTTTTTATTTATTTTCCAAAGAGAAGCATGTCCTTATCATCTGCTCTGTGATTTCCTGCCACACTTAATAGAAACTATCATAAGGTGAGAGGTCAAAATTTGCAAAGGATTGATTAGTACTGTCTTTCTGGCCATTTAAATTTGTATTTAACATTAATTAACATATTTTTTCATTCATTTCATCTCTCGGCCATTTTAACTATGGCTAGATCAGGCCACACCTTCCTCTGGCTTCCTCCCACATAAACTTGTGATCATTCAATTGATAATTTGGGAAACAAGCCTTTCCAGCACCCCTTTCCCTTCTATGTCTTCTCTGTTCTGCTCTAATTTCATGTTTCTCCCACAGTTGTCTCATTTTCAAACCTTTTTTTGGTACCATTTTTATTTCCTTTCTAGTCTTTTGAGGGTTATTTTCCTTTCCTTTTTCCCACTGATGTGACACCTCCCTTATAACTCCATCCTGTGTTTACCAGATTGAATAGAAGGTCTTGGAGGGCAGAGGCAGTTTCTTCCTGGCCCTAGAGCCTGAGTTAGCACAATGTTTCACACACAGTAGGTAGGCAATGAATACATTCAACACAAAAATATTGAGAATTTTTTTGAGTGTGAGGCACTGTGTTAGATGCTGGGATACAAATTTAAGTAAGATATTGTCCCTGGTTTTCATAAACCCAAACTCCGGTAGAGAGATGCACAAGTAAGTCAACAATTATATAAGGGATGGTAAGAGCTATTTTAGAGGCCTGTAGAGGTTGGGATTTAGGGAAGGCATCCTTGAGGAAGTTCAACTCACTCAGTTTTGAGGGATAAGTGGGTGCAACTTAGAGGTGCCAAGACCCAATCTTAGGTTGTGTTAGTGGGTGAAGGGATGAGAGGAGGGGGACAGGAGAATTATTGGGAGGGTAGACTCTGTAGGACTTACAACCGACTGGATGTGGGGTGGTGGAGAAGGAGGAGGAGGTCAAGGATGACTTCTAATTTCTGACTTGGACTACTGGCTAGAAGGTGGTCCCTATTCAGGAATGTAAGGACTGATGGGAAAAAAATAACTTTAGATGAAAGAGGAATAAGATTATGCCAGGAATGGTCATTACTCCCTTATCACCACTCCTTTGTTGTCATTCTTCTTCCTACTGGCAGAGTATTTGACTAGAAAGGACTCAGTCCTGGAGCCTGATGAGAACAGGTGGCTGCACATTTATACATTTCTCTCCTTTTACATGGAGCCCATGGAGATGGGACCAAAGGGAGGAGTGTGAAGATGAGAGGCCCAGATCTCCTTCAAGGAAGGACTTGTCACCACAGTCCTCAGTCCTGTGTGGTGCATTTGGCAGCCTCCAGCTCTCAGCTTCGAGTCACCTTACCTGCATCTGGTGATTGAGCAAGACATTTTGCACTGTGGGAGACACTGATGGAAAAGCACTTGCTCTAGAGCACTCTGCTAGGTAGACTGAGACTTTGTGGGATCTACAACACAATTTGATTTCCTCCTCTTCCCCATCCAGTAACACATATGGTATGGTAGAGATATTTTCTGGCCTCTCAGCATCCCTGGGATTGCACAAGCTCTCGTTCCTCTTGGGGTACCTTAAGGAAGGGGCTCAGAAAGTGTATCCTAGAATATAGTGGAGTAAGGGCCTGTGGTTATGTTCTAATTGTTACTGGCCTAGTAGGATGAGGTGAGGTTGCCTTAGCTTGGGAAGAAACAAATCTGAGAAAACAAGTGAGCAGTTAATTTTATGATTGGATTAAAGGTACTTCCGATTTCCAAGAGGGCTTTCGTTTAAAATCAACATATTGCAGCAATTGTTCTAAATGGAAGCCTCCTTCAAACAAAAAATATCAAAGAAACCGTGGGAAAGTTTGAAGCAAGTTTAGTTGCTGTGAACCGGAACAATTTAATCTCTTATTAAATGAATGCAGTGTGACAATAATATAATGATACCTTGCATTTAGATTGCGTATTTATTTTCCCCCAAGACATTGGTAAAGTACTTTAATGCAATGTTATTTTTTCCCCCTTGCTTCTAACTTTCCTCAATTGGGGGAAGAAAGAATAGAGGGAACTGAATCTTTAATAGCTAATGTCCCAGTTTTTGATTCAACTGCCTCCCCAATCCATCTGTATTATAGCTATGAAATAGTACTAAAAATGATTTTACTTCCTGTCTCTTTGGTAGCCTAAGGGAGGCTGTCAGAATAAGAAATGAAATGGTTTGTATGACTAGAGCAATGAGAGGTGTGGGGATAAGGAATAATTCCACTGACTACTGAATAATCTACAAACAGAATAATCTACCCTGTAGATTATTTGATCATCAAAATTTGATACTGCTTCCTAAGGTCTTACCATAATCATTAAAATGCTATCATTATTGATATTTGTGTATCTTAGTAGTGAACTTAGCAAGTACTCTGCTAAGCAATTTATATATATTATTTTATTTATTCCTCACAATAATCCTAAGAGGTATTTTGCACCCTTATTTCATACAGGCTAAAACTCAGACTCTGAGGGGTTGAATAAGAGGCCCAAGTTCATGTGGCTGGTAAGGGACAGTGCTGGGATTTGGATCCAGGAGGTATTTCACCCCAAAGATGGAACTTAAATACATTGCTTACTGACTCCTTAATGTGGAACTCCTTTATCTGTAGCTGCTGTGCTGACTGTACAGTTGAAAGAATGGAGTGTGTGTGTGTTTGGGGTGGGGGGGCGTTGCTACTGAAATAGCCCCTAAGAGAACAATTTGCTGAATATGCTTAAAACAAAACCCCTTCATCAATAAAGCCCTAGGATTCTATCAAATATTCCATCTTTCCAAACTCTCCCTTCATGGAACTCTTTAGCTTTTCCAGTATAACTCAAGGAAGAAGATTTGACATCTTTGAGGATGACATCAAAAAACTAAAGGAATAGCAAACAATAAACATTGCACAACTATGCTAATTCATGCCCCAAAGGGAAGACAACAGGAAAAACCTAGAGTTTGCCAAATGGAAAAACAACTATACTGGTGGAGACAGAAATGTTAATTCAGACTTCAAGATGATAAAAGACTTGTTACAAACAATGGGAATTGAAAAAAAAAAAGTTGTACTCAGCCAAATCCCTCAGATATATGTAAGCAACTAACTCCCACTGAGATAGATGGATGCATCAATTTCTTCATTGTAATGAAGACAATTAGACTTTGCACATTCACAGGGCCCTCTGTGTTCAGGTCTTTTTCTAGTTGGTACTGATGAAGCAACTCATAAAAAAGTCAAATGCTTACACTGCAATCAGGGCAAGAAGTGGGCTCAAAATGGAAAGCAAATGGCTTAGTTTGCCTTGGGTTCAATTCATCCTCCCTTAGTCTCCCTTGGGAAGGAGGGGAGCATTCATAGAATAGCTGACCCTGTTTCTGGATTCACACTAGGCCATTATTAGTATATGTTTGTTCAATATTGTTATCCTAGGAGCAATCTTCCCTAAATTGCTACCTTCTCCATCTGATATTATTTAGAACAATGTACAATTAGCCACATTTCTGCACGAAGAACTTTTCTTCAAAGCAAACATGATAAACTTTGGTAGCATGGTACCCCTACAAATAATGCTTGATTGAGGCTGCTTAATTTAGTAATTTATTTATCAGCTTAAATGATTCCAGTCATCTTTGCATATGTCAACATCCATTTGTTTTGTGAGTATATTGGGGTCAAAATCAGCATCCCATTCATAGAAATATTTATCTATACCCACAGATGCATCTGAGTCTGCATTTGATACTGCTTCATGCTAATCTACAGAGAAAAGTTTCCTCTCTAATTAAATTGCTCTTATATTCTTACTGGAAGATATGTTAATTTGTATTGTTCTGATGTAATTACTTTTGTTTATTTTTGTCTCTCTGACCAGATTTTAAACTCTTAGGGGTAGAGAAAAAGGTTTCTATTTTTTTTCTATAATCTTGTCTCTTTCCCCTTATTCTAGTTACCAGTAAATGCTTTTTAAATTTTGCATCCTGCAGAAGTAGGTGTTAAATAAATATTTGTTAGATGGTTTTGTAGATCTGTGTATTCAGACAAATAGGAAATAGGCTTAGAGGCAGAACCTACTTCCAAGAAGGTTGACTTTTAAAACCTGACTTTAAAACATGAATGAAAAAGCAATTTTGCACCTTTGAAGGATGCTGATTGCCAAGCAAGGCCCCACTGGCAATCCCAGAGCACTGATGAGTTCCTTCTGTCAGAGCTATAGTCACATCCTAACACCAGAAGCAGCAAGCCGCTTAGCAGCACGGGTGGAAGGGGCAGGACCTATACTGGAGAGTCCATAAAATAGGTGTTCTTCTGAGAGTCTGTCTTCTAAGTGTCTCATGACACCACTTCTGATATTTAAGTTTTGCATATTTCCCATTGCTTCCTCCATTGACTTTTCAGCACCATTGTTTCAACTGTCTATTATCATATTACTTTAAATCTGTTGAAAGGGTGTCATATTTGTAGAATGTGCCTTGGGGAGAAAGCACTTTCCTCCAGCCCCATCTTAGAGATTTCCCTAGGGTTTGCCTTTCCCCTGAAACTATGAAAAGTATACTTTAAGGGTGCTGTTTCATACTTCAGAATGCATAGGCCACACATTTTCCATTCCTTGCTCCCCCCTACCACCCACTTCTGTTCCAAAGTGATTTCTGGGCTTCTCGTTTGGAAACTGGTAGAGAAAGAATATCATGGGTACAGTCAGCCTTTGCTGATTGATTATTTCATACTTGTGAAACAATTTTCTGTACCAATTATGTCTTTGCAGATGACAGAAGCCATTTAGTCTAATGACCATAATAATTAATTTTCATTATGAAGCAGATTGGTTAATGATGCTGAAGCCTAGATTTCATTATGGAACTAAAGCACAAAACTTGCCCACACTCCCAGAACATAACTTTCAAGTTTGTTAAATCAGGGAGGAAATGCAATTATTACTTCTCTTATAAAGTCAAATGTGGCAAAGTCAGGGTAAAAGTGTGAAGGTTTGTTGCAGATTTGGCGTTTTGTTTTTGTTTTTTTCCATTGTGAAATCAAATGAGATTCTCAAAATATGCTCCCTAATCAGCAGCATCAGCATCACTTGGGAACTTGTTAGAAATGCACATTCCTGGGCCTCACCTTACTGAACCAGAAGCTCTGTGGTGGGGCTCAACCACCTGCATTTTCATCTGGTGGTTCTGATTCAGGTTAAAGTGTGCGAACCACTGGTCCAGACAATAAAGAGATGGTAAAGCAGGCTTTCTTTTCTCTTCATTGGTTCTTACTTAAGGTTTTTGGTGGCTATAGGTCTTTCTGCCTTCAGAAGTACCTCAACCAAAAAACCCAGGAGCAATATTTGATATGCTAGAGTTAATTATCTAACATTGGGAATGTTAGATGAGTAGGCTAGGATTTAGGCAGAGATTTGTAACTTGGGATCAAGGGACTCTTCTAACCACCAGAATATCCAATGGGCAGAATTCAATAGATCTATTATTCTAGTAAAGTTGTAGGCAATTTTTAATGTATTTATTCGCTTTTTAAACAAATATTTACAGAGCAACACTTTGGATCGAGACCTGTTCTAGTTGCTGGGGTTTTGGCAGTCATCAGAAAGACAAAATCTTTACTAACATTCTAGAGTTGAGAAGGCAAGCACCAAATGAATAAACAAATCTGTAATGCCACGTGGAATTCTGTGCTGTGAAGCTAAACGAAAGGTGGTAAGTAGATAGAGTGCAACTGTAGTATGAAGGGCTGTGGACTACGTAGTTGATCAGGAGAGCTTTCTTGGATGAGCACACATTTAAACAGTGTGAGAGAAGGGCAAGCAGATATCTCAGGGGAAAACATTTCAGGCAGAGGAAACAGAAAATGGGATGAGACTGGTGGATTTCAAGGAAAAGATTGGTGGGTTTCCTTGGATTTCAAGGACAGTAAGAAAACTTGGATAAGGTCACAAAACTAATAATGAAGCCTAAACATACCAGACGGATTCCACTATGCTGTGCTCCCTCATATTGTGTCTCTTCAGAGACAGTTACCTGAAAAGACCTGTGTCTCTACATGCTCAATGACAAGACCTAGGGACTATATATGCCTGATGGCTAAACTACCGTATTATAACACTGGCTGGGGTTTTTGTTTGAACGGATCAGCTGTGGTTGTTCTTTTGGAAATATGACTGACTCAATCACTTCAAATGACAATCGTGGTTCTATAACTCTTGAAGCTGTCCAGAGACAGAGCTTTCTTGTTTTAGCTGTTGTCCCTGGTGACAAAATTTTTAGACTGCCATTGTTTGAGCACTTGCTATGCTCCAAGCACTGAGCTGAGTAAATAGCCCTCATTTCATCCTTTCAAAACTCATTTTTGTTTTTGATGATGATTGGAACACACTAGTATGCGAGCTCCACAAAGGCAGCAATTGGATCTGTCTTTTTACCCGGGATTCCTCCTGGAGCGATGCTTGATTCGTAGTCGGTAGAGATTTGTGCAGTGAAGACTGAAAAAATGAAGGAAGGAAATACTTTCTGTAAGTCGTACAGACAGCAAGTGACAAAACTGGGATTTGAATCCAGTCTATGTAATTCTAAAGCTTTAACTACTTGCTTCACTGTGAATTAACCTGGAATGGAATGAGGGGAAAAAGATGGAAATATGAAGCTTGAACATAAGAAAGGCAGAGTGGAAGAAGCAACCTATCCAAAGCCACCAATGAAGCAAGAATCCTGGGTCTCCTCTCCATGGCTGGCCGCGTCCTAGATGTTCTGGGGCCGAACAGATTATAACGATGCTAGTTCTCTGTCCTCTAAAAGAATAGACTGAATTTGTCAATTATACTTTAATAAAGCTGGAAAAAGTAAAATAAAAGAACCAGCCTGGCAAGACTAACTCTCAGGAATAATTAGTCAGCAATACAATAAATTAAGTGGGCTGGCATCTCATGTCATACTGTCTTACTAGGGTGTGCCATCTTTGGAATAGCAAACATGAAGCTTATGCATTATACTACTGTGTTAGAAACAGAAAATTACATCAGTATGAGAATGACCCACATCCTAGTTTTAATTAGCTTAACTTAATCCAAATTTCCAGCGTTTCTAATTTGCTGAAACATACTGTCCAAACACAAGGTAATGCTTTGAAGGTGTGGAGAGGTCTTTTCACCCCCTCCTTTCCTGTCTTACCCTCCTCTGCTCTCCTTTCCTCACTTTTCTTTGCTTTCTTCCCCTCCCCTTCCTCCCCTTCAGACCCTCCCCTTTCCTTCTGTCTCCTTCTCCCCCATCCCTCTTGCTCTCCTACTTTTTCATTTTTTAAAAAAATTTCAAAGTATGTAATTATAACCTTATATATTTTCTGTGGATTTTGTAGACATAAGTGTACCTACTTTACCCATGAGAAAACTAAGTCATTGGAGGTATTATGTAACTTTTGAATTTTGTGGTGAAGATGGAAAAAACCCAACATTTCATAACTTCAAGTACCTTGTGCTTTTTGACTTGTCCACAGGTCCCAAAGCAAAATCTCAGGTTCAACCATGGGTACTGATGTACAGTGTATAATGAACAATAAGACATTTATTAAGGTAAAGGTGGAAGAAAATAAAGCCTAGCTTGAAAGTCCTTACCGACTTAATATTTAACTTAGGTAGTTCACTTCACTTTTCATCTATATTATGGAAATAATAATGGATCCCCATAGACCAGGGCTTAAAAAGCCTTTCATAAAAATGGAATTATATTTAGAAAACATATTTTTGAGGAATTGGATGACTTGGGTTCCGCTGTTGTTGCTTAAGGCACTAATCATCAGGAGTGCCTGTCTTTAGGTAGCATTTTCTGCATACTCTTGAGTAAGAGTTATTAGGTTGGTTCTGCTTTTTTGCCAGTAGGTGGTACTAGCTATTTGTATAGTGTCTGTGAAACTATCCTGATGGGGGGAGAAAAGGCATGCTTGGGGGTTTTTTTGGGAGAGAAATGAGAAATAAGCTCTTCAGACTCTGTGGTCAACCAGGAGTCTTTAGCTGGAAACGTTTCTTTGGGTTCCATGGTCTGCCTAACCTATCTCTAAATGATTAAAATGCAATGGTTTGAAGAATTTTGGTTTTAGAAAAGAAGAAAAAAAAAAAAAAAGGAGGCGCTCATGTCATGTCATATTTTGTTCCCAGAGTAATTAGATTACCAATGACTTTGGATCCGTGTGATAGCCGGCACCTACTCCGCCACTGAGGAACATGCTACTAGATCAGATGGTAACTTTTTCCAAAAGATGTTCTAATAATGAAGCTCTGTTTGAGAGGAGAGCAGCAAACAAGAAGTAAGCTCACTGCTTTTTATATTGTAAGTGTTGTCATTGTCCTGGTTCTAACAAGGCTGAATTTTTACAAGTAGTTGGTTCTTGTTGGAGACAATGTGCCTGTATAGTTCGGGGAGACAAAAAAAACCCCCCAAAAAACTGTGTTAAATAGCTGACATACCTAAAGTGGACCATTTCAGGTGCAGAGTAGTTACTTTCCAAACATGTTTTAATATGAAGCATTTGGGTTGTCAAAGAACATTGTTGATTTATAAGGTGGTTGCAACACCAACTCCAATTAAAATGAATGGTCCCATTAATGTGAAGGGGAGTTAGCGTCATGACTATAGCCTGCTTTCCTCAACTACCACTCTCCACAAAACAAAATAAGAAATGAAACATGACCACAGACAGTCTCACTGTTGCCCAATCTGAAGGCCAGTTTAGGCAAAGTGGTGGAATTCTGAGCTGAGGACCCCGCTGTAATTCCCAACTCTTGCAGCCCAAGGGGCTGAGTTGGAAGCCAGCCCTTGGCCCTGAAGGCTGTCACTCAAGTCCAGTTCAATGACTGGGCATAAAACCCCAAGTGAGGTAGGAATTCCAAGAACTGCTGAAGTTTTCATTAGTTACTCTTTAAACCATGGCATTATTTCAGCCATATTATGTCTTTTTCTTCTTCACGAATTAATAGATTTAAGGATTATTTGCTCAGTACTTGTAAAACTTTCAATCTTGGTCCAGATTAGGACAATACTTCTCTTTTGGTTTTCGCCTGCTGGTGGGTGGGCGGGCAGGGGGCATCTTTATTTGCCTATCTGGCAGCACTATTGTGAGTTATATTTATTGACTGGAAACTTGGCAAGGCTAATATTTTTTCTTGGTAACAAAACACTACCCTCAATTTTTACTTACGTGGCTCCACGGCAACCAGGTGGAACGTCCACATCATTAGCTTACTGAATAATGAATATATTTTAAACGATGACTTAAAGCTGTTCATTTATAGTATATTAAACCAAAGAAAAGGTTTAATGCAAACCCAGCTTTCTACAGTAGAATTAACTAAATCAAAATGAGGCCTTTTTTTGGTCAACTGTATTGAAACTCATTTAACTTTCCAAGAACTAAAAATTAACTTCCTGTCTTGACTGTTTGGAATTACTTACTGTCATCTGTTTCAGATGTTAAGGATATGATTTAATATCAGCAATAAGACCCCTCTTCCTCATTTGGCAGGTGTTAATTATTTAAACACTACTCATTTTAATTTGTTTCCAATCACTCTTTTGAGTGATTTGCTTTACAGGTTTCATTATGTGCATTTCTTGAACAAAAAAAGAAATTAAAAAGAAGGCAGGCTGAAGCCCTTGAACTGTACCACATAATCTATCTACTGATGGGTGGGGTGAGGCAAGGCTGTGTTTCAAGTATTATGATCTTCATGATCTCTGCTGATGGAATATAATATACAATACATCATTTTTATCTTCTTTGTAATAAAAAGTTGTTCTAGGCACAAAGCCTCAGGTTCCTGCATGCTAATGATCCTGACTTACTGGGGAAAGCCTTTGCATTTCCTGATCTGTCAATTAGGAATGAGCCACAGACATCCAAAGTAATTGAAAATATAGGAGGGACATTTCTTCCAATGAAACAACTTCTTTCTTGCATTCTGGGCATCATCTTCTTTGTCAATTTTTGCTGCTTTGTTCCCTCCAGCTAAACTGGCTTCTCCATGAAGAAGATCTCTTGTTATAAAAAGCCCTGGGCTTTCGATTCACCTCACTCAGATGCTTGTCAGAGCTTTCTCTGCTGAGATGGGACAGCCCTGTGCAGGTGCATGTGGAAAATCAGCCTCGCACTGGGCAGATACGCTGGTGTCATTTATGTGGGGCACTGGTCTAAATGCTCAATAGATAACTTTTTCAGAGGACTAACATCTAAATTTGAAAAGCAGAGGGGTAAGGAGAAGGAGAAAGAGCTTTCACAACCCCTCTGGGAAAGGAGACACTGACAACCCCAGGGTTTTGGGTTTTTTTTTTTAGTTGTACACAGCAAAGTAATTTCATTTCAGTGTGAAATGGAAAAAGTGGGTGTTTGTTTAGATTGAGGCCATTCAGTAATGATTTTAACACTCATTGGACTCTCTTCACCAAAGTATTCCAGGGACACAGTCTGTAATAAACACTTATTCTCCCAATTAAAGTTTCAGTCCCAATGAAAATGTTACCCAATATCTCCCTTCTCCTATTTTCAGTGTTTCAGTCTTTGCTCTGTTTTTTCCTTCATGATTGGTGGCCTAGTTCATCATTTTTCCAGTGAAATTATTCTTCCTTTGGCAGCCAGCCATGTAGCCAAGTAGGCTGTTCCTCTGGCTTGAGAGTCAGGTTCATCAAACTCATTTGTACTTCAGATTTGAAGGCCAGAAGAGCTGATTGAATTTCTGGATGAAATAACTTCATTTCCTTGACGGAATGGGATGGGGAGTCATTAAGAGTCTTTGTAAATAAAATGTTGATAAACAAAAGGTCTTGCATGTTTCAAACATGACTCAGTTATCTAAGTTAACTGTTATTCAGTTAGCTGTTTCTCAACTCCCTAAGATCACTTTCATTTGGTGATAGAGGGATGCCTGTGGTAAAAGTGGTGGCAAAGGTATGTAATGTGAAATGCACTTTGTAATGAAAAGCACAATAGCCTTGCTTGTCATTCTTTTCCACAGGTCTAAGAGCCTGTGAACATAACATATATGGCTTCATTGGAAATCGTCACAAAATTTGGCGAAGGGTGGGGGGCTGAGGTACATGAGGAAAAAGGTGAGAACCAAAGCCTTTGAAAATATTTCAGCTTTCATTCTTTTGCACATTCCTTTTTTCAACAAATGTTAACTGAATGCACACTCTGTATTACAAGGGGCAATGCCTTTCGAAATGAGATAGTTCACAATCTGGTGGATTAGACAAAACTGTGAACAAACAATATTAATGAGTGTGCTGCATGAGACATAAAAGCAGTGTTCCAAATGAGCCCCGAAAAGAGAGCAGCTCACTCTGGGGAGTTTAGGAAGGCTTCCCAGAAGAGGTGGTATTTGAGTTGGGTATTGAAATAATGAGTAGGTGTCCATCGTGTAGAAATGGTGATGGGCTGGGGAGACTGGTGCTAAAAGGCATTCCAGGCAGAGAAGAGCTTGGGATAGCACTGATGGAAATGACAGAGAGTTTTCAAGGTTTGGAGTGTGTTTGGGCCCAGATGGTGCAAGGCCATGCTAAAAAATTTATATCATTTTCCCAAAAGTATGTGTGATCCTCCAGAAGGCTTTATGCAGGAAAGATAAATCTGATGGCTGAAGAGGGAGTATATTCAACACGTGGAGTGCATGAAGATGGGAAAACACTGAAGAGACAAACCAGGTAAGTCAATAGTTTGGACCTAATCTAAGGCATTGGGAGTGCGTGTTAAGTAAAATACTGGTCAAATTCTGTCCTACTTGCAAGCTAACGTTGGTGTGCCCCAGTTTCATATACAAATACTGACAGAAAACCTAAGAACCCTGGGTTAGAGACATAGATGGTTTATTACTCACAGCAAAAACAGCAGCGAGATCTGAAACATGCCCCAGTCCTCACAGGATGATTCAGTGAGGGTTGAATGTTACCCAACCCTCATTGGGTAACATGTTCAATAAGGTGCACCACAAAAGAGGACCCTACATTTTAGTAGATTGAGCTTTTATAGAGTTTTAACATATCTTCCCATCCTCCCTTCATGAGAGAGAGATTACTCATTACCCTGAAAGGTGATCCAGTCTTCTCTAGGAGAGTGGGGAAGTCATCTCTAGGTTTATTACCTGGGGATGTAAGCAAATGTCTCTAGGGATGTTTATCTCTAAATATGTCTAGAGGGATATACTATCTCTAGCTTCCAAGTTTGGCATTTAAACACATATTTTGCTCAGGTGACTCACTGTGTAGGAACATGAAAAATCCATATATTAATAGTATTGTTTTCTAATATGGAGATGGGACAGGAGGGACTAAATAAGTAAAATTCATGACGCTTAATTTTCAGGGGAAAAAAATGCCTGGAAGCTGATTAGATGGGGCAGAGGTTGGGGAATGAGGCTGAGGGAGGCTCAGGTGTGACTGAGGTTTCTGATTTGATAAACCTAGTGGTAGTAGGTGGATAATAAGTGGAGTGTTTTTATTTTTGATGGTGGTGGTGGGGAGAGGGCACAAACATAGGTACAAATTAAAGATTTAGAGATTGGTTTATATGAAACTGACTATACGTAAAGGTACTAAGGGGTTCTTTTTTGGGGGATCATCAGCTATTACACAAATAGTAGGAGAGGAAAGGCAAAAGGAGCCAAATTTCCATGTCTCATGTGAACTCAGATTTGTTTTTGAGAATGGTTATGGTATCCCAGTAGAGAGGAAGAACTAAGAGCTGTGTACAACCTAACTCTTATTTTGAACATTGGGATTCAAGGGGAATTTGAATTTGCTCCTAAAACATCTTCTGTCTCACAAACTGCCACAGTAGACCCAGCTCTTACTCCCATAAAGCAGACCCTTGATAGGTCTAGAGTGAGAAGTGCCCAACCCTTAAGGGCTTCTTATGAGAGGCTGTACACTCTACAGTGTCAGGGTCTGGAAATCCTGGAATGCACTGTTCACTTTTGTGGAGTGAGTACAGCAAGGTATGGTAGAAAAAGCCCCGGATTAAAAGTTTGAAGGTCAGGGTAATCGTCTTAGCTGCACCATTGACCAGTCATGGAGGCTTTAGAAATTGCTAGGCTACTTGAGTCCTTTATTCATCTTTAAAATGGGGAGAAGACTGCCTGCCCTACAGTGTTTAGATGATCAAGCGAAAAACATTTCATAAACTGTGAAGATCTTGCACTTGTAAATTATTATTACTATTACTACCATTGCCACTGCATTTGGATCTGAATTCTATAAATATTCAATCAAGGTGTTCAATATTTATTGGGTATTTGAAGTAAAAGATGTTAATGCTAATTTTCCCCCTCTTCTTGCCGTGTAGGAGAGACTTCTGTCTTTTCTTCTCCAAAGCTTGTGGGATGGGTAAATCATGTGTGAAGGTAGATAATAGCTCCTTCTATGTGCCTTCCTTTATTATGTATAGAAAATTCTAGAAATCTTGTACCTAAATCAACATAAGGCAAATAGAAAATAGCATTGTAAATAGATAAGAAAGGATCTTATCATTCCCCATTGGGTTTAAAATATGAGTTCTTTCTGGGGAAAATTAGTTTTTCTTTTGTGTCCTGATTGAGATTTCTTTTTCTTTGGCATCTATGGTATTTAAAATACAATTTTATTACCCATGGTATCAAATGACTATATCTTATCCAATGTGCAGAAGGTACTCTGGATTGTTATTAAAATGTCAATTATGATTGCATCACTTTAAAAGTTGGATATTTAATCTGAGAAAATAAACTAAGTATGTACCCTCCTCCTGTGTTATAAGGATTTCAGTTTTAACTTCTTTTCTGATATATAACTATTGGCTGCTAAATACATGAGACTCTACTCGATTCTAATGTAATAAATCAAACCCTTGTTACGACTTGCCTTCAAAAGTTCACATGCTTTTTCTCTTTAGTCAGTTTAAACATTACAAGCCACCCTTTATCTTTAATTATTGCTCTTTTATATACTAATTGCATAGGCCAGTGTTGGGTGAGTTTATAATTTTGCTATTGCTTGACCTTCTGAATCTGTGCATTTTATTTCAGCCTTGAGCATTGACTAAAGGTGGGAGCATTTGGCTTCCCAGGTATAAGAGATGATGGCTAAGACAACTCCAGTCTGATGTTCAGAGATCCCAAGAAGGACATGTGAAGGTTGATGAGAAGAGAAAGCATACTTCTCAGAGAAGTGTGGAGACATATAACGATAGTGGTGCAAGGGACTGAAGTGAATCTTTAATTTAGAGTGACAAAGAAATCAATCAACTAGACTATGAGATCAGCTGGTTTATCAGGGGTGATGTTGGGCAAGAACTCTGTTCCGAGTTGAATCTTGTACCATCTCCGCTCCCAGGTGGTGCTCGTCCTGCCTGAGGTTAGAGTAAAAAAGCCAAAGAGGGGAGAGCCCAGGGGCAGAAGAAATGTCCACTTAGGGAAGCGGTGTTAATGGAATTTAACCCAGATTTCATTTCATGGAAAAGAGATCAGTCAATGTTATGAACTACTAAATGTGACCAGATTGCATAAGAACTAGTGAATATTTACAAACTCCTTAGGTTATTTTCTCTGAATTGCAATAGATTTTTATACAGCTCTTACAGTTGAAGGCACATTGGCTTGAAGAACGAATTACATAGGTGATTTTGAACTGTTCTGTTTCACACCTGTTAAAAGTTAATAAACTTCAGCTCTTTTCTTTACAAAACAAAGTATTTTCCAAACAATTTAGATATTACCCTGCCTTGGATATTACAAACAAATTCTTTGTGCTTGCACCTAAAACAGCAATTTGACTAGTTGCTGGAGTTGTCAGAATAATCACCTGAGTTCAAAACACCTGAAATCCTCATCGATTCTAGGGAAACACTGCCACCATTGTCCTTTGGCAGTATGAGCTAATTGTAGAGTTACTATGTAGACCCTTTATTTGGGTCTAATAAAATCATAACCTTTTTGGAAAGTTTGGTGCTTGCCTATTGGATTTTTGCATATTTGGTTCTAGTGAGGACAGCTTGTCCCCGTCTCATTTTAACATGATAGGCAGGAGACAGCATAGCTAAGTTTCCCCAAATGGCTAGTGCTGTGGCCTATCTTTTCAAATGTCACTGGATTGGTTAATCATTAAGATACCTCCTGTTTTTAAAAAGAGACAGCCTACTGACAAGCAGAATTGGTATTTTAAAGATCTTTACAGGGAAAGAAGACAGACTGAAAGAAAACTATTTACAATATTGTTTTGGAAAACATTTACACCTGTTGCTAATCTTTTAATTCTGGTAAGAGGCAATGAATTAATTGGGGGGCAAATCTCATTTCCTTGATAAAGCCTGCCCTGGACCCCTGGATGAGCCCTCTTCTGCCTCTGATGTCCAGTGGCATCTATTGTCTGTATTACTCACTTGCCAATGAATCTCATCTTGTTTTGATCTGATTCTTGCTCATCATTTAAATCTTTTGTTGCAGTTTAACTTTGTCTTTGCTTATAAGAAGCTCACAAGCTCGTTGGGGAGATGACAAACTCTTACCCATCTTGTTTTTTCTTAGCATAGTGATTTACATATGTCTAAAAAATATGTCTGTTGATTTGATTTGCTATAGAATAACTTCAGTAGAGTTAAAAAAGCAATTTTTCTCCTTTCCACAGCAGTAAACAGCCATTAGTTTGTTATTGTGAGGTTGCCTAAGGCCAGGTTTTCAGACTAAAAGTGAGTGTGAGCCATCTATCAAGGAAACAGAATTATTTAGCACAATAAACATTTTAATGTACATTTAGCCTAGTGGAAATTTTTTGCCTATCTGTATTGCCCAAATTCTTCAAATAACGACTTATTCCCTGTGTTTATGTTCCTGGTTATCAGGGAAATCTAAGTCTAATCTAAAAAGGCAGAAAATGCACTCTGAATATGGACTAATGGTGAATAAAATGCAAGGATAATTTTGAGAGTGTCTCTTAGAAAAATATCAATAAACATTCCAACGTGAGTCCAGGGCTCCAGGACGTAGATCTTGGGGTAGAGGCTTACATTCAGCTCTGTAAATGATTAAAATTACAGGTTGCTCAAAGCATCAACCTCCCGTGTGCAGAAATGTTTCTGCTCACAACATCTGCTACAGTGAGGAGAAGAGAGCGCCGCTATCCAGTGTGCCTCGTGACCCTGGGAAGTTTCAAGAGTTCTTAATCAGTTGATTTCATGTTTTTAGGCTAATTCCATTTCCTATTCTGAAGACTGAAAGAAAAACATCAGTGCTTGAAAAAACAGCTTAGGATTCTTGCTTTTATCTTACAGAATGTGATTATTAATGGCTATTTTGGAAGTGCTTTTAAATTTGGAGGCATTTTTTTTCCTTCCATTTTTATTCATGAATCCTGAAGCTGCAACCAGTCAGCCTTTTCCCCTTTCTTCCAGGCTCTTCCCTCTTGCTATTTCAGACCCTCAGGCAAGTCTTTCATCCTCCTTCTGTTTGCCACAAAATAAGGGACCTAGATTGAGGCCTGTAGCTTTTTGTGTGTGTCAAAGGAAGGGATCCAGACTTCTTTAACGCAGCAGCATCCACACATCGGTCAATCCATCTCACTCCTTTTTGTGACCATCAGCCACCACCCCCTCCCCAAAGTCCCTTGGCACTACTTTCCTTGAAACCAAGGCCCAAGGAGTTCAGACAGCCTCTCTCGCTTTGCCAAGCATCACTCAGCCTCAGCTGAAGTAATGTTTACATATATGATCTTTCCGTGCCATTTAAAATATGTAATGGATACTGTGAAAACAATAGGCATATTCAAGCTCCAATGCTGTGCACAAATGAGAGAAATATTCCAATACTCATATCAGAGCCTAATAGGTATAATTTTGCTCATGATCGAGTAATGCGCAGCAGCTTTCCCCAGACTGCCGGGTAAAACAAAGAAGTGGTTGTCAACCTTTTCAGAATCAGATGTTAATGATATTTCGTGTCTTTGTTGAGTCTGTGGAAAGTAGCTACTGCACCTAGAAGGGAAATGACTTCCATACCAACCGCCCTCAGCCAAAGTCATTCGGACTGGGAAAGCTGGATCCAGTCCATATTTACATTTCGGAAAGAGGTGTGAAAGAAGATTTCAAGACAGACTTGACTGAGCTGCCTCCCATTTGCCTCACCCTATGCTCAATCTTATCAATGCTCTGAGGGGTCTGAATATTTCCAACATATAGAAGGGGACAATGTAATATAAACAAAGGGCCCATGTGTTTTGGCAAAGGAGGAAAGTGTTTTCTATGTTTTGTGTATTTTTGGAAACCTCTGAAATCCCAAAGTCATATGTCTTCCAAGGTTTGGAGGAGGGTTTTTTTCAAGCATTGCTTGTACTCAGCAGCTCAGAGAGTACTTACTTCGCTGCATCTTTTGTAGCGAGGAACTAATCAGTCTTTTTCTTGGAGCTAGTTGTGAAGATTGGCTGCGATCCTTGAATAGTTTGCTCTTCACTTCTTCCTAAACCCTCCTTCTGTCTCACTACCGTTATCTCTTCATTTCAACAAAACTATTTTTTCGTTTGTTTTAAGGAAAGGTCTTAATTCCAATTTCAAGTTCATCCAAAAGTAGGGCCTCTCAGTGCTGTGTTCCAGCTGTTGGGAAGTAGGCCACTTTTTTTGACCAAATATATACATATATATGTAATTTTAATCTTAGATCTTTAGATATTGTGCTACTGTCAAGATTCTAACAGAAGGAGCTCCGAGGGTCAAATTCATACCTTTTACGGAAGAATACGAGCCCCTCTAAAATTTTAAAAGGTAGAAAACAAACCACCAATTGCTTTTTAATACTATGCCCATTTGAACTCCCACTTTCACGGTGGTAGTAATACATCTGTAAATAAAGGTATTCCTGCAGTTGTCCAAATTAAAATCAGGGCATATGTCCCTCATCATGTGTGCTCATCTACGAAGACTCAGTTCATCTCTGTAACAGTGAAAATTTTATTACATAAATTAAATCACAAGCAACGTGTCTGCCAATATGGAACCTCTTATGTGTATATACGTACTCATGTCAGAGTTCTGTCTAAGTTCTAAAATACTTTATAGACATGATTGTGATTGTGCAATGTGTTGAGTAAGACATTTTCCAGATTTGGTCAATTAACGGGACTTTGGTACAAGTAATTCAAACATCTCAGTTATTCTGAAGTCTGTTTCTGATTGCTACAGCTTAGTGCCTTGCTACTCAAAGTAATGTTTGTTAACCAGCAGCATCGGCAGCACCTAAAGGCTTGTAGAACTGCAGAATATTGGGCGCCAAATAAGACTTTCTGAATCAAGTGCCAGAGCTGCTGGTTTACTGACTATACTTGAATAGTGAAGACCTAGTGGGTCTTAAGTTAGTTGTTCCGGTCATTTTGAGTGTTAGACAGCTTTGGAAATACACATACATTTTTTGAGGTCAGGAAGGTATTATTTATATATGACTAAATAATGTAATAATATTCTCTGAATTATAATGTGGTTTCCCATAGAACCTACTTTGTTTTTTAGAAATATGCTTTTGGCATAATCTCTATTAATTTATGAATTCCCAATAGTGACTATTGGGAAGATTATGTAAACACTTTGTACATTTACAATCAAGAGAATTAATACCTTAAATGAAATACTGAAATATCACTAGAAATCTGAAATAATAAAAAGATTATAATAGTAATAGGTAATATTTATATAACACTGAGTAGGTACTAGGTACTCTTCTAAACACTTTACATATAGTAACCCATTGAGTCTTCCTGGCAATCCTATGAGATGTCTTATTATTATGCCCACTTTACAGATGAGGAAACTGAGGCAAAGAGAGGCAGTGACTTGCTCAAGTTCACAAGGCTAGAAAGTGGAGGAGCTGAGATTTTTTTAATTGTCCTTTAGGTAGTGATTAAGCAATGACTTCCAGCTGGGATGGGCCTTTAGCAGTCTGTATACTCTCTTATTTTACATATAAAGGTAATGAGACCCAGAAAAGCCATGGAGCTTACATAACATTACAGATAAATTTAGGGGCAATTGGGAATATAGCTCAGCCCCCTTATAGTTTATACACTTGGATCTTATCACCTCCCTGGGAAATAGGCAGGTGCCCTGACATTGCACCAATGCTGGCCCCATTTCATCTCATTATTTTGGGGAAAGAGGTTGGCATAAGTACAGGTGGTAATGCTCACAAATTGGATGCTCCTTGTGTGGCAGAATCGCTCCTTTTCTGTTTTATGCATCTGCTCAATCTTGTCTGTTGCACTAATCACCCTGGTTTGTGTTGTTGACATGTCTGCTCCGTGCCAAGGCTTGAGAACTGAGGCCATGTTTTACTCTCCTGTGTGACCCTGATAATTACCATGGAACCTGACACATAGTAAGCCCTTAGGAATCACTGTCGTGTGGACGATGACCACTCGTCACCACTGCTTCAAGGGTGCAATCCAGATGGGGTGTGAGACCCAGATGGCTTGCGCAGGAATGGAAGGAACTAAGCCCAAGATGAACACAGAGGGATGGGGAATATAGCTTGGCCCACCACTGGAGGTATTGGTAGTGATTTGTGCATGTAAGTGGTGGTTAGGTGGTGGCATATTTTTTTCCTGTGTCTCTTCATGTACATATTTTTTTTTCCTTTGCTTGTAAATTCTGAAAGGCAGCAACTCCCTTTCTTTATTTCTTTTGTACAGTACCTGGCTTTATACTGTACACAGAGAAGAACTGGTGAATGTTTGTGGGGATAATAATGAAACTGTTACTCTGAACCTTGAAGTATTTATAACATCACCTTTTTCTAGAAATACTCTTCATTAAGGATTTTACTTATTCAACCAGGTAAATGGAATAAGCACTAGATGAACCAGGTGGTCAAGGTTGCAGGGAATAGTTAAAACATAGATGTTTCAGTTCTTACTAGTCCCTGGTTTTAAAATAAGTCACAGTTATTTTTAATGATCAAGTGGGTCCTTACTAGTCCAAAGAGGGTATGGTCAGAGTGTTTCCCAGTTATTTTTGGGAGTTCCCAAAGAGTTGGCCCATATGTCCCTGTAAACCAATCTGTCAGCTGTAGTTATCGCTTGGCTCCTGCCTATTCTTTTTCTCCCGCTCTAACTTGCACTTTCCCACAACTGCTGCCTGCCAAGCCACTCGGGGAAGTGTTGTGGCTGCTGCTGTCTGGGGTGTGAACACCAAGGGTCCACGTCCATGCCAACAGAGCTGCCTCTGGACACTCCCACTGATAACTCCCTGGCTGGCAGGGGTAGGACTGTCTCATGTTGCTCTCTAAGAAAAGTCAAAGAGGAAGAATAAAAGAGTCTTGCCCTATTAGACTTACTTTTTAAAATTAAACTATTTTGAGATGATTATAGATTCACAAGCAGTTATAAGATATAATACAAGGAGATTTCACCACATGGTTTCCACTGACACCACTGGTGGGACAGTGTCCTCGTTACCATGGGGTGGGGATGAAGTTCTTTACCCCTTATTGGTCCTTCCCTGATACCACACCAGTGGGGGAAGGGGCGGGGTGCCTCCTTACTGTGAGGTGGGAGTCTACAGTCTCCACTAGGCTTTTGCTGGCATGGGTGGGGGTTTGTCCACAGTTTTTTCTGTGGTGTTTGGCCAAAGTAGAGAGATCATTGTGTAAAAGTTTTCTGATTTTGTAGGCTGCCTCTTCTTAGCCCTTGGACTTAGAGAGAGTAGGTGTTTTTTGTTTGTTTGTTTGTTTCTTTTTGTCTGCACTTACTGGTGTTTCTGGGTTGTCAGCTTCTTCAGCTTCAATTCTGGGATATATGGGGCATAAAGAAAGCCTAGGGAGCTTACTACCCTGCTATTCCAAAGTCCTTAGCCACTCTGCCTTCTTTTCTTTACCTTTCATTGTCTTCTTAATTATTTTTATGTATAATGTCCATGGTTGTCTTTTGTCTTAGTGGGAGCGTTAGGAGAAAGTATGACTTTTTGGAAGCAGAAGTCTTTATCAGATATTAACAATTATTGTAAAGATATATAAAATTTAGCAAATTGTTCATTCAACCCACTGATTTTTGGTGAATAGGCTTTTGGCCAATTGATGTTTGGGGAGTTGCTCTAGAACCGTTACATCAATAGATGTAAACAACTACGAGGGAAGACTGGGTGGAAGAATTTGTAGGCAGAATGGAGCTGTGCTCTAATATCCTTTGGACAATTCTTCTTGAGTGGCCATATAAAACTGTAAAAGAATAATAAGAATACTTAATATTTATAGCAATTTACAGTTACAAAATACTTTCTTAAATATCTGATGTGTTATAGATTTGTAATAGTCCATCAGGTATCTCTTTGTGAGCAGTTTATTAGCTTAACAGTTTTGACAGTAACTAGTTAGGACAAACCATAGGTTCTTAGATGGATCTCTGGGAATGAGAAGAGTTCCCATGATTAACTAATGCTGAGTTACTAAGCAAACGGAATTACTAAGATTTCCTTTCAGAAGCAACCAAATAATTTGTGGTTGTTGACCTTTCATTTTCAAAGGCTGCTGCTACCTCATGCCCTGTCTATAGTAATGATGCATAATCTTGGATTTTCACTAGAACACCATACAAGTCACTGTTCCTTGAATAAGGGTCACACCAGAGGTTGCAAAGCAGTGACCCACTGACTGCATTCAGTGCATTGATATGGGTATTTTGTACCATGGAATGTTAAAAACTTTTGAGAAAGCATTTGACTCAGTAAATTTTACATCATAATAAAGATTTCTGTCTTATTCTGGAAAATAATCAGATGCTGTAGTAATTATTGATCCACATTCCTTTGGCCAAATGTAGATTTGAACTGAGGTCTGGCTAATTCCAACCAGTGTCAATTGTTTATGTTACCTTTCAGTTTTTAAATGAATGAATAAATCTGAATAATTTTCACAGAATGCCTTTGAGATAGAGGCATTATGGTAGATACAGTAATACAAGAAAAGAAAATGCTATGAGATTTCCAAAATTATATGCAAAGCTGTCTTCTCAATAGAAACCAAAATATTACCTACCATGTTTTAGGGCCTATAGCATAAGAACTAGAACCTGGAATCAATTTATTTTCTATTGTGGATCTCATAATTATTTTAACATTGTCTTATTTTAGTGCATTTTAAATTTCAGCTACATGTTTCAATAGACAATGTATATAACATGAGCTATGTTTCTTTAAATGAGGTTATAGATTAGACTCATATAATAGAAAAAATAATTGGTTGTCCACTATATGTCAAGCACTGTGCTAGGTGATTATTAAAACTTACCTCACATAGTCCCCCCAGATAACCTAATTTTCACATTGGGAAGAAAGAGACTACTGGAGATTAAGTGATTTGTCCAAAATGCACACACAGAAAACTAAGAAAGCTAGTATCTACACAGATCTCTCCACTTGGAAACTCATGAACTTTCCTCTAAACTTTGTCTTTATTTCTCTTAATTTCCCCCTCCATTTTAGTTAAATTTGTTTATAATTTTTCCTTTATTGGTGCTACACCAGTTACTCTTTCCTATGAACCATCTTTTGTGTGTCAAGACTGCTTTTCTTAGAAGGCAAATTGTGTGGTAGAAGTTGGGGATATTTTTTGACAGATCTTATATCCCTTTTTTCCCCCTACCATTGTCCTCCCCAAAGCTCCCTATACATTCCATTCTTGACAGTCCTGCAAGTCTGAACACTCCTGTTCCCTCTGTCATCACTGCAGTGTCTCAGAAAAGAACCTCATTCCATATGCTTTCAGGCACATGAGGCACCAAGACATGAAACCCTGGAATTTGTCACTACCCATTTGGCCCCTGCTCCATCAAATCCAGTAGCTTGCCTCCAGGAGAGATCAGTCCTTGACTCCTCAAAAGAATCCCTTCTCTCTATTATATATTTGGTTGACTGGAAAATGCCGTTTTTTAGGTAAAAGATCGTGCTTCACTTGGATAGTAACCAAGTCAGCCATATGGAAAGGAAAATAATCTGGTGAGTGGCAAGATAGGAAACCATGGTCCTTGTGTTCCTTCAGATGGTTTTTTATGGGATATGAGGCACTGTCTCATTGAGTTTCAGTTTATAGCCCTTACAATGGGAATACCCTTGGCTCTATTATAAGATTTGAAAGTATAATGAATACGTACATGATAACTAAATCCCTATACTGGGAGAAGGAGCTCCTTTGGAATATTCCCCTTTCCTGACCACGAAGAAATGTTACTGACTGATCCGTCACTCTTCACAAAATTAGTGATTTCACCTCTTCTCACTTCATATACTAGTCTATTTGTGAAAATGTGTTGAGTACTTTAAAGTCTTGGATGATGGCCTTGCTGTAGAAACACATTGGCTGACAAGAGCTGAAGATGTTGTTTACTGTATTTGCTCTTCTATTCCTGTGGGCTTGTCTTAGATCCATTGTCTCACTTGAGAACAAAATGCATTACTAAGATATATGGCACAGTCAATGATAGGGTCAGAATGGAGACATCAGCCAAACTGGGAATAAGAATTCTATTTATCCATTTCTGTGGCAGTGTTTTCTCTAGAGAACAAAACACCAGAGAAGAGATGCATAGCTCTAACACTGAGACCAGTGGAAGAGGGAGAGGGTCTGGCAGAACCTCTGGTGCCAGACCAGGTAACTTATTCAACTATTTAATAGGTATTATGTTTTGTCAAGAAATCTTCTCCTCTCCTCTCCCCAGAGGATAAAAGAATAAGAATCTAGCCTCAGTCTTTCACAAGAAGTGGAGCAATGCTTGGCTGAGATTGTCAAGCAAAATATTGACTAAATTAAAGACTAGTACGTGTGTAAACACATCAAGATGTTGAGTTGAAAAAAATGTCTATTTCTTTTTGGAAACTACAGGAATCTTATATAATTGTACTTGTCATTCAAATACTAAAATTGTGTAGGTGCTTTAAAGTGGTAATGTCAATGAGTTCATGCAAATTGTCTTTCTAGAATGATTCAATTTTAAGAAGTGTCAGGGATTTCATAGTCCCCAAAGAGGCCTTTGTAAATCCATTTTGTTTCTCATATGAGGGTCATAAGCTTCAAAACACAGTGTGAATTTCACTCCCCTGAAGAATAGGGTAAATCTTTTTAAAATGATTTAAATAGGGATCATGTTGAGAAGCAAAAGAATTAATACATTATTTAGCTTCCTTGGGCCTTTGTGTTTCTGTAAAACCCAGAGGAAAATACCACAGATGATGAGCGGACATGGGACACTGGGGTTTTATTACAGTCTTCTCTTTGTCTACACACATCTTCAGAGAATCTCCATCACTGAACTTAGGAATCCGACCAGAAAATAGACCAAAAAAGTTGAAAATGAAAATGTCCTCTGGAGAAATTGTCACACAAAAAGTATAACAGAACCTCCAGTTTGAAAATATGGCTTCTTGTACCTCATTGGCAAAGGACCCCTAAGGTCTATGTGTACTCATTTCATTATACTATTTTATAGCAGTTCTGAAGCTAATTATTACTTAGCTGTCTACCCTTGTTTATTATTCATAGATTTGCTATTTTGTCAAAGTTCAAAATTTGGTCATAATAGAGCAATTGGTAAAAATGTGTAAAAGGTTTGACTGAATATGTTGGTCATGGGGTAGCAGCAGGAAGTATGATGCTAGCCACAAAAAGAAAAGTATCTATGGCAAGCTAAAAAGAAGTGATTTTTAGTCCCTCTTGCATTACCAAGAAGTGGTGCATTCTTTGAGTCGTTTTTCCCTGGTGCTGAGACAGTCTGGCCTATAGTCCTAATTTTGTCAGTTATTCATACCTTTCACAATCAAACAAATTTTTACCCTTTGCTGAACCAGTAAACATTATCAACATATTCTTAAACATTCATTAATAGTGTGAGCTAAGTAGAACTTCTACTTCTCTCCTGAAATATCTGTGGCATATTCCAAAGAAAATCAACAGGTTTGTTAACACACATGAGAAAACTGCATAGCATCTCTGTCACCTTTAAGAGAACCTCCCCAACATACTTCTATTAAGTCGCTAAACCATACTTTCCCCTTTCTAAGGGGTGGATATAGGGAGATACAGAAAATGGATTTTTATACATTGATTTAGATACTGCTGTGAGATTATAAATACAGTATGAATGCCATTGAGGGTTGGTTCTTTCTATTACTGGCCATATTGCTAGCATGTGAGTGACCACTGAAGGAGTTAATGAATGGCCGCAGTTTTAAAGATCACATTTATATGATTTAATCACCTTTAAATGCCTGCAGAACAATTAAAAGATCTGTTCAGTCTCATGAGGTGTTTCACATAATAAAACATTATGACAGACAAACAGGGGTATTGGATTTTATAGTGTCTTTATTCTGTAATAAATATACCGCATCACATTGGTCATCTCTGACTGATAAAGCTTTAATTAGTCAGGTTATTTAAATGTGAAATAGTGACCTAATGGGGCTTTATGCCTGATAATAGCCAGGTAGAGGAGAACATATGAATAACAAGATCCCTGCTGTACAGACAGATGATATGCAAGTCCATATCCTTAGTTTTTAAAAAAATTTAATAAAGTAGTGGCAACACTTTATTTGGTTGTATCTCTTTTCTTTGGCATTATTACTTTAGTTGGTTAGGGTAAACATTCTGAAGATGAATTTTTAAAGTGAAATTAACATGGTTGAAATTTGAAATTACATTAGATTGATAAATTTAACTCATATATAGAATACAATGTTAATATATTAAACTAGCATTAGAAATTAATTCATTTTATGCTCATGAGGCTAAGGCAAAACCACTGTCTTCACATAATGGCAACAAGATTGTACAACTTTTGGAAGCTAACTTGGAAATATGTATCTCCAACCAACCAGTTCAACTTCTGGGATATTATCTTGAGAAAATAGTCCAAAATATAGGGGAACAGCCATATCTATTAATATATGCATAGCAACATTATTTATACCAGTAATAATTGGAACTAATTTAAATGTCCAATAATAAGGTAATTTATATTATGGCATGTCACATAGCTTTTAAACACATACTTACGGTGTCTATAAATCAGCATGGAAAATACCTCTATCAATGGTAAATGAAAAAATTATAGAAAACTATATATTAATACATACTGTTGTTATAAACATTATTTATTATTAAAATTTTTTTGTTATTTATACATATGTTTGTTTAAGAAAGATTTGAAGCAGAGTTATAACCAAAAAAATTTATACACAAGAAAACAAACTTGAAGGAAACATATAATTGTGTTTTGGAGGATGGTTATTTTATTTTTTGTCTTTTGTAATGTGCTGTAATTACTTATATAATGAAAAATTATAATTAAAGAAATCCTAGTGCATACAGTAAGCTCACCCTTCATTCCATAGAGAGAAATTTAGATAGAAGAAATTATAGAGCAATGAGAATAAGAAAATAAAAAGAGGTCAAGCTGAATGACAGAGTGGTAGATGAGGAAATAGATGAGCATGAAGAGAACATTCTAGTGGATGCCAGACAAATATGGGGAGATACCTAGATGGCCTTGAAATTCACTGTAGAATATTGAAATTTGACCATCAGTTAAATGGGGAAATTGTAAAAACAAACACATACCAGCTAAAAAATATGGTAGAAACAAGTGAAAAAAAATTTAGCAACATGGCAAATGGAGAGGTGAGGGACAATATATTACCTAAATCAAATCCAGCTTTTTCAACAATTCTCCCAGCATCACCTATGGATTTTTGTGAATGCTGAGTAGCAAGACTGGTTATCAGCACTTAGGACTTGGGTCAGAGCTAGAAGTTATCCCAAGGAAACTTGGCTGAGCAGAAGACGCCTATTCAAGAATTGAACATAGAAGGCTATTTAAACAAGTTATAAAATATTGAGCTGAGGTACGGGCCACTTGTGAATAGAACATTCATATTCCACCATTATAACTTTGAAAGAGGCGTGGGATCCCCCAAATAGCAAACTACCTTTGAGTTGACCTTGGCAAAGTAAAAAAAAAAAAAAAAAATGCTGCAATAAAACATGTACTTTTTGAAACTTCTTATAATAATTTACTTGGTATGGAGTTTTAAGCTTTCATTTATCTACCATATGTGTCTTCATATAATTAATAAATAATATACATGAGGATATTATCCTGTATAAATAGAGGAAAGTGTTTGTTGAAATAAAAAGTTAGGTGATTTAAGAATAAATGTTCTGTTCTGAAGGGTAATTATTTGGTCACTGATAGACTTTAAGCCCTGACGATATAAGTGCATTATCGTATTTTTTTTTGCATCTTTGTACTGCCAAACTCAAGAGTAGTCTACAATTGCCTTCATTTTCTTACTCCACATTTATTACTCTTCAGTTGCTTAGAATTTGGATTACATTTTCACAACTTTGTTAATGTCTTTAAAATCACTCATTACTCACAAAGAACCATTAGTATTTCCTTTGTTCTTCTACTTTTTCTTTCCTGTGTGCACAAATTCTGTGTTTTATTTAGAACCAGTTGACTTTTCCTCCCAATTGGATAAAAACAGCTAACATTTAGTGACCGTTTACTGTGTGCCAGATACTGCACTAAAAGCATCATTAGATGCTACTTTGAGTTCTTTCCCAGCCCAGGTTAGAGCAAGGGGTCCTTCCAAGCTTTGCCTGGGGCAGTTACTCTGATTCACTTTCCCTTGAAATTAATTCCAGGTATAGTTCCATAATATAAAAGAAGAACAGAGGAATTTGCTTTCACAAAGGAAATCATTTCAGTTATGCATATTGGATATATTATTTACCATAGAACCACATTTGGAAATTATATGAGGAAGGAACATCTTTTGTAACAAAGGATATACTTTTGACTGTTGTTAATATTTGCTTCTTTTTCTTTCCCAGCTCAGTGAGAAGTGGACCTTTGTTCATCTGGCAAAGGAATACTTTTGGCCTGAGTTATCCGCTTATCTGTCCAACTGGTAATGTTAACCCAGCTATTATCTCTGTGTTGTGTAGGCCTGAGTTAAAAATACTTTAAAAAGTGCCACAAAAAGTCTTGCTATTCCACTGATATAGGGAAATTGATTATAGGAATTCAAAGACCATAAATATGGAAGGTCTGAAAATTATATCAAAAGTAGTTTTTTGGTATCCACTTCAGTGAGTCCAGCTTTGAGTTGGAAGGGAGTAGAGGCAGAAGAGATAAATGACATGTCACCCAAAGACATGTAGGGCTCATTCCAGGGTGATATTTTAACTCAGCTTTTCATCTTCTGTCTTCACTTGCCTTCTGGTTTCCACATTCTCTGTCCTTGCTCTTCATTTCCCTTTCCCCCCTCTTCCTTTCCCCTGTCCTTAGAAACCCCCGCTGAAGTCAGAGCACAGCTAGGGCACTGGGACAATGGGCTGGAAAGAGAGAAGAGAGGCACACCATTTCTATTCCAACCTTCTATATCTTTTCCCATTCTTCCTTCCAGCAAGCATTGAGTGTTAACTATGGAGAAGACACACACACACACACACACACACACACACACACACACACAGCCTTATTCTGTGCCAGAGCAGAGCTCCTGAAAACTGCTGCCAGGTGGCTGTCGCCCAAGAGACCGTAGAATTCCTGGCACCAGGCAGAATCGATGGCTGTGGCCAAGTGATTGTTGTTGAACTTACCTGTGTCGAAAGGTCAGCCTTGCGGTGCTAAGGCTGGGCACAGTCACTGAAGGCAAATTGGATTGTGAATGGAGGCCCTGAGGCATGTTCTGCACTTTGCAACTGGTCTGGCAAGCTCGGTTCCTCCACCTCCTAACTCTGCCACAGGCATGGGAAACACCTGGGCAGCGACAAAAGTGGTTAAGTCAGCTTCGCCAAGGTACAGTATCAACTACCTCTGCTTTGCACACAAAACATACAGTAATGGCCACACGTGATTTTCCAATACATTGTCATGATGAAAAAGCCCTAAATCTTTACATGAGACATTTGCTTCTATGCTTCAACACTTAAATCACGTGTTATTTGAGTGGGTCCTGTACTGATTCTTAACTCAAATGTAAATGTTACCAACTTGAGAAAATATTAATGAATCGGAACATAGCTTACAAACTGTTTTGCCTGTATATGTGTCTCTGTGTGTGTTTTTGTGCATTATGGGTGGGTTCATAGATTAAAATAAGAATAATGAATTATCAAGAGGATATGCAGAACTAAAGTTATTTAACTGTTGACCATTTTGTCCCTCTGTTTTTCCAAAGGGAAAATGGATAAAAGAAAAAAGGCTATTTAATTTACAAGAGTCAGAGGAATGACTGAGATAGTATTTTAGGTCATTAAATATGAAATATCTGATTTCCTTAGGTACTAAGTTTGACAGTTGATATCTCCGACATTTCAGTTTGACACTTGTTTTATTTTTATTGTGAAGGTACATCCTCATTCTTTCAAATGCACATTGTGGCTTGTGATTATCTTTCAAATTTTTTTTATGAGCAATTTTTGTGAAACCATGGATAAGTCAAAAATTCGTGTTATTTTTGAATATGAGTTCCATCATGGAACCAATGCAGCACAGACAGCTCGAAATATCAACGAAGTGTTTGGGAAGGATGTGGCTAATGAACACACAGTACATCGGTGGTTTAAGAAGTTCAGTTCTGGTGAGTTTAATCTTGAAGATGAGACATGTGGACGACCTGAGACCAAAGTGGATAATGATAAACATAAGGCTGTAGTGGAAGTGAATTCATCTCAACCTACGCGTGAATTAGCAGCAAGATTTGATGTTACTATTCCAACAATATTGGACCATGTGAAACAAATAGGTAAGGTAAAGAAGCTGGATAGGTGGGTTCTGCGTGAATTAAACGAGCGTGAGAAGAGAAATCATCTCAAAGCTTGCCATTCTTTGCTGTCATGACATAAAGGCTAACCATTTCTATACTGTGTTGTGACATGTAATGAAAAATGGAATTTTTTTGACAATCACAAGTGTTTGGCACAACGGTTGGATAGAGATGAAGTGCCAAAACACAGTCCAAAACCGACTATTCATCAAAAAAAGCTAATGGTGTCTGCTTGGTGGTCCAGTGCTGGTATTATCCACTACAGCTTCATGAAACCTGGTCAATCCATTACAGTGCATGTCTACTGCAACGAATTGGACAAAATGATGAGGATGCTTGCAATTAAGCAGCGGAGATTGATCAACAGAGGCAGGCCAATCCTCTTGCAAGACAACGATTGACCACATGTCACACAAACAACGCTGCTCAAACTACAGAAGCTGGACTTGGAAACTCTCTGTCATCCACCGTATTCACCAGACCTTGCACCAACTGACTTTCACTTCTTCCAGGCTTTGGACCACTTCTTGCAAGGAAAAATATCCAATTCCCAACAAGCTGTGGAAAACGCCTTTCGCGATTTCATCACCACTCGCTCTCCAGGCTTCTTCACTGCTGGCATAAATAAGCTACTGTTAAGATGGCAAAACTGTGTCAATAGTTTAGGCACATGCTTTGATTACTTGCACTGCTTCTTGTTTGGGATATAATATACTAAATTTTTTATTTGAAATTGGACATTTCATATTTAATAACTTCTTCATGAATAAAATAGAAGCCATCTCATGGGAACTCCTTCAATGTCCTAGGATTGATTCAGTGCCTAGGTCCCCACCCTTTCCTTCTTCCCACTTGCTACTACGAATGATGACTCCATCCTCTTCCTTCTGTCATCTAAGCCTAATCCGCCACCTTTCTTCTAGGTCACCTATCCTGTTTCCTCTTCAGGAACTGTATTCTATGGCACTCCTCTGATTCTTGTAACTTCGACATGCTTCTTCCCTTAAGTATTTAAATGTGATTGAGTCTCTCTCAACTTTTAGGAAAACCTCCCTCAATTCTACAGCACCTTCCAATTCCCTTTTATCTTTCACTGCCAAACTCATTTGAGTCCACACTTGCTGTCTGTCTCTGGTTCCTGTTGCAGCACTGGAATCTGCTGTCCACCATGGCCTTCTCACTGAAGTTGCTCTTGTCAACCAGCAGTTGCACTTGTTCTTAACAGTGGCTTCCACAACTCTCAGTCCAGCTGGGCACTTTCAATGTTTTGCTTATTTGATCATTCAGCATTACTTCATCCTGTTGACTATTTGCTCCATTTGGGGCACTTCTTCTCCTCATTTCTATGGCACCACACTCTCGGGGGGTGTGTTTTCTGCCTTTCTGTAACTTTCTGCTTGATCTGTGTCACATGTAGAAAGGTAATCCAGGTGAATTCTCAAAGATCTAGTGTAAGTATTGTAATCTCTTTTTCACAATAGAAGTTAACTATGATATCAGTTAATATCTATGGGATGCTAGTAAACTTTTGATGATTAATTTTAGTCATTGTATTATTACCATTAATTTATAGTGGTATTGAACCAAGGAAGACTTATTGTTTGACTCCAAGCCTATTCCCCCAGGAAAGGCTGAATGCTCCCTCAGCACTATTGTTTTTGTCTTAATGTGATTCTTCATGGAACCTTCACAGGACCACCCTTAATTTCAACTTAAAGCCACTGTAACAGTGTCAGTATGAGGTAGTCATGTTATTATTAGTTTACATTTATTGGGCACTTGCTATGTGCCAAGTATTTCACATTTTGAAGCATCTCAAGTTCATTCTGGTAAAAGGTGGCGTATAAAAATAATAATTTATTATTCTAGCCCTTAGAATAAGTCTGCAGGGTTAGATATTCTTATCTCCTAATATCACATTATGAAAGGTAGGATTCACTACCCTAATAATATCCTGATATTAAGTACTCTGAATCCATGTTCTTTCTACTGTACACACTTACATTCTTTGTTATAAAGAACACCACATTTCAAGACTGTCTAAATAGTTAAATAATGGCTTCTTATCTGGTCCTTTCTATTCCAAATCATGACTTTAAACTGTTAAAGATGAAGTCAACATTGAACCCTCAGATTCTGCCTTTTTTTTTTTTTTTAATCCACTCAGGACTTCAGAGTCACCAGAAATATTTCTCAGATTTTTTTGAAAATTTCCTTTTCCCTTGTATTAGTTGTTGATTTTTGAGTGTGACATCTCTGGGTTCACTGTCCACTACATGTGAAAGATGTACTCCAAAAAGACAGCACACATTCTGATTGCCCTCCTCGGGGGCTGGCACAGTAATGAGATAGAAAGGACTAATGTGAGGAAACTATTATACAAAAGAAGAATGGGTAGAATTCAATGGGCTATTAGGTAACTAACTGGCTGGAAGTGGAGAGTGGTTTTATCCCCCAGGAATATTTGACGATGTTTGGAGGTATTTGGTTGTTAGAACTTGGGGAGTGGATACTGCTACTGGCAATTAATAGGTAGAAGTCAGGGATGTTGCCAAACACTGTAAAATGCACAGAACAACTCTAACCTTCCTCCCCCAGGACAAGGAATTTTCAGGCCTAAAATGTCAAAAAAGCAGAGGTCAAGAAACCCTGCTGTAGAGAAAGTGGGAAAAGGAAGAGAAAATGTGACTTTGCAATTCCGAGTCTTTGTGACATTGAGAACAATTAGAAACCCAGAAGTTTCACTGAATTATTGGATAAAGGGATGAATCATTTCAACCAGCTTGAGCTTGGGGTTGATGGGAGAGACACAGCTGGCAGAACCAGTAGGCAGAAACACTGTTAAACTAAAGCGAGTGGGAGAGGAAATGGGAATATAGAAGTAATTCACCTTGGGGTGATAGTTGAGACCACAAAAGTGGTTGAAATATTCAAGGACATGTGGGAAAAGAAGAGTAAAGGCACTTTACTGGTACTTTGGAAACATAAATCCTTCACATAAATAGTGAATTTTTAAGTGATATATTGTAAAAATTATTCCTGTAATGCCCATCTGTTTCAACATGAGAAATCAAAATTTGAATACTAATCTTTCTAAAATAAAGGTTCCTTGACAGATTTAATTTTACTCATGTTAACAGCTTACTTCTTTTACCCTGATACCACTCTTTTCTATTTGAAGCAGAGGTTATCAAATTTAGTATTTATTTTTGCTTAGGGTTTACATGTAAAGATTATAACATGTCAATGGCAAGAGGGATTGAAGACATTTTTGCTGTAAATTAAGATCAGAAAAAAGGATGCCCACAAAGAGGAGTGTAGCCTAGTCTTACTTGATGTTTGCTTTCTGGCTTGGTTTCAAAGCACTTAATAGTTTCAGTTTATAATTGCTAAACATGGAAACATTGAAACACCACACCCTTGGGTTGCTTATAATGAATAGTGTCTTTAGCACAAACATATTTTTATCAAAGCACCTAGAGACAGCCAGCCACACCCATCACGTTATTAATCAGCCACATTCTCTAGCTGCCTAGGCTTACTTTGCAGAATTTATGGAGTAGGGGGTTCCTCAGTTAAGCAACTTGCAGATGAATTAATTTAACGACCCAGGCTGAGAATCACTCCACTGTACCCCTTCCTCCCTCCAAAGTAAGACCCATCATTATATTAAGAAGTTCTTATTTATGAATGCTTTTAACTTCATTTATCTGATCCTAGAAAATTTGTAGGTTGTTTGGAAATGTTGGTACTGAAGAATTCAATGTAGGCAGAGAGAACACCCACTGGTTATGTAGAAGGATGACTTGGCACAAACTGGGGCCCTCCGAGGTCTTCAGGCACAGTGAGGTTTGTAGTTGCTCAGATTGGAGAAACCAGTTTGGTTCCTCTTAGCTCCCTTATAAAAATTTCTTAACTTAATTGCTGTGTCTTGTGAGTATTCATGGCTTTATCTGCTCTGTCTTTTGAATAATATTTACAACTTTGTTAGCCATGGCCTTAAAAATAGTCTTAACCTTATTATTCAAATAGATGTCTCATAATGCTGAATAATGCATGACCCACACTTGCTAAGAATAAACTGAATAGTGCCATGGAATCCTCCACCCACGTTACTGGAAATGTATGGAATGCAAAACTGGATCCCAGCTGCAATGCTGTCTGCAGGGATGGCTCTTCATGTTGGTAGAGGAAGCCACCTACTCATAATTCATTAGAGGGGTCTAAAAATAAATGTCTGTGTGTAAATTTCTCCCCTGGCCTGCCATTGTATCTGAAATTCTCGTCATTACAGTAAATTCTTTTGTCTAAGACATCGTATCAGTAAGAGCACCTTTAAAATGCATAGAAATACCCTGCAAGAGTAGAAACACTAATTCAATTGAAACCCTTTTTTATTTTAGCTTAGATACATTTTTCTTTTTTTTCTAATTTTACCCCTCTTTCTTATAAAGTAGAGCTCTGAGAAAATAGGAGTTAGGAGAATGTTTTACCAAGGTAAAAAATCAGCTATGTTCAGTCATAATGGATTTTGCTAGTGGGGCTCATTGTGATGGTGTTATAGACAAGGCAGAAGAGAGTTGCCTTCGTTTTAAGAGTGCCTGCACGAGGAAGCATGGCTTAGGGATACTGCCTTAAGAGACCTATCCTCCGAGATGCTAATAGGGGTCATTTCTAATCACAACAACACGAATGCTACTATCCATAAAAACAAATTCAAGTACTGTTCATAGGGTGTCAGGACTTAAGCTATATGTTTCACATGCATTGTCTCATTTAATTCTTACAACAACTGCAGATGAATAAGCTCTGAAAGGGTAAAACCCACCTGGGTACGAAATTAAGTGGTAGAATTGGGATTTGAAATCAGGTTGATCTGATTCCAAATTCATGATATTAACCATTATTCATATTGCCTGTTTTCTGTCTTTTCCCCTTGACACCTCTTCAAATGCATCCTTCAGCTGTGTGTTCTTTCGCCCAGCTAGAATATCTCAACCCTCTTTATACCTGCTAGAATAGTTTTATTTTTTTGAGGACCAAGTCAAATGGTAAAATCTCCCCTCCTTAAAAAGTTTTCTTTAATGTATGATCTATTGCATTCATTATTACAACTAACTGGGAACATATCACTCTATTCCCTGCTAGATTGTGAGACACTTGAGATAGAAAAGAATTCTTTTTTTAATAATGTTTGTAGCACAGAGTCTAACTTTGTCATTTGAACATAGGAAACAATCAATAGACATTTGTTGAATGAATAAATTTGGTCATAGGTATCCTGTAAAATTGGGGAATAAGCAAATTTTATTCTAAATTTACCAACAAAAGGTTAAATTATGTCCACTGGGATCCATTTTAGAAGGCAGGAAATTTATATAGTACCTTCAGAAATATTTTCTTTTTTTATTAACTAAAATTTTTATCAGTTGTCCAGACAAATTTTTATCCAAGTCACTAATTTTCTTGCGAATGGATAAATGGATAATTGAATCTTATTGAATCTTCAAGTGACATAAAGATAGAAAAAAGCATATACAGTCATAGGCTATATAACAACACTTTGGTCAACAACAGACTGCATATATAACAGTGGTCCCTTAAGATAATGCCATATTTTTCCTATGTTTAGGAAAAATATATTCAGCCTAGTACCAGATAGTCTGCATAAATGCAGAATGTCAGTATTTTTGTCCTAAGCCACCCATGGAGCTATCAACTACTTTTGGTTCTTAAGAAAGGGCAAGTTGAGGTACACTCACACACACACACACACACACTCTCTCTCACAGTTTGACTGGTTTAATTTAACAGTTAAAATATGGTAAATAATACCATATTTTTTCTATGTTTAGATATATTTAGATACACAAATACTTACCATAGTGTTACAACTGCCTACAGTATTCAGTACAGTAACATGCTGTACAAGTGTACAGCCTTGGAGCAATAGGCTGTATACCATATAGCCTGGGTGTGTAGTAGGCTATATTCTCTAGGTTTTTGTAAATACACTCTATGATGTTCACACAATGACAAAATCACCTAATGACACATTTCTCAGAAACTATCCCCTTTGTTAAGTGATTCATGACTATATATATGTGTGTGTATATATATATATATATTTCTGTTTATACCTTTAAGAATCTGTAATTGTGAAAACTTTGCCAAAGGGGAACATACCATAATGCAAACACTGTAAGAATGAGGAAAACAAAATGCTTGCCAATTTATTATCTAAGGAATCTATGAATAAATAATGTGGATGGGTGTAAAAAGATACAAATATGTATCCCACAGATAGAAAAACACCATATAAATAATTTTAAAGGAGACATATAGAGGTGCTGTAAGTGTGGGAAACACATCACATGTGGTCCCAGAGACATAAGTGAAACATCAGAGAAATAAGTGGTTGCTTTTTGTGGTTCCTCATTTTTAAGTTTTGTTTTGTGTGCTTTAATGATAGTAAGCTCTTTAAAAAATAAAAACACCTACTTATACATTTTTTAAGACAAGAAATTATGCTTATTTTAAATTTCTCAAAATTAAATATAAATTGGAAATAGAAATGTTTCTAAAGTGGAGAAAGGTTTATCGAATGTCCTGTTATCTCTACAGTTAAGGGTCTATAGAGGGGTCCTGTAGGTGAGTTTTAATAACTGTTAAATTAAATCAGCCAAACTGTGAGTGAGTGTATGTGTATGTGTGTGTGTGTGAGTGTACCTCAACTTGCCCTTTCTTAAGAACCAGAAGTAACTGATAGCTCCATAGGAGGCTTAGGATAAAAACACTGACATTCTGCATTTGTGCAAACTATCTGGTTTTAGGCTAAACATCATCTATCCATCCATTCATTTGCTCCATGTACAAAAATTGAGAACCAACTACTTGTCAGGCTTAAGCTATATGCCAGGCTGTGGTTGCAAATATGAATGCACCATAGACTTAGTCATAGCCATAATTGTAAACCAAAAATGTCACAAATATTCTAAGAAGTGTTCTATATGCAGATCTGGTGCAATTTTAACCTTAGATCCTAGTTGAATGCTCTACTTGAAACATTTGCTCAAAAAGACCCTGCTGTGTGCCACGTGATTCGTTGCTGATTGTGTGAAAAGTCTTTAAGTGGTAAAAGCAGGTTGCACCAGCTATTGACCTGAGCTTGATGGCCACTAACAAGAGTCATACTATGGGCCATCGTATCCTAAATGACATCTGAGTCATCTCAAGAGCCTTGTATTTCTAATTCAGATGTTAGACCAGCCGAGAGCTGTAAGTGTAAGAAACACTTAGGCTCCATCAGCTTATGTAAAGATAAAGCATTTAAAGGTCCTAGTTTTGCACCATTGTATGCACAGAAAGGAATCACATTGATTCATCCCTTTTACTCTGTTTCTCTGTTCTAACTTATAGAGCTCTATTGCTTAATAATGATTATGCAGACAGCCTTGAAGCTAGACTTTCTATGTTCAACACTTAGATCCACTATTTACTTGCTGGGTGACTTCCGACAAGTTATTTAACCAGTGTCCATTTTCTCAACTGTAAATTTAAAATAACAACTAAGGATAAGATTATTGTGTATATTTACTTAATTAATGCATCAAAGCAATTAGAACAGTGCTTGGCACATAGGAGTGCTATTATTACATTACCAAGTTTTTATGACAATTGTTTCTGCTAGGCCCAAAGAAGACATCAGACTCCTTTTTAATATAGTACTCTGGACACCACTGTCACCAGATTGGATTTGACATGTGAGGTGAAATTAATTTGTCGTCTTTATTTTATATAGATATAAAAGATCTTTCTTTTTACAATTATGAAACTGGGGAGAAGGCCTCTGAAAAGTCAGCTCTAAGCAGTTTTGTAGGACATGGCTCTTATTAATCTGTCTACTGATCCTTTTTTGGAAGATACCTTATAACTCAGTGTCCCTCCCAGAGATATTTGCATTTTAACAGAGACTTACTGAGGATATACATGGTTTCACAATCCTTAGGTGTGATTTACTGATGGTGACTTTCCAGGCAGCATGATAAATAATGAGGGAGCTTGGACATCTCAGGATGACCTCAGACACTCAGAGGGGCTAAAGTGGACCCAGGTCTGTTGCATCCCCTGGCTATCTGCAGAAGCAAATCTTTCCTGCAGAAACGTTTCCCCAGTTTCCGGTGAAAGAGTACAGAACTTCTACAATTAAGATCAAGAAATGAGCTCACAATCAAAGCTCCTTAAATACATGAGGAAGCAGTCATTCTGATTTAGAGTTCTAGGATTGATGGATAAACAGATTTAGACCCCTAAGACATTTGAGTTTTTCAGACATATTGTGTGTGTGTGTGTATATTTATATAAATAAAATATTATATAGACTATTACATATAGCAATCCTATATGTAATAATTAAAGATGTTAAGAAGGCAAAAAGTTTACCAATGAACAAAAAAGTATTAGGAAAAAACAAGTAAAAATAAAAAGTGAAAAATTCTAATTATAAAAAACATTGTTGAAATAATAAAATAAAAACTCAAAAGATTGTTAAACAGCATGTTAGAATCAAAGCTAGAATGACAAGATATAATGTAGAGAATGGAAGAGTAGTGATAATGGATATGAGTCTTCCAGAATTGATAAAAAGCCATAAATCCTCAGATTTTGGAACCATAATGTACCCTAAGCAGAATAAGTAAAAGGAAATTTATGTCTAGACACATTTTTGTGAAATTGCAGAACATCGAAGACAAAAAAACACCTTAAAAGCAACCAGAGAGAAAGAACAATTAAACGGAAACAGTAAGTGGACTGACACCATCCTTCTCAACAGCCGTAATTGAAGCTAAAAGACAATAGAATAACATCTTCAAAGACTTGAGAGGAAATCGTAACTCTCAACTTAATTATATACTGAGCATAACTATCATTTAAGAATGAGGGCAAAATAAAGATATTTTCAGAAAATTTAAAGTTAAAAACGGAGTTTTCTACCAAACCCTGCCAAAACTATTGTTTTAAAGAAATTTTAAAGTAGTGCTTCCAAAACTTTTTGGTCTTTCAGCCCTTTTTACACTATTCAAAATTATTGCAGGACCTAAAGAACTTTTGTTTATGTGGGTTATATCTATTAATATTTACCAAATGAGGTTTTAAAACTGAGAAATTAAAAATAGTATTTATGTATTCATTTAAATGTATGCATTTTTATGAAAATAACAATATATTTTAAAAGAGTGAGAAGAATGACATTGTTTTACATTTTTGCAAATGTCTTTAATTTCTGGCTTAATAGTAGACAGTGTGATTCTCATCTTTTCTTTTTGTTCAATCTCTTTTGATATCCTGAGCCATGTACTTCTGGCAGACTTCACTTCCAGAGAGACAGTGAGAGTGAAAAAGGCAGATAATTTTAATGTTCTTATACAAATAATTTTGACCTCATGGATCCCTTGGTGGGTCTCAAATATCCACAAGGGTCTCTGTACCACACTTTGAGAACTGCTATGTCTAAAATATGTCCTGCAAGAAGGAACATGACTCTAAAAGGAGACATGAGACAGAAGAAGTAATGCTAGTAAGAATAAAATAGCAAACATGTAAAATTTCAAATAAATATTGTGTAAATGTAACAATGATGTTTAATTGGGGGAGTACATATGAACATGGATGATGTGTTAATATATGTATTTAGAATGAGGAACAGATAGTAATGATGATAACAATACTAATAATAACAGATGTTATTTATTGAAAACTGCAATGTATCAGGTATTATACTAAGCACCATTATTTAATCCTGGCACTAACCTTGTAACATAGCTGCTCGTATTATCATCCTTTTGTAGGTGAGAAAATTGAGGCCCAGAAAAGTAAAGTAACTCATCTAAGGTAACAAAACCAGAAAATGATAGAGCTGTGATTCCAAACCTTGCAATCTGATTCCAGAGACTACAATGGATTAGAATGGTGCTGCAAGTTAGAAAATAGAAATGTAGTGGTAGAAGGTAATTTTGCTAAAGGAATGAATAAATTCATATCAAATGGGTGACTACTGTATGCTCATTTCAAGACTAGATACTATGGAGAATTTTAAAAGTCCCCATTCTTATAAGGTTTACAGTACTGTGGGAATAAAAAGTCTTAGACACATGGAAATGTATATATTACAGCACAAAATCATGCTTTAACAGCCAATGGCATTTCTAAGCAGTGACATTGTGGAATAGTTTGGGGACACATCATGGAGGAAAAGTCTTTGAGATCGTCTTGGAAGATAAACGGACTTTAGGTCAGTAGAGAGGTAGTAGAAGGGATTTTAACAGACATTTGAGCAATGGAAAAAGACAGAATAATAGTGACCTGTGAAGCGGGGACCATAATGAAACTTATTTGACCTCCAAATAAAACTTGCTTAGGGGAAGTTTAAGTCAGGTAGCACCTAAGCTCGGACCAGACTGTGGAAGTCACTGAATACAACAAAGATGAGATGAGCCTTGAAATTTAAAGAATGAAACCAGAGCTTGTGCAAAATCATCTGAAGGAATAATTATTAAACAATACTAAGTAGTTAAATGTTGTAGAGACCACACTTGAACAATGAGAAGCCAGTCATGCGTGATATATGAAATTAGAGTTATTATAGACATTTTCAAATTTCATGTTGGTTGTGTCCTGTGACCCTCATACCCCTCATCTTTCTGGAGTTGTAACAATCTCCCGCCTGTGTGGTCTTTTGCAGTTTTTCCTGTTCTTTTTAATCAATTCTCTATATTCATCTGGTCACCAAATTTTCATTGTGTCTTTGATTTGGGTTCTGTGTTGCTGAAAAATGCTTGGTGGTGTTGTCTGCAGGAAATAAATCCAGCATGGTGAGGGAACAAATACTTTTAAGACCTGAAATAACAAGACCTTTTTTTGGCTGCTCTATACATTACACATGACCTGAATCAGCTCTTTATTCTTCAATTTTCCCATCTCTGAACTAGGGAGAGCAGCCGCATTACTGCTAGATAATGTTGAAAATCATTGACTCTTTCTGATAAAGGAGGATTGTTAGAAATCATTGACTAAAATCTCAAAACTTTTCACTGCTATTTTAATTTAGGCAACACTGTGCCATACATTGCATTTTAATTACTAGCTAGGTTTCTAAATGTAGACTGTAGTTTGATAAAATATCTGTAATGTAGGCAAGCTACTATAGCTAAATACCCTTGCCATTTGCTTATACATATTGTATGTATACATGTGTACCATAGGCACACATATGGTGAATTGCTATATGGCTGTAAGACTTAGACCTGTCTTTTCAGCAGTTCCATTTGTGGAGGTTTAGAACAGTGTTTATAGTAGTAAGAGAGAAGAACAGGAATGGCTTTGGAAAGAATCAAAATCTGCAACTTTTCTTCCTCAACCATCCTAATCACATGCATGCTGTGCCTGACTCTGATCATAGTAATGGTTAACATAGATATGATGCTTTATAGTTCATCAAACACTATTGTATAATTTTCACTGGTAGTCAGGCACTTAAGTGTGGGAACAAGGCCAGTATAACAACAGCATGTGAGTAATGGGGTGCTGAAGGAAGATGGTGTGAGTCTATGAGCTAGGCAGCATCTAGTATACTGCAGAAGTATTTGGTGGTAAGGAGTTTGGCCTTTGTTTTATATGCAATGGGAAGTCACTGAAAGATTTTAAGCAGGAGAGTGGCATAAGTTAATTTACATATTTAAAAGTCTCCCAGGCTGCTGCATGGAAATGGATTCTAGGAGAATAAGGGTGAAAGTACAGAGAGCAGTTAGGAAGCTGCTAAAATAGCCTTGATGAGAGGTGTTGGTGGCCTCTAATGAAGCTAATGAAGCTTAAGCATCATGGCCCCTTGCTTGCATGAGACCCTTCTTAGCAATGTATTCATGGGTGATATGTCTTTGTGATATTTGCAAAAATAAGACATTTTAGCTGTTAACTGTTAAGACAGATGTTTCTTTCCACTCTGACTCTGTCCCCTCAATATGCTTACTTGGGTGGGGTAATATTGGGTGGCTGTGGGCACTTTTGGGATCCTGTCAAGGAGACACTGAGTCAGGCATATGTCATTTTAACTATGATTTGGAAAGTTGTTCTGGAATAATTTCATTAAACAAATGAAGGGTATTTCTTTGATAACCTTTACATTTATTGAAGAAGCAAAGGAGTACAGATTAAAAACTAATAAGGTGAATACTACTGAGCCATAAAAATGAGTGAAATAATGTCTTTTGCAGCAACTTGGATGGAGCTGAAGACCATTATTCTAAGTGGAGTAACTCAGGAACAGAAAACCAAATAACGCATGTTCTCACTTATAAGTGGGAGCTAAGCTCTGGCTATGCATGGTCGTACAAAATGGTATTATAAGAGACATTGGAGTCTCTGAAGGAGGGATGAAAAATTACATATTGAGTACAATGTACATTATTCAGGTGATGAGTATACTAAACACCCAGACTTCACTACCATACAATATAGCCATGTAACAAAATTCCACTCGTACCCTCTAAATCTGTTGAAATAAAAAAAATTAATTAATTTAAAAAACTAAAAAATTAAAAAAATAAAAACAAAGTAATAAGGATTAACAATGAAATAATTAGAAATCTGACATCCAGAAGCTAATTGGCAACCTCCCAAATTTTCAAATTTTATTCATTCATTAAGAGGAAGAGAAAAATTTTGAGTAGAAGTACAGTTGGCCCTCTGTATCTGAGGGTTCTGCATCCTCAGATTGAAACAACCGTGGATCAAAAATATTTTTAAAAAACAATAAAAAATAACAATACAACAATAAAAATGATACAAATAAAAATGTGGTATAACAACTATTTATATAACATTTACATTGTATTAAGTATAAGTAATCTAGGGATGATTTAAAGTAGACAGGAGGGTATGCAAAGGTTATATGCAACTACTACACCATTTTATATGAGAGACTTGAGCATCCTCCAATTTTGGTATCAAAAGGGAGTCCTGAAACCAATTCCCTGTGGATACTGAGGGACTACTATAACTGATAGCTCATTGATTACTTGATAACCCAATTAATGAGGAAGAGTGAATCATATGAACATACTTGGAAAAGATTTAAATTCCTTGCTGTTTGACAAGATAAAAATAACATAAAACTCACACCATACCATTCTCAATTAGAACAGCAACAACAAACTGCCTAATGAGTTTTGATGATTCAAAGAGTATTTAAGATTAGTCACTTAAATTAGTCACTAATCACTTCTGTGATTAGTCATAGAAAACTTGAAATACTCCTAAATCTTATAGCTCATCTATAAAAGAAACTAGAAAGTAGTCTTTCCAAATTTGACAAAAATCTCAAGCATTCTCATAATACTACAATAATGTAAAGTTGAAATGAACATTTTAAACTATCAGTAACTATCCTCAACTTGTAGAGGAAAGATTGAATTATCTATTGTCTTTACCAAAAGCTGTTTTACATATTGTCATATGAAGAGGTGATCAAAGAGTATGTAGCCAAAGCATGTATGAAAAATTATAGATATGTTTAAACATGTCGATTGATAAAAATAGCATATCACTTTCCTGGAATTTTGTAAAGTTTGTAGTATTTTTCAGCTTTATAATTTCTTTTCTAGTGTGTAAGTTCTTTTCTCACCGTAAGTATTAATATGTATTATTTTTAACCTAATTTTGTATTTTTAGCTTTGTATGCCCTTTCTTTAAATGTGGCATCCCAAATTGCACAAGCGTGGGGCCCCACAAAACTTGGATCTGCCCCTTAGACTTGGGTTGAGACCGTGCAGATGGAAAAAAGGATATATTTAGGGTAGATTTTGAAAATAGAATAAATGCTTATAAGATCGTCTTATTGAAAGGCTGTAACCCATTTCTGAGGGGTGAGTGAGTTAAAACTGAGAAATAAAATAAGTCTTCTAAACTTGTACAACTTGGAACTGGCTAACTAGGATTTGAATCAAGATGTGTTAGGCTCAAATGCCTCTGTTCATTGTCACATGTGAAGCTTCAGTTTCCTTAGGGTGCTTTTGAGGATTCCTTAAAACGAGGCCTACACAAAGTGCTTCCTGTGGTATCCAGCATACTGTTGAGTGTTCTTGGGATGTTGCTATTATTAAGATGATAAGAGGTTTATTCTTTACATGTGCATGGCTTTTTAAAATTGGGAAAATTTTCTCTGTCCATCTGCCAATCTCTCTGCAGGAGTCAGGCCACTTTGCTGTAGGTTTCCAGTTTTTCAGGGAATTAAGGAATCTCTTCATTGCTCCCTACTTGTTATTTGTCAGCCAGCCAGCGCCCAGTGCTAGGAGTGGCTGCTCGTAAACACCAGAGCCCTTTGGCTGACCGGCCTATGGAATGTCAGCAGAGAACTACTTGGCGGAACCTGCACGGGGGACAGAAACCGTCCGTGCTCCAGTAGGAGTGTTGGTGGTACCTTCAGTCTTAAAGGAGGTGGCAGAAAAGAGTCATATGTTTCCTAATGATGCAAGAACAGGGCAAACCTTTGGGACTCTAGAGTGATTCTCAGATAACCCGATCTAGTTTGTTTAGATTATTTTAGGCAGATTTAAGGTGAGGAGTGCGGTGAGATGAGTCTAATTTTTAAAGATTTTACATCCTCACGGTGATTTGTTATTGAAACTTATTTCAACATCTCACAATTCTGCTAATGTCTTTTTGGATTTCTCAATTACTTCTGTAAAACTTATTTTAACATCTGATAAGTGAGAATAGTAACATTCATCTCTTTGGGAACTAAAATTCTATTAGTGTTTTTATTTTGTAAGTGTTTTCGTAATTAGTTCCTACTTTATCACCCATCAAGCTCCTCCCCACTTTTTAAAAATTTTTAATTTTTATTCCAAGAAGAGAGAATGGAAGGCTTTCGGATGTACAGACACATGCTTAAATGCACGCACAAGTTGTTTTTGTTAGAAGAAAATACGAGCTCTAAAAATGGGGTGTTTTTGTAATGTTCCATTCCGTCTCCACGCAGCAAGGACTCCGGCTTCTGTTCTCCCAGCCCGCCACCCCCTTAATCGGTCATCATGAATCCCGTGGGCTTCCGGCTGCCAGCGGTTTGCGAGAGGAGGTAGCAGTTATTCTCGTTTGTTCTTTCCTTGCTGGTATTTTGCTTGTTGGGCTTTTAGATTAGGTTAGTGCCTGATAGAGATTTCAGTTATAATGTGAATTCTGTCCTTTAATTACTCTTTCTTCCCCTCCTCTTTAGTGAGTGTGGCACCCTCACACAAGGGCTGGGACCTCTTTTTCTTTTCCTCAGCGGAGCCGCAGTCCACTGCTAGAGCTTCATTGCATCTCTGGGAAGTAACGCAAACCAACCGCGACTTCATTCCTTCTGGGTCTTCCTCATGTGGTACTTGAAATTACATAAAAGATGGATCAATGACAGTGAGTGGAAAACTGAAAGAAAAGAGAGATGATTCAGAATTAAAGAAGGATTCTGTCAGGATGGAATTTTTTGTTTTTTTGACAAAACCTTATTTCTTGAGTTTCTCCTCCCCGTATAACTTTATTTAAAATATATGATGAGATCAAACAATAAGGGTTTTCTTATCTAACATTAAAAATTAAATATTTCTTCCTCGTTTGTACAGTAGTATCAAAAAAGCCCACTTAAATATTTCTTGTCCAAATCTTGCGGTAGGTTAGCAAATTATCTTAGGAATTGAATGGTAAACTTCTGTCTTCAGGTTGAGGCACCATTTGGTAAGAACCAATTTTTGTTTTGGTTCAGTACAAAAATTCAAAACAATTCAATACAAAAATACAACAATTTTTATACTGGAGGCTTATTTCTTGTAACTGAAAAGAACCTTGCTCTGGGTTTCTAATGAGATTATGTATTTTATTTACCCTGCACCCCTCTAAAAATGAATACACACACAGACACACACACATGCGCACACATGTCTGTGTAAATATCATTCCTGTGTGCGCTTAGAAGTGTGCTTATATTTACATAAATGAAGTATGTGGCTTTTTCCCCTTTTGGTCTGATGTCAGTATTTTTAGCTAGAGTTGAATGAAAGCCCCAATGAGGACAAAGGGTGATGTCACTTTTCTTCTTTAATATGGAATGTGCAGGCCCCCAAGTAGTGCAGCCCGTGGTCCCCATTCCCGTCTGTGGAGAAACCGGGAAAGCCGGAAGTCTAGATCCCAATGACAAACGTCTGCCCTTTTCCTGTGATAGTCTTAGTTCAGGTGTGACCACTTTAAGAAAGTTTAGGTGAATGTGGAAGTGACAGTAGGGGATCCTGGAGCCAACGCCTCCAGCTTTGCATCACTTCCTCCATAGAAGACAGTGGAAGTTTTCTTTGTCACTGCTTTTCATCTCATGAAATGCCTAGTGCTAGATTAATATTTTAATCTCGTAACCCCAATAGGAAAAGGAAGAAATGGTCTGATAATTGCACAATTCTTTATTTATTACGCCTTTGGCTCTGTCTCCTCCTCTCCTTCCTAGCCACCTCCTCAGGACCAGCTCCTCCTCCTAAATTACTACACCCAAACATTTTGAGTGTGACCTACTTATTGAGGAACATGCTCAGAAATTTGATGCTATAATTACTCCCAGAATTAGCAAAAAAAAAAAGATACCTAAACTTGTTCATCCTGTATCTCCTTGTAGTAGATGTTCAAAGCATAAGCCTAGAGTGTCCTTTGATTGTGTTAAGCTTTTCTGTTTAAATAAATTAATTAATTAATTAAGTAACTGTGTCCTTGCCACATCATCAGTAGCTTGATTTGGTTTCACAGTGAATGCAGCTACATGCTTCGAGTGACTGCTTTTAAACAATTAAGTCCTGTTTCCACCTTAACAGTTTGTTCATTAGTCACTGTTGAACCGTTGTCCTTACTTGTTAGTATCTGAGAAAACACACACTTTAGTTCACAATGTCTGTGCACTCTCTCCATCACTGTGATAATAGTTACCTCAATCATGGCCAACTTGTCAGCGTGGAAACTCCATATCATGGGTGGTATTGAGAAATTTCACCCAAGGTACGTCTGGGTGACTCCACTCATCCAGATGAATGGAAAGCAGAAATCTGGATGGTAATAAATAATGGGATTTTTTTCCTCCAAATATCTGTTTATTTAACATCTTTCAGATTAGTGGTTCTCAAATTCTTCAATTCATGATCCAGTAAAAATAAATGAGTAGAAAATTTGATGGACCTCTGTAAGATGGCCTACTTTGTGTGTGTGTGTGTGTGTGTGTGTGTAGTAAAAATGTAACAAACACTCTCTATTGTTGCCACCATTTCATAAAAGGAAGATCGTCTAAATGCCAAAAAAGGTAGAAAGGTCATAATCTCACATTAAAAGAGAATTCTTTAAAATAAATACTTTTAGCTTTGTCAAAAACGCACTGCCTATTTTTCTCATTTTACCCCAGGTTTATGAGAAGTCTGTGTTGGAACTGAACAGGTCTGAGATGTGCTTTGGCGACATAGCTCAGTGAGCATTTGGTTGCTTAACATCTCGACAACTCAGACGGTGGATGCCTGTTAGTGTAGGAGTTTTACCTACGTGTATTTTTTTCTTCTTGTCGGCATGTTGGGATGGTTACTTTATATCTCAAGTGTTTCTGCCTCCTGGGTGTGTGCTCATGTGGATGGCTCTTAAAACTTCAAGTTGTTTCTCTGGGAAGATAACCCAAGTGTGCTTGTGGGCTTAGTGAAGATTACTCATTTTTGAAACAGGATCAGCCTTACACTTATGTGGAGTAGGCAGTGGCTTATGTGGCGTGATTTGTGGGGTGCTGAGAAAGCTCAAAAATAATTCTTCCACTCAGTTGCAACACAGTCTGAAATCCAAAACATGGATGTTTATTCCTTTGGGCTCCCCTGGGAGCCCTCTTGCCTTCTTTTCTCTATCTACACGCTCCCCTTAGGTGATCTTCATCATTCTAAAGGCTTTAAACACCATTGTTATGTTGACAACCTGTTGGGTTTTTTTTTCAATTGACACAATAATTGTATATATTTATGGGATAATTACCCTGATTTGATCACGGGCAACCTGTTTTAAAGTGGACTTGTTTTTAAATCGTGGAGGGGATGTTGTTTTTATGAACAGATCATGAGATGATTGCTATTGAGGTAGTTTATTACTCACAGTTCGCAAGAGGAGGGGCATGCCACACCACACAGGGCCACATAGGGCAACAACAGGGTTGTGAAGATGCAGAAGAAGTGCGAAGAAAGCATGGGCAGTAGCCTTTATTGTGGTTTTCACAGGAAGGAATGGGCAAGGCAGGGTAAGCAAGTTGAACAGGTTTAGGATTAGATAGTTTGAATAATTTTGGTGGACTCTGGCTATAGGAGTGATCTGTAGTTGTCTGCTGGTGGCCCTGGGTTGGTTAGGGCAGGGAAATATTGACTTGATATGTGAGAGCTTGAGAAAGGAAGGAGGTATTTGGGGGTGTGGGTTCTAGATTGGTTGGTTGGCATATGAAAAGTTTGCTTGAAGGGAATTTCTTTGGTATTTCTAGAAATTAGCTAGCCCTTGGAGGGGCAGTCTCTTCCTCGTCAATGAGGCACCAGAAGCTAGAGCATCAGGAATACAGAAAAAAAGCAAATAGAGTTAATACACAATCTCCCATACTGCCATCTGCTGCCCAGACCTCCCTTTCATGCAGATTCATCTATCCAGCTGTCTACTTGACATGGTCACTTAGATGCTTTAGGGCTTTTCAAAATTAACCTGCCTTTCAGTTCCACCTCCAGAATATATCTTATATTTGTACACCATTTCTTACAGCCACTGCCACCACGCTAGTCTAAATTAATACTTCTTATCTCATCTTCAGACTCTAGTCTTCTCAGTGTGGAGGAGGCACAATAGACAACAAACCAACAATCATTAAACAAATCCCCCAAAATCACCAAATGAATATAAATACTATAAACATTCTTCTATTCTTCCATTCTTCTCAACCCCCCCACCATCATTGTCCTGTGGCACAGGATATAATTTATTATGCAGTCACATGCTAGAGTAAATTTTTGATAATATTAAGCAGAGCATGTCACTCCCTTACTTAAAAGTGTTTAGAGTTGTAAGATTTCTAACATGCTCAGAATGAAGGCGTCCTCCCTATCATGGGCTAGGATTCCTGTAGGACATGACTGCCGTCTAACTCTCTGACTTCATTTCCTGCCACCTTCACCCTCACTCATCTTGCTTCCCAGCCTTTTTGAGTTTCTAGAACATTCTAAACTCTTTCCTAAGGAACTTGGTAGTTTCTGGTCACTCTGTATGAAAGTTTTCTCTTACACTTTGTGTATCTACTTCTTGTCCTTTAGGTATCTGCTTAACAATCATCTCTTTAAAGAAGATTTCTCTGATCATCCCCTCTAACCACACCCCCCCAATCCTGTGTCATATCAAGTTTCTTTCTTTTATTATGTGTATATTGATGTTTGGTTATATATTCATTGCTGGTTTGTTGTTTATGGTGTCTTCTCCCCACAAATATAAGCTCGAGGAGGACTGTCCCTTGTCTGCCTTTTTACCATTTCAGTCCAATTGCCTAGTATAGCCCTTTGCATTGAATAGGGCTTTGAGTAATATTTCCTGGAAGAATGAATCCTTTGGATAAGCACTATTTTCTCTTACAATTCTTCTTTTAAAGTTCAAGGCACAACTCTCAAGAAAGCATAGTAAAAATTAGTTTATCAATATGTTTTCCTCCTTGACTGCATAAGAACAATACAAACCCAGAGCGTGGCATGTAGGAAAAAGGATGATAGCCAGGTTTATATAATAGGTGTGAAGACAAAGTAGTGTTGAAGTGGCTGATTTGTAAGTTTTAAGTTTTACTTTTTTTTTAAAACTATCATTTCTCAAGAACTTACTGTGTGCCAGTCTGTGCTAAATGTTTTTTAAAAATTGTCTTCTTTATTCATCATATAACTGTATAAAGTATGTATTCCTATAAATACTTTTACAATTATTTACTCATCACAATAACTCTATAAAGTAGGTATTATTCTTTGGATATTATAGATAAGGTTTAAGAGGAAGATCTGGAAGATGATAGTTTTTATTTGGTTATAGTTTTGTGTACTCCATAAAAATAGGAGAAAGAGTGTGGACATGGAGTTGAGTTTTCATTTCTCACTGCACTATTACTAGCTGTGTGATGACTATATTATCTAACTTTTAAAAAAATTATTTTCTTCATATGAATAATGGAAAAACATTTGTGCCTCCTTGTCGGGTTGTGGTGATCATTAATTTAGATTAGATAATGGACGGAAATTATTGTAACATGGTGTCTGGCACGTAGAAAATGCTTCAAAATATTATCTATCATTGTTATCATTTTCAATTTTGTAGTGTTGGGGAGCCCCACATAAAAAGGAAAACTGTTGTCTTTGGTTTCAGGGAATAAGATGTCCTAGTTTAGGAATGTAATAAAACTATAGCAAAAATTTCTATACTTAAATGTCTTTGCAGATATTTGTCATGTATGTAATGACTATATTTGTGCTAAAGTAAAATTAGTGAAAAAGTTGATAAAATATCCCACAAAACACATACAAAAATAGGGCTTAGAGATGTGTTTCTAAATATATAATGAATACATTAATAAGAACTAATGGATCAACCTCATTTGCAATCACACTTAAAGAGAAAGTTTCCTCTCGGTTTCTGTTTTCTCTGAACTTTTTTTTTTAATTTCAGAATATTATGGGGGTGCAAGACTTTGGCTATATATATTGCCCATGCACTGCCCGTGTCAGAGCTACAATCATGGACATCCCCCAAACTGTGCTCCCTGCATCCACTCAGTGAGAGTTTTCCCATCCCCTCCACCCCCCTCCCACCTGCCCCCCGCCGATGAATATTATTGCCCTGTGTGATGTAAGTGTTGATCAGTTAGTACCAATTTGATGGTGAGTACCAGTGGTGCTTGTTTTTCCATTCCTGTGATACTTTGCTTCGAAGAATGGGCTCTAGCTCCATCCAGGATAATACCAGATATGTTAATTCACCATTGTTTTTTATTGCTGAGTAATACTCCATGGTATACATATATCATATCTTATTAATCCACTTGTGTATTGATGGGCACCTGGGTTGTTTCCACATCTTTGCAATTGTGAATTGTGCTGCTATGAACATTCGTGAGCAGATGTCTTTATTATAGAATGTCTTTTTTTCCTTTGGGTAAATACCCAGTAGTGGGATTGCTGGGTCCAATGGTAGTTCTACTTTTAATTCTTTGAGGTATCTCCGTATTCTTTTCCATAGAGGTTGTACTAATTTTCAGTCCCACCAGCAGTGTATGAGTGTTCCCATCTGTCTGCATCCCCGCCAACATTTGTTGTTTGGGGACTTTTTGATATGAGCCAATCTCACTGGAGTTAAGTGGTATCTCTGAACTTTTTATAGTATCATTTTGGTATTAGAGTTGAAAAAGTTTTGAATTGTTCTTTATCCTCCTTTCAATTGCTCCTACCTGTTGGCATTGACCAGGTCATACAATCTATTAATAATCTATTAATAATCTATTTCTTAAGTGTTTGTCCAAACTTGCTTTATGGGACCTCAAGTGATGTGGCCACTCACTCTCCTTTGGAAGCCAGCTCCACGGCCCATTAGCTCCATTGGTCAGAAAGGATTACCCGACACTGTGCCTTCATTTTCTCTTACATAATACTATCTTATTACTCTTAGCTAACACCCTTTGTATTATCCAAAGTAAGTCATTTCTTTCCTTGATGTTTGTACCCTTCAAGTATTAGTAGACTGTTATCATGACCCCCCCCTTTAATTGTCACTTAGTCAGGTTTTACATATTTAGTTCATTTCATCTTTCCCCCTAAATCTATCCCCCCAGGCCTGTAATCATTTTGTTACTTTTCTTTGAGCTTTTTCCAGTTTGTCTGCCTCTTTTTGGAAGTGAGGCTCTCAGAAATGACTGAATCACTACAAATATGTTCTCTGCAGAGCTCCCTGGAATCCCAGAGCTGCTTGACTGGAGAAATGATACTGCATTGAGCCAATCTCAAAATGAGATTGTGCGTTTAAAGCGTGTGTTGCATTATGGATTTGCTTGTGTACATGATTAATCGCCTTGCCTAGATTTCAAGTTCCTTAAGAGAGGAGACTATGCACAATTTACTTTCTTTGGGTGGATAAGTGCCTCAAACCCTGGCTGTACATTGGAATTTCTGGTGATCTTTAACAACTACGGACGCCTGGCTCCCATTACCAGGCGTTCTGAGTTATTTGATATGGGATGTGACCTGGGCATCAGAATTTTTAAAAGCTCCCCAGATAATTCTAATGTGCAGCAAAGTTTGGGAACCAAGCCTTAAACAACAGGTGCTTAGTTTAAGTTTTAAGTAAGTAGTTGGCAGGTGAATGAAAAAATGAATACTGTATCATTTCATCAACTAATACCTCAAAGTATCTCCAGCTTCCTGCTACTAATATCTATCTGTGCTTTATATTGGTATTTCCAACTTTTCCAGATCACCACTCAATGAATGGTTTTTTGGTCAGAATTTCTCAAAGTCTTGAAGGAATTTTATCGTGTGTCTGGTCTCTGTTTCCTGACAGCCTTCTCAGTTTAATAGTTCTCTCGCATTTCAGTGTCTCATTCCACATGCTTCCACGTGCTTGTGAATGAGAGAGCACAATCGTTCTTCCCGCCCTTTTTTCCAACATGCATTTACACGGCACTCGTCACCCAGTGAAGACTTACTTTATTTAGATGGCTTACAGGCATTTGTAATAATTTTCCCTGGCAAATTTTAATTCAAGAGCAGCATACCTATCCAGATGAAATTAGGTCGTTCATATTAGATAAAATTTCAAAATGCAGTTTAGCATATTCATAAATATTGTGTCAATTCAGTAACAGATTTTTAAAAAATTAATAGACTGTATTTTTTAGAGCAGTTTTAGGTTTACAAAAAAATTGAACAGAAAGTACAGAGAATCCCCATCAATTTTTCTTTTTTTATGTTTTGTCTGGGATTGAAACTCAAGCATCATATTCAGGAAAATGCCCTTTGGATTTTTGGCTGATGCTTTAAACAGTGAATGTTACATAGGAAATTAGTAAAGGTGACAAAAATGTAAAACTGTACTGTGCTGGATTTTTCATTATAATGTTAAAAAAATAGGGTTTATCTGGCATAGTTTGGAGTTTATTCTTCTTTACATGGATCCTTCAAATAGTTCTACTTGTAGCACAATCAAAAGGAAGACAGCCAAAATGCACCTCCCACAACAACACCACACTACACCAGCATTCTTATCCTGAGAGGCCTTTCTTTTAGTGATAGCCAAGATACTGAAAGACAAGTCTCTAGAATGTGGGGCAGAGAGAGCATCACCGAAGAGGCAGCTTGTCAGAACAAGAAATTGACCTTCAGTAACTGTACATTCTTGTCTTGAACACTGTAGAAATTCTTTACTTGAGGCTTGCACAAGACTGAAAGGCAAGCAGGTAGCTCTAATTCATTATTTCTTTGTCTTCTACATCCTGCTTTTGCCAAACACTGACAGCCTGAAAAATCAAAGAAAACAGTATACTTATCAATTTTCTCAGCTAATCATAGTAATATGTTTGAGGTCAGAGAAAGGTCTGGGTTTTGATTAACCCCAGTAATGAACAGAAAAAACAGAAGCAAGTCCAAAGAGATTCTCACTCAGTAGCCCATGGCACCAGATGAATGATTTTCAGAAGTTAAGGCTCTAAGTAACCAGTTGTCCAATTATCTTCATTTTGTAAAAGGGAAATAATAAAGTATGTAAGAATGACATCTTTATTAAAACCTATGAAGCCATATTCAGTAACTTTCCTGTGGCTAAATTTCTGTTTTCTTAATGTTTCCATTAGTCTGCCAGGTATTTAGCTACATGCTTTTATCAAACCACAAAAGATACCTGAAGTACCATGTATCTCTAGACTGGGAATATTTTTTGAATTCTTCTATTCTGGTAAAGAGTAGACAATGACAGAAGTTTCCAAGATGCTTGCAAAGGAAAACATCATAGTAACCTCTCTGTTAGAGGTGTTCAATTAATATAAAATTTGTTAATACTCAAAAAGAGACTGTTCTAAAATATTTGTGTTCAAAAGGCAATAGAATGAAGCACAGCAAAATCTCAGGTATTGGCAATTGGGATATGATAGTTAGCTGTATGATACTACTGGGAATTATTGAGAAAGAACTTTTGGGTGGTATTCATCTAGGAAGTTATATTCTTGACAAAAGCAAGGGGAGTTCATTAAACTTTGCTTATTAACCCAGTGTAAGTAGAAGTTTATATTCTGTATCATTTGAAGGGTTGTTCAGGGACTCTGCATGTGCTGGGGAGTGCTTGGGCCTAACACTAAACCCACTGCAGTAGAATCTCATTGCAGGGGGTGGGGGGAGTGGGCAGAAAGTGGCATTTTAAACATTATTCCTAGCTGATTCTTATATACACTGCAATTAATCTGTTTGCCAAACACAGAATGGGATGGGTCAGGCATTGAGCACTATATACTCTTCTCATTTTGCTTTGTAAATTGTAAATTGAAACAGAAAATGTAATTTAGAACTATAGAAATTCAAGTGGTGAATTCTTCTATGCTAACAACTCAGGTTTAAATAACTGTAGACAGACAGGCTCCAAATTCTTTGCCTTAATATTTTAGCTCTTGAACTACCACGAATCCCAGACAATAAACAATACAACAAGAATCAAAGGAAAACAATCTGAATATAATCAATTCCCTAATGGGAAAATGGAATGGTATTAAAATCAGATCAATATTGTAGTTAAAGCTGCTTATTAATTGTAGTTTATTATATATAGTTAATCTAACAATTCAGTTCTGTTATTTGAGTTCCGCCCTTTTTAATTTAGTTAATCTGTCCCATTCTTTTTTTACATGCCTGGTTAAAAAAAGTTTCAGGTATTTTTAAGAGGAAATATCTCAATCTATTGTACCTAACTGAATTTTTTTCCCATGGAAGTGATACCACTATAGAATTTGCCTGCATGAGACTTATTTCTGAGTATGTCATACATTACCCTAAAGTACAAAGAATGCTGGCAAAACTACAGGAGGTTATTTATTTTAATTTAAGAAATAAAAAAGTTCTAAGCAATTCAAATGTGCCCATTATAAAAGGCTATAAATTCATTTCAGCCATCCTGCCATTGATTAAAACAGTTCTGAAATTTCAATTTTGACATTTTTTGCTAAGACCGGGTTACATTCTTTTGAACGTCCTCTGGTGTAGCAAATCTTCATAATTCAAAAGTGGCTTTGATTTGGGGGAATAACCTGATGATGTGGCCATCCATTTGAACACTTTTTTTTTAACTGATCAAAAATTAAGTTGCAACTTTAAAATAATAAAACTGATTTTCTTCTATGATTCATAAATGGGCTCCAAAGATGATTCCAAAAGCAAAATTCTACTAACATTTTGAGCATAAACAGTATTATTATAATTGACAAGGAATTTGCTCTGATATAAGTGAAATAACCCTGGTCTTGGAGCGTAAGAACGTGTTTAAGTCGTAGCTCTGAAACTATTACATGTGAAACCTTAAGCAACTTACTTGTTTGAAGTTTCATTTTCTTTGTCTCTAAAATGAAAACAACTTATCCCATAGAATTATAGTAAGAATTTAAATAAAGATAATATGTGAGAAAGTGCTTTATAAAATGTAAATACATTTTATAATTGTTATTGGTAAGCATATCTATTTCTGAGCTGTTTGTTTTGAAGAATTCCATTTGGATGAACAAGTTTTTCTTTCTTAAAGGGGTTCGTATTTTGGTGGTCACTATTCAGTTACTTATTGGTAATTATGTTTATTTAAACAAATATTATTTATTCTTTAAAGTAGATTTGCAAAAATCTCCTTTTGCCAGCACATTGGTCTCTTCTAAAATACGCTAAAAAACAATGAAACTATACTTTAAAATATCAAATCTTCATTCTTCCATATTTGTTTTTATGCAGGTAAATTGAAATCATTGAATTTCACTACTCAAAGCTTTGGAGAGCCAGTGTTTGTAAAATAAGAACTGCTAAGTTATTTAACTGAGAAATACAAGTATTTTTATGACTATATTGAACATATTTATCCCTTTATTCCAAATTTCAAAAATAATTTTTAAGAAGACAAATTTTAATGATCTTAACTTTTATGAATTATCATTTTTTAAAGAAAAAAAATCCTTCCATATGTGAACACGGGAAAATGACATTATTAGCAATCATAATACACAGAAAATCTTTGAAACATTTCAGACAATTTTCTTTCCCATAAACTTTTTTATAAGTGGGGAAAAAGCAGAATTGATTGGTTTAATATGGATCTTTGCTTCCTGTTCTTTTCTCTGTCACATTAAAGTTTTCAGGTCCAGTGAATGGAAAGGAGGAGACCCAAAGAGGTTTGTTATCTCCTCAATTAAAAGGTTTAGCCCTGAATAATTTTGGCAGCCTCTTTGAGAGGGCAAAATTTTGATAATGTTAAATATAATGGCGAAAGCCTCAGTACATTCTCTTAATTCTTCCCTGTTTCATCTTGACATTTCATGTCTGGTTAGGCCTAAGCTTTTGGGTGAGGATTCAAGTGACGCAGTTAATCTCTTAACCCCCATCAGTGACGGCTTTCCTGCAAAGGTACTTTGGCACCATGGCCACAAGCTCTACACACTTGATTAAGGTAATGACAAAAGCCACAGGATAGGTTGGGGAAGAGATTCAGGCCACAGGTGAGGATAATGTCATACAGATAACAACACAACATATTTCAAATGCTAGCAAGGGAACCTTCACCTTGTGAAGATTAATTCTTTATTAAATCTCTTTTTCAGCCTTGGCCACAAAACATCTTATTCTTCAGAATTCGTTTTCCCAATCTCCCAGTCTCCTGTGCTTATTTCACAAGAAAGAAAGTAAAAGACTCCTGTGTGGAATCCTTGCTTATATCCCAAGTCAACATGAACTGTATCCAAAATATTATTACTTATCTTTAAAGGAAGGAAATAATCATTTTTACCAGACATTTAAGGAGATGTACATTTTTTCTATCTAATCTAAAACCAGGAGCCAGACAATGGAATGTATTGAGTTAGCTTAAGAAATTACTTAAAACATAAGTAAATGGGTCAAAAAAGGCCTGCTATATTAAATTTTAATGCTTAGTTTTCCAAATACATTCTTAGTTTTTTCAGGTAGAAATTGGCTATATATTTTATACTCCCATTGATTTGTGATTTCTTTTTAAGATTTTTTTTACAAAAAGAGTTTATATTTTATCATCTTTTTGTCACCGGTGCCTAGTACTGTACCTTGCCCAAATAGACACACAATAAATGCAAGTTCTTTCATTGAATTCACCTATGTGTTAAGGTTTGAGAGGGCACGGTGAAATTTCCATGTCCCTGAATACTAGTGTAAACACCTTATCAAACAACATTCTCTGTGAAATCTGGGATTTTTCTTTAGGTATTTGTCAGTCTATATGTAAGTAATCAGTTAAGAATTGTTTTGATAATAGTAGCAAATGAATATTTATTGAGTACTTAGTTTGTGCCAGGTGCTGTGCTAAGTCAGGTACCCACATTATCTTATAAATCCTCATTAACCCTTTGAAATGTAAAGCATACTTATTACCCCCCTTATTCTGAAGAGAAAGGGAAAATTTGAATATCATGTTCAAGGTTACTCAGCTAGGAAGTTGCAGAGTCTGGGAGTGTCCGTCTCCAGACTTCCTTCCAACTTAAGCATTGGCAGACGTAGGATGTAAGTGAGAGCCCGGGATGCTAATAAGAAGATAGAAAAATACTGAAGATGTTAATCTTCACAATTTTGTTTAAGCCATCCCCGAATCTTTCCCCACCCACACCCAGAATGAGAGCTGTTGGGAGAAATAAACAGACTCATTTTTTTCCTGGCGTTTTTCTCTCCTACCTCTGGAAGCCCCAACCTGCTGTTTCTTTCCTTCAGTGCTTTTTGCGCTTCTGCTCCCAGATCTTTGCTCAGCCGGCTCTGTATGAATGCAGCTCCACACAGCAGTGATGCCAGAGACTCATGGTGATTGATGCTATGTGTAGTCACAGAACTCTAGAAAACTTGTATGTACCAAAATGGAGCAGCTTTGATCTCTGTGCAGATCTAGTGAGTGGACTCTTCTACTTGCTCCCTTCTCTTCTGTGACTCTCCCTGCTGGTTTAAAGCTGTTTTTACCTTAGCGATATACTCTCCAGTAGACATTTCTCTTTCCTCTCGTTACTCAAATTCAAGCTTGATACCAGCTACTTCTCTGAACATGTTTCCTAGCAAGAACGTGTAACTTCTGTCTCACCCTCCATGCGGATGGACTGTTTAACTGGCGGCAAATTTTCAGGCATGAAACAGTTTAGATGAGACCTAACAAAGGAATGGTAGCTCAGGATACAGCACTTGCCTGAATTACATAGCTAAATTACCTGCCGTAAAGTAACTGCTTTGTTTATGGAACAGCAGATACTATCTTCACTTTCCTAGCAGTCTCTATTTGCCAGGGCTTTCCCCAGTGTCTCAGAAGTACAAATACTACTAGATTGAACCTTTGGAAGGAAACCCAGATTTACAAACCTGATTTTTAAGCAATTCAATTTGACTGCTTGCACTGCACATTTGAAACACAGACCTTTCAGGAAAATAAACTTCATGAATATTCACTTTCCTTTTTCAGATTCAAATGCCTCATTGAGCTGCTATGCACTTGACTTTTAGAGAAAACAAATGGAAATTAGTTGATGCATATTGTCAAGTTAGACAAGTTCTTTTATTTATTTATTTTTTTAATTTCTTGTTCTTCAGTGTCTCCAGGTTTCTTTTCTTTTCTGGCATTATTCCTGGAATCAGAGGCAATTTTGAAATGATTCTAAATTTAGGTTTTCATATTCAGCAAAGCCAGATATTTTATTTTTGCATAAGTGAGGTAGAGTAAAAGTCTCTGAAAGTTACCGGTAGAGTAAGCACTATCCCATTTAAAACCTGAGCGTCAGGTCCACATCAGTAATTTCTGTGATTGTCACATGGTCCACGGAGGTTCTGATGATCTTTCTGAATTGTCCCCAGCCCAGCTCTGTGCAGGGCAATCCCTGGCTGGGGGATGAGGATGAGGCACTTTGTAGTCTCGGGGTTGTTCTGCCTCTGTTCTGCAACCTGGGTTATTCCTCATGTGCTTTTTATGCCTGCTGATATTTTTACCTGCAAGGAATAAGATTATAATGAACACCATGAGTGGGTTTGAAGGAATCAGAAGATGCGTGGATGGTGGGTACAAGGAAGGTTCTCCTTTCACACTGATGGTAGAAGAGTGGGGTAGGAGATTTATGAGTTCATTGTACAGCAGAAGCCTCAGGACTTTTCTGGCACAGGCCTCCGTCTTAGTTACTACCTAGTAGGAACACTCCCATTCTCTGCACAGAGCGACCACTCTGTGTTCCTCCCATTGTCCTGCAACTCCTCTTGCTACTCAGTCACCCTTGGGGCAGATATCCAAGTGCTAAGGGATTATCTTGGCAAAGATTCTAGAATCAGGATTTAGGGACTGCTTCTGGTCTATGAGACATGATCACTACTGCCTCTAGCACTTTGGTGTTGCAGTTTTCACTCTTGCCCATTTGTGGTCAACTCTCCGATAGGCCTGGGTGGTTCCATTTATAACTTTAGTCAGGTCATGTCGCTGCCCAGTTTTGACTCTGAAGCTGTTCCCATGTCCTTAAGGACTTGCATGCTCTAGTCCCTGACTCCTTCTCTGATACATTTTCCTCACCCTTCTGCTTGCTCACTCAGCTCCAGCCTTCTTGCTGACTCTCAAACTTGCTAAACTTGCTTCCACTGCAGTGCCTTTGCACGTGCTATTGGCTCAGTCTAGAACACTGTTCTCTCTCCTTTCACTAAGGTCTTTTCTCAAATGGCAGTGCCTCAGAAAGGCCTTCCTCGGCCACTGTGTCTACAATAAGACCCACCTGCCACTCTTTGTCCTCTTAACCATGGTTTTCAAATTCACCTATCACTCACAGTAAGAAATACATTTTAGATTGTGACCCCACATGATATATATAGATGACTGTAGCAAAAATTTCATAAAATAGTACTTATATTTACTAGGGGCAATGCACTCCAATAGATTCCATTCCATTTTCTTCCATTTTATCTCATTCCATTCTAATTATTTGACTTTATTAAAAACCATGCTGGTGACATCTCTTCCAAGTTGATTTCCCCTGCAACTGAATGTTTGCACTTTATGGTTCTGTCCTAAATACTGCCTTTCCCTGCTTTATTTTTTCTTCATAGTGGTTGTATTCTATATTTTTATCTTGTTTGTTATTTATTTTTTCTGCTAGAGTGTAGGTTCCATAGGGCAAAAAAGTATATATTTTAATAGGTTTTAACATTGTTGTATCTACAGTGCTGAGAATCATATAATAGGAACTCAAGTGTTTGTTGAATGAGTGACTGAGTGAATGTATTAAGTGTTTATGATAAAAAGATTTTGTTTTCAAATAATATGGGGAAATCCTGTGTATTCTCTATCCCTCATGAAGATTCATAATACCCATTAGAATATTAAAAACTCTGAGATGTCCTTTAGTGAAGAAACCTATTTGGCTTTGTTAACCCTTGATTTAGAAATTTAATGGACTCCCTCTAAACCCTTCTTTAAAACACATCTGTTAATGCCTCATGGGACATCACTGATATTCAGATCACAGTTCAGAAAAAAACATCTAGGCAAATATAGTAGTAATAGATGCTGAGCACAGGCTACAGTGGGGTCCTGGAGGTATCACTTTCTCTCCCAAATGTGAGACATTAATCATTCAGTTAGTGGGTGATGGGAAGGCCCAGGAGTCTTAAGGGAGAGGCTGGGTTGTTTGGGCTTCAGGAACAGGGGCACGTGGGTGAATGGGAATGGCAGTGGCTATATTCCAATGTAAGGGAGATATTTAAATATGTTCACAACTGGCTGTTCTTATCTATATACCTGAGTAGGAAGCCTGAGCAAGTAATACTCAGCTTTATATCTCTAATCCTTCGGTTATAGACCCATGGGTGAAGGTAATGACCCCCAATGAGGTGGTCAGGGGGTCAGGGGAGGAAGGGGAAGCTCAGCACCACTTCTTCCTTCTTTTGGTCCAGAGGAGATCAACAGAAGGAACCTCCATAGGATACTGGAGGAAGAGGCAGGAAGTCATCAAGGGCTGCTTTGGGGGCTTTTGCTCATAGCATTTATGTTTTTGAAGGGCTAAATCTTTGGGTGATGAGAAGTCAGCCCCTAAATAAATACTAGCTGCTGTTATTCTTATTATTGGTTCTTTTTTTTATTATTTTAATCACAGCCTGGGAAACTATATGACATCTGAGAGGCATCTAAATTCAGTACTTCAATATTGAAAGTAGCATGTCACCTTTTATGGGTTGTGAATATTTATATTCTTTCCTAACCAAAACTTGGTCTCCTCTTTTATTTCTTCTGTGCTTTCCTCAAAGATATAAATTAAACAGCAGAGCCATTTGTTCAGTATTCCTAGTTGTCAAATTCTGAGGACCATGAGAAAGTGCTTCACTTCTTTCTGTCACTTTGGCCTGCTGGAACACCTTGATTTTATTTGCTGTGTTTCTGCAATTGCATGCTATTATAAAAGCATTATCTCCCAGAGTATGCTCATATGCAAGATGGAAACTTGGGCAAGAATATTACACAGCAGATAATATAAATATTTTTAAATCAGAAAAATGTTTCAACACTCCTGTTCAACAGTTCATCAGTTATTAAGATAGGTGATTACTGTAAATGTGCCAAAGTAATGACTGGTCATCTTTATTCACTTCATCTGTGGTGCGATGAAAGGCACAAAGAGTGATGACCACAGGCAGAACATCCCTTGAAAGGTGATATATATAGTCCTAGAAATGTGGGATGTACAGTATCTTTATGGATAGAAATATTATCTCTATGGTGATCCTGGTGAAGGGAGGTGTCTGAGGATGGCTGGGGAAGTGCTTGATTATTAAAGCCTCAAACAAACCTGAAGAAATGGAATGATGCCCCAGAATAGTAGCAAACACCTGGAGCCAATCTCAGAGAAACAATGTTGTATGAGTTTCTAGTGGAAGGTACCACCAATAATTTCCTCTTTTATAAAACCCAAAGAGTAACAGCATGCTTAAATAAGTAGACTCAGAGCCGGAGTAAAAATACAGGTCTGGAACTGTCATGCCATCCTCTGGTGATTGATCTCTGCAATGTTCTCTTCGTTGAGATGGCCCATAAGTTAAAAGAGACAGAGTTCACTGGACAAAGGCTCTGCTTCATGCAACAGGTATAGCTGGCCTTTAATGACAAATCTGAGTTCATTCTCACTTCATCACCTGCTGGCTGTGCAGCTTTGAAAACATTACTTAACCTCTCTGAGCTATTGTTCCCACTCCTATGAAGTGAAAATAGTGATTTCTATGTACTTGGCTTGCTGTGGTCATCAAATTAGGAGGAAGCAGGCTGTATGTTTGACAGTCTGTGTTCAAATCTGTTCAGCTGCTCGTCAGTTGTGTGTGATATTGGGAGCCAGTCTCTAATGCTTAGTTTCCTCATGTGCCAAAAAGGAATAATGGCCGTATCTCCATCATGGGGTTGTTGCAAGGATAAAATGTACTAATGCATATAAAGTTTTAACCTTGGAACTGTTTCAGAGTTAGCCTTCAATAAGCCATTATCAACAGAAACAATGTCAAGGGGCTAGGCCACTAGGATCACAACAAATATTCAATAAATCTTAGTTTTCCTATCTCTAAAATATTCCCCTTCAGGAGCTTATTTATTTACTTATTGCTAGCTAATGAAAAGTTTTCTGACTAGGGAAGTTCTCATGGATGTTTAGTTTGCCATTACTCAGGGGAATATATACTTTTTCCCTTAACTTTGTGACTCTTTTTCAGTGGGAGCCTCATAGGTCAGAGTCATTTTGGGATAAGAGACCCTTTATCTTAAATACTCTTGCCCAAAAGAGAGAATGGGCCATAACTGATTTTATCAGCAGTTAAAGAAAATTGTCGCAAAGATTTGGGAGGTACGACAGGAAGGAACACAGACTGGAGTCAGAGGAGAGGGGTTGAATCCTAGCATAACCTCCTTTTCAGCTGTGTGGCCTTAGGCTAGGTTTTGTTTGTTTTTAATTTAACCATCCTGGTCTCCTGGTCTTCCATCTCTTCATTTGAAGAACTATAAGGAAAATAATGCTTATATATAAAAGGCTGATCAAATGAGATCATTGATGTGAAAACTGCCTGTATTCTGCAAACTATAAAGCACCATGCAGACATTTGAAGACATAAAAATCAAAAGGAAGTTACTTCTATTACTTTAAGTTTCCAGAATAGAATGATTTTGGAGATAAAAGGGCGAATCATCAGCGTTGTTTTAGTGAGTTGTGGTAGCACAGCAAATTGCTTGTATAAAAGTTTTTTTCCAGAAAATAAGGGCAAAGATCAGAAGGAATTAGGATTCCAATTTGATTACCTCTGAAACTGCTTCTATAGTTAAACTTTTTATTATGATATATTGCATTTTAAAGACAGATCATGGGCAGGTATTTGGAATTTAGTGCAATGTCAACGTTCCAAATAGGTCATGATATAGAATCCTGGACATATGGTACAATTGCAATTCCTGTTCATTTTCCGTTTGCCCATGTGGTTTGTCTTGGCCGGTAAGATGAGAGCAGAAGCAACATATGTTACTGTGGGCTATAGCCCTTTAATTGCTGCTTTGAGACCCTCAGAGCTCCGTTTTCTTTCACAGAAGGTAATTGACAACATTGAAGATGGTGGCTGCTCTGTCAAACTGGGACACTGAGTGACCAAGAGGAGCAGAGCCCCCACTGATGTGAGATGGACATCTAGTGTAAGGGGGAAATACGCCTCTGTGATCTTAAGCCACTGGGGTTTGGGGATTCAAAACCTCACCTATTCTGACACAGAGACAGACAGATCCATGTTTTGCTCTTAACTCTTCCACATACTGTGTGACCCTGGGCTTTTCTAAGCCTCAATTTTCTCATCTTCATTACTTACTATCTTATTGAGAGATTATAATAATGCCAAATTGATAGAATTGTTGTGAGAATTAAAGCAATGTATATAAAGTACTTAGGACAGAACCTGACATATGGTAAGCATTAAGAAATGGATTTCTTATTATCACTATTTTATTAGAATCATAGGATCTTAGTATTTGAATGACGTTTAGATGCTGTCAACCTGAACATGCTTTATTTTTTATCACTGACAGAAGATAGAAGTTAGGTTAGTTGGCTGCTAAAACAGGGTTCTCCATATGCGATACATGACTCCTTCTGAATTGTAATGATAAACTTGTGTGAATAGGGTTCCTGGCATCCATCAGATTCTCAATGGAGTTCACCTCCAATCAAATATTGAGCATCACTTCTATAAGGTCTCTGCTGATTCTAAGGTTTTACAGTTCTAAATGCCTTGCTTAAATCAAATTACATCCATGCTATCGTTCTGGTGTCATTAATTAGAAAAGAAAAAAAGTTAGTTTGTCCTGACCTGTTGCAGATTTCCCGTTCCTTTTTATAATGGCCCAGGGTGTAATTTTTCAGTGACAGGAGGTGTATCTCCTAAGAGAGTAGCTGTGTGCCCACCGCTGCTGCATGGCGTTGCCTCCTGAGTGACTTCCAGCATGGGCTGCCATGACGCAGGCAAGCTTACTGCGTTCTGGACAACTGGGGCAAGAGTGTTTGGTGAGCAACAGGACATGGAAACTGAGACAGTCTTGGAAAGAAGTGACGCGGTGGGGTGGTAGACAATCTCCAGGAACGTCCCAGTGAGGGTTGGGTAACTGTGGTTCAGTTTTAGATTGTCATAAAACCCAAGGTGAGAAGTAAGAAAGGACTTTAGGGACGGTTATGCATAGCAGTGATGTAGGAGTGCTGTGTGCAGATAAGGCAAGGAAGGCCCTAACAATGGTCCACCCACTTCCGTGGAATGGGGTTGGAAGGAAAGAAGGTGCAGTGAACTAGAAAAGATAATGTGTATGATTGACACCCTCCCAGGATATCAAGCAGTGAACAGATGTGTAGAGTTGCCTTATTGGCTTTGGAGGGAGGTGGAATGACCTTCAAGTCACCGGATGAAGGTTATACATATGTGGAGAGAGTTAGCCCAGATGCAGATAGTCACGTGGCAGTACTCCCTAATTAGATTTATCAACTTCTTATTCTACAAATATATGCTAAGCATGAATTAGATGCTAAGCACTGTGCTAGTTACTCTGGATCTGAAGAAGGAAACAAAGAATACTCTATCCTGAAGGTACTCCTATTCTAGTTGGGGAATACAAACAAACCAATAGCATCATTTTGTTTGATAGGGCAGATGATAAGATTAACTAATTCTGTTTTCTGACTGCTATCAGATAACATTACCTGATTTGTGACAAAATAGGAGTGCTTTCCTTGTTTTCCATGCTCCCAGAATAGCTGCTAAAGCTCTTTCGTATTTTCATAAGCATGTTTTTGCAAGCTTGGGCTCTTTTTACGCTCTTCTTCCCAGTCAAAGCCACTCTTTTGGGCCTGTGCAGACTGCTGCTCCCATCCTTTTTTTAAAAAAAATTTCTAAGCTCATTAAAAAAAAAAAACTAGAAAAAATACTTTTCTTTAGATGTCTCCACCTTCACTTCCACTTGAAAACATAAGTGATTATGTAGCCGGAATTTTGTTTTCTTAAGAGTCTCTCATTTATCCCCTTGGGCCTTCTTTCCTTTGAGAGCATCAACCCAGGAAATTATACCCAAGTTTTCTCTGGGCATTTTGTTAAGGCCCACACTGATTGTTATTCACATTTAAACACTCAATTAAAATACTCTCATTCCTTCTTGTCCTTGCAGAGTGCTTTATGTTTCCTTGAGTTTTATTATTTTTATGATATCTTAGGGCATTTTACAAAAGAAGAACTTGAGATTTAAGATACTGACTTGGCTTTGTTTCATGGGCAACAGTGTCATGGATTGTTAGGAAATATTAATGCATAGACCTACCCCAATTTCTGGTCATCTGTGTTTATAAATATCCACTTCTCTTTGACACTTTGGAGGATAGGGTTTTCGAGAACTGCAAATGTATAAGTTCAGCAATGGATATGAGAAAAGAAATACAAAGAACCTACTGAAGTAATAGTAGTGCCAGCTTTGATGATAGAAGTACAGCAGGCAAACTGTCAGGGTCCATAGCAAGAACTATTATTGGCTCAAGCAAACAGGCCCATCTAAGTAATTAATAACATATTCTCATAATTGCTTCTTAAATGCCAGGCATTTGATTTTCTAAACCAGGATTCTGAAAGCTCTGATATGTGTGTTCCATGACATATATTTGCACACATTTTCCTCTCTCCCTGCCTCATCTTTGAACTTCTGTACACAGAAAATGGATCCATTCATTCTCTTTGTTTTTGGTATTTGATTTGTAGCTTTCTCTCATCTCTTTACCAACCTTTTGGGAGCCTGTTCTCCCATTTAGAAGTTTTAAATTATCTTTGTCATGTAGTTTTTGCTGGTCCCCAGACTTCCCTCCTTGTGCAACTTTGTGTCTCTTGAATAAAAGCCCTCAGATTTCTACAGAGATGGAAGTCACATCCGGTCCAGTAAGGAATCACTGGAACCTTGTAGGCCTTGAGGTTTGAAATGATTTCGAACCTTTCAGGGATCAATTTTTTGTGTGACTTGCCAAAAGAAGGTTTCTATTTCTAAGAGGGGAAAGCATTGCTTCACAAAAGCTCAAAAGACTGGGACATCAAATAACTCTTACAAAACAACATTTTGATGAGTTAAGTGTAAATGAATCAGAAACATATGGATTGAATTTCCCTTAAAATACACATGGGCTTAAAAATTAAGGGGAAAAGTGCTTGGCAAAATTCTCTTTGGGTTTGGCCAAGTTTGATTCCTTTGAAAACTAGTTCAAGACATGATGCCAATCTCGAAATGCTTCTGGGTTCACACATCTCTGGTTCAAAGTGCTCTCTTCCTCAGAATCCTCTGTTTTCCTCCTTTGTTCACTGTTGTCAGGACTATGTTCCTTCAATAATACTAATCAGAGTGAGTCTAAGAACAGAAAGTTTATGTGAAAATCTTGTCCCATCCAGGAACTGGTAATGACCAGAATTTGTGGAGTGTATTAAATAGGCACATTATGATTTATTTACTTCCAATTTATTAAATATCTATTATGACCAGGCACCTAGATAACAAAGATGAATCAAGTACTGTCTCCCTACTCAGAAAACCTGTAATATGTGGTAAAGTAGACACACGTTATGATAAAGGCAACGAGATATATGAATGTCATATGGGCCAGAGTCCTGGCGGGCCACAGAATTCACTCCAGATGATTCATCTAGCTCTCTTTCCTTCTTAGTGGCATTTTGATAGTGGTTTTTTATTTCACATGTTCATGAATTTAATGATGAGTCTGCTTACAGAGATGCAGATAGGGCTAAGGAAGAATTAAAGCAAAAGATTTAGCAACAGTGAGTAGCCATTGTTACCCTAGCACTGAAAGAACAAGGGGACAATGGAGTTAACAGAGCCCAGGGAGAATTGGAACCATGAAGAGAGGCCACCATTTAGGACCTGTGGCCATAGATGGATGCAGCTACTGTCAGAGACACAGCATTACAGCAGGAAGGGAACAGGAAAGAACTTACAAGGGAAGTCTGCAATGCAATTGGTAGCACTGAGCAGGGCAGAGAATTGGCCAGGAAGTGGTGGGATGCAAGCAGAGAAACTGAGGGTCGCCATTGTCATTGGTATGCAGTTACAGGAGAAATTATTTTTACCTTTGTAACTGAGGATGGCAGTGTGGATAGAGCTTGAGACATCTTAACTGCACTTTGAAGACCAGAATAGGGTTTTGATAAGTGAATTTGGGGGGAGTGGAAGCATTTTAGGTGGAAGGTATGGCATACAGGGAGCACAAAGCACAAAGCATGTTAGGGGAAGGTAACTAGTCCATATTTATATTTTAAAAAGGACTGGTTTAAGGAAACTTCCTGGACCGATACAGGGAAGATAGAAGGGAGCCCCAGCAGAAATTTCAATGGTGTGCTAGGGAGATTGTGATTCATTCTCCAGATAAAGTGGACCCACTGATGATTTTTAAGCAGGGGGTGGAATAAAATCAAAGCAGTGTTTTAGCAAAGTTAGTCTGATAACTCTGTGTAAAATAGATTGAAAAAGGGAGAGTTTGGGGATCAGGCAACTAAAAGGTACTTTTTATAGTTCAGATATGAGATGCTAAGGGCTGGATAAAGGTGGGAATGCTAAAAGAAGACCAGATTCCCTATTGCTTTACCCTTCAGAATTTTAAAATTTTAAATGAGGCTTGGATTCCCTATATTTGAGTTCCTACAGTAAATTTCCTTGTCCTTTTAAATTGGTAAATACACATAGAGCACTTAGAATAGGGCCTGGCAAATAGAAGCACTCAATCAATATTTATCATTATTGTAAACATTATTATTAAACATTAAAACCTATTCTGTAATTTATTTTAAAGCATCACTCCTCCCTAACCCCTGACTCCTGGTATGACTTTGAAAATAAAAGGGCATTTAAAAATTTTTAACTGTTGAACTTTTACGAGAGTAATATATGCAATATTTAAAAATCAAGCAATACCGAAAGACAGATCCTAAAACACACAGTTGCGGGCCCAGCCCTTCCTCACATTCCAGTTGTACCTTTCAGTAGCAACCACTTTTAACTCATCAGTTATTTGTAAATATTATCCATATTCAGCTTGGTGTCTTGATTAATCTACTTTGCACAATATTTACTGGTTTCTTGATGATAGATATTTTAATTGTTAAATCATAAGCAGTGATTGTATCATGATTTGTAATATTGTTTACTGATGAGCCAAATAGCACACAGGATTTCATCTTTTTCTTATAAAGTGTTTTATTTTTCCTGGTGTTTCTATCTGGGTCAGTTTTTTCCTTACATAATTTGCTAGCCACAAAATTTTAATTATTTTCAAATGTTCATCATATTAATTGTTCCATCAAATTTCCCTTTCTCCTACAATCTTCCCTTCCAGAGTCATTAGTCTTCCTTCTCTAATCTGAACTGGGTTTTATGATTTCATCCTAAGAATCCAGTTTTGATTTTTCTGGGATGGATTCTTTGCCTTCTTTCTCTGAGATTAATCCTCCCTCCTTCCTCTTCTATTTCATTGCTGGGACACATTCCTTAATGGGCTCACCAAAAAAGAAAACATGTTAGGTTAGTTTCCTGCTTACTTGCATTTGTCCATTCTAATCTACGTTTGGCTAATAGTTTCATTGGCTTTAGAATGCTTGGTCAATAAGTTCCCTTGCCTTCTGAATTTTGAAGACATCTTTGCTGATGAGAAGTCTGATGTCATTCTCATTTTTGACCCTTTGTATTAAATGTAAATTTTTTTCCTCTGAGCTTCTCAAGTATTCTCTTTTAGCCCCAGTGTTCTGAAATTTCACAGTGATGCACTTTGTTGTAGGTGTTTGTTCATTCATTGTCCTGGGCATTCAGTAGTTGTTTTCTAATCTAGACACATTGTATCCTTAATCCTGTGACCTTTTTCCTGTAATTTTCCCACGATAATTTTCTTTTTTTTGTTTTTCCATTTATTCTTCTGGAATTTATATTAATTGGATCTTAGACCTCCTTCACTTTAAATATTTTCCCCCTAGATTTTACTGTATTTTTATTTATTGGAAATTTCTTTCACTTTATCTGACTTTTTGCCTTTCAACTTCCTTTTAAAATGTTTTAAAGTTCAAGAGTTGTTTCTTGTTTTCTAATTGTTCCTTTCTCATAGCATTCTCTTCTTGTGTTAGAGAGGAAAAAAAATTCTCATTATCTCTCTGATAATATAAACCAAAATTGTTCTAAAAGTTTTTTCTGTCCCTTGATTCATTTGTTTCTTCTATTTTTTCCCTCCTTTGTCATTCATTATAGTCCCTCCCTTTTTAAAAAAATATGGGAGGCTGATTCATTTGTATTTAAGACTAAGGCATTTTATATTGTAGTCTATCCACACGATGGAATACACCTCAGAAATAGAAAAAGAATAAACTACTGATACATAGAACAACATCAGTGAATCTCAAAAGCATTATGCTAAGTGAAAGAAGAGAAAATGCACACCATATCATTCCATTTATGGGGCATTTTTGAAAAATAAAACTCTAGTGACAAAAGCAGATTAGTAGTTGCCAGGAGCCAGAGACTGAAGGAAAAATTGGACTGCAAAGGGATATGAGGGAATTTGGGGGTCATGAAAATGTTCTATATTTTTATTGTGATGGTAGTTACATGACCATGCACATTGGTCAAACTTGATGAATTCTATTGTATGTGATACCTCAATAAAGCTGATTCAACAAAAAGTAAACTTGAAATTCTTATTTGTGGGTGGAGCTTGTTCTGTAGTCTTTGAACTGCTTTTTCTTTTCTGTGAATTACATATTCTTTGTTTTTTCCCCTCTCAATTAAGTTAACTGGTTTGTTTATTAATTTTATTGCTTGGTAGAATGCCTATTCTGTTTACTAATCCTTAATATGATAGTGGATTGAAAATATCTTAATAACCTATTCTGTGATTTTTCATTTTGCTTATGATATTTTTGATGGAGAGAGGTTTGAAATGTTAATAGAGTCAACCTCAACATTTTCCTTTGTGATTTGTGCTTTTATAATATTTTTAAGGGAATTTTTCCCTGCCCTGATGTCATAAAGGTATATCATATATTTATATGCTTAAAATTTTTCTACTCTGTCACATTTAGTTTTTAATGTATTTGGAATTAATTTGTGTATTGTATAAGGTAGGAAGCTGATTTCTTTTCTGTCTATTTGGTGAGTCAGTTACTACCTCTATCATAACCGAGTTTCCGTTTATTTTTGCATCTGTTTCCAGACTCCTTTATTCATTCTGTTGATTTTTTATCTATTCTAGAACCAATATTATACTTTTTATTTACTTGAAATTGCTAGAAAATTTTGATATCTGATAGGGAAATTCTCCTTACCTTGTTCCTATTCTTCAAAATAATTTCGTTTCTTCTTGGTCCTTCTGACAAGGCTCCATTTGTTGAGTTGGATGGAAAATTGAATTTACATTTTTCAATTGCCTCTATCTTTTTATTTGGAGTTGAAATGTTTTTCTGTAATATCATGTGTGCTTATTTGGAACTCATTCCTTTTTTGTAAAAATCTGAGTTTTAAAAAGAAAAGACCAATGCAATAGAAACGAGAGAGAGAGAGAGAAAGCATCTTTGAAGGTAAAAACAGAGGAGAAAAGTATGCCAACCATAGAAATCATAAGCTTATTGGAATTAAACAGAAAACCTTTTAAAAGATTTCCAATGAGGATGAAGAGGTATATGTAATAAATATTTAACTCCTTTGATAGAAGGAAACACACAAATTACAAATTTTATGGTGAAAAAAATTGAATTCTAATACTAAACAATGTCAGAAAAGTCTTAAATGGAGCATTTCATAGAGAATATTTTAAAAAGTCCTCAATAATACTTTATTAGTAAGTACAGAAATGCATTTCTTATGGTGGTAGTGAATAACATTTTAATATTACAAAAGTTGTTAGAAAATAGCTAATGTAGTATTATCTATCCCTTCCAATTGTCCACCTTGATTCAGAGGTAGAAATGAAAATATTACCTAAGGCTTTAAGTAGATATGATTTTTCTCTAACTTGGCAGTTGGCAAATTAGGGCTCTTGGGTCAAATTCACCCCACCTGTTTTTGTAAATAAAGTATTATTGGAACACAGCCACACCCATTTGTTTAGATATTATCTATGGCCACTTTCCTGCTGCTTAATGTCGGTGTTGAGTACTTGTGACAAAAACCATATGGCCTGCAAAATCAAAAATATTTACTATCTGGCTCTTTCCAGAAAAAGTTTGCCATCCCATGCTCTAAATTATCATATTTAAAAGTATTCATTCTGTATTTACTCTGGGTATATTTTTAATCCCCACCCCCCTTTTTTAGCACCTGAGTGCATACGCCAGAGATGTAATGGGCACGTGGTAGAAGTTAATGTCTTGATTCAGGAAGAGAATGCATTCTCATCCTATGCACTCTTCCTACCCAGGAATTTCATCAAGCAAAGAAAAAACAACCTAAGGGCACAAAGATACCCTGCATTCTGAATTATGGAGATCTTCTGTTTGTCTCAGCAACATATTCCTTTCTCTCACCAGAACCGGGGGTGGTTCTGGTTCTAACCTCCCCTGCTCCTCTTGGTCACCTAGCCTTGGCAATTCTTCCTGTACTGTGAGTCAGTGGGCCATGGCCATCCTGAGCTGGCATCTTTCTCCTCATCTGGACTTAAGTTCTGGTCAGTCCTGTGATTTTTGCAACTTATTTTCCCTATAGACACAGTGCTGAATTCCTCTCAGCTCCCTTGATGTTAAGTCAGCTTTGGTGAAAGAGGCTTTACTTAAGGACTGGTTAACTGAATTGTCACAACACCAAACTGGCAATATGTTCTAGAGGGAAAAGCACAGAATTTAGAGCTAGAAGCCCTGTTTTTGAGTTCATAACCTTGATGCTCACCAGATGAATGACCTTGAGCAGGTTGCTTAAATTCTGAGACTCAGTTTTCTCATCTGCAAATGAGGATACTAATAATATTTGTCATACCTATCTATTAGGATTATTGTCAGAAACAAATGAGATATGTGAAAATAATTTGACACTACAAAATAAGACACACGTGTTCATAATTATCACCAGTTCTCAAAAGCCCTCTCAATAATTTTTCCTAATCTCCAGAGGTATTTTCCTTGTGTTCAAGAACCAGTCCATTAATTCTCCCTTGCATCCTCCTTGCCAAAGGCCCTCACCATTTTTAGCAACTGTGTTCTTTGGGAATGCCCTGCTCCTCTGGTGCAGCCACTACTCTAGAAATCGCTGCTCTGGGACATGGGAACGGGGATGCAAATACTATCATACCCCCAAACAAATACTGCTCATTATCCTCATCTGTCTCATTTCTCTCCTTAAGACCCAAATTTGTGTCCTAAAGTCCTTCTTTCATGAGGCTTCCCCCTATCCATCCCTATATTCCGTCTCTTTTCTAACTTCCCCAACACCTAGGAGGAGAAATTGGCAATGAAATTCCCATTTCAGGACCCAGACTGGGTCACTTGTAAAAGTAGGTAAGTCTACTCTGTATTAAAAGATATGTGAAGTCCTTTATTCTTTATTTTTCTTCCTTGTACATGTCATTTTAAGCATGTGCATGATTTCCTCTTCTATGTCCAGTATCATGGAGCCACTTCACGAGTGGTTAGATTTCAAGATTTGGATTTGAACTCAGGGGATGGTAGAGACTCTCATGAGCTTTTAGGGCAAGCTATCATATTTCAATCCAGCTTTACTAGAGCCCTGCATTGGAAGTTGAAGTAAGATAAAATTAGATAAGAAATAAATGAAACTCATTACTCTTTGCTATTGCTCCTTCTGTGGATAAGTCCCCCAGGACCCTCATAGAGGAGGAGCAACTCAGATGTCCTTGCGCCATTAACAGCTCACATAGTTTACATTTATGCACTTACATAAATAAATGCCTAGAGTGGTCACTGGCCCACTGGTTTCTGCAAATGGCTAATTTCTGCATCTCAGGTTAAGCTCAACTGGGACACCATGTTACAAACTATAATCCAAATTTTCTTCCGTTTTGAACTAACTGCTTTCTACAGAAAGGAAAAATGAAGATTATTTTAAAAAAAAGACCATGATATCTTTGCCAGATAAAACATAATTTGCTTTATTTTTCCCCTTTGCACCATTAAGAGATTTATTGTCTTCTATTTATTTTCAGTACTTCTCTTCATTTCTGGGAAGTCTGACCTGCCTAAATCATTATTGCATCTGAACAGAGTTTTGCAGACAGATTCCAGTAATGGGCTCAAATAATGGGCTCTACTTGGCATTTCAGAATGGCCCTTTATGGCACATAGAAGGGCAATTCTTCTTACGTGTTTCCGGAGAAGCAAACATGAGTGGCCCCAGGGGCCTAGTGGCATGGTCTGAAGCAGCCCATCACAAATTTTAAATTTCTTTAAAATTTAAAGAAAACTGTGGAAAATTTGCATTCCACATCATAATACATTTGTTTCCTTATGTACAAAAATGTCTTAATGTTGTAATTGACATTTCAGGCAGGTGTACACACTTGTGCTGACTGTTGTTTACTGTTAGTGGGTAGAGGGACTCCTAGTTTGAGACACACATGGCTTGGAGGCAGGGAAACTGGATTTGAATCTTGATTCTGCCACTTTTAGACACCTGAACCTGACAAGTTGTCACTTATCCTCTTAGAATGTAAATCCTCATCTATAAAAGGAGCTGTTGTGATGATTGAATTCCCAATTGGGGATTCTTTTTTGTTGAATAATTGTTCAATGTTAAAAGGGAAGGTCCAATTAGAACCATTGGGGAAGTCTGAACCTCAGACCATTTTAAAGATAATTGGGGGGGAGTTTTCATGAAACTTAAACTGTTCTCATTTTGCAATAGCTCCACTTTATCATATTGGTTCCTTGGGGATTTTGATAGTGCTTTTACTCTTAGGAGTACTAATGTTAGGAACAGTAATTCTTTTAGGAAACTTTTGAGACAACTGCCAGCCTCATGATCCCAAACTACCTCTAGTGAACTCAATCCAACAAATGCTTATCAAGGAACTTTTCTATGTCTATCACTACCAAGCACTCTGGACCATATGAAAAATTGTGAGGTATGGTCCAAGGACTTAAGGTCTTATTGGAGGAAACCCACAAAGCAGTTATAAGCATTCTTCAATAATAACATAAGAATATGTAAGAATATAATATATAAGAATATAATAGTGTACATGTATCAAGGACCTACTGAATAATTAGCATGTTATTAGCACATTTCTTGTAACTTTCAAAACAATCCTGAAAGATGAAAACTATTATTTCTGTTTTGCTAATATGGAAATCAGGGCTCTAGTTCAAGACTGTGCAATAAATTGTCAAAAGGGAGAAATAGGTTTGACAGAGTCATATGTTGGTAGCTACCACGTCTCACCATGTCCTACTGCACTGAGTTACTTTGTGTAAATGGACTTTTCCCACACTGATTCTTGAATTGGAGTATTTTGAGCCAAATGGAGGTAAGAATGAGAACCTCTCAGTTTCCAGAAGCAAAGCTGATATGAGATTTACTTAGTACTTGCTGAATTGGTCAAAGAGGCTAACTGCTGTAAACAAATAAAACACAAAACAAAAAACAAACAAACCAAAAAAACCCCCAACCAACCAACCAACCAACCAAACAACAACAACAAAAAAAAACAATTCTAAACTCAACACCATGGCTTACATTCTTCTTTGCATCCCCTTCCTCCTTCTAGCATAATGTCTGGTACGCAGCCAGAGACACAGAAACTATTGATGCTCACTAATGTCTACGTGCTACTTCCTCAGTCTCCCTTGCAGTTAGATCAATCATGTGACTACTCAGGCTGATGGAATGACTGAGACTGTTAAAAATCTGAAGTGTGTCAGCCAGATGATACCAGAATGACCCCAGAACTGGAAGATGGCAAAGACACAAAATGGAAAACACTTGGGTCTCTGAGTCACTGCTTGGAGGAGAGCTTCCTGGAAAACCATCCCAACAGGGACATCCACATTGGACTTTATTTAAGCAAAAAATAAACTTTTATTGTGTCAAGCCACTGACATTTAGATTGTTCCAGAAGCTAACCTGTCTGACCAATACAGCAAGTACTGAACAAATGCTTGCCAGGTGAGAGACATTCATGTGTTTCACATTAAAATAACTTGGGAAATTAAAAAAAACCCCTGGTGCTCAAGTTACAGATTGATTAAATCAGAATCTCAGAGGGGGTGGTGGTATCTAGATAGCAGTCATTTTTTTTTTAAATTCCTAGGTGATTCCATTGTATAGCCATGTTTGGAACTGTTGTACCGTGTATTACTGCTAGCTTACAGAGTATGGTCTATGGATCTTGTTAGAAATACACATTCTTAGATCTCCAAATTTGTGGAATCAGATTCTCTTGGAATTTGTGTTTTAGCAAATTTTTGAAGAAGGGGGATTCTCAGGGTTATTAAAGCTTGAGAAGTAATGTGCTAGAACATTCTGCTCTAGTGATTCTCAAAGTATGGTCATCTGACTATAATCAGAGTCATCTGGAAATACTTCCGAAAGGCAGATTTCTGGGCCCAATCCCAGGCCTTCTAAATCAGAATCTCATGATGGAGGTGCCTTGATATCTACATCCCTAAAGAATTTTCTAGATACATCTTAGTTCACCAGATTTCACACTTATCAGTTACTGACACCATTGCCCTTTCCCAAGAATCTCCTACTTTCCCACGACTCCTCCTCACTAAGCACCAAGTCCCTTGGGGTCCTACTCATAAGATTCAGGGATGGGAAGGATGATGATTTTCTATTTTTAACCTTACATATGGCTTTACCCTGTAGTTTCTTTAAACAGAGAACTCCTCCAGTGCATTTAAGTGTTTTACAGGCCATTAATTATTAAATGTGGAAGCTCTGGGGCGCAGAACATTTCAACTTAAATGATGAGAAATAGTGCTGGATGCAGAAAGTCAAACCTGAAAATTAGGAATCCCTAAAATGATAAGTCAACCTTTGATTCAACTGATAGAACTCTGATTTCTACTTATCTTTTCAGGAACCGTATCTACCGTGTGAAGAAAGCTGCTTGTGGGACTAAGTTAGAGGAAAAGCAGAAAGAAGTCAAAAAGAAACGGGAAAGGGATATGCATACGCAAGATGATTTTAAAAAGACTAAGTCACGTAAGTTCATTGGGTAGGGCCTGATTTGGAGCGTGTGCTTTGGTCATGCCTACAGAGTTTTCAAGTTTGCAAAGAGAAAGATTCTATAATAGGCCTTTTTGATCAGAGAGAAACAAAATCTCAATTTCTCCGAATTTATTTTCCTTCTTTCTCTTGCTGTCTCATTTCTTGAAGTTAACTTATGCTGGACTTTGGAAAGGTATGTTGGTAAATGCCATGGCTGCTAGAAGCTGCCGACTGTAAAAGCTGCAGACCCCAGTACACTTTGTGCCTGCAGTTTCTGCCCCTGTTTCATGCTGCACTTACTCCTTCCTTCACTTCTACCTGCAGGCACTTGTTGAACACCAGTTCTGAGCTGGAGAACTGGAGGTGTAAAATGTAATGGGAAGGTATTTCTCCTGGTCCTCAGGAAGCTTACCATCTAAAGAAATGTATGCACAGCAGGTCCAGGAGGACAGGCTCATGAGGGGAGCAGGAGGAGAGCCTGGGCTGAGAAGGGAGATGAGCAGATTCATTCTCATTTCTCTGTGAACTTGAACTGTGGGGAACACAGAGCCAACTCGCTGCTTTCATTAGAATTTCCCTCACACGACTCCTTTGCAATTTGAATGAGGGTTTTGGGGAGGGAGGAATCCTCTATGTTAGGAATGATCCAGACAAAACTGGGCGTAGAAGAGACCATAGGTCCACATGTTTGGTGGGACAGATCCTTAGAGCTTCAACTCACCTGCAGGTATTGAAGGAAGCCTTCGTTTGCTATACAGAGCACCGTGCACCATTAGTAGGACATCAATAGGCTAAAATCCTGGTACACAGTTGGCCACAAGGCCTAAATTCAGAAGGTGAATCACAGAAGGTGAATGAAACACAACAATGGATAATACTCAGGTAGTTAAGCAAGGAGGGCCCTAATCACTGTTAGAGGTCCGTGGAAGGAGGCATAAGAAGAAGGCAGTATGGCATGGTAGCTGGAAGTTTGGAATTTGGAGTCAGGTGGACCTAAATTCAGAACCTCACTCTATTGCTTTACCAACTGCATGGCCTTGGGCAAATTACTTATCTATTGGAGCTTTTTTCCTCCTTCCTGAAATGGTTACAATACATGCATACATACATACATACTTTATAAGGTGGTTGTGAAGAATAAGTGAGACAATGTATTTAAAGGACTTAGCAGGGTCCCTGGCACAGTATGAAAAAACAATTGTCACTATTTTTTATGGCTGTTGTAGTCCTTGGTGGGTAAAAATGGAGAGCAAGTGTATGGTGGAAATATGTCTGGGCTATTCTGCAGGTTATAAAAACAATGACCAAGGCAGAGTTCTGATTTTCCATAATGGATGAAACCACAACAAACACATAAGGCAGAAATTCAGTTACTTTACACATGCACCCAGCCAGAGGCATGATGACAGTGAGGATAACTTGTTGCTGGCTCGTGGCAGTGTGGTTGGGGCCACTGATACATCCTTCTTGAGGAAGTGTTGAGAATTGGTGAGCCATCACGGAGAATGCATAGGGTTTGGACCTACGTTTAAATCCCACCTCTATATTGTAGTACCTATGTGACAGGTTCAAGTTACTTAACTTGTATTTATAAAAAAGGTGGAGAAGTGGAGAGGAAAATGCTTGCCTTTCAGAACTGGAGTGAAGGAAGTGAAGAGTAGAGACAGGGGCCCTGAAAGTGGTACGTGGTTGAAACTCACAAAGTGGCAGTTATCATTGAACAGGTGCTTAACCCACTCTGGGCACCTAGTTGCTCAAGCCATGGGGAGAGAAGGGATACAGAAGACTGCGAGGCAAGGAAGGTTGGCTTTATTACTTAGGAATAACCAAAAATTAGACATTATTTTTGTACTTTCCAGTGCCTTACAGTATATGTAGTAAATTTCGTCAACATTTTTGAATATGCGAACAGGTTGGATTCCGCACTGTGGTAAAGGCTGTACACTGCTTGCAATTCTGATTAGGCCTCCCTGTGCTCGCCACTGAATACCTAACTTCAAAAGCTATTCTTCCTCCCAACTGCTGCCCAAGTTCAAGTTCAGTTTCCAGTATATCCTCTTAAGGGCACTCCACTAAAGAGCACTTTCTTTCTCTTTTTTTTTTTCCCTACTGACATAGGGGCTTAACAGAATAATGCATTAGTCCCTTAATACCTTCTCCTTCTAAGGCCTGGTAAAAGTCAGAGCTCTTTGATTAGCACTGTCTTTTCCAGCACTGTACTGAACTGTTTTGCAGCTCAGTTCTTCTGGCATTTATTCCTGAGAGGGAGGTGAAAAGATAAAACAAAACAAAACAAAACCTTGGAAAGTTTTCAAGATCACATCATCTAGTGATAAACCTTCATAATTGTTCACGTTTTATGACTGAGCAAATATCAATGATCAATTTCCCACAAAAGCAGTTTATTTAAGAAGGGATATATATATATACACACACATATAAATATGGCTGGTGGTTGCTAAAGAATACAGTTTATTTCAGCAATAGGTCCCTGAAAGTTGGTAGTTTCACAGAATTATTGGTGCAACAAACCCCAGCGGTTTGTTATAGCATTAACTGCCCACTATTTACTTCAAGCTATTAATCAATAAACCAGCCATTAGATACTGGCAACTTATGATATTTTAGAGATTATTACTCATGTTTTTTGTTGCAATTTCTCTCTTTTTTCTTTTCTTTTTTTTTTCTTTTGGCTGCATCTCAGAGAGATAGGCATCTCTAGCTGATCAGATGTGCTCTCACACGCAAAGTGTCACTGAGATTTAATAGGCAGAGATTTACTTAGAGAAGACATTTCTGTAAATCACCCAGGCAGAAAAATTTTCTTCTAAATATTGAAGAAGGAAAAGTGAAATGTGAGTGTTTCATGTAGTAGCTGTGCTGCATACGTGTTTTCTTCCTGGGCATCTTGTTTGTGAATGCCACAAAGAATGGTAAATGGATAACTATAAAACTGCCTTCTACAAATGTCCACAGTGTAATTTGAAGGCGTGCCATTTCGTAGGAAGTATTCCCCAAAGACGTGATCCTCTGAACCTTGGAAGTTTTTCTTGTTTTAATGTTTGCTTTTTTTATTTGTGAATATTTGGCTCAGTTTCTTTCCATACACTTTGGCATGGTCTCTGTTAGAATAACATGTAGTTTATGCTTAGCTTAAGGTCACGTTGACTATCAAGCTGCAAATCAACAGGGCAAGCAAAGAGGCTGTGTAGCCCTGCCTTCCAGAGAAGAGAGGCCAAAGCTGAAACTCCCTGTTCCATGGGCAGCGAGTGTGCAGGCCATTTCCTCTCACAAGGAAACTTCCCCTTGAAGAAATATTTGATTTGTGCACATGTGCTAGTTCTGTGCTATGGTGTTCAGTGTATAAATGTGGTCAAGTAATTAAGTACTTGTTATAGGTGGGGTTTATTCCTTCCCTCCTCTGTCTCTTTATTCTAAGCTTAATCCACGATCACTTAGGTGGAGGAGGTGCCACAGGAAAATTCCTTTTTTTGCCAGATTAGCAACTGCAGTGCTACCTCTTTGAATAATAGTAACATCAGGCAGTTGTTTAAAATGGTACACTTGATATTTCTTAGTATTGATGGTCTTTTCTTCTGGTGGGATTTAGGGAGTTACTGCAGCTTATTTAATATTAATTCTAAGAATAGCCTTATCATGCATTTGTGCACCCCCAAAATTTAAAATGAAGTTAGCACACGTTGTAGTTTTTTTTGGTTTCCTAAGGTAATTTTTACAAATGCTTTCTCTTTTTCATTCTTAGGCTCAATGACCCAGGAGTAGCTATGTTTACGTTCTTTCAGAATAGACGTTTTGGCCATTAAATTGAAAACATTAAATAAATATTATTAATAATAAATTAATGAGGAAGAAGTCTTACACAGAATTAAATTGTTGCTAGAGCATTTTTTCTGGCTTTTAAATTTGGAGATAATGTTACCAATAGGAGATAAGATTAATAATAAAGAAGTATATACCAGGCACTTAGGAAACTCACATAAACATGAAACATAATGCTTATAAAGGCACAGAATATCCACAAAGTGGAGGGCAAAAGAGTGTGGAGAAGGTGGAAGGAAATGAAAATCGGTGTCTAATATCTTCAGTTTCCTGATGTAATTTGAAGCAAATGCCCCTATGTGCTTCCTATGGGGTGGAATATTGACTCAACCCTCGAAGCTTAAAAGAACTGATGGATTGTTAAGGAGATGGTGAGTAGTTCACAAAGTTGAGGTTCTCCATTTTACCAGATGTACTAGTTAGGGTTCTCCAGAGAAACAGAACCAATAAGGGATATATATTTTTATAGACATAGACATAGGTATATATGGGGAGACTTACTATGGAAATTGTCTCACATGGTTATGGAGGCTGAGAAGTCCTATCATCTGTCATCTATAAGCTGAGAATTAGGAAAGCAGATGATGTAGTTATGTCCAAGTCCAAAGGTCTGAGAACCAGGAGATCCAATGTCTGAAGGCAGGAGGAAATGGATGTCCTAGCTCCAGAAAAGACAAAGGGAATTCACCCTGCCTCTGCCTTTTTGCTTTATTGAGACCTTGTGTGTATTGCCCACATTAGTAAGAGTGTATCTTCTTTAAAAAGTCTCCTGATTCAAATGCTAATCTCCTCTGGAAACACCTTCAAAGACACACCCAAAAATAATGTTTTACCAGCTATTGGGGCATCCCAGTTAAGTTGACATATAAAATTAACCATTACACTACAGTTTGGTTCTTTAAGGGCAAACATTTTACAACTCTTTCACATGCTATGCCTCAGTTTTTCCATACATAAAAAGGGGATATTTGACATCATATTGAATATTTGGGGGTGCTGAGTGTGTTATAGCCGCATCTATTATTTGATGTTAGCTTCAAGTATTTATATCATTCAATCTTAAGCACCAAAACTAAGTTTTAGCCTTTTCATCCATGAAGTTACCTTATTATTATCCTGAACTCTTCTTTTATTTTTTGCTTGGCATATAGTTTGTTAAAATTTTGGCATAACACTTAACTGTCTCTTAGAGTATCATATGTGATATGTTCATGTAGCATCTTCTTCATCTCTTTCTTATTCTTATTTTTTATAAATTAATCTAAATTCTATATTTATTGCATTTACCTTTTGAACTCTGACAACCTGAGATAAACTTAGGTGTATCCTCTTTAAATCTACCAGAGATATGGTCAGCGTTGGCTGATCTCAGTCTTTTAAAAGAGTTTTAAAAGGATTTCAATAACTCTGCTAAAATTTGTTTTTCATTATTTATTCTGACCATGTGAGGTATATGTTCTTATGAAAATTTTGACAATAAGCAAAACATACAAATTAAGCGCGCACTTGTAAAGAATAGTTTGGTTTAAATGTCTATTTCAGTCACTGCCCATTAATAGTTCATATTGAGGGAGCTGGACTATTTAGGGGAAGGTTTGGAAAAAAAATCTTATTCTTTCCTTATCCACAAATACTACTGGCTGAGATGTTTGGTTCTTCTGCAGCCTGTTTTATTGTTTAGATTAATCTATTTTCACTTTATTTTAAATATTGAATCCTATCTTTCTTCTTATTCAGTTTCAATCAGGGTTTTTTTTCTTTGAACTAGTCTCCCAAGTAGGAAAAAATCCTTCAACTTGATTTGCACGAAATTAAAACGGTGAGCTGAAATTAAACACCCATTCTCAAACTTGAATTTAATTAAATTTTCTTATTCATAATTAAGCATATTTTTGGTCCCTTATGGAATTCTTATCAATAAGATTATTTTTCCTTTTCTCCAAGGCCTGTGCTTTTACCTTTCTTGTGTATCTGAATCTGCAGCTTTTTTCCTTGGCATCAATAGTATTTTATTTTCTTTGCTTGTGTTCCCCTCGAGCACCCTTCACTTCATCCCTCATAGTACATGAATCAACTTTTACTACATTTCCTTTCAAGACTTTGCTAATGTTTTTTATTTCTACTCCTACCTGTGGCATGTATAATATGACTGCTTGACATTTTTCCTCCTATCTCAAGTGGATTATACATATAAATGAAAGTCTGGATTTGAGTTTTCTTTTTTCATTAGAATATACATAAGCTTTGTAAAAATTCTAGGATGTTTTAAATGTGCTTTCCAGAAATGTTAGAAATGAGCTTCTTTCAGCCTGTTCAGATTAAATTAATTTTCACTGACTCCTTATTTCAGACTGAATTTCCTTTTAATAAAAGCATTAAATAAAAGTAGAAATGCAAACCAACTATTCTCTGTAAGGGAAAACAATAAAATTATAAAAATGTAGTCATCAAGATGTCAGGTATGTCTGGGGAAATGGTGGGGGGAAGGAGTGACAGTGTCCCTTCCACATCTCCTATAAAAAAAGCTCAGCAACAAAAAATGTTACAACATTAGAAGAGGTTTTAAAATGAGTTTTAATAGGAACTGACTGGAAAATGAGCATTCAAAACTCTAATTAAAAAGCTCAACAAATTTAGATTTGTTAGATCCTTCCTTACAAATCCATAACTTCTGTTTTTAGAATAATTTGGTTACCACTGTTGGAGATTGACTCTGTTGAGTGCAGGAAAAATGAAATCCTGCAGTAGAGACCCAATTGCCCATCTTTTTAATGCCAATAACATGAAATCACAAGACCATCCACAGAATCATGAAGACATAAAAAATACATGCTGAGATTGCAAATGGTGCACAGAGAGCAGTCCTATATTCCTCTGAATGCTTTGAGGAGTATTCTCTAAATTTTATAAACTGGTACTTGTTTATTATCCTTAATAAGACTGAGAACAATAGTGAGATAAAAATAACATTTAATCAGAGCTACTCAAATATTCATCTCAATTAGGCTGCTTATCCAATTGGGACTCATTCCAAATCTTTAAAGAAAACTTATGGTGGAAGTTGTGAGTATCTCAAGACACATTAGCCCTCAAACCTAGTCCTTCTATAGTCTTCTCCATTTCAGCAAATGCCACCTCCACTCTTCCAGTTGTTCTGGCCAAAATTCTGGATGTAATCCTGAACTCCATTCTTACTCTTGATATCCTCCTATCTATTAGCAAATCTTGTTTTTTCTATCATCAAAATATATCTAGAATCCTCCCATACTTTATGATGTTCCTCACTACTTGGGAACTTTAGTCTAAATCATCATTATCTTTTTCTTGGATATTTGCAAGAGTTTCCTTACTGTTGCCCCAGCTTCTACACTTGCCCCTGTGTTCTCAAACCAGAAGCCAGAACAATGTGGTTAAACATAATTCAGATCATGTCTTTCCTTAGCTCAAAACCTTCTGATTGCTTCCCATCTCACGCTGAGTAAAAGCCCAAGTCTTTACAGGGACTCCATGGCCCTCACTGCCTCCTCCTCTTCCACTGCATGTCTGACCCATTTCCTGTGAATCTCTCCCTCATTCACTCTGCTCCCTGCACTTGGGCCTCCTTGCTGTTCCTTTAACATGCCCAGCACGCTGCACCTCAGGGCCTGTGCCATTGCTGTTCTCTTGGCTTAGATAGCTCTGCTGCCTGATATTGGCAAAGCTTATCCACTCACTTCCTTTAGTTCTTTGCTCAAATATCACTCATTTAGGGAGTCCTGTGTGATCCTATCCACAACTAGTCCCCCTTGTCACCTCACTCTCTGTCTCTCATAGCTGACTTTATTTTTCTTCATGGAACCTCTCTCCTGATATATTATGTATGTATTTATTCATTGGCTGTCTCTCCCCACTCTCTGTTAGAATACAAAGTCCATGACTTTGTTTATCGCTATATTTCCAGCACTTAAAACAAGCCTGGATAGTCGAGAAAAATTTATTGAACCAACCTATCACCTATATAAATGATATATAATAGTTTATTTTAGGAGCTTAAATTTTTATGAAGATTATCTAAGTAAACTGGCTATTGAAATTTGTAAAATAATCATTAAAATGGTGAATACTTTGTGTTATATATTTGGGTCCATTTTTTAGATATCTTAAATGAAAGAAACAGTTATAGTATGAGCATGCCTTCAGTTTAAGAGCAGAGAACAATAATTATTTCTATCACTTTGTTGAATAGTTGTTATATACTGGGCACTAAAATAAGTGTTTTTGTGTTTTTCACATTTTATCTCATTCATTCCTCACAAGAATTTTTATATATACATATATATGGCTGTCCAGAAAGTATCCAGCCATATATGTGTGTGTGTTATTTTATAATATATGTAATAGATTTATAATTTAATTTTATAGATGAAAGTGGTAAGAGGTTAAATAACTTTCTCTAAGTCACGCATTTGGGATAGAACCAGATTTATCTGATTCCCAAATTTCCTACTCATTCCACTGTACTATTCTGCCTGTCACCAAAGACAAATCACATTATTATAGAAATTCACTCACCAATTTCAAGCATATTTTCTTTATTCCTAATATTACTTGCTGAAAAAGTTTCTTTATTAAAGAACCATACTCTTCTCAACAGACTATTGCTATTTGCCTGAAATTTGACTCTGCCATTCTGTTCTGCCAATAATACCTTGTCATGTTGTGCCATGTGCCTTGGATTCCACCTTGAGGAAAGGCTATCAGTTCTATCAGTTAGCTCTTATGGTGTAACAAACCATCCCAAAAGTCATGGATTAAAACATCAAGGGTTTACTATTATAGCTCACATATCTGTGGGTCATCAGGGTGTCAACTGATCCAGGCTAATCTAGGCTGAGGTCGCTATTCATCTGCAGGTCAAGTGTGGTCTTGGCTCTAAAGAGTCAGTTGGGTCAACTCTGCTTCATGGATTTCTCATCCTCTAGACATGTCCTTCTCATGCTGATGGTAAATGTGGAAGAAGGCAAGCAGGGATATTTTTATAACACTATGTAAGTATTTGCTATTAACCATTGCTATTATCTTACAATAATATCCTTTGATTTATCAATAAATCTTATTTGGCAGAATGGTTCTGAGCAAAATGGTAGCAGGCTGGGGCCTAAATGAATGATAGCTACCAATGCCTGTTGCTTCTTCTTGCTGGGTGGCCAAGGAGCTTTAAGAGGCTGATTCCTCCTCTGTGCTGTACTATACTTACTGTTGGATATTTTTAAACCTGAGTAAAACTTTTTATGCATGACAGCCTCGTGCTGTGATGGTGTAAAACTTTTGAGTAATGAAAGAAAAGCTGTACCTACACAATGTGTGATATGGTACATAGAAAAGCATGGCTGAGAAAGGACTCCAGCCAGAAAAGAAGATTGAGACAGGCAGGGAACAAAGTTTGGAGCACAAGTTTAGAGAACTGTAAGCTGTCAGCTTTTTCTTTGTGCCTCCCTGGAATTCTTAGATATTTTGGAGATTGTACTGGCCTTCTTGCCATATGCATGATGGAAGACCTAGTCATGTTTCTGGGTGTCAAAGAAAAGGCTAATCCCACAAACTGGAGGGATTGGGGACTTTAAGTTTCATATATAGCTTCAACACATTTCCTCTTATTCTTTTTGTAGTTGACTCTCCTAAGATCACATTTTTAATTTTTTTTTTTACTGATAACTGACTAATCATATGTAGTTTTCTTGGTTTTTGTTTTTCTATTCAAATACAACCTTTTTCTTAATATAACTATCCATATCTTTTCCTTGTCTAGTCCCTGATTTTATTACCTGTATAGTATTCATTTTTTGGCCTACCTGTCTTAAATTTAATGATGTATTTAATGAACAGCCCAATAACTCCCAGTGCCAGCAGTTTGTTTATATTCATTTATGGTAGCTGCAATTGTCCATTTATGATTTCTACTGACCTTGGATAAGGACACACCATTGAATACCCTGGGTTCTGAACACACTCCTTTCTACCCCAATTGGATAGCAGTAACTCAAGAACCTCATGGTAACTAGGGTCAATCACCTTGCTAATGTGATAGCTCCTTATTTATCAGCTTGCCAACGTGCATGAGGAGACCCAAGTGACGAGGGTAGTAATAGCATCAGGTTAAATGAAACCCCCACTTTGTTCCCTATTGGAAGAATTTCCCCTTGCTAACTTGGATTTCAAATCCAATAGAGCCTAAAACTGTGGAGAGATAAAGAAATAATTTTGAAAATGAAGCCATGGAAGTGATGCCAATGAAGCCGTGGTGAGAGCAAGCAATCCTACTTCCACTCCTTGGTTCTCATGCCCATGCATTTTAGCTCCTGGAATGCAACCCCATCTATGGCCTCATGTTTTGGTTCATATAATACATTTCATAGAACAGTACCCCAATCACATAGGTTGTATGGCCCCCTACACTGAGCCTTTATTAGGTCATTTTATCTTTCTATTAAGTTGCTTCTTTCTGGATGTTGTAGTTACCTGTGATCATGAGCCTGGATCCTTTGGTCTGAGTATATGTTATAAAAGATCCTGGGCTGGTAAATCAATTATTACATAGGCCCTCAGATGGTGGTGCTTTCGGAGGCACTGCTTGCAGGGAAGGTAAACCTATAATCAGAATAGGTGTAAATTCTAGTAAAGATGAATTGCTGTTCCCTGTCTAAGGTAGAAGGGGTCTGATATAACCAACCCTCCAAGGCTGGCTGGTCTCCTTGAAAGATGGTGCCATATTGAATGTACAATCTGCTGAGCTGTTGGGCATCCATCAACAGCAATACCTAAATTCATCTTGGTACAAATTGTTGGGCCCATGTGTAGTGTCCATTTCTGCCACCATGGATATTCTGCTCATGGGCTGGTTGCGCTAGCACTGGAGTGGGCAATGAGAGAGGCCATCTGCCATTCACAGGCTAAGTCATCATGCTGCCTGGTTATTGGGTACCCTCTTCTCAGTGGATGTGGTCATTGTCAGAAGACAAACATATCTTCATGCTTTGTGTCCATTAACATAGTTCATCCGTATGCATCTTCCACACATTTCCTTGCCTCACAAATGATCAGATCTTGTTCTTTCCAGGTCCCTTATAAGTCAGGTAAGCTATTTTTCACTGCCCCAAATTCTTGTACATCTGTACTTTAAGTCACTTTTCCTGCTGTAAAAAGTGAACAATCAACTGTACTGCTTGCAACTCTTCTTACTGGGAAGATTTCCCTTCATCACTGCTCTCCAGGGCCACTCCAGAGTGGGCTGTAGTGAAATAGCTGTCCAGTTTAGTTTAGCGTTAATACATTGTGATCTAAGTTTTTGTTCTTCTTGAGGTAGCTAGTGTTAGAGAATTACCCATGAGGCTATAGGTTTACAGTGACGGAGAGGCTTTAGTGCAATGCAGGTAGGTAGCATGGGAGTCTGATTTTGCAACTTACTTGTGCCTTCTGGATTTCCTCATGTCCTATACCATCATACAATGGGCTGCTGCTGTGCCCACATGAATGTAAGACTCACTAGATCAGATTATACTCAGGTCATGATGGGACGCTCCATTTGCATGGTCACTTAGTGTCAAGTGGTCAGGTTCTCAGTCTCCACTAGGGTTTAGAATGATAGCAGGAGCTTCTTTTAAAATGGCAAATGATTCTCTACTCTGATGGCATGGCCTTGTGATAGAACTGTTGGTGTCTGCATGGTAGGGTTTGCTAGAGACTCCACACAATATCCTAATCTACCATACATACCTCTAGCACCATCAGTTTGCTGGGTCCAATATCTTCAGCACCAGGACAGCTTGTACGCTAGCCTGGACAAGTTGTTTAGACCTCTCTTGCTCTTGGCCATGCTCAGCCCTAGAAGCTTTTTGAGTTACCTGATAAATAGGTTTTTCCTTGGCTTTTTCTACTCCAGAGGTCAGGAAACCATCCTGAGGATTCTATCAGGTGCTAAGAATATTCATTCTAATTATGTGTATAGGGACCAGGTAGATACATTAAGGTTGGATACAATTATGACCCATACCAGTCCAGTGTCATTGCTAAGCCAGCGTTTCACCTTCTGCTGCTCAGCTCAATTCACCACTGTCGAACATCTTACAGTGTTGAATCTACAGCATGCCAGGGGTTACCATCAATAAAATGGGCCTTATTGCCCTCTGGCCAGAGGTCTGGGAGGAAAACCATTTTCTATCCCAATTTTCTAATTTTCAGGGTACTTCTTGTAACAGGTAGTCTTAGCCTAGGTTCCTCCAAAAAGCAGAGTCCAAGAAAAGGTTTTTGTGCAGTTTGTTTCTTTTGGGAAGTGATCCTCCAGGATGGAGTCGGAATGGATTACATGAAGTGGGAAAGGAGGGAAATCCAACCTAGGAGTGTTCTACGAAGCTGATCATTGCTGTGGGCACCTGAGCCTTGATCTTATGTGGGATCTTAGGAGGAACAGTGGAACACACTGCAGCACCATCTGTTAGGTTTTAGAAGTGACTTCTGTTTTTCATAAATTTTTAAAATTTTAATTTTTTTAGTAGACTTTTTTCTTTAAAGCAGTTTTAGGTTCATGGAAAAATTAAGTGGAAGGTTTCCCGTATACCCTCTTCTCCCATACATGCATAGTTTCCCCATTATCAACATCCCCAGAGTGGTACATTTGTTGCAGCTGATAAACTGACACATCATTTTATCACCCTGAGTAGTTTACATTAGGGTTCACTCTTGGTGTTGCCCATGCTATGGGTTTGGGAAAATCTGTAATGACATGTATTCATCATTATAGTATCACACAGAATTGTTTTACTGCCTTAAAAATCCTCTGTGTTCCACCTATTTATTTTCCCTCCTCTTCCCTCTAATCCCCAGCAATGGATCTTTTTACTGTCTCCATAATTTTGCCTTTTCCAGAATGTCATATAGTTGGAATTATTCCTGTTTTGGAGAGCAGATTTTGTGAATAGGATGAAGATGTATGGGCTGAATAATATTATGTTTAGGTGGACTTTGCTAGAGTTTGAATATTTCACCTCTTCCCAAATCTCATGTTGAAATCTGATCCCCAGTGTTAGAGGTGGGGCCTAATGGGAGGTCTTTGGGTCATGGGGGCGGATCCCTCTTGAATGGCTTGTTGCCATCCTTACAGTAATGAGTGAGTTTTTGCCCTACGAGTTCCTGTGGGAGCTGGTTATTAAAAAGAGCCTGACACCTCCCTCCCTCCCACCCCCCTTGCTTCCTGTCTCCATGTGATCTGTGCACATGCCAGCTCCCCTTTGCCTTCTGCCATGAGTGGAAGCAGCCTGAAACCTTCACCAGAAGCAGATGCTGGCACCATGCCTCTTGTATAGCTTGCAGAACCATGAGCCAAATAAACTTCTTTTCTTTATAAATTACCCAGCCTCAACTATTCCTATAACTATAACAACACAAATGGACTAAGACAGTCTTGTAATAGTCTGAAAGACAGATTGTTGTCAAACTTGGAAAAAGTAACCAGTGGCAGACCTTAACACTCTGTAATATCAAAATGTTCTGTAATGATATATTTGAAATTATAATATGTATAATTATCCAACTTGGTTATTGAGTATCCAAGTTGGAAGACTGAATCAAGAATTAGAATCACCAAGCCCAGCCTCTCCAAATTTCTCACTGTTCTTTTATTTTTCTCATCTCTCTGCCTGTTCTTACTTTCTAGAGCAACACTGTCTAATAGAAAAATAATTTGAGCCATATAAGTAATTTCAAATTTTCTAGTAGCCATGTTTTTAAAAAGGAAAAAGAAACAGAAGGAATTAATTTTAAAAATATAATTTATTTAATCCAAATGTATCCCAAATATTATTATTTCAACATGTAACCAATATAAAAATTATTAATGAGATATTTTATATTCTTTTCTTACCAAATCTTTAAAATCAGACGTGTTTTACACTTACAGCACATCACAATTTGGACAGGTTACATTTCAAGTGCTCGATAGTCATTGTGGCTAGAGGTTAACATATTGGAAGCACAGTCTAGAATGTCCTTTATTTGTTCTCAGCCTTTATCTGTTCTTTGGTTAATTTTTACTCGCCTTCAGGCATACATCAAATATCACCTTTTCTGAGGAGTCTTTATAGTTTTGCCTTTTCATCTCCTTCCCTTATAAATTTCCAACAGTAACAACAACAATGAAGACTACGACAGCAAAAGTTTGTGTGTCTTTTCTATTTATTTATTTTCTATTTATTTATCTTTTCTATTTATTTCTATTGTATTTATACCGATCACAGCACTTAACATCCTGATTAATAACTCTTGTTAACTTATCCACTGTTCCCACTAGACTGTGAGTTCCTGGACAACAAAAAATGTGTCCTTTGTTTCTATAGCCCAGAATCTCACTAATTTTTTTAATTAAATAATTAAATGGAGTTAATATAACAAGGTGAGGTTAATACATATAAATATAATGAGATTAGGTCCCTAAAAAAACCCCCATAAATACAGGATAAGAATGATGTGGTTTAGAAGCCCTTCACTTGAATAAGATCTAAGAACTTTATATTTAATTATTAGCTCAATAGGAGCAAACAATATTTTACTACTCGAAATATGGATGTCCACTAGGTTTGTATTAAGAAATGCAGTGAATAAAGGGAAAGAGAGAACTAGACTTTCCTTCCCACTTGTCAGATCCCATACAAAACAATACTTCTGTGGGAAGGTTATAAACAAATAAGAATGGAGGGGAAGAAAACATAAAACCATGTCATATGAGCAATGGGTTTAGGAACTAAAGATGTTTAGAACAGAGATGAGAATGATCCAGGAAGGTGGCATCCCTTCCAAATACTTGAAGGACTATCACATAGAAGATGGATTAGACTTGTGTACTCCTAAGAAATAAAAATCATATTTAGTAATGTAAGCTATAAAGACTCAGATTTCACCATTATATAAGCAGATAACTTTTGTAACAGAGTCTAAAACAATGCCTGAGTATCTAACAGGTACTTTGAAATGTTTGAATGAATAAATGAAGTAAAGTGAAAATACACCCCCTTGGCAGGTAGGATATTTCTCTTTCCAGAAGGTATTCAGTACAAGCTGAATAACAACTAGGAAATGTTCTAATGGGCATAAATAGTTAGAATAGATGTACTCTATTCTTCCTTCCAAGCCATGAATTCTTCTTTTCAATAATTCTATTCACTTTAAAGAAAAACAGTATTACTTTTACACAAGTCAGTGTTGACAGTGTACACAGCTAGTTGTATATCAGTCACAAGAAACTCTCCAACCAAAACAAAAATGTCATTTTTCCCTCACTAATTCTCACTAGGTTTCTGCTTTTGGAAGACTCAACTGGTGAAAGAAAGTTCATAATCAGTGTTTTCAGAATACATTTCAGGGCGTGAAGCAAACCTCACACCAACAATTGTATTATTGCTCATTCATTTTTAGCTATTAGTCATGGAACAACACAGGTACCCAGAATAATTTCCTGGGCATATAAACGTTGATCTCTGCCTCTGAGAGCTTCCAGTCTAGATTGAGACAAATGCAAAACAGGAGACCTGAGCTTTACCACAAGAAGATGAATGGGCATCATTGATGCCTTAATGTGTGACCTCTTCCAGACAATTATGCTTTATTTATTCAGAAAACTTCAGCTAAAAAGCAGCTCAGGGCATATTTTAGTCTTCTAAAAATATAATAATCAGTATTATGACCATTGCTTCAAATACATGGAATTTGCTCTGAGAATTATGAGTGGTTCTTGTGTCTTCATCTTTATTATTATCAGTCAAGAACTTTGAGCACTTCTTATGTTCTAGGCACAAGGGATAAGCAGATGATTAAGACATTGTTCTTACCCTAAATAGAGCTTACATGTAGGATAAATAAAATATACTAACATGAAAATCTGAGTAGATACCAGCTACAATGCTTGTGCAAAGAATATAAGCTTTGGTTTCAGACAGACTTCAGTGTAGCTCCACTACTTTTGACCTTCGTCAGTTTTCCTAAATTTTTCTGAGCCTTTGTTGCACTGGTAATATGATACTACCTAACTAGAGTGTTTCTTGTAAGGTTTGAGTGACATCCAGTAGAGAAGACAAAATACAAAAATACAAAGTATTGTTTACGTGCTAAATGCATAGACTAGATCAGAGGTTGGCCAACTTTTTCTATAAAAGGCCAGATAATAAATATTTTAGGTTTCACAAGTTATATGATCTCTATCGCAACTACTCAACTTTGCTGTTGTAGCATGAAAGCAGCCATAGACAATATGTAAATGAATGAGCATTGCTGAATTCTGATAACATTTTATTTATGAAAACAGATGGCAGGTCTATAATTTACCAACCCCTGGACCAGACAGTAAGGGCTCTAAAAGTTAAGAAGAGAGAATGATTATCAAAGAATTGGCAGAGTGTCTTCAAAGAGGAGAGGGAATGTTTTCTTATTTGTTTATTTTGGATTTTATTTTTTATCCAAGTTAAACATGTGCAAAGTATAGAGTCAACTCATTCTGCAAGATTTACTATGAAAAAGTTCCCTTGTCTGAGAGCCAATCATTTTTAACTCCTTCAGCTGATTCTTCTAGTATTAACTCCCAAATCTCTAGATAATATAGGTATATATTGCTTCTAATTGATTGTCAGTTTCAGGTATTACCTAGTGACTTTCTACTGTGAAAGATGGAGATTCCCCATTTCCCCTATACCCCTAAACTTCCATCACATACACATACTTCCTGTCACTCATTCACTCACCCTCCTAGCAGAGTTTCTTAGTAATTTTCATTAGATCAATATTTAGCATTTACATGATTACGACTATGTGTGTGATTCAATCTTGAATCATATAGTAAATTATGGTTACTTAACCTCTGTTACATAATATTTCATTCTCCCTAGATTTAATAATTTCCTTTTATTATCCCTTTCTTAGTATCCTTTGTATTGTACTTATCACTAACTCATCCTCAACATCTTTGGAAGTTGTCTCATTATCTTTGTAAGATGTTTACATGTATCAGATGCTCTGACAATTTCATCTCCCCAAAGAAGAATGACCTAGAGTAGTACTTCTCAAGCTTATACATTCATCAGAATTAGTTGGAGGGCTGGTTACAACACAGATTCCTTGGCCCCAATCCCAAAGATTCCAGTGTTTTGAGATGGGGCTGGAGAATTTGTAATTGTTACCAATTCCCAGGTGATGCAGATGTCAGACCCTGAACCACACTTTGAGAAGCACTGGGATGCACAAGTAAGAGCCTTTTTCCTGCTTCCTTCTGGACTGGATGCTTCCTACATCAGCTGCAGCCATCACCTGCCATCCACCATCATCTCAGGGATTTCCGTGGCTTCTCTCTGGTGGTGCTATTGAAAAATTCAAGCCATTCTGAATCCTGATCCCTTGTATGTGACCTTCAGATAAAAATGCCTGGCATTGTCAGATCATCTTATAATGTTAGAGTGTTTTACCTTCCCTATATGTGAGCCTGTTTTAGGGAAAGAACAATGTTTTACTCATCTCCATATATCTCCCATGTCTGGGACATAGAAGCACTCTGAACAAAGTGCTTGGCTGATGATTTCTCCATAGATTTTTATAAAAATATCACTTTGGTTTCAGTAGTCTGAGGAGGGGGGTCTGTTAATAAGTAGCTCTGCATATAGAAAACAGATTTGCTTAAATTTTGCATCTTCCTTCTGATCCATAAAGGCATTTTTATTCAAATTTACCCATGTGCATTTTCTTCTTTAAAACTTCCTCTGTGCTGTGTGTACTTAATCTTTGAGCATATATGTAGCTGATACATATTTATTGATTGTTTCAAACATCTGTATTCTTTAAGAGCCCTGGGACTATACTCCTTATCCTATAGGGGACTCCTATAAGTTCATTTTCTCCTAAGTGATGGATTCCAAGTTTGTATAAAACTGGATATGGTAAATAAAATCTTCAACCTTACTAACTGTATGCACTCTAAGTGCCAGAGTTGTTGGGCCAGATATAATTCCTCTGCCCACTACATGGATACCAAATCCCGTTCTAACTGAGGCCAAACATCACGAGTTATTCAATTTTCCCATGCCAAAATGTGGTCATCTGCTGGGAACTATATAGTGAGATATTATATAAAATTTGAGTTTTAGGCAAAAATGTTGTTAAATAATTTATTTTTTTCCTGTAATGCAATTATTGGCAAGATCCACATGTACCACATGGATCACTGTGAATCTCATAAAAGAGTTCTATCTTTTATCCATCTCAATCTCACAGTTTTCTGTCATATTCAAATTCATATCTATGATAAACACCAGCAGCAGACTAATTATGTACAACATCAAATTTAGGATTTCTTCCAGGGAACAAGTTACTATACTTGCTTTCCTTTTCATGTACAGCTTATGGAGCATATCCAACCCACTTTGCATATAGAATGATAAAATCTTACACACCTGGCAGTGAGGGAGTGGACCTGTACACAGGAGATAACTAAGGCAAGTAAATGATAAACATGGTGATAGTACTATCATTACCTTCCTCAAATGGAAGATATATCTATGAGCGCAAATGTCATGTGTTGAATAAGTGAACAGTCATTCTGTCATCCATCACTGCCAATTCCTTCCAACTTATCTGGATTGTATTACAGCTGAATCCATCTTATGAGTTATATAGCAGTTTCTTAAAGATGAAATTATGTGTTGCAACAGGCCAAATGTGTTTGCTGTAGGCCCATCTGTCTCAGTAGTTCTTGTTCACACACTAGCTATTTTTTCATATTTAAGGATATTTATTGCATATAAATATCCCAATAGGCAGGAATATTTGAGAAAAACCCATGACATATATCTAAGTATTTAAAGAGAATCAAACAAGGGGACAGTAATTCTCTCTTGGGTGTCAATAACAGGTCTTTCCATATCACTTACTCAATATTAAGTGGGTGGCAATTAGGGTTTTCAATTCTCTTAAACCAAAGTTTGGCATGATGGAATGGAGATAAATCTGAACACAACATTCTTTGCAATGAGCCAAGATACTTAGCTTTAGAAGCGTGAAATCCCACACCTATCCAAGTTTCATTCAAATAAGAACCAAAAACATAGAATGATAGAGCACCAGAATTGGAAGGGATCTTGGAGTTCATGTACCTGTTCATGTTAGAAACCTTTTAAGGCATTGAGATTTATGATTTTCCTAGCATTTGGCTAAATATTTCTTGTGGTGGAGGAGCCTTCCTGAAACTATGTTATGCTATATTTGGACCCTTTGAACATTCACACCATTCGTATTTATCAAATGCTTACTATATCTCAGGGATTGTTCTAAGAACTGGGATCCATATGGTTTCTGTACCATTCAGTATATTTTTATTTACAAGTACTAAAACAATACAACCCAGATGCATTATTTAAGCAAAGGAGGGGATTTAAAACAATCTCACATTAGTGAAAAATCCAGGGGTAGATCTAATTTTGGATGTGATTGGAATCAGAAGCTCAAATGACTTCATTAGGATGTTTTTCTCCATTTCTTTGCTCTCTTTTCCTCTGCGTTAACCCATGCTCAGACAGGCTCTCCACTGTGTAGTGGTAAAATTGCTGACACATGTCCAGAATTATATGTTCTCAATCTCCCTGTAACTTCAAGTCTTCCATCTCAAACCAGAGTAAGGATAATTCTGCTTTTATATGGCCAACTTCGACTATGACATCTTCCCTTGAGACTTTTCTACTTCAAAGTTATTTGTCCATTCTTTTCGCCTGACCCTAGAGATTATATAGCCCTTTATCTCGAGTGCTGACAAAACATTTGATGAAGGGCTAAATGAATGAATGACTAAACAGATAAATTTTCCCAAGCTAGTATCTGAAGAATCTGGGGGTCAAATTAAGTTTTACATAATTCTGTGTACAGTTATGTGACAGAGAAGCAAAAAACAACAGCAACAAATCACAATGCAGTGTATCAGGGACTGTAATAAAGTACAGGGCAAAGTGTGTGAATGCCTTTACTTGAAGGACTAAATTAAATGCTTCAGAAGTTTTCCGACCAGGTTATGTCATTTACTACATACTGGTAACAGGCCGTGTTGAGTAAACTTATAGATAAATGGGGAAAAATGTATTTACAAAGTTACATTTTCAACAGTTATCTATGCTTTAAAAAATTATCTCCCCAATGAAATGAGCAGAACTAAAGCTCAGTGAATCATACCTACTATTAATGTTCTTGTTCATTTCCTCTGATTTCCTTTATTTTTTAAAAAATTAAAATGTATTGAAATTATAGCAGATACTAGAGCTGTGTTGTAAAATGCACGGCCCTTCCCTCAAAGAGTAGCCTGAATTAGACAGAGAGTCCATCACATTTTGATGTTGTGAATGAGAAAGCACAAGTTACTACAGGGGCCCCTCACACAGTCTGTGGGAGAGTTGGGGGTAGAGAAGGCCTTTCAGAGGAGCTGACAGCTGAGTTTAGAGTTGAAGGATTCATAGGCATTAGTCAGGTAAAGAAAGGGGCCTACTCATCACTATGACTAATTTATCATCATGGTATAGAATTATAAAGAACAACCCTGGATTTTTATTTCTCATCCTTCCTAACATATCCTGGAATAAACCGTGCTGTGTTTTGTCTGTTGGTGTAAATGATACCTGATTGACTGACCAGCATGTCTTCTTCTGGTAACAGTGCAAGTGTGGGAGACAGCCTACATTTCCTTGTCTACATTTCTAGTGCCTGTGGCCTCCTGCCTCTCACTGTCACTATAGGAGTGGGCATGTGACTCAGGCTTGGCCAATCAGAACCGCATGCTCCTGACCATAGTTAGTGTTCAGTGGTGGATGCATGACCCGATCTAGACCTGTGGGAGTTGGTCTCAGAGCTTTTGCTGGAACCGCTGTGAGGAGCATACTTTCTCTCTCTTAGGGGTGCTAAGTTGGCTGGTTAAAAGCCTGGTGTGGTTGGCCATCTTTGCACCCCTTGGAAAATGCTTAACTTAGAAGGATGCCAATATAGAGGAAAGCAGAAATGAGCAACGGGGAGAGACAGAGGCAGAATACCAACTGCATTATTGGAGTACCCCAATCCAGCTGTGCCTACTGAAGCAAGCTCAGCGTTTGGGATTTTCACATTTACAAACCAATACATTTCTTGTTATGCTTGAGCCACTTTGAGTTGGATTCCTGTCACATATAACCAAAATATTCTGCTCAATACATTTGGTTACTTTGGATGTTGTCTATACCCAGTTAGTGCTCAGGAACACAACAATAATTGATTTTTATTCTGGTAAGTGAGGGAATACAGAAATAAGAGCAATGAGGCACTTCTTAAAGCCTGGTCTGTGGCAACTGGACTGGATAGAGCAGTGGAAACAGCATGGACTTCAGAGTATCCTCAGGGGCACAGGGTGAAAGCCTCAGGCGGCTTACACTCATGGTAGAAGGCAAAGGGGAGCCAGCAAATACAAAGATCACACAGCGATAGAGGAAGAGAGGCAGGGGGTAGGTGCCAGGCTCTTTTTACAACCAGCTGTCATGGGAACTAATAGAGTGAGAACTCACTTATAACCTCAAGGACAATGTTATTATTATAGGTTATTAACCAAATTTCACAGATGTAGGCTCAGAAATGGTAAATAACTTGTCCAAGGTTACATGGCTAATAAATGGTGGAGCTGGAATATGAATCCAGGCACCTGACCCTGAGGTTATGCTCTTAATCTCTATTCAATATCCTCTTCCTAGGATTGTTGTGTGATTTCATGGGATTTGGTTTGGCTGGATTTGACAGCAGGGTATTGTGGACATTACCACTTACCATCGTCCTTCAATGACTGAGGTGTTTTTTCTGGGTCAAGATGATTTGATCTAGCTCCTTCAGGACATGTTCTTTTGGAAGAGGAACCTTAGGAACATACACAAGGAGATTTCTGGGGCGGAAAGGCACTTACCTGCTCATTACACATGATCTGGGATGTCTAAACCTCTTCCCCGGGTCCAGCTGGAGCCCTTACTAAGCAATTTGTGGATTTTGGATGGAGAAGAAACATGTATGAATATCTATAATGTTCCCAGTAAAGCCTCTTCTCAAACCTGTGAATAAAAAGAAAAGGAAGTATCTTATTAATTGAATTTATAGAAATGTCACCCATTCACTTGTAATGTTAATAATTTCTGGTCTTGATTACTGTTTTTCTAAATGTGAACATAGGTCATTTCTGACTAATGCTAGGATTAATCCATCAACCCTGGTTTTTATGTGTGGGTATGTATTGTGTGTAGACATTTGCTAGTGCATAGAAACACTGCTGAATGCTGATGAAGGCTTTGCTTCCTCCTTCATCATACCATCTTACATCTGTTAAAATTGTACTACCCTAAAAAAATCTTACCTTATTAGCAAAGTCATCTCTGATGCTTCTAGCTCCCAGGTGTTTCTCTCTCTCACCTTAGAATTACTATAGTCCTTATAGCCTAGGCCAGAGTTTCTCAACCTCAACAACCTAAGCACTGGTGACATCTGGGCTACAGTTCTTTGTTATAGGGGCCATTCTGTTAAATTGCAGGATGTTTAGCTGTATCTCTGGGTTCCACGCACTACCAGTAGCACACATACCCCCAGTTACAACAATTAAAAATGTCTCCAGACATTGTCAAATATTCTGGGGGAGCAAAATGGTCCTCAATTGGGACCACTAGCCTATGTCAAACAATTTAATTTTAAATATACTTCTATATAATTATCCAGTTATCACAATTGTTCATATTTCTTTAACAAGATGGCATATCTCTGAGGTAGAAACTATGTTTTGTTGAATACCTTCTGTTCTCCCAAATGTGAACCCAAGAGGAAAAAGGAAAGTCAAGTAATATTTATTGGGTGCCAGCCTTGTGGCTGAGTATTTCTAAGTTCTTCCTTTGCATATGTCATTTCATCAATTCATTCCATAGATATTTACTGAGTTCTTACCACTATATGACACTCAAGAGACAATGTTCAAATCCTGGCTCTTCTGCTTAGTGTGACCTTCGGTAACTCAATATCTTAGTGTCTCAGTTTCCTCATCCATAAAATGGGATGATAATATCATCTGTCCCATGGGGCTGTGAAGATTATATGGGTTAAAATGTGTGAAACATTTAGAACAGGATCTGGCACGTATAAATATCTGTGTGTCTGCTGTGTGTTAGTAATAAATGTCACTATTACTACATGTCAGGACTGGATACTCGGTGCTGAGGATTCAGTGATGGATAAGAGACCTTGTTCTCATGGAGCTTGTGTTCTAATGTGGTCTCCCATAATCCTCATAAAAACTATATGCAATATAATTGGCCCCATTTCACAGGTGGGGAAAGTGTAACTCAGTGAGAGGAAGTAATTTGCCCAAGGTCACACATTTATTAGGTACCAGGGCCAGAGTTTGAACCCAGCTGTCTCTGGCAACAAAACCACACTCAGTACTTAGTAGCTTCTCAATACACTTGCTGATTACTAGACTGAAAAGGAAATTATTTTTCCTCTTCTTTTGTTTTTTCCTCCTTTTGCTTTTGTTTTCCCTTTCTTTCCTAAAGAATCTTGGTACCTTCCTTTAAGTTTTATGAGTAGATTTAGCTTCTCAATTCATATTACAGTGAATACTTGGGGATATTTATTTTGCTTGTGACCACCCTGCTATCTCTCCTGATGAACCAATCCTAGTCTTTAGATATATGAAATTTCATTGAAAATGAAATATCCACAGTGATTCATCTTTGCAGCAAATGGGTAATGTGTACTTTGGGGTTTAAAAATAGAGATGAGTCAAGAAAATCATATGTTTCCTATTTTTAAAAAACACTTTCCAAAGAATTGGGTGCCCCTCCACCCCTTACCATCATATTAAACATGATGACCATAATTGGGGTACACATCCAAATAAAACCTAAAATAGCTCATTCCTTTCCAATTATAACATTTAGAAATACTGTTTATCAAAATAATAATTTCAGCTATTTCTAGCCAAAAGTCATGTGGGCTCAGGGACTCTCCAGTGTGTCAATATCATCATCCCAGGGCTATCACCACATGGAATGTGGTGAATGATTGGATGGTCCTGTGACAGTCTTTATTGCTCTTTCTCTGTCTGGACGTGGTAGCTGAGACATTGGGGTCATGGGCATGGGCTCCCTTCTTGCTAAATGACTCTGTGTTGTTATTGTCCCAGGACTCTGCCCATGTGGGTTGATGTGTGCTACTTCCTAGCGGGTGTGGATGAAGAGCTTCAGCCAGGCTGTTTAGACAGCAATCTGGAAACTTACAGGAAAATCCTATGTTTTACACCTTTCAAGTCAACTCTCTGCTTTAGCAGGAAGGCCAGCCTGTTGGCTGTTATAAGCTCTGTGTCCTTGGCTCACCTTAATGGCAATGAGGTGTTGATTTTGAGGTTAATTCAAAATAGTTTCCTCTATTTTAATGAAATCTTATCAAACTGCATCCTGAAAGAACGTTGTGCAAAAAGGTTTGCTTTTTTTCCCCAGGTGAAGGTGAAAGAGAGGAAGTTTCCAGAAAATTCTTTAAGTTAAAAAATATGATTTATATTTGTAATTGAATTTTTGTTTGAAAAAAAAACTACATGTCCAGTGACCTTACATGGCTATCTTTGTGAACAAAAACCATATCCAAAAAAAGAAAAGAAGAAAGTAAAGTAAGAAAAAGAAAGGATGAAAGATGAACTGAATGAATAACAGTAAAGACAAACCAAACTTTGTAGCTATGTTTCTAGGGGCCTCCTGCCTCCTTCTCTTAGGACTGTCTTCATTCACACTGAGGAGTTTGAAATGTTCCCTTGGGTCAGAGTGTGTCCCTGTGTGCTTCTCTCCTAATGCTGACAGGTTTTGAAAATCTGTCTCACTTTCAAGTCACATTTCAAAGTCAAGAATCCAATTAAAGGCTCCTGGATCAGCTCTCCCTTGTGTCCTCGCAGGTGTGTCACACTTCAATATGGCGGCCACCACACCACTCTGCAGCCCAGCAGTTATGCATTCACTCTCATCCCATCGTATAAATCCTTTAAGTTGGTCTGTCCACTGCCAAAACTGTTTGGAGAACAGACAGGCAGTATTGTCTCTATTCTGCCTCACAAGGAGAAAACATAATCTTGTCTCTGTCTTTACCCTGCCAAGTCTCTCTATGTATCTGGCACATTTAATATGTTTACCATCAGTTAACAACATAAATGATCCTGGATTCCCTACTTCTCACACACACACACACACACACACACACTTACTTCTTAAATAGACCAAGGAAACACCAAAGTTTTAATTGTGAGCAGTCAGTCCTGTGAGAAACACACTAATTTTTAAGGGTGCAGAAACTTCAGAAGGTTGATTTAGAGACAACATAACCTTGCTTTGTTTCAGGAGAAATAAGACACTGTTAGAAAAAGGTGCTAGAGATTGATGGTGAGCAAGACACTCATGGCAGGGAATGCTTCAGCCAGCTGAAATGCATCCTTCACTGATTTTGACTTTGCTCTAGATTTTCCTGTCACTGTGTCTTTCTGCTCTGATCTTTCCTTGCCCTGCACATCCAGCTGCAATTCAATTTCCTTTAAGCTGTTCTCCTAGTAGTTGTCATCTTTCCCTTCTCTGAAGCATTTTGGCCTTCTTCTATGGTAACTATGATGCTCTTCTCTGGGATTTTGTGTACTTGACCTCTTAGCTTCAAGTTGAGGGACTGTGTCTTGCCTTTCATGGAATGACTTGCCTAGCACAATGATGAGAATATTCACAGCTGCTCAATAAATGTTTATGGAATGAATGGAAGGAGGGACTTGATATTATATTTGAAATGTGAGAGGTAAGGATGTACGTAAAGAACACAACACAAATATTGACACAGAAGATTTGAGTTCAAGCACCAGGTCTGATTGGGGTCGGGGGGTCATCTAAATCTTCCCCAGAAAGGCTGAAGATAATTATGTGTAACATGAGTTGATGCAGGCATTGCAGTTCGTGAACTATACGTTGCAAAGAGATTTAATACTCAATACTCAACAGGCCTCCCTTCGCTCCATTCTTTTCTTCTTTCTTGTTACTCGAATGCTAACAAGACTATTTTCTTTGGTATGAGAAATTACCACAGATCTACCAACAAATATACTATGGATTAGTGAATAGATTGGTCCCTGAGACACACGTGTGAGAGTGCAGGTTCATGCTATGGGTGCGTGCAGTGAGTGCTGAAATTACGTATAACCCTGTAAGTGTGTATGGGGGTATAGACCTTGCAATGTTGGGTTTTGAATTCACTACCCTTTACACAAGTGAAATAACCAGTTATACAATTCCATAATTCTAGTGGGTCCTCACTGTGGTCTTGAGTGAATCAATCAATTAACTGAAGGAATAATCCCTTTCTTGTGATTGCTGAAGTGTTGAGGTGTTTTCCGGTTTGGAATAGACTAGGTACAAATTCCCCGCACTTCAAAAATATTTTTGAGAATTGAAAGAATAAAGTTAGTGCTAAAAATAATTGTTGAATGATTGAACCTCCAATTAGCCACAGCATCAGAGACCCTCTCTTCATCACTGGAGAGAATATTCTTTGACATTCCTTTTCAGGAGTAAAATTGGTAACCTCTAAGTTGAACTCAGAACTAAACATCTTCATTGAATCCACATGCCTAGGATATTTCAGTGTACATTAAATCTTATCAGTACCATTATATTTTATGATGTTTGCAGCAGCAGTGGTTTAAAAAAATCTAGTTTTAAAAATAGAAATCCAAATACACAGGGCAGGAAAAAACCCTCCATTGCATCAGTATGAACATTTTTATAGTTTTTTTTTTCTTTTGGCATCCTCATCTCTTTGAAAATTCTCTCCTTTCTACTTATGGGGAAAATACACCTACTAACAGCCTAAAGGAATTATGCAATGTGCTTTGCACAACTCCCTTTGGCCTCAGGTAACAATGTAAATGAACCTTATTAGACAATTTTTTTACTGTACATGGAGAAAATTATTTTTAAATAAGTTTTTTTTTCTTTTAGATTCAGTAAAACTGCTTGCCTTGAATGAAAAAGAGCCACATGAGAAGGAATTAGGGCATGTTACAATTCATCTGTTTGAGTCAGATGTAAAAAGAATAAAAAAAATTGGCATTTCTGAGGTGGAAAAAGCTAGGTCTTCCTTCATAGGAATCACAAAAATAACTGCTGAAAACCCTCAAACTTTCCAAGAGATACTTCTTTAAAAGTTGTATGTAACTAAAAATAGGAGAATTATAATGGAAGTCAGTGTGCATGTGTGTAAAGTCCCAGAGCAGCATAGGAGGCGTGGGCTGGAAACTCAGAGCTTGTGATTTTAAATCTGTTGGCAGATTTAAATCTGTTGGCTGGAAGAGCATTTAACACGGAGTAGTCACCTGCATTCCTTACCTGTAAAATGGAGATTGCAAGGAAGTCTTGATGAAATAGACTTTAGGTTTATCATTTGGCTGCATAAAGGAATGATGACAAACATCTTGCAGGTCTATAGAAAGATTGGCTCATGACTGTAGTGCCTTTGAACAGTGTAATGCAATCCTGAAGTGGTGGAGACCTCATCTTTGGGAGTGTTTCTTTCTAGACCTGAGATCTTAATTGTGGTCGGACCTTGAGAAAACCCCTAACCCAACATGACTCGGGGGGCTTCTAATGGGATTAGCAGTACTTACTCCACCACCACAAAGAATATATGAACAAGCACCATTCTAAGACACAATGGTGCCAGGGGCTGGGGGAGGGGGGAAGGAAACAGCAAGGGGCCAGGAGTAACTGCTTAATGGGTACAGGGTTTCCTTTTGGGGTGATTAAAAACTTTTTGGAACTCAAAAGAGATGCCGGTTGTACAACATTGTGAATGTACTAAATGCCACTGAATTGTTTACTTTAAAATGGTTAATTTTATGTTATGCAAATTTTATCTCAATAAAAGAAAATACATTTGTGATTGAACTTAGAAGGAACTCAATGCAAGCATGATTGTATCACTGCTGGCAGATATGTGTAAGTTTCTTTTAATGATTTTGAATGGGATGACTGCAATTTATAATTCTGTTTTTTCAATTAAAAAAGGCATTAACAGCCTTCATTGGAAAAGATGCATGGCTAAAATAGAAGAAACAGATACACATTTAGAAGAGGAGTTGTTATTTTGAAAAACTGAATTTGTTTTTGTTTTTACAAACCAATATAATAATTGTTTGCTGTCTTTAATTGAAAGAAATGGGACTTAGCAGATAGAGGGAACAAAGGAATGGGTGAGCTATAGCATTATCACACAGGGCTTGAAACTTTACCTTCAGTGTGTGGATGACACACAGCCCTCCTGAGACGTCTTGACTCATTCCTTCACATTTCAAGAAACACCCGATTGAAAGGAATGTGGGCTAGGGAAGAATTTAGTATGACTGAAAATTGAAAATTGAGCTCCCTCATCAGCTTGCCCAACTTGCCAGGACATAATCACTTCATCCTATATGGCCCTTTTCTTTTTCATTCTCCAGTTCCCCTTCTTTCTCAAGCCTGCCCCCAAGCTCCTAAGTAAAATCACTAATCTCCCTCTTGAACCTCTTCCTTATTTCTCGCTTCCATTGTCCTTGTGCTTCCGTTGAAAACATTCTGCATGTGAGATGTCATACCAGGTCAGGACCAGTCAAGGAACCAATTTCTGCAAGTGCATCATTTGTTTCTAGTCTAATGAGGAGGCCCACACCCAGAATACTCCCAGTTGCTGTGTCTCTCTCCAGGTGGAGCTCCAGACTCTCGGGTGCCAGATGATTAAGCCTTGCTTCTAGCAGAGGTTGGAAGCAGCTGCTCCCATATCAAACCTCTTTTTCTCTCAGCCAGTTGCGGCAGAGTCTACACCCAGCTGTGATGCATGGTGCCCACTGGCAGCTCTCATCTCTACCGACAACCTTTCATCTCGATTCTCTATAAACTTTTCTTAATATCTGCTTGTTAAACCTGACAGAATGGCATTAGAACAAAGCTAACCTGGCTGCTGAAATGCTGGCAGCATCATCTGTCAGGTCTTTTTGTTTCTCCCTTTGATAAAGTTTTGCCTGGCTATTATTGTAGAGGCCTTGTTGGATGGTTCTGAGGCCTCAGAGCAGAAAGACATCCATCTGCTGCAGAAAGCTCAAAGGGGGATGTAGTCCTGGGGCATATTCTGAGTTGAGTCATGTATTTCTTCCCCCAAATTATTCCCAGTGACTATCAAATCAAACCTTCCCATCTCAGCTCATATAAGTATTTTAAAAACTTTTTGAAATAAAACTTTTAAACTTGGTTGGTTGTTCTACTTAAAAATTCCAGAAGCAGGATTTTAGGCAGTTGCAGTAAATGGTCACAGGAATGGATTGCTTTTTTAGGGGTGCTCAGAGAAATTAGCATTAAGTGAAGATGATAAGTTAGAATTTACATAAAGAAGAAAATGACTTTCTTTGTGGTATAACATGAAGTCTCTGTCTCTCCATGTAGCCCAGCCGGTGTGTGAGTTGACATTATGGGAAATTAGAGTGCTGTCTGTTCAGACAGGAAGAAGGGCAAACTTTGCAAATCCATGTTTCTATGAAGAGCCCACCCTGTCTTCAGACAGGTTAAGAGCCCTTTCTAAGAACAGGGCATGACCATCACAGCTAACTCTAGCTCTAAGGCTTTCTTTTCAGGAATGGCAACTGGCTTTCCACCTGCAGTCTTTATACAGACCTGGGGAAGGTTGGAAAAGAGCCATGGAAACTGCACCCTAAAACTTATGTAGCATAACCCTTGCCAGAAGCGTAGGTGCACAGCAAATGTCATTTGCCATTTGATTTAAAAGTACAGTTGACAAGGTGAGGTGTCCTACCTGGAGAAGGGCATCAATAATTTAGTTTGCCCGATTTAGCCTTTAAACTTCTAGAGCAGCTGCCCTCCCACTTCCCATCCCCGCTGCTGGCCAAGGAAGGATTACGTGGTAGTGTTTACGAATCTTCATGAGCATTATCCTCTCACATTTCTTTACAACTGAATTTTCCATAGTCACTTGTTTTAAGCTATGTAAAGGCAGGTACTAGATTTGAAATATTTGTGATCATCTCTGCCTTCCCCAAAGAACGTAACCAGTCTGGATGGCAATGAAATCTCCGTGAATGTCGTTGCCACTTCCTACCTGCAGGGGGCATCATCTGGACCTGAAAACTCATAGTACTCTTTTTACCTCCTTAAGTGCGTCTTAAAATATGGTACACGTTTGTAAGGAAGAGAAAGCCATTTCCTCAAGAACTGTGGGTCATCACTTTGGGAATAACAGTACGGCACAATATTAGTTAAACTCAGTTAATGTCAGTTTCAAGTTCGAGGACAAACAGATGAGATGCCTGGTTCTCTGCTCCCCCATACTCATATGCTCTTCCTCACAAGCTATGCCAGGGAGAGAATTCCCATCTCTAGACTTTTCTCCTTATAAGGTGTGCTTTTTGCCATTAAGAAATCTGCTTGGATGTGGAAGACTCCAAGTACTAAATTATGTCTCCTGCTCCCTGCTCCCTGGCAGCAACTGTGCCAAGGTCCAAAAAGAGAATTGGGTAGGTGTGTCCTAATAGGAGACAGTGTTCCTACTCTAAGTGCCATAAAATCTTTTGAAGTCATTGTCTGGTGGATCTAAGAAGATTGATCCTGAAGGTGTGAGCTAAGAGCTGCAAGTCAGGAGCTCAGAGTTGTAATTCTTGGGTTGGCAATGACTCACTGTAGGGCCTGAGGCAAACCCACTCATCTTCTCTGTGCGCCAATTTATTCATCTGCAAACTTAGAGAAATTAACACACAATTTCCTGATGGGGCTATTTTATGGTTTAGGCATTAATATAATAATCATGGCATGTAAGTCTGATGGAAAGCACCCCCAGAGGCTTTATCTGCTTGAAGTCTCTATGAATTTTTAGTCAGCTTTGTTGTTTTTGTTTCCAAATCTGTACTTCCCTCTTTGGAGGTCTTTAAATCCCCAGTAAGGAAATTCAAGTTCCCTTGAAGTTTTGTTCTAATCTTGGTAAACACAGATGATTTCCTTTAGGACTACATCACATGGTGGTTTTGCAAAAGAGATATTCTCACCTACCGCAAAGACCCCCTGCTACCCTTTAGGACCAGATGCCATGCAGGATGGGAATCAACTTCTGTGGTGGGACCATGTTGTCTCTGAGCCCATCTGTGTAAAAGCCTCCTTGGGGTCTTTGGTCTTGGCAGAGCTACTGAGTCAACCAAGAAGCATCATAAAGACATCCTCTTTTGTTGATGCTCTTCTTCCATGTCTGATGAAACAGTGCTTTTGGGAATAAAAACATCAAAATGAAAAATGATGTGTCAATAAATGGAAATTGAATGAATGTGTTAGCATTAATTTGTTACATTCTACATGTGCTCCTCTGAAGCAGTGTTTGTATTCAGGCTCAGCAGCAGGCTTCCAGTATGGTAAAGTAAGAAGGGACCCAGGAGAAATTGATCCAGCAGCCCCCACATGGCTTCCATCCCAGTCAGATCCCTCTGATTAGCTTACTTCTTTCCTTGGAAAGGAGTGCAATTCCTAAGTGCTCTAGCCTCTGGGCGGACTGGCCTCTGCTGTCTGTCTTCCGTATTTCAGCTCTCTTGAGTCCTGAAGCATATTTCTGTCTCATCTACTTAACATTGCTGTTAAATCTCTGCCACCATGCCTGTCTCTTCAGCTCCCTAGATTTTACACTCGTTTGCCAGTGGCTGTGAAAGGAAATGACAGCAGAATTTCTCATGGACTTGGCTTCCATCCAGCATGGAAAATGTACTGAGTTGATATCTCCCAGAGCCGTCTTTAACTCAGGTGTCCCTGTTTCACAGGGCTCAGCAGATTTCCTACATCTGGGTGTATGACATTGTGAAGAGTTCAATCTTGAGACTTGTTACCCCCTTATGTGTCCCTATTCCATGTTTAAGGCAAGGAGCCTCTCCATAGGTCTCAGGCTGAAAAAGTGCAGATTGTATCAGCCCTGCTTTTAGCAGTGCCCTGTGGAATAAGACACCTCCCGCTCAATGTTCCCTCCGCTGCTCTTAAGGTGTGAACAGACAACCAGAATCCATGAGCTGACAGCCATGCTGTTTGAGCACCAGAGGCAGTGAGTGGAGCTTTGCTAGTGGCTTGGGCCTGGAAGAAAATAATGGAAAGCAGGCATTCCGTTCTCCTTCATTCATTTACTCAGCCTTTCCTTCTCCTGGCAAATGTTAGCAGTTACTGAGCTCCTGTTACACTGTGCACCAGGTTGGTCATTGAGATATGATAGAATAATATTTATTGAGTGCCTGCTCTGGAGTAGGCCCTGTGCTAACTTTGCACCTCCCACAACTCTAAGAGACGAAGTTGTGATTATCTCCATTTTAAAAAGAGGAAATTGACCTTTAAAGGTGTGAAGTAATGTCACACAGCCAGCAAGTGATAGAGGCAGGATTAGGATGCAGACAGTCTCACTCAGAGTCCTGGGTTCTTAACAGCCATGCCATATTGCTTAAATGAAAGACATTTTGTGAGGCATCGTGAGAGATACCAGGAAAAATATGGCATAATTTCTGTTCAGTAGGAGTTAATGAGAATAGAGGGAGTAAACATTCACTGCACTGCCGCTTACAGCAGTATAATCTTGAACACGTTACTTAACTTCTCTGTGCGCCGACTTTCTAATCTTTAAAATGGGCTTGATAATAGGAAATCTTAGGGACACCTGAGGATTAAATGTTAAGTAAGGATTATGTGTTAAAACTTGTAAAATAGGGTAGTGCTTTGATGACCTGAGAATTGTTAGCTTTTTTTTATTATTCACTATTAATAAGTTACAGTATTCATTGTGTAACTAGAATACTAGGCACTGTATTGATCACAGACGGATCTTTAGTGAATGGAATATATAGCCTGTGTCCCCTTTTATACTTTCATTTGAGCGAAGGTAGCCCAAAGAGTAATTCTAACAGTAAGGAAATGAGAGCCCTGTAAAGCAATAATTTCTACTTGAGACAGAGAACAAAATGTTGAGATAGCCAATAACTTCCCCCCAAACCCCCCAAGAACAAAACAGTATCATACAGATTGCCCCGAGGAGGAAGGAGTAGAGAAACTGCTGTAGTTGGCATAGGAGAAGTTGTCTGGGAGCAGCTAAGGGGGAAGAAAAACAGAGAAGAGCAGCGTGCAGCTCAGGGACTCCCCAGATGATTTCATGGTCTTTAACTGGGGACACAGGTAACCACACCTCCCCCATTGCTCTAGTGACCCCAAAGGTGTCCTGAAAGCTCATTGACAGGTTTACCTGTCCTCTGTGGCTGGGAGTAAAGGAAAGGTAGAAGGGTAAAAGGGCTCTCGGGACCCTGCTGCCCCTAGGAAAGGCAGCCCAGCCGTCCCTTTGGCATTGTAAATCAACTGCATTGACTAAATGGCAGAAATCAATTTTCTCTGGGCCTTCAACTCCGAGAGTATGTCCATGAACAAGGGAGATGCAAGGGGGGTCTATTTACGAGGAAATGGAGGTCTGAAAATTTATTTGCTGTATGCAGGGATACAAATGCAAGAAGGAGCACTCTCCATTCTTAGGGAGCTCAAATTCTTTCCTTCCCACTTTCTTTGCCCCAGAGATGTACTTAATCCTCTCCTGGAACTTTCAGATAATATTGCCATGGACACTAGTTGGTCCTCCCCACACACACACAAAAAAAAATCAATTATTTGAAGACTGAGACTTATATAGCTGCTTTGATTCTGAAAGGAGAAATGTTTTGGAGCAGAAAATAGGAGGTAGGATTTGAACACTCTTTGTTGAAGATCTTAAAACTTACTTTTCTTTGTTTTGCTTTTGGTAAGAATCCTGGAGTATGAACGAGTTGCCCAGATATGATGAGATGATTACTTATTTCTTTTACATCCCCACGGTAACATGCCCCTTTAGTTGCTGCAAAGAGAAGCTAGAGACGCAGGGCCATCTGAGCCCGAGGCAGCACAGCACCACTGCCGCCAGCACATCCTGCCTATTCCCCCTAAATTCCTGTTCACCCCGAAAATGAACTTCCTTTTATGATTGCAAAATAATCAAGTATACCTCTCTCTTTCAAGAAAGAGCACCATTTTCCACCTCCCACAGCTTTCTTTGTTTGGAACTGTTCATTCCTGGCAGTGATATTCTTAAACCAGGGAAGAATGAGGAAATTTCACTGTCTTGGTGAAATTACCTCATTTAGGAATAATTGGTATTCACAGAAGAGAGGCACATTTTCATCCACCTAGTAATGAACAAATTAACAAGACACCTACTGAGTTGTGTTAACAAAATTACCAAATGTAAAAGGAACTAATTACTAACCACTTCATCCAGACTCAAAACTCAAAACTGCATTCATAATGGGCTTTGTGGCTAACTTGATATAGACTGTGGAGCTAGAGAATGAACAGGTGCTTGGTGATCAAAGACTCCATCCTCAGTGATTGCTTTGGAAGTGGTGCCTGCTTCTCAAGAAGGCTCAGATTTCTCTAGAAGCCTTTCGTCCTTGCTGGTGAAGATGTCTGCAACATTCACACTTTCTTTTCCGAGACAACTGATTGTCATCCATAAAATAGCAACCGAAACATATGGAAATGAATTTTAGAAGTAGCAATCTTTTCTGAAAAGATTTAGGCAGAGTCTTTCCCTGTGATTATGGGGTCAGCTAGCCAAATTCACAAGGGGCCCCTGGCATAGTGCCTAAAGGGATTTAGACTCAAGGAAGATTGCCGATAAAAGTGGAAGGCTTATCATATAAATACCGAGATTTTGGTGTTTGCTCACAGCAAATACGTCTTCTTTTTTTTGGATGATATTTGAAACAGACTGGTGGCCAGTTTTCAGGCTAGACGATTGGCCCCACTTTCATGAATTAAATCTAATTGCATGTGACAATGATATATTTCTTTGAATTTAAGGCACTTTTTGGACTATGTATTTTAAACAAATATTTCAGTAATTCAGCTAGGAAGTACAATAAAAAAATTGGTTATTACAGAAGTTAAGATGAGGTAGGAAAATAAAAGAGGCCTTCAGCTACTTCATTCGTCCATTCAATGAGTATTATTAATTGGCTAATTGGCTACTAACATAGCCAAGAAAGTTCTATCATGGGGATAAAACAAGGAACAAGACAAGTAAAATCTCTACACTCAAATAACATAAATGTTGGGGAGTAAGACTGACAAAAATGAAGCAAACAAGGAGAAGAATAAAAAAGATGATTTCAGAGAATGATCAGTGGTATGAAGTAAAGGAAACAGAGGATGCGATGGAGTAATGGAGCGAGTTCTAGCTGTGTTCTTCCAGTTAATCCTATTTTCACTAGTCCAGATTTCATATGGGAACCAGCTTGAAAAGCCAGTTTCCAAAGTCCTCACCAACCATAGACTCTTTGATTAGATTTTCTGTACTTTATCATATTTTCATTGTTCAGCTATATGCACTAAGGTGTTGATAGTTCTCGCTCATTTACGTATAATGTGGTAAATTTCCCTCCACCAGCAAGAGAGGAAGGTTCCAGGAAACCACTGAGGTATCTGAAGAGAGGGCATTCCTGTTTTGCTAAATGGCAACATATTGAGTGGATCTCAGCATTAAGGCAAAGGTACATGAGCAGTTAGCTCAAAGTGAGTACAGGTAGAAACAGAGTCTGGCATTCTGGGAAGAAATCTCTCAATCAGAGTTCCCACCACATAAACACACATGCTCAGGGTAGGAACATGGCAGGAACGGGGCGGGATCAGGTCCTATGTGTTGAGAGCCTTCAGGGCTCAAGGACTGTTTGTTGCATGTATTAGTAAGTGAATGACTTATTTAATAAATAAATTGAATAAATCTATGCTCTTGAGAATTATCTCAGATATTAGAAGGTGGAATCAAAATGTGCTAGGAGAAAAGCCAACCACAACAACAATAATAGCACACACACACACACACACCTCTCACACTAATAATTTTTCCAAAGCAATGCTAGAAAAAGACACTGAGGGCCTTTTCTGGGTTGGTCTGACAGGAAGGATTTTGTGTCAACATTTTTCTTCAGGAGACAGTGCCTTTGAGACTTAAGTCCAACAGCTTTATGTCCCACCTCTGAGAATATGTAAGGTGTCTTCTTTTACCTTTTATAGCTGAGGCCATTCCAAAGTAAGGCAACTATGGGAATATTAGATTTTCTTTTTGGTAAAACAATGAGATGAAAATAGGAGACAGTGGTATCATCAAAATTAGAGAACCATTTAGCAAATTGGTGACTATTGTGAGGTAGTGGAAGGAACAATAGAGCAGGATGGAAAGAGGTGGCTAGTGACTTTGGACAAGTTAATTATCTTCCCTGAAGGTTTTAAAATACAGAGATTGCTTTATGTCAATTTTCAAAATATAGTCTGTTAAGAGACTTAGGGAAAGGAAAAAAGATGATTTCATGATGAAATACAGTCCATCTTTATACCTTTCTATCAGAGGTTTGTGATGCACATTGGCATTTAAAGGCTCTGAAAGTCTTATAATAAAGATACCTGCTTCACTTTGTTTAAAAGAATATTTCCAAACCTTTTTCCTTTTGATAACTGTTGACATATTGTGGAACCATTTTTTTTCCCAAGAAACATGATGTTAGGATGGTGAGCAACACTCTATAATTGATATTTGTATACACACACACACACACATCTTCCTCTCCTTCTTTCCAAGCATTTCTCCCCCATTCTCCTACTTTACTGAACCACTATATTAGAAGCTCATTCTCAGTTCAATTCACCTTATTTTTGAAGTGCTGTTGTAAGAGAAATCTGCCCCATTAAGACTTTTAGCAGGAGTCACAGCTTCCTAAATGTTCTAAAGCCCAGCCCTCCCCAACCCAAAACTAAGGTTTTAAGTAAAACCCACAGACATAGGAACTTTTCTTGTCTGTAGGTCTTTTTGCTAATTTTTCTGAAATGAAGTTATCCTATCTATGATTATTTTTTATACATATATAGAGATATGTGCATCTAAAAATATGTAAAAATAGGTGCCATTTACTAATGTGGAGAATTCATCTGAGCACGGTGCAACTTTTCGAGGGTTCCCCTGTGTTGTCGTCCGTTCAGACGGCTGTAACAAAATGCCATGAACTAGGTGGCTTGTAAACAACATGAATTTATTTCTCACAGTTCTGGAGGCTGGGAAGTCCAAGATTAAGAGGACAGCAGATTCGTTGTCTGCTGAGGGCCCACTTTCTGGTTCATAGATGGCACCTTCCCACTCTGTCCTCTGGGGCCTCTTTTATGAGGGCACTAATCCCATTCGTAAGGGTTCCACCCTCATGAACTAATCACCTTCCAAAGGCTCCACGTCCTAATACCATTGAATTGGTGATTAAATTTCAACCTAAGAATTTTGTGGGGACACAAACATTCAGACCATAGCCCTCTGAATTCTGTTGGTTTTGTGACGGGTGCAGAAATCCCTTTCTCCTTCTCCTTCACCCTTTTTTGACTTGGTCACCACTGAATTTTCAGTCTTAGACATAGTTTCTGGCATAGAGTTGATAAATGTTCAATAAAAGATTGTGAGATAAATAAGTGAGGCTGGGGAGAGAGGAAGGAGAGAAAGGAGGGAGGGAGAAAGGAAGAAAGTAATGAAAGAAGGAAGGAAACAAGGAAGGGAGGAAGGAAGGAAAGAAGATGTGGTTTCTCCTAATTCCCTACTATTATAATCTGCCAATTTTCAAAAGTAGCACCCCCATTTTACCCTGGAAGGTTTCTGTCATCATCCTAGTGAATTTTTGTTTTACTTTCAGTTATCCTATAGCATCTTCTTTTTAAGTTGGTGGTGGCCACTTGTTACCAGACATACTTTGGGAGAAGTTACAGGCCAATCAATAATATGCTAATACTTTCGCAGAGATTCTGCTCCAAAAATGTAATTGTTGAAAATTTTATTCTATCATTTGGCTTGAAGCACAGCATGTAATTGTCACAAGAGGACATTTGCCCCGGGGGTGAGTATGACATTGATAGGATCTAATTTCACACCCACTACAACAGGTTGAAGAACATCACTACTTTGCAAACCTTAAGTTTGTCTGCTGTGTGGCTCCTATTTGTTTCCAGACTCTATTTCCTAGTTGGCTCTGCCAAAACTGGCAGGCTCACAGCTTTTCAACAAAATTAGGCATAGGATATAATTTTCTGTAGCATATAATGAAAGCTGGAAAAAAAAACCCATGAAAGTACTAAAGTGTCTTTATACAAATTCAAGGACTTTATGAGGTTGGCAAGAAGATAACTGTGTATCTGAGTGAAGGAGGTTATGAATACATTCAGATAAACAAAATCTGCTGAGATCATGTTCATTGCTAAGATACCAGCCTTAAAAGATAAACACTGTAGAGGGTTTGGATAAAAAAAAAAATGAAGAGGTGGCATCTGTATCAAAGTGTTTTTACAAATATTAATGGGATATTAATTAGCATTGAGTAATCACTAAGTTGAATTGTGGCTTAAGACAGCAGCATATAAGAGCTGTATAATACATTGCCGGCTTTTATAGTGCTTCCAGTGTTGTGGTACATGCTATATTCTTCAAAACATAGCTAATACCAGACTTTATCACACATATTTAAAATTATTTGGATTACTTATATGTCAAATATATCAATTGCTGGGTGCTCCTGAGAATACAAAGATGCAAAGAATAGACGTGGTTTCATTCCGAAGGGATTTTGTAAACTTTCAGAAGGTTCACAGGTAATTCTCATACAAGGCAAAATGGGATACTCACTAAATGAATGGTACCAACAAATTCTCTAGGAGTTCAGGGGAGGGAAGTGACACTTCTTCCTTACATAATCAAGGCAGTTGCTTTTGTGGAAGGTGGCGTTATAACTGGACTCAGTAGGATTCCAGGAAGAAGAGATAGGTCTGGAGAAGTAACTGCAGAGGGAGTGAATGAGCAAAGAAGAGAGAACAGAAAAGACTGTCTTGTCTACCAAGTCTGCCTATTTGTTGTTTTCCCTATCTCACCTCTACCTGGACGCCCAGGCTGGGAATCTGCGAGTCATTCATTACTCCTAATTTTCTCCCACTCTTCAAATCTAATGAGTCATTAAATTGTGCTGACTTTACTTTTTATACAGCCAACATTTTTTTTTTTGCTGAATATTTTGTTCCTATTTGTTTTATTGTTGATTATTAGTGATGTTGAATATTTTAAAATTTTGTTTAACTTTTAAAAAATCTTACAGAAAAGAAACATGTTTTCCTTCATTTCAGGAGTTCTAAATGGGGGAAGGTGTGGGGACAGAGCGGGATCTTGTAGGCCCCTACAATCTTCACCCTCCTTTCCACACCCCACCAGGTGCTAAGACTCCCGAGGTGCATATCAGACTCCTGAGGTGAGGGGGTGGGGATGTGAGGTAATTTGAAAATTTCCCCGTGGTGATTCTTTATTTACTATTATTATTATTTTTTATTTCAATAGATTTAGGGGGTCAAGTGGTTTTTTGTTACATGGATGAATTGTATTATAGTGAAGTCAGGGCCTTTAGTGTACCTGTCACCCAAATAGTATACATTGTACCCAACGGGTAGTTTTTGATCCTTCACCCCCTTCCCACCCTCCCCCATTTGTGGGTCTCCCTAGTCTACCACACCACTCTGTGTGACCATGTATACCCATCATTTAGCTCCCACTTATAAGTGAATACATGTGGAATTTGTTTTAGTGTTCCTGAGATACTTCACTTAGGATAATGGCCTCCAGTTCCATCCACGTTGCTGGGAAAGACATTATTTCATTCCTTTTTACAGCTGAGTAGTACTCCATGGTGTATATACACCACATTTTCTTTATTCACTCCTCAATTGATGGGCACTTAGGTTGATTCTACATCTTTGCAATTGTGAATTGTCCTGCTATAAACATATAAGTGCATGTGTCTTTTTGATATAATGACTTCTTTTCCTTTGGGTAGATACTCAGTAGTGGAATTGCTGGATGGAATGGTAGGTCTACTTTTAGTTCTCCGAGGAGTCTACATACAGTTTTAGAGGAATCTACATACAGTTTTCCATAGAGGTTGTACTCATTTACATTCCCTCCAACAGTGGATAAGCATTTCCTTTTGCTGCATCTGCACCAACATCTACTATTTTTTGACTTTTTAATAATGGCCATTATGGTAAGGGTAAAGGTGGTATCTCATTGTGGTTTTAATTTGCATTTCCCTGATGATTAGTGGTGTGAAGGTTTTTATATGTTTGTTGGCCATTTCTAAATCTTCTTTTGAAAAATGTCTGTTCATGTCTTTTGTTCACTTTTTAATGGGGTTGTTTTTTTCTTTGTGATTTGTTTGAGTTCCTTGTAGATTTTGGTATTAGTCTTCTGTCAGATGTATAGTTTGTGAATATTTTCTCCCATTCTGTAGGTTGCCTATTTACTCTGTTGATTATTTATTTGTTGTGCAGAAACTTTTTAATTTAATTAAGTCCCATTTATTTATTTTTGTTTTGTTGTATTTGTTTTTGGAGTCATAGTCATAAATTATTTGCCTAGGTCAATGTCCAGAAGAGTTTTTTGTAAGTTTTCTTCTAGATTTTTATGGTGTCAGAGCCTACATTTAAATCTTTAATCAATCTTGAGGGTTTTTTTGTGTGTATGGTGAGAGATAGGGATCCGGTTTCATTCTTCTGCATGTGGCTCTCCAATTTTCTGAGAACCTTTTACTGATAGGGTATCTTTCCCCAGTGTATGTTTTGATCTGCTTTGTCACAGATCAGTTGGTTTGGGATATGTGGCTTTATTTCTGGGTTCTCTATTCTGTTCCATTGATCAATGTGGCTACATTTGTACCAGTACCATGCTGTTTTGGTTACGATAGCCTTGTAGTATAATATGAAGTTGGGTAATGTGATGCCATTAGATTTGTTCTTTTTGCTTAGGATTGCTTTGCTATTCAGGCTCTTTTTGATTCCAAATGAAGTTTAGAATTATTTTTTCTAATTCTGTGTAAAATGACGTTGGTATTTTGATGGGAATTGCACTGAATCTGTAAATCACTTTGGGCAGTTTGGACATTTTAACAATATCAATTCTTCCAATCCATGAGCATGGGATGTTTTTCCATTTGTTTGTGTCATCAGTGATTTCTTTCATCAGTGTTTTGTAGTTCTCCCTGTAGAGATCTTTCACTTCCTTGGTTAAGTATATTCCCAGGTATTTTTTTTTTGCAGTTGTTGTAAACTGGATCAAGTTCTTGATTTGGTTCTCAGCTTGGCTGTTATTAGCATATAGAAGTGCTACTGATTTGTGTACATTAATTTTGTAACCTGAGACTTTACTGAATTTATTAATCAATCCTAGGAGTCTTTTGGAGGAGTCTTTAGGGTTTTCTAGATATAAGATCATATCATCAGCAAACAGAGATAGTTTGACCTCCTCTTTTCCGATTTGGATGGACTTTCTTTCTGTCTATTGCTTGATTGCTCTGGCTAGGACTTCCAAGACTATATTGAATAGAAGTGGTGAAAGTGGGCATCCTTGTCATGTTTCAGTTTTTTAGGAAATTCATTCAAGTTTTACTCCATTCATTATGATGTTGGCTGTTAGTTTGTCATATATGGCTTTTATTATTTTGAGGTACATTCCTGCTGTGCCTAATTTGCTAAGGGTTTTTATCACAAAGCCATGCTGGATTTTATTGAATGCTTTTTCTGCATCTATTGAGATGATCATATGGTTTTTGTTTTTAATTGTGTTTATGTGGTGAATCACATTTATTGATTTGTGTATGTTGAACCATCCTTGCATTCATCCCTGGGATGAAACCCACTTGATTGTGGTGAATTATTTTTTTGATGTTCTGTTGGATTTGATTTGCTAGTATTTTGCTGAGGATTTTTGCATCTATGTTTATGAGAAATATTGGTCTGTTGTTTTCTCTTTTGGTGTGTTATTTCCTGGCTTTGGTGTCAGGGTGATACTGGCTTTGTAGAATTAGTTAGGTAGGTTTCCCTCCTTCTTGATGTTATGGAACAGTTTCAGTAGGAGAGGTAGTGGCTCCTCTTTATAGGTCTTTTAGAATTTGGCTATAAATCCATCTGGTTCTGGGATTTTTTCTGTTGGAAGATCTTTTTATTACAGATTCTATCTTGCTATTTGTTATTGTTCTGTTCAGGATTTCTGTTTCTCCCTGATTCAAGCTTGGCAGGTTGTGTGTTTCTAAAACTTATCAATTTCCTCTAGATTTTCTAGTTTGTGTGTATTAAGGTGTTCATAGTAGTCTCTAATGATTTTTTGTATTTCTGTGGTATCAGTAGTAAAGTCTCCTTTTTAATTTCTGATTGAGCTTATTTCAATCCTCTTTCTTTTTTTCTTGGTTAACCTAGCTAGTGGTCTATTGATTTTGTTTATCTTTTCAAGGAACCAACTTTTCATTTCATTGATTCTTTTTATTGTTTTTTGGTTTGAATTTCATTTAGTTCTGCTCTGATCTTTATTATTTCTTGTCTTTTGCTAGCCTTGTGTTTGGTTTGTTCTTGTTTTTATAGTTCCCTGAGGTGTGACATTAAGTTGTTAATTTGTGAACTTTCTGGGGTTTTTTCTGATGTAGGCATTTAGCACTATGAATTTCCCTCTTAGCACTGCTTTATCCCAGAGATTTTGGTTGCTTGTGTCACTGTTGTCATTCAATTAAAAAATTTTTTTTTATTTCCATCTTGATTTCTTTGTTGGTCCAAAGATCATTCAGCACCAAGTTGTTTAATTTCCATGCATTTGATAGTTTTGAGAGTTGCTATTGGAATTAATTTCTAGTTTTATTTCACTGAGGTCTAAGAAGATATCTGGTGTTATTTCAATTTTTTAAAATTTGCTGAGATTTGTTTTATAGGCTAACATGGTCTATCTTGGAAAATGTCCCATGTGCTGATGAGAAAAATGTATATTCTGCAGTTTTTGGGTAGAATGTTCTGTAAATGTCTGTTAGGTCCATATGTTCTGGAGTCCTGTTTAATTTTAGTGTTTCTTTGTTGATTCTCTGCCTCAATGATCTGCTTAGTTTTGTCAGTGGAGTGTTGAAGTCACCTACTACTATTATCGTGTGTTTATTTCATTTCTTAGGTCTAGTAGTATTTGTTTCATGAATCTGGGAGCTCCAGTGTTAGGTGCATATATATTTAGGATTGTTGTATCTTCTTGTTGAATCAATCCCTTTATCATTATATAATGACCATTTTTATCTTTTCTTACCATTGGTGATTTAAAGTCTGTTTTATCCGATATGAGAATAACTACTCCTGCTCACTTTTGGTTTCCATTTGCATGGAATATTTTTTTTTCATCCATTTATCTTGAGTCTGTGAGACTCTTTATAAGTCAAATGGGTTTCTTGGATATGGCAGATATTTGGGTTGTGCTTTCTTATCCATTCTATAAATCTGTATCTTTTAAGTGGGGCATTTAGACTGTTTGCATTCAATGTTAATATTGATAAATGAGATACTGTTCTAGTCATCATGTTGATTATTATCTAGCTGCTTTGTAGTCTGCCTTGTGTTCCTGTTTTACAAGAGCTGTGAGTTTTTACTTTTTAGTTCTTTTACATTGGTGAGTATCAACCATTCTTTTCAGTGTTTAGAACACTTTTGAGCATTTCCAGTAGGTCAGATCTAGTGGTGACAAATTCCCTTAGTGGTTGCTTGTCTGGAAAAGATTTTATTTCACCTTCATTCATGAAACTTAGTTTTGCAGGACACAAAATTCTTGACTGACAATTATTCTGTTTAAGAATACTAAAGATGGGATCCCAGTCCCTTCTGTCTTGTAAGGATTCTGCTGAAAATTCTGCTGTTAGTCTGATGGGTTTTCCTTTGTAAGTTACTTGACGCTTTCATCTTACAGCTTATATGATTTTCTCCTTCACTTTGACTTTGGCCAGACTGATGACTATGTACCTTGACTATGTTCTATTTGCAATAAATCTTTCAGGAGTTTGATGACCTTCTTATATGTGGATGTCTAAATCTCTAGCAAGACCAGGGAAGTTTTCCTCCATTATTCCCTCAAGTATGTTTTCCATGCTTTTTGCTTTTTCTTCTTCTCCCTCAGGGATACCTGTGATTTTTATGTTTGGGTGTTTTACACAATCCCATATTTCTCAGAGACTTTGTTCATTTCTCTTGATTCTTTTTTCTTTATTTTTAACTAACTGGGTTAATTCGAAAGCCTTGCTTTAAGTTCTGAGATTATTTCCTCTACTTGGTCTAGTCTGTTGTTAAAACTTTCCAGTGTAATTTGAAATTCTCTAAATGGCTGCTTCATTTCCAGAAGTTCTGTTATTTTTTTTAAAGTGTCTACGTCTTCCTGAATTTTTTTTTTTTTGGTTTCTTTGTGTTCATTTTCAACTTTCTCATTGATCCCATTAAGCTTACGATCCATAGTTTTAATTCCACATCTGACATTTCAAAGATTTCCTTTTGGTTGGAGTCCATTGTTGGAGAGCTAGTGTGATCCCTTGGGGGTGTCAAAAACACCTTCTCTTTCATATTGCCAGAGTTCTTATGCTGTTTCCTTCTCATCTGAAACCTCTCCCCTCAGCTCAAAACAGAAAGCCTGTTCTCCTCTGCTGGGAACTCTGCTGCTCAGCATAGAGAGGGACAGGCACACTGCCTTTTGGCTCATGCAGGTAGGTACTCTCTGTAGTGTTGCTGGCAATTGGAGTTGGTTGGACCTCAGACTCCTGGGAGAGTGTTCAGGTCCCAGTGATGGTGAACTAGCTTAGGTAATCCCCAGTTCCCAGGCCCCTGTATGGCATGCTTGAGTCCTGAGGGGATCAGACTAAGACTAAGCTGGCAAACTTGCCCTCAAGCCTCCCTGGGTTCAGGCACTGTTGTGATAGTGTGGGGTGGGATGCTCTCCTGCTCCAGAAAAATGCTCAGGCAGGAGAAGGATGGATGCACTATGAACCTGTGACAGGAGGGGCAGGACTCACTTGATAAGATTATCAGAGGCAGGCAGCTGTGGGATATAAAGGCTGCTTCCCCTCTCAACAATGACAGCAGCTTCTGTCCTTCAGGGGGCACAAATGTGCCAAGATTCCCAGTTCCCTTCCTGACCCAACTGCAGTAGAGGTGGTGGAGGCAGCTCAACCCACTGTGTGCAGTGCTACCAGAGTGGCTGTAGGCTAAAATGCTCCAGCAGGGGAGGTGTGGTTGTGCCAGGGACTTGCCTCTGGGGAACATAGGCTCCTCCCAGAATAGACAGGTAGCTGGGAAAGTGGACTGCTAGCCCTACCCTCCCTCAAGGAAGGCAGTAGCTTTTGTCCTTGGGAAGGACAAAGGCATTTGCTGTAGCTTTTTAGTGGGAAAAGAAGGAGCACCAAGTTCTATGGAAGCCTGGGTATGATAGGTGCTCTGTCAGAGGCAGGACAGCATTCCCAAATGCCTTGGCTTGATTGTCCCCTGTTGTACCCTCACTGGTACAATAGCTCTCTGGTACAGTAGCTCACTGGCTGAGCAGAAAAAGCCAGCCTGGGTATCATAGGTGTTTTTGCAGAGGCAAGGCAGCTGCCCCCAGGTATCCTGTACAGCCAACAATTTGACCTTCTTCCTCCATTATCGCTAAATCTGCCTTAGAGAGAATGTTATTACCTTATTGTTTAGATTAATGCAGGTGCCTTTCTCTGCCCTCCTTGTTTCCAGATGGTACCATCATAATCAACCCTTCATAAGGCTTCCTGTCAGAGAAATGGTTCTAATGACTCCTCATTACCTACAGAAGGAAGTCCAAATACCTCAGTATGGCATGTGTGTCCTCCATGACTCACCCCATCCTACCCACCCAGCTTCATCTACCTTCCCCTTCACAATGGTCTTTCCTTAGTAGACAATGGAAACCATTTTTTTTTACATGAAAATGACATAATAAAAGAAAAGGATTAATTTAGTCTCTCTTTTCAGGAAAGGTTGAAGAGTAAAATGATGACATACTTTGAAGTCAGCAAACATAGATTTGAATCCTAGATTTGCCATGAAATGGCTGAATGCCTTTGGGCAGTTTACATAATGGAGATAAGCCTTACATGTTCCTAGTGAAGATTAAACTCAATAACACAGGAAAAGTGTTTAACAAAATTGCTGGAACATATACACCTCTACATGCTCAATAAATGGTAGTTTATTATCATTTTTCCTCCCCTTCCCGAGAAGTATGCATAACTTTTTAAATTTTAAATTGGGAAGTTTAGATTAAGAAATGCAATGAAGCCAGGTACAGTGGTACACACCTGTGGTCCCAGCTACTTGGGAGGCTGAGGCAGGAGAATCATGAGTTTCAGCCCAGCTTGAGCAAAATAGTGAGACCCCCATCTCCAAAAAAAAAAAAAAAAATGCAATGAGTCACACAGCAGGAGGAAAAATTTAAATTTCTGAGTGTTAGAAAGAGACAGGTACATTTGTTAAATAAAATAGCTGTGATTTTCCTTGAAATTAATGAAGTAAAATATCATGACTCTTAGATGAAAAAATGTTTCAAATTTTCTATAGCCAAAAAAATTATCTGAATAGGACTTAAAAAGGTATAGATTAAAAACAAGGTCATATTTAAAATAAGTGAGGAAAAGTTGCAAGCACTGAAAGAATTCATTTTAGTGATTAGATTAAGTGTTATTAAGAAGGAAAACTTTCCTTAAGAAAAACATTCCTAAAGTCAAACAAGAATAGTCACAGCAATATAATGAATATAAAATGGCAAAAATCCTGAACATTTATATTGTTAATTTTATTTAAACAAGGAAAATGCAGATAAGAAAGTCTATAATTAGAAATTAATGAAGAACTTTTGGGAAAAGAAAAAAAAATAATTGACAAAAATTCTCTGCCAAGGCATTGAAATACTGAGAGTTAAGGAACTACATGCATCCAAGGGTGAAAGACAACTGGCTCTCACTTAACGGAGCTACTTATAATTACTTGTGAAACATGCCAGTGGATTGGAAGCCCTCTAAGATGAATGGGAAATGCAAGAGTAGCTCTGTTAATCCTGGTCTTGCCTAGTAGGTAGGACACCAATGCTTGGTAAAATTAAGACATGATGACATACATGTTCTGACAGGTGCAAATATATTAGGAGTCAGTGTGATTGAAACTATTCTCTGGAATTAAATTAGTCACTTTTTGAAGACTGTGTTGATTAACTTTTTCAGGACTTTAGGGTCTTATGATAAATAATAATAATAGTTATAGCCAAAATTTATTGACCATGTACTGTGTGATAGGTACTATTCTAAGCACTACTGATGTATTAATTTATTTAATCCTCAAATAGTCCTATGAGGCATACAATTGGCTCTCTGTATCTGTGGGCTCCACATCCACAGATTCAACCAACATGGATTGAAACTATTTGGGAAAAAGAAGCATCTGCACTGAACATATACGGACTTTTTGCCCCTTTTAATTATTCTCTAAACGATATAGTTTAACAACTATTTACATAGCATTTACATCGTATTAGGCATTATAAGTAATCTAGAGATGATTTAAAGTATATGGGAGGATGTGCATAAGCTATATATGCCACTTTATCTAAGGGACTTGGGCATCTGTGTATTTTGGTATTCACAGGGGGTCCTGGAACCAATCCACCAGATACTGAAAGACAACTCTTTACTATTATTATCTCTAATTTATACAGATAGGGAAACTGAGACAAATAGTGGCAGTGGCACAAGTACTTGCTGGTTGTCACTCATTCAGCAACTATTTAGCTTCTACCTTTTTGTGTTTGGCACCATGCTTAGTAACAGGGATATCTTGATATGAACAACAGAGATATAAATTCTACTCTGATGAGACTATAATCTACTTTCAAATATTGGGCTGGATCCCTCAGGGCCTGATGTAATGGCCAGCTGTAGACCACTTCAAATGCACCCCCAACATGACATAGGCACCAGTCTGGCTTCTGTCATCTTATGGAAGGCTGTTGCTGATCTCTGGATTTAAACATTCTCCAATGAAGCTCAAGAATCTTAAAGCCAGAACATTAACATCAGAGCCAAGACTCATATGTAACCATCTAATTTTTTATGGAACTTGGAAGACACACCAAAAGAAGCCATTCAGGGGTATAGTCTACTGGCCAATTTTGGACTCAAACTGTTTAGGTTTGAATTCTAACCCTGCTGCTTCCTATCTAGGTGGCTTTGGACAAATTACTTAACCTTTTAGTGAAAAGGGGAAAATAATGGGCACTGTCTTGGAGAATTGTGGTGAAAATTAAATGAAATGTAACAGGTGCAGAGGAAGTATAGCCTATATGCTAGCGATGACAACAATGAAACCGTTACTGGTGATGATGATGATGACGACAATGACAACAGCCAAAGGTATGGAATGGAATAGTTTATCTGCTGTTGGCACACATGTTCTCTCCTTTCTTCCTTCCTCAAAGCCAATTGCTTGATATTTAGGGCCTCCATACTGTATAACTTTCCATTTGCTCCAGTCCACTGCACCTATCATCTTTGAGCAAAGGTAATAATACGTTAAAAAGCAAACAGAATCACTATTACTCACTGAGCCCATTATGGCCCCGTCACTGCCCTGGGCCCAAATCATACATTAAATGTATTTAATCCTGTCAACAACACTACCAAGGAATACACATTCAGATGACTTAAGAAGTATCCAGAAACTGGTGAGAGCAAGAATTTGAAATCTTGTCAATCTGACCCAAAGTCCATGCACTTTCACTTTACTCTGCAGTAGAATGCTGGAAAGATATAACCAATCACATAATAATAACTTATTAAGTGTGGAGTGGGTACTAAATGTGTTAAATCAGAAAATCAGAATATTATAGACTGCACTGGCCCTTTCTGCAGGAACATAGTGACAGAAGTTGTGAGTGCACCCAGTGAGTGGAGATGTGAAGTTTCTATACATACATAATAATCTTTTCTCTTTTTCTTTTGATATGTTATTAATTTAAAAATGACACTAAATTTGAAAGTTTGCTAAAATTTACTTATTAGTTATTAATAATTAATAATTTATCATTAAAGTAGCAATTTTAATAACTTATTACTAATTGATTATTAATTGTTCATAACTATTAATTAACTGTTGTCCTTGAAGTATCCAGGTTTCCACTTTTTATTAATTTATGTATACCCTTCCTCCCTCTATAAAAACGATTCCTCCCTTGCGGAATAAGCTTGAGTATCTTATTCCCTAAGTAGTGGAATCGAATCCAAAGAAAGATAAAAGTCAAGATGCTTCCTCAGGTTCATTTTGTACTTTACCAGGCCTAGCTCTGAAATCAGTCATTTCTTCGAAGAACCCTGGTTCCTTTGAGTGGAGAAGGGTATTTAGAAACCAAGATCTGGGTGTTTGATGTGATCAGTGCCACTGGAGTATTGTTTCATGGCCCTCTCAGTGGATAGGGATAGAAATAAATTTACTTTTATATTTATACACAAACATACATGCATATATACATACACACTTAAATCCATAAATATTTCCTTATATGTGTGCACATATTAAAAAACTGGAAGTAAAAGAATGAGAAGAAAAGAGGAGGGGCAGGGAAGAAGGGGAAAGAAGGAAAACATTAAATAGAATTTAAAAATATAAGTAATAATTGCTTGGTGTATTTGGTTCATATGCTTGTGAACAAATTCAAATTGCACAGGGAGACAAAAAAATGCTAAGAAAATAATTGGTGCAAAAGTGTGAATTGTTACTGTTAGGGCTATGTTAAGGCAAAGAAGTATCACAAATAGGACTTTTTGGTATATAGAGTATAAAAAAACAGCCTTTTGAGTAAAACCTAATCCTGAAGATAGGCTGAGACCAAATTCTTTAAAAGGGCAAGAGTTTTGCCTGTTAATTTAGATTTTCCAGACCCTGAAAATAGTTACTTGTCCAATTTGAGTAACTCTTTAGAAATAATTCACTGAGTTTTTTCATTAAATGCAGTTTACCTATAAAGCTTATGGGAGGTGTGTATATATATATATATATATTCTCCATGAACTAAAGTATCAGAGTCAATCCACAGCAGAAGTCAGTGCTTTCTAGGGTTCTTATCTAGGCAACATAGGTCACTGCAGGTTAGATAGGGCCACAAGATTCATTTTTAGGGTATAAAGGTAAAGTGACTCTGAAGAAGCCATATGGACTGACAGGAAAAGGCCCCATAACAAAAATATTAATAATAACACAACAACAACTGTGTTTTGTGTATGCATGTGTTCTAGAAAGATGTATGCATATGTAAACAAAACACATTAATTTATTTTCTCTAAAGCATAAACAAACATTGCCTTGTTTGGCAGAATCTGCTAAATGCATATTGCTCCCTTTGGCTTTTTTCTTCGCTACAATAGAAGTATGTTTTGTATTAAATCCATTGTTACTAGGAAATTAATCCCAAAATATGCCAGCATGGCTTTCCATAGTATTAAGAATCCCTATTTCATATGAAAAAATGCAGCCTTGGCTAAACACATCAGCCCCTGGAAATTAAAAAAAAAAAAAAGGATAAAGTTTTCCCTTGAAGTTGAATGCAACGGACATGCAAGAAAATGCTGGAAGAGTTGAGCATCATAACTTCCTGGGGGCCTGTTGGTCAACTAGGGGATATCGAATCTTGTGTGTCCAGGAGACGTTACAGCGTGGCATCACACCAGGGGTAGTGTGCTGAGGTTGTTTGTTTGTAAAGTTTTAGGAAGAAGAAAAATGGGAACTCAACAGTCATCTGCTAAATTCTCTAAAAATAAATTCTCTCAGACACCAATTTTTTCATTTTTAGCTATCGTAGCTGAATTAGCAGATAAAGGTAGTGTGGGTGACACAATCCATCTTGACTTTAGCCAAACAGTTGATGAAGTGCTGTACAGGAATCAGAGCAATCATTAAGTTGGAATGTGCCACAGCAGTCGTCTGCTGAATGGCTTCTGGGACGGAGAAGTGAAGACACAGAGAAGGAGCACAGACCCAGAGGGAGAGCACGATGAATGACATGCCATTCTCGGAGAAAAGTTCTAGGCTTTCCTAGTCCTTCAAGTGACTGGGCCATGACACGCCTTTTTTTTTTTTTTTTTAATTTCAAAATATTATGGGGGTACAAATGTTTTTGGTTACATGTATCAATTTTGTTATGCTTGAGTCAGGGTTATGTGTGCCCATCACCCAGATAAGTGTTTGTTGTGCCTGTTAGGTAGGTTTTCGCCCTTCCCTTTCTCTCCCCTCCCCCCTGCTTGATTTCCACTGAATTTTACTTCCCTCTGTGTACATGTGTCCTTATCGGTTAGTTCCAATTTAATAGCAAGAACATGTGGTGTTTGTTTTTCCATTCTTTAGATACTTCACTTAGCATAATGGTCTCTAGTTCCACCCAAATTTTTGCAAAAGGTCTTAATTAATTCTTCATGGCTGAATAGTATTCCATATTATACATATACCACATTTTGTTAATCCACTCATGAATTGATGGGCACATGGGTTGATTCCACATCTTTGCAATTGTGAATTGTGCTGCAATAGACATTCTAATGCAGGTGTTTTTTTTTGTTGTTGTTGTTTTGTTTTGTTAATAAAATGACTTCTTTTCCTTTGGGTAAGTACCCAGTAGAGGGATTGCTGGATCAAATGGTAGGTCTACTTTTAGTTCTTTGAGGAATCTCCATACTGTTTTCTGTAGAGGTTGTACTAATTTGCAGTCCCACCAACAGTGTATAAGCATTCCTTTCTCTCTGCATTCACACCAACATCTATTGTTTTTGGACTTTTTAATAAAAGCCATTCTAACTGGGGTAAGGTGATATCTCATTCTGGTTTTAATTTGCATTTCTCTGATAATTAGTGATGTTGAGCATTTTTAAATATGTTTATTGGCCATTTGTCTACGTTATTTTGAAAAGCGTCTGTTCATGTCTTTTGCCCACTTTTTAATGGGGTTATAGCCAAAGCAATCTTAAGCAAAAAGAACAAATCTGGAGGCATCATATTACTGACTTCAAACTATACTGCAAGGCTATAGTAACCAAAACAGCATGGTATTGGCACAAAAATAGAGACATAAACCAATGGAACAGAACAAATATAAAACCATCCATATACAGCCAACTAAGCTTTGACAAAGCAGACAACAATACACACTGGGGAAAAGAAGCCCTATTCAATAAATGATGCTGGGAAAAATTGGATAGCCACGTGCAGAAGAATGAAACAGGATCCATATCTCTCACCACTCACAAAAATTAATTCAAGATGGATAAAAGACTTAAATGCAAGGCATGAAAACATAAGAATTCCAGAAGAAAATGTTGGAAAAACTCTTCTAGATATTGGCCTAGGCAAAGAATTTATGAAGAAGACCCCAGTGTCAATCATGGCAACAAGAAAAATAAGTAAATGGGAGTTGATTAAATTAAAAAGCTCCTAAGGAAATAATCAACAGAGCAAATAGACAACCTACAGAATTGGGAGAAAATATTCACAAACTATATATCCAATAAAGGGCTAATAACCAGAATCTACAAAGAACTCAAACAAGTCAGCAAGGAAAAGACACACTTTATATTAGCTTCAAATCAGAATGCTGTAAGAGCATTTGCCTTAAGTGGTCCTTGGACAGAGTTGAAATAAAAGTGTTTTTGGATGCTTCTCTATTAGAATGGTGAAACTGCACCTAAAGTCAAAGAGAATTACAGCTATTGTCCGGGAGAAGAAGGTCTAAAATGCCCAGACTTTTATCACTGAGAAATTGCAGTACATTTGGCCTGAATTTTTGAGACTTCCTGGTTGTGTTTATGGAGTTTTGAGTATACCTTTCATCCCTCCCCCATGCAAGAATGTAAGTTCCATGAGGGCTGTAGCATTATCTATTTTTCTCACTGTAGTATTTCCCATTCTGAGAAAAGTACCTGGCACATAGTAGGGGCCCAACAAGATTTGTTTACTGAATGACCAATCATCACAAATTTCAATTGCATGCTTACCATGTCGTTGGTGCTGACTTATGTGCCACTTTTCCGTGTGACAAGGGCAGAGTGAAAAAGAAGTATGAAAACTCAATGTGGTGGTGCCTTCTTGGGCAAGCACACAAGACTTTCTGCCTGCTGTCTCCACAGTGAGCAGTGGGTAGGATAAAAACCCTTCTGTCATCACACCCTTTGCTCATATGGGGCCAAAGCTCTTTGCATGGTAGGATTTGATAAGTAAGGCTTCTGAAACTTGCCTTAAAAAATTCAACCAGGTAAAATTACTGATGTTGGCAGCCTTAGCCTGCACATTGATCCTGATGCTGTGCACATTCCTAAAACCCTGTGATGGGAAATAGGAGCCTCAATGACTTGGAACCAGAGATTGATGGGCCTTAGAAATAGTGCTGGGCTGGGTAACACAGAGCCAAAATGATTGGAAATTGTGCAACAAGGTAAATAATCTAAATAGAACTGGAGACTATAGAGAAGGATTTTGGAGGTTATGGTTGCAGATGTCTTCCAAGTGAAGGACAAGAGAAACTCATCTCTGACACTGAGGGTCTGGAAAATAGAAAGAGCAGTCAAAATTGAAAATGAGCTGGTGTCCTTAGCAGGAAGATAGATGTTTTCTTACCTATCAGACTGCTGTCTGATCCTGGGGTTGTTTGCCTTTGAACAAAAATATTCCCCCAATGAAAAAAGCTTTAAATAATATGCTACAGTCCTGCTGTACTATGTTAATTATGGCCTAATAGGAATATAATAATACCAACAGCATGCCAGAAAGAAATCGGATTGCAAACATCAGAATTCCATCGTCCAAGTGTTTCCAGACAGTTATCTTGGCATTGGCCAAACTCTGAGTTTTGGTCAGAATTAAGAAAAAAATAATAGAAGAAGGTTTCCTTTTGGAGACCTCTCTGTTATACCAGATTTGATTTTTCTTTAGTACCTTTTGTATGAACATCTTGTAAATGCTAATTGATTAATTTTCACAACAGTCCTGTGAGTGAGTAATGCAGCCCTTAAAATCTCAGCTTGAATGAGCTGAGGAATCAAGTAGAAATACATCTTATTACCTGAGAGAGAAGCTTTTCTATTACCAATTTCTTAAGAAAGTGTTTGGGGGGGGAAAAAACCTCCAGGAAATCCCTAAAATTGTATAGTCAGAGTAAAAGAAAAAGTTGATAACATTCTTGTCATCATGTTTAAACTTGTAGGAGAATGAGCTTGGGATGTAATTTTAAAGAAGCTATAGAACTCTCCTTCTGTTCTTGATAAACTCATCTATGAATCTCTTTTTTATATTAACTTTGCTTCTCCTGATCATTTATTTACATGTCTTTGACCAAAAAGAAAAAAAAAGGTCTCATAATTTAATATATTCTGTTGTGTGGCCACATCTGATGCCAGAGGGTTAAAACCTGGACTTAACTTCTCAGAGATGGAAAAGTTGCATTCACCGGGCTGGGCTCCAGTAAGGATTTGTTTTTTTTCCCTTTCTGTGGCCATGTGTGCTTTGTCCGTCTATGGGATTTTAGGCCCAAGTAAGTAAACATGGTTTGGAATAATTTATGTGGAGCATGTTTAGTAAATGACTGAAATTTACTCCAGATTGGAGAGATTTCTAAGGAAGACAACAACCATTCTATGCCTACAGTCTCCCCAGTAAGCAATAGGTAGGGTGAAAACCCTTCTGCCACCACACATGTCACTGATCTGGGCTCAGAGGCCTAGGTGTAGTGGGGCCTGGTAAATAAGGTTGCTGAATGTTGCCTGGGATGTTTAACCTCAAAGCTAGGATGAGATTTTCTTCTTCATTAAAATCCTAATGCCTTCACCTCTTGAGCATCTGCTAGTTCTTGACTAGACAGGGATGACTGGTCTATGTTTGACTCTTGTCACATGAAGTAGTGGCATTTGAAAATGTAGTCAAATGCACTCAATAAGTCTAAGGAACAACTGTCATCATGCAGCCCTGAGTATTAGTTCCTGAGAGTTATTTTCTTGTCTTTCCTGGGAAAAAAAGTGGTACTTCTTTTCCAGTGTCTGCCTCTGTCTCATTTCTCTCTCTCTCTCTCTCTCTCTCTCTCTCTCTCTCTCTCTCTCTCACACACACACACACACACACACAGAGAGACAAACACACATTCTTATTTAGATCTCAATCTTGAGATGCTGCAAGATCCCACCTGAATGAATCTCTGTCCATATTTGAGGATGGAAGCCAAGCAAGCCTGCCCTGGAAGCCAGCCTTTGGTGTTAGTTACCTTCTTCCAACTTCAGCGATTTTTTCAAAGACTCCAGCTCTAAGTTTCTCTGTCTCTGGACTTCAAACCCTACCTTATTTGGGATCCCAAGGAAATTAGGCAGAAGACCTTAAGCCAGCCCAGATGATTCATAAAGAACCCTAAAGCCTAGATTCTAGAACATCTTGTGAAGAAGGTTTTCATGACACAAATTGTGTAATTATAGGTTGAGTAGCCCTCATTCAAAATGCTTGTAAACAGAAGGGTTTTGGATTTCTGATTTTTTTTTAAATTTGGGAATATGTGCATATACATAAAGAGATATCTTGAGGATAGGACCCAAGTCATTTATGTTTCATATACACTTTATACACATAGCCTGAAGATAATTTTATACAATGTTTTTAATAATTTTGTGCATGAAACAAACTTTGTGTTAATGACTTATGTATGGAATTTTTCATTTGTGGTGTCATGTCAGCACTCAAAAAGTTTAGGATTTTGGAGCATTTCAGATTTTGGGTATTTGAATTAGGGGTGTTCAACCTGTATCTACTATATTTGTGCTTTTGTTAAAACCCTTGAAGTTTCCCTTGTACAGAGATAGCTAAACTACACAGATAGTTTAAATAATAAAAAACTATACAGATAGTTTAAATTTTTCTACTAGTGATTAATATTTCAACTCTACACTTAAGAGATTAAAGAGTTAAATATATGATCACATTATAAATATTCTAATTTAACTCACTAATGTGTGTGCTTAAAGTCTTTGTATTTAGAATGATTTCTGTTAGGGTCTCCAGTATCTTTGGGTAGCATGTTAGAGTTTATCCACCCAAACCTTATAATATAAGTTTTAACCTACTACTTTGGCAATTATTTTAAGAGCATGTTAGGAGTAAAACTCACAAAGACAATTGTCTGAGTTAAATTAATTTGCATTTCATTTTTGTTTTATATTGTTTGTTCTTTTACTCTGATGTATACAATTAATTCCTTTGTCTAAATTCCTTTGAATAAGACCAGCCAAATTGCATTATTATGCTACACAAAAGTGTTTGTCACTGGCACCAAATATCTTGTTTTACTCTGAGACAACATAAATAGCAAACTTGTCTTTCCCTCGGTCACTGGTAGTGCTTTGAAACACCCAAGCTGAGGCTGCCTGTAAGTCTGACATACTTTTGAAGGTGCAAAAGCTAGCTCTGCTAAAACCAGTAAAACAAAAAATGTCCCCAAAGACCCAATCAGCTCAGTTCTCTTCTAACTCCCAAGGGTGAAACTGAGCACACTCTGAAACCAGGAAGGCAAGAAAGCACTTCTGTGGCTCTCCCAGTGGTGAGCCCATGAATTCTGCCATCAAAACCCGCAAAGGTAAAACACAGGTTGGAGACTAGGATACACTTTTACTCTCATTAGACTTGTGCTTAGAAAATAAAGGACTCCAGACCTTCTCACAAGAAGAGGAACTGCACAGTCAAGAGTACAGACTTTAAAAGCAGAATAATTGGGTTCAAATTGTAGTTCTGGCACTTCCTATCTTGTATCATGAATGAGTGATTTAATCTCTCTGTCCCTCAGCTTCCCCATCTGTAAAATGAGGATAATTATAAGACCTACTCTATAGGTCCCCAACCTTTTTGGCACCAGGAACTGTTTTCATGGAAGACAACTTTTCCATGGACGGGGTGGGGAGATGGTTTTGGGATGATTCAAGCACGTTACATTTATTGTGCAGTCAAACCTCTCTGCTAAGGATAATCTGTATTTGCAGCCACTCCCCAGTGCTAGCATCACTGCCTCAGCTTCACCTCAAGTCATCAGGCATTAGATTCTCATAAGGAGTGTGCAACCTAGGTCCCTCACACATGCAGTTTTCAGTAGGGTTTACATGCCTATGAGAATCTAATGCTACTGCTGATCTGACAGAAGGTGGAGCTTATGCGGTGATGTGAGTGATGGGCAGCAGCTGTAAATACAGATGAAGCTTCCTTTGCTCGCCTGTCACTCACCTCCTGCTGTGCAGCCCAGTTCCTAACAGGCCACGGACTGGAATGGTACCAGTCTGTGGCCTGGGGGTTGGGGACCGCAGCTCTACAGGGTTGTTACAAGGATCAGATGAGTCAAGGTGGGCAAAGCACATAGAATAGGGTCAGGCTCGTAGAAAACACTGCTGAAGTTTTCTTAAAAACTATAAAGTGACATAGACATATGAGTACTCACTAGCATCTCTCTAGATAGTTTGAAATTTTTCCCAATGTTTGGATTTGGTAAAAATTCAGATTGTATAATACCTAATGGATGTGTTCAATACCCATCTTGCTTATTCAGTTTTGTAACTGTACAATATCTTTTAGTAATATCTTTTACCTGATTTACTTCTAACCAGCTAAAATTGAACAGAAACACATACTAATGGAATATCCTCGTGTTATAGAGAGTATTATAGAATATTAGAATATTTTTGGCTTACCCTCTCTTTGAAGTTCAAAAAGAAATTTCATTTCCAACTGGAAATATACTATGCTTTGCATTCTGTGGGGTCAATGCAAAGCATAAAGCAGAAACATGATACCAACAACAATAAATGAGAAGGTTTTCATTTCCTTTTACTTAAAAAAAACTTTCCCAATATCCTTCCTAAGTTACCTTGACAACTGCTACATATTATTATTTAGAATGCCAGGTTCTGAATTTCTCAGTTACGCAGTTCGCCATGTAGCTTCAAACCTATGCTAACACGGAATAAAAGGAAACTCAAATTCATCTTACATTATGTGAGTACAAGAGTAGTTTCTGACTGTTTTCCTTTTGCATTTGGATTTTATTGTAGCTACTGACTGGAAATACACCATGTTTTGCCTTAATCTATAGGGTCAGCATAAGCATAAAAGATACCAGAAATGTTCCCTCAAAACTATATATCCTGGCAACTAAGTTTGAATTTTACCACGGCGTCTTCAGTAATTAGTATCCAAGACAGTGACAGTCACTTAACGTCTGAATCTGAAATTAGACACAATTGAGAGGGCATTGATAATACAGGGTGTCCCCAAAGTCTCCACACATAGGGAAAATAGGAAATTGTAGCTAAATGTACCTTTGTTTACAAAATATTCCTTACAAAATTTTACAAAATTTTTCCAAAAAATTTTGTAAATTTTGTAGCAAGCCTTGCCTACACACCAGTTCTTCATCCTCACCACCTGATGAATCTTCCCTCCTTCCTCATGGAGGAGACAGTGAGAGAGAAAGGCAAGAGCTGAAGTTACTTTAAAAAAGCCCAAGCCTCCTCTTTAGGGAAAAGCAGTGTCCTTGGGGGAGTGGGGGAGTGAAAATATCTTCCCTAAAAGAAAACAAACTAAAAAGTTGTGTTCTTACTACATTCAGAAGTTTGCAATTGTTCATTTCACTGTGAAACAGTTTGCATAATGATTAATTGCAAGAATTCTGGAGTCAGACAGTAAGGGTTATAATGCTATCTCTTCTACTTCCTAGCTTAGGTCAGCAATTACCTCAAAGTCTGTTTCTTCATCTCTATTTCTCAGAGTTGCTGTTGGTCTGATGATTGATCACATGTTGAGTCATCAGAAATACTATTTTTTTTCTTACTGATGCACAATCAGCATTTGATAATTATGTACCATTATTAATATTAAATAAAAAATTATCTTCGAAGTGTTAGAGTCTTGCTTAATCAACTTCAATTAACATATTTTGAATTCCTACTTTGTGAAAGGTTTAATACTATTCTATTTGATCTGTCCCAAATCCTATGCGCTAGGTTTTGTTGTTGCTGATCTCAGTAAATGAACTGAAAGCTCAGAGAGACTAAATGCCTTATTTAGTTCACCCAGCTAATGAGCAGAGCTGGGATTCGATCTCATCTTCTAACTCAGTCTCGTTGGCACTACCCAATCCCATTCAACTTATTATGTTTCAGCTTCTCAGTTCCAGAATCAGTCTTGTGGAAGGAATATGACATGTTATAACTAAGCACTTACAAAAATCCTTGTGACTTAGGTATATATTTCCTGAATGAAAAGCACAATCTCAAAACATTTGTTCCAGTCAGAATATGTCTATGATCCTGTCCCAACAATTTTATTGCTTCCAGGGACATAAAGACAACTAAGATAGTTTTTAGCCTTGAGGACCTTTCGCTTTAGTAGGTTAAATGGATAATAATAAACATTCTAACCTTGCCACAAAATCTATCATATATGCCACTTCTCTCACCAAGATTTTCCTAATCCTCAAAATCAATATATTCAAGGGAACTCTTTCAAAAAATCTTCTGAAATTTTACTTGTATACAAGTATATAGGTAATCTTCCCTCTATATTTTAAATCTTAGGGTCAAGGAATTAGTGTTATCTCCAGCTTTGCTACAACACCATCTCATAGACTGCTTTCACATGATATGACTCTCCAAAATATTTGTTGAATTGAATTCAATATAAAAGACTTCATTCATAAGATTATTTTGGAACCAAGAAAACAACTACAGAAAAATAAAACAGTACATCAGCTAAAATCTGGGCTAATATAATTTAAATTAACTTATCAAACTAGGAAGGAAGTGACTACAGCACATAAAATGATTCATCTCAGATAAAATATTCAACAAATAAAAATTATTACAGTTTGGGGAATTAGCTATGACTTTCTTTTCTTCTAAGGTCTTCGTCTAAAGCCATCTCAGTTTTGTATTTGGTGAAAGAAGTGCATTTATCATGAAACTGTTGATAGGTCTAACCATGGGGAGTGGTATGGTGATTCAGTCACTCCCACCGGGAAGGAGATTGCTTCATGAAAGCTGGAGTGAAAACGGGATGATGCTGGGTTGCGGAGGAGAGGAGCCAATACGGAGTCAAGAGCATCATTCCCCTGGTTCTATGAGGTGCAGCTGCTTTGACAAAACCAGGGGAAACTAACTCCCAGGCTTGATGGGGAATTCAGGTGGAAGCAGCAACTCTTGGGATCATGAATGACTTTTGAAATGGGGAATTTTATTTATGCTGTAATGATTCATGCTTCCTGAGTGGTGATAATATAAATATTGTAGCATTCATCCTCACCATAGCTGTCAGTGGGATGCTCACATTTGGAGTAGTTTTGTAATAGATCATTATGTGTACCTCTTTATTACAGAAGAACCATGAAACATATCTCAAAAACTCATTTAAAAATGATAGATGGGAGTTTCCTTCAATTGGGTGAGCAATTATTTTTCAAGTATCTTTGTAGCCTTGGTGGCTAGGTTCCTGTACATGAGCATTACATACATGTTTTTTCAGGATATTGTATTGATTAATTGATCTGTGGTAATTCACACAATAACCATAATACCAGCCTAAATTCAATGATTAGTTTTTAAACAAAGTTGCATCACAATTGGTTTAAAGAGTACATGTACAATAACAAAGTAAAACCTGACATTAAAAATATTTTGTGGGAAAATATACATAACATAAAATTTACCATTTTAACCATTTTTAAGTGTAACATTCAGTGGCATTAATCACATTTACAGTGTTATACAGCCATCGCCTCTGCCTGTCAAACTCTTCCATCATACCCCAGATTCCATAACTGTCAAGCAATAACTCCCCATCCCCTCCTTCCTCCAGACCCTGGTTACCTCTAATCTACTTTTTGTCTTTATGAATTTTCCTATTCTAGGTATTTCATGTGCTATTTATCATTTTTTGCCTGGGTTATTTCAATTAGTATAATGTTTTCAAGGTTCATCCATGTTGTGGCATGTGTCAGTTCTTCATTCTGACACCATTTGTATAATCTTTATTATAAAGAACTTCATGGTTATAATTTCATTTGTTTGTGAAAATGACCATAAGAGATGAATATTATAAGCCCATTTCAAGGATTAAGAAGGTGAGACTCAGAGAGATTAAAAGATCAGAGATGTTAAATTAGTTACCATGAGGCATGAATGCCTGAGCTCAAGTCTCCAAATCCAGTGCTCTTTCCACTCAGACATCATCATTCTCTTCTTTCCTCTTACATACTCCGTATACCTATTTACTCTTTGTCACTTAATTTCTTTGGTACACTTAACTGTGTATGTGTTTCCTCCTAGATATTTAGTCTACTGTTATAAATTGTGACTGGTGGTTATAATCTCAACATGCCATCCATTTTTTAAGAGGAATGGTTAGCTAAGAAAGCGACTGGTATACATTTTGCTCAATTATCTTTAGAAAATCTGATACAGATTGTCTGTACAAACACTTTGAAGTAAAGAGTCATCTCAGCTGGTACCAGAACATGACTTTTAAAACATATTTTTGAAAGGACATGACAAGCATTTAACACATGCTCTATAGTACTACAGAGTGCTATAGAGCTCTGTAGTACTATATACTTTAAGTAAAGTGGGAATCTAAATTTGCAGGAGGAAATGCAAAGAGTATATTATTATTATGTCATAATATATAGAAAAAATAAATGCAATATGCACACTTGCATAGGACTGGGTCATTTGCTTTGAACTTCTCAGGGAGGGGTAAGCTTAGTTATTTTTGAAGATCTCACAAGATATTTCTGACTTAAAAATGACATCTAGCTAGGATCCTATTGATACATTTCTAAATTCCCCAATAATATGACTGTTATAATTCAGAAATGTGCCAAATGTAAAAAAAAAAAAAAGTAAAACTTAAAACTAAGACTAACAGCAAATTTATTGCCAAGACTTCTTGGAGCAATTATCATGAATTATATGGTCAATGGAATGGGTTTGAAAATGTAATCAATGAACCCATTTGAACCAGCTCAATGAAAAATAGAGAGTTATGTTGTATCCCACTTCATTGCCCCCCTCAGTTACTCAGAAGTACTGCTCATTTAGAAAACACATATTAAAGAATGTTTCCAAATAATTCAAAAGCAATTATGAGTAGGGCTAAAAAAGAAATATATATCTTCCAACTCATTGTTCTCTGGCTTATTTCACTTAGCATAATGCATTCTAAATTAACACCTCCATTTCTGCATCAAATTGGTGGTTTCAACACCTTAAAAACAACTAGACAAAAACTGTGGATGTGTGTCTGTAGGGTGGTGCTGTTGCGGGGTGGACAGGTGTCACTGGTGGTTACTAACTGCATCATGAGAATTCAAGGGAAGAGAAGGAAGAATCAGGAAAATAAATGGGAGCACTAATCTGTGATTCTAGTTTTTATATACTCCATTTGTTCAGAGAGTTAAAGAGGCAGTGAGGGCTCTAAGCTTCTCTAGATAGAGCCTGCTGGGCATCAACAATGGGACATAATGGGATCTGAGAAGCCATGATCTCTCTATGAAAAACACAGAAATCTATAACAGAAAACATGAAAATGAAGACATTATAAGCCAAGAGAAATGGGGCATAGTAAGATAATGAAGTTTTTCAAGAGGTGTGGTAAGAGTATCCATCTTCTAATTGGTACAGTAAAGAGCAGAATTGACAGAGTAGAAAATGAATCAACGGTGCAGAGAATGAACTTGAGAATTTCTCCCAAAGTGCAGAGGAGAGAAGAAAGCAGTAAGAATGGTGAGAACAGTATAAACATAGCAGACAAAAATGGGGATCTAGATTCAACGTAAAGATTAAGTATCTCTGAGGAAGAAAGTAGCAAAACCAGGAAACAAACACTAAGAAAAGTCATGACTGAAGAAAATTTCCAGGAACTAGAATAATCCATAATTATAGAGTTTGACATATCTTACTTTATTTTGGGTAAAATCAAAGAAAAGAGACCACATTGAGATAAAATTAGACAAAACCTTTTAAAAATATCTTGATAAAGGATAATTGCTATGATAATATAAGTAGAAAAATATACATAGAAAGGAAGAGATTCTAGCTGATTTCAGACATTTTCTCCATAACACTAACAGTTATGAAGACACAAAGGCATGGATATATAAATTTGAGAGAAAATAGTTGTGTTTTAGAATTGAAAACACAAAATGAGGTGTTTTATTTGTAATGAAAACAGGATATTTTCAGCTGTGTAAGCCTAAGGTACTCTAGTTTAAAATGCTATTTGATATTGTAGTTCAGATGACTGAGAAAAACATCAAAATTTAAAAAAAATCAAGAAAGAAAAAGCCAAGATATAAAGGAACAAGTGAATACTAAATTAGTTAAAATATAGATTTCTGAATAATCTTTATACACTTAACTCCATAAGTTATAAAAGTAGCACTTATTATTTTAAAAGAAGCTTCATAATATAAATATCAATTTAATAAAAATTGGGATCTAAAATTCTAGGATATATAATGAAATTGAGCGATAGGGTAGGGATGGGATGGGCAGAGAAATGTGAGGAAAAGTTGCTCAGAAGTACTGTTTATGACTGATTTTGCTCATTTAGAAAACACATATTAAAGAATGTTTCCAAATAATTCAAAAGCAATTATGAGTAGGACTAAAAAGGAAGTATATATCTTACAACTCACTAGAAAATATTAGAAGAAACACAAGATGAGCATGATTTGTATTAAGTAATAAATTCACAGGGAGAAAGAGACACATCAAATATTAATAGTATTAATAGTTGTCTCTGGATTGTAAGCGTATTATCCTTACTTTTCTTTCCCTTAAACTCTACAGTATTTTCTAAATTTTATTTAAGACCATTTGTTACACATATAATCAGACAAGTCAATAAACATTACTTAAAATACTTTCAGAAGGGGACTTCAGAGAGAAAAAGAGAGCATTCCAGGCAGAGGGCATGAGTTGAGAAAAGCATGGCCTGTTCAAGGACCTGTGCGAAGCTGGCATGTCTGGAGTGGAGGGAGCGGGGCCAGGCTGACTCCAGAAAAGGCCAGGGGGCAGCAGCCATCTCCCGTAAGACCTGGCAGGGCACAGGGAAGATTTTGGTTTTGATACTAAAACAAAAACGAAACAAACCCCCAAAACCACTGACAATGCATGATGAGATTTGTGTTTTAAAAAGATCATTATTCCATTGTTTGTCCTTGGTTTCAGGAACACAGGTTTGTATTAATCAGAATTCTGGGCCATCCCTCCCTTGACCTTGTGGGTGTGATGTTTCTTTAATAAGCAGCCAATGGAGTGTTATAGAGATGGAGGCTGCAAACCCCAGCAAACAAATGGCTCTCTGTGAGTGTGCGTGTGTGTGTTTGCACACACGGGAGGGGAAGCGTGAGGGAGGGCAGGTGGTATCTAACTTTTGAAAGATGAGACTTTAAATGTGTTTATAAAATATTAGGAAGCAAACTTTTTCTTTCTCTATGGATTTTTTATTCTCCCTAAGCTCAATAATTCCAATGCCATTATGTCCCCTCCCTACTCTGATCATTTAAAAAAAAGACAATTTGCCACACCTAATGGGTGCAGTGTGCCTGTCTGGGGGAGAGGCGTGCTTGCAGCTCTGACTCGGACGGTGCAAAGGCAATACGTGTAACCTAAATATCTGTACCCCTGTAATATTCTGAAATTAAAAAAAAAGAAAAAAAAGACTATTTGCATTACAGTTATGTAGATTATTTTATTAATATATGGCTGGATCACTAGGACTAGTTATTTTATTAATGACAACATTTTGGGGCATTCTGCATTTTCAGAGTGGGATGACTTGGATAAGCAAACTAAAATGGAATGGAAAAGCAACAGCAAAGCACAGCTCTTACATGTCTTCTAAGGCACCTTGTTTTTACTCTTGTATATTTGGGGTCTTGGGGTATTACTCTCAGATGTGAAGAATTTTGAGATCAAAATGGATTACTTTCTATGTCTTATTCTCTTGGGTTTCTTTTTCTCTTCTTCTATTCCAAAAATGGTTTGTAGGTAAATCATCATCTCTGTGGCTAAATAATAGCAAATTGCCATCAAGGCTCGTTGCTAACACTGCCAGCATAGCCACATGGTTTTGAGACACAATCAGTTATCTCTACATCAACAAAACTTAGCTCCAGAAAAGAGTGATCTGGGAAGCTTTTCTTTTCAATTCTCTCATATGTTTTGTTTTAGCTTAATGTGTTTGTCTGGATACTTAGACACCATGGTGATAGGCGTCATAGAAATAAATAGAAATAGACATAGAAAAGAACTAAAAAATAAAATTGAAACTTGGGAAGACTAGGAAAGACACTTGTATCTGAGCACTCTTTTTTTTTTTTTTCCAGAGCTCAGTGAGGGGGAAATTAAAAAGGGACATTGTGTCAGACAGACAAGTTAGTGAATAATTTTTCTAACAGTGTTGTTTTGCTGACACTAGACTAAGGGAGCTCATTAGCATGCTGAGACTATTTAACTCTAAAAAATAGTACTTTTAGCTTTTGCTTTGCTGGAAATTCCTTACATCTTAGCTCAGCCCAGCATCAAAATAGTGGTAAGCCAGTTATAATTGAAAGTGTGACATGTTGGAAAAAGAGGAATCTTTGGGGTTAAAGAATAAAGTTTGAATTTTGTCACCATCTTTTATTGCTCATGTTATTAATCCTCCATGAGGTTCAATTTTCTCATCTCTAAAATGTTCACAGTAATGCCTATCTCAAACATTTGTGTCAAGTCAAAACACCAAACTAAAGCTTCCACCATGGTGCCTGGTACATAGAAGCTGCTTAGTAAATGTTCACTCCATTTCCCACTGTCTCATCTTTGGGAATCATTTGGTTTCATTTAGTAAAATGAGTGCCCAAGGAGAAGGAATGAGCCAGCCAACCCACTTTGTGTCTGCTTCACGATGGTTGTCCTAAAAATGTCAGAATCACTGTTGGTTGTCTCTCTGTCCCCTGCCTCTCCGAGCTCAGTTTCCATGCTAGAAAGTCCAGGGTGTGAAACTTCTAATCTCTGACAAATGCACCTGGTTGTGTCTGTATGAAAACACGTAATTAAAACTGTTACAATTTGGATCAGTTAGCTTTGGGGAAAGAAGCATTCAAAAGCTCAGAAATGAACGAGCCACGTGATGCTTCCCAGTAAAACAAAAACAAATAGAGAAGCCTGGAGAGGATCCAGCCATAGGATTCAATCTAGTATTTGAGGTAGGGGTTGGACATGTGTTTCACCTTCATGTTAAACATGAGTCCTGAATGGTATACATTACCTACTTCTGTGGTTGTAGAGAAAATCAATAAAATATTAAATTTTTCTCATTATTATAGCTCTGAGTGGCATTGAATACCTGCAGACTGGTGAGGAATAAATTCATTTCTTGCTTGTTATTAGCCTATTGATGCACTCACTGGCTATTCTGGGGAAGAGGGGCTGGTAGAAGTTTATAGCGAAGATTTAGAAAGCACGCAGTGCAGTGCTGTCTCTCTCCTTGGCTGGTACAGCAGACAGAAGTCACTTCTGACTGGTGTGATTTACCCAATAACATGAAGAGTATTTTTTCCTAAGATTATCACAGATAATTTAAATTAATAAAACTGTATATTTCTTGGGAAGATATGGTAAATAGAAATTGAGGGTATCCATCTCTTGAACTCCCTAGTAAATGCCAGCTTTATTCTCGAATGCTAGAATTCAGAATCCAGCAATGCACACAAGTAGTTTTCATTGTTCTACCCTTCATACTTCTTGTATTTCTTGAGCATCTTATATCACTTCATTTCCTAATATTTTTGTTGAGAAAGCAAACAAATTTAGATGTTCTGTTTTAACTTTGCACATAAACCTAAATCCTCAAATATCATGTCTTCTTATTCCTAATCAAAATAAAGCTCTGGGAGTAATTGGTGGGAACAACATGCAAGCTAATGGAATGTTAGAAAAGTTTGTTCTGTAAGCTTGGGCTAGTGCCGTTAGCCCCAGGGTAGAAAGAGCCTATTCCAGAATGAGAAGGCATGCAGCCATACAGATTCCTGGTACTGATGTCCAAAACCAAACTGAATGCATAATGACAACAGTTTGCATCTTTGGATGAGCTAAAGCAGCTTTCAAAACATTGGGTAAATTTCCTTGGTTGAGAAGGAGGAATTCAACTTGGGAGAACTCCATCAATCAGTTGGTCCACCTATATGTATTGGGAGCCTACAATGCGATTTGTGTGCTGTTCTTAGGGGTGTGGAGTTGTCAAAGGAGAATATCATGGTCCTACCCCAAAAAACTTATGAACTAGTTGGGAAAACAGAACAAACATTCATGGAAAATTAGAAAATGATGAAATGTTGATGTATGTGCTGCTGACTTTAAGTGTAATACTAATTCTTAGAAGGGTAGGATCAATGTATGCAGAAAGAGTTGGGAAAGATTTCTTAGAAGAGATCTGAGCTGAGGTTTTAGGAAGGGGTATGAAGGAGGAAAAGAAACACAGGCCAGGTAAGCAGTTTGCATTGCCATTGGGCCATAATGCATCTGGCAGAGAGGGGCTGAGTGAAGTGCATGGTAGGAGGGAGTTGAAATAAAGGTGGAAAAGTAGGGTGAGATCAGACTATTTGGATTTGATGTGGTCAGAGGGACAAAGACATGGAAAGACTTTGACCTAAGGAGTAACTTGATAGAAGCTGCACTTTACAAAAAATATTTTAGCAACTGTGCATACACTGAAGTTAATTTGATGTTGTTTTTTAAAAGACTTCTAAAAAAAGGTAAGGGAACTACCTGTTCTCTAAAAGTAAGTAAACTAGTGTGAAGGGGTTAAGATTTATATATTTCAATTTGATCTCCAAAGCCCCGGTTAGTCTAGGGTCAGAAAAACATCATAGACATTAGTGTCAAAAGCTTTGTATAGTATGGGTTTAGTTTTGATCCCTGGCTCTGTACTTCATATATGTTTGGCCTTGGCCCAGTAATATAACTCGTATAAACTGCAGGTCCCTCACTAGTTGTGGTAGGCAGAATTATAAGATGACCCCCAATAATCCTCACCCTCATATAATTCTCTCGTTGAGTGTGAGCAGAACCTATGAACAGGATGAGGTATCACTCCCGTGATTATTTTACATTACCTGGAAAAGGGGATTTTGCAGATATAATTAAGGTTATTGGTCAGCTGACCTCAAGTTAAGGGAAATTATGCAGATGGGCCTGACCCAGTCGCATAAACTCTTTAAATGTGGGTCAGAGAAATTAAAAATAGAGTGATTCAAAGTGTGTGGGAAGTTCTACTGCTGACCTTCAAGACTTGGCCTCTGTGAGTTCTACAGCTTCAAGGACATGATCTAGGAAGAGGACCCTGAGCCTCAGGTGAGAACACAGTTCAGGCTGACACCTTGATTGCAGCCGTGTGTGAGACACTGAGGAGAGAACTGTTGTACTCTGCTCAGAATTCTAACCTGCAGAATACGTGTTGTTTAAAGCCACTGAATTTGTTGCAATATGTTCCACAGCAATAGTACACTAATACACTGTTGAACACAGATAGTGAAAATATTTCACTCACATTGAGAAAATTAAATGAAATAATATGAATACTGAATGCAAATGCTTAACACTGTTCCTGGAATGTAGTAATTATACAATAAATATTAGCTATTATTATTCTTGGTTTTATGATTTCTTTATGAGTAGCAATAGGATTTGTAGAAATATATTCTGAGATTAATGGAGCTCTCTTAAAGGAAGGAGTTATGGTCAATATGTAGACAGTGATTACACTGTTTCTGGGCCACCTGACTGCATCTGCTGGTCAGATTGACCAGCCACTTCACCTCTTCACGTTAGCAAAGTGTCACATTCCTCCAGGTGGCATACTCTAGCTGATTGTTATAGTTGGAGCAATAGAACACAATCCTGAATACATTAAAATCACACACCACAACTCTAATGTATTTGACATCATCAGGAATTACTCACTAGAACTGGGTATTAGTACAAGTTGATAACACACACCATTAGCAATCCTACATGTCAAATGACATTTACAGGGATAATATCTGTGTACTAAGAAGTGAAGTTCAAGATATTCAGCAATTGGTATAACGCAGGCATTGTAGACAGGTTGTATGGCTATGCTATAAGAGTAAATATCAACTCTGTAGGCACTGTAAAAACTTAATTTGTTCATTTAGCATTCAATGACCATGAATCTCCATTCTGGATCAGCTACATGATGGATGATGGGTGCTCACAATGGGTTTCTGCCATCAAGGACCTCACAGTCTATTAGAAGGGAAAGAAAGAAAAGAAAGTCACTGATGACAATACAGTGAGGTAAGTACTACGAGAAGCACATGCTGGAAGCTTCAGGTTCAGACAGCAAAGATATAGAAGAGAAACCCCTTAGCTCAGTCTCAGCCCGGAATCAGAAAATAAAGTGCTGCTTAGACTTTAAATTCTGTCTCGAGACTAGGTAAGTGGGAATTACTGAGACTTTGTTGGAGGGGAGGGTATTTTAGGTGGAGGAGGTGGCCTGAATCAAGTTGGCATGAGTGAGAATGGTATGTATCTGGAAAATTTTATATAGAAGGGCTGGAGTGGAAAGAGTGTTGAGGCTAAATTGTAAAGGGACATGTTAAGGAGTTTGCCTTTATCTGATAGCATAGGAGTATTTTAAATATGATTCAGACAAAGAGAGATTTTTATTTTCCAAAACAAATCTGGCAGTAGTATGGATAGTGCCTAAGGGTTTAGAGGCAAGGAAAATTGAAAGCAGCAATGCCAGTTAGAATGGCACTGTGGTAACATAGGAGAGCAACAATGACGGCATAAATCAAGAACATCCTGGTGGGAATGTAAAAAAGATGATAATTTAAAGAATTACTTAGAAATAGAGTTAGTAATTGGTTAGATGTAGGGGGAGGATGCATGCAGAAAATTAGGGTGACTTTCATATTTGGGGGCTGGCTGACTGTGGTAGATGATTGTGCTATTCACTAAGGTAGATAATTCAGGAAAAGGAAGATAATGAGGATAGGCGTGCTGAGTTTCAGGTGCCTGTGGGACAGCCATGTGGAGATTCCATGAAACATAAAAAGTACTGGTTTGGAATACAAATGGAGTTAGGATATACATTCAGGAATGCAACAGACATTTGACAATTGCCTACCCAGTTACACCTGATAAGCCCAAATCAATCTGGCACATTCCTCAAAGTCTGCCCTACCTCCTACCTCCTACCTCTCTCCTTCCTTCCTTCCTTCCTTCCTTCCTTCCTTCCTTCCTTCCTTCCTTCCCTCCCTCCCTTTCTTCCATTCTCTCTTTCTCAAGAATATATATTCCTTTGTTCTTTTATTCCTGTCTCTTTACATTCTTCTGTTTACAATCTATGGTGTCCTAACTAGTATAGGTTGTTGTTAAGCACCCTACTAGTTGGGAAGGGTCGGATATTTTATCTTACTTATAAATTAACAAGTTAGTTTGTCATTATTTCATGGATCATGGATGCTGAGAGAAGATATGAGATGTCTGGGTCAAAATGAAGAGTAATTTATTACTCATAGCAACAGCAGTAGCCAGAATATCATCTTAGGGTAACTTTAAAGAGTGCCAGATGACACCTATACACTCAGTGGGTTGCATTACGGGAGTAGAAACCTGAGCTTAGGGAACCTGAATCCTTTATAATGGGCAATAAATATGGCTCCCTCTGTTCAGGAGGGGGACATTATGCCTTCCAAGCCTGTAAGTAAATATGCTCTTTTATTCTGAAGGAGACACTAAGTCTATGTTCCAAGGCTGTTCTTTGTTAAAATGATAGTTTCTGTTATAATGATAGTTTCAAACAAAGGAAAGTTAGTACTTTACAAAACATGAAAGAATATGAGAGACCCACAGAGAATATTCTCCCAACAGGAATCCTCAACATTTAGATGGTATCACTCAGGTAGAGTATATAGAGTATAAACAAAGCTTGGGAACTAAAACCACAGAACCAGTAACATTTCAGGGGTAAGGAGAGGAAAAGGAGCCTGTTAGGAAAATGGAGAACGGGCAGACAGAGAAGAAGGTGGAAAACCAGAAACCAGAGGAACGTTTCATGAGGGGGAATGGTCATGAGTGTCAAATGCTACAGAGAGGCCAAATGAGGTGTATCAGTTGGTGTTGGCAATTAGAAAATGAGTTCAGCAAGAGTGGGTGAAATCCAGATTGCCACGAGTCGAGAACTAAGGAAGTGGAGGCAGAGAGAAGAGATGCTTCTTTCAAGCAGATTGGCCCATGGAGAGGCAGACACTCTATTAGACACATTAAAGGAAGGATGACAAAGTAGAGGTTAGTTTCTTTTTCAGTGGTTTTCTTTCCCTTTGTGAAAGAAAATGCATCATGGCTCTACATATGTATGCCTCTAAGTGTCATCTCTGTGGATGCATAACAGCACTGAATCAAGGCAAACATGTGTTTCATACTCCTCAGCATTTGGGTGCAGAATGACAATATGAGGCAGAATGTAGCGGCCATTCTTTATCATTTGGATACAGTAGAGGTTGTGGAGAGGACACGAGTTATGGAGTCAAGCTGACTTGTATTCAAATACAGATTTCATAATTTACTAGCTGTGGGATCCTTAGCCTGAACCTAAATTTCTTCATCTTTAAAGTAGAGCTAATACTAAATAAACTTGGGGGTTGTTAAGATCACGTAAAGCACCTAGCAGACGGCCTGCTACATTAGCAGTAATTATTTTTAAAAAGTGGAAACTTTTAAACTACTTTGAGGGCAAGAACTTAAGACCTCAGTAGAATTATTATATTAGCTGTTGTGGAGGCAGTAGTGACAGTTTGGAACTTGAGATTTAACTCATGTACTGCCATTTCCCCCAGACAATATATAGGGGAAAGAGAAAATACCATCACCACTGGTCTCATGCATATCATCACCACTCCAGCCATGCTTGTGAGCCACTCTATGCAAAGCTCAGTTATCAGTTATTTTAGTTTTAGCTTTTAAAATAAAATTGTTACTTCATGTTTTAAATTCATTAGACAAATTTTGTATTCTTTATTCACCTTAGATAAATCATCCTTCACTCAGAGAAGACATTTTTGGCTATGTTGCCAGAAGTATAAGAGTAATGCTTGGTATACTACTTTCACTTATTCCCAAAATGCTCTTTTTCCTCCTCTCAGAGAGGCTGCTGGGGGGGTTGGGAGCCAAATTGACAGCTTAGAGGCCCATGTAGGCACTGAATTTGTTTTTTTACTATTTAACATATAAAAGTGATTATATTAAATTGAAACTAAATGCATTGTTATGGGGCATTTATGACATCTCATTTAAAGAATTGCTGTGAATCCTTTAGAGAACACTGATTTGCAACCACCAGCTTGTGTCATGAATGCAACCTTCAGTACGGTACTTGCTTAGCAACTGATTAAACCAAAAAGACAAATAAGAGGCTTTTACATTTTTAATTTAAAAGCTTCCAAATATAATTGTTGTTATTGAGCTACCAAAGTATGGTGCAGCAGGCTGCATTTGAAACCTCTTAATCTCATTGTCATAATTAATTTTGTAAATAAAAAGGTCTGTGCTGGGGGTAGGAGATATATTATTTGTTGGGTTTTTTTTAATGTAAGTGTGATACCCGTTGTCTTTGCAATTAAATAATATTTTGGTGTGATTTTTCTCTCTATAATGAATTATTAATTTACTTATGGCAGTAATTTTGTCCAAACGTAAATTAGACTTTTAAAAGTTCAATTTTCAACAATCTTGCCAGCTACAATTTAAAACCCCTTTTTATTTCTGCCTTATAATTTTTAAGGATGATAGAATTAGAATTCAGGTGGTCTTGAATCATACTGAATTATTTGTGGGTATTCTTTTACTCATCAATCTGAATGCAACATTTCCTTCTGGCTGCTATTTCATTAGAGAGGAAGCATGATTTAGATATTAGCAGTCATGATGTCTTCAAAGCCTGGCTGCTTCCTCAGAATATGTGTGACCTTGAGTTAGTCCCTTAGAGTTCAAGCTATGAGAGGGAGAAGTTGTTCCATCTCTACCTAAAAGAAGTGTTATATGCAGAGAACCAAGGACTATTTCTTCAGGAAAGGAAGCAGAATGAACACCTAATTCAACACCTTCATTTTACAGTTAATGAAACTGGCATCCAGAGGAAGTGAATCATCCATGCCCACACTTAGGGCGGAAATGAGATCTACTGATGTCCATGGGCTCTGAGTCCAGTGCAAATGGAACTATACTAAAGATATGTATGGAATGTCTAAGGTTATTCTGAAATTATAATGCAGCATCTGTTTGAAAAAAAATGGGAGAGCAATTAAATCATCTAGAATTTTGTCATTGCCTTTGCTCCAACATTGGGTGTTTAGAAACACTAAGTTTTTAATTTGTTCTTCATTTTAGATGTTTGCTGTCAATTAGGATCGGTCTATGGTGTATAAAGACACAAATAGTGAAGTGTTTAATAAACCAATAGCCAGTGCAATTAAATCAGGATGACGTCTTTATTGGGTTTTTAAAAATCCCATTAACGTGATTGAAGTTTTAAATAATCTTCTTAAAACTTAGTTCATTTCCTAATTAGTAAGACTGTTTTTGACGAAAATGAAATGTCCTCAAGTCTCCTCAGAACATATACTGCAAATATCTTTTAAGACTGATCAAGAGTTGATGAGGTAACATGCCCCAGATTCCAGGACAACTCTTTTCCAATGACTGAGGTTGATATAATCTTCCTGAGAAAGCCAAAACCTCAACATGATCACATTTATAGTACCCATGATGTCTGTACTATTTTGGAATAACTTATTTTAACACAGTGAATGGATAACAGCAAGTTAAATATTAAATGATATTTAAATGAGAACATAAATATAGCTATGCATTATTCAGCACCAAGATAAGCTGATATTCAGATCAGACAGAAGGTCACTGCCCCTTGGTGATAGTCCTCTCAAACTCAAGCAGTACCAGTTCTTTATAATGAAGTCAGCTCTTTGCAGAAGCAATTTGCATCCCGTATAGGGAAAAGGAACACATCATCTGTCTTCAGCATAAGCTGGTTTGATCTCTTGCAATGTGATGCTTAAACATGCTGCCCCCTCAAATGCATATTCAGAGTTGGCTTTTTCTGGGAATTCCCCTCACCAAGGAGACCACAAAGGTATCTCCCACTTGACTTCAAAATCACAACCCGTCCAACTGTGCTAATGGAAATAGAGCAGGGGTCTGCTTCCTCTTATCTGACCTTTCACATTCTGCTGTGCCCTTGCTTGCCTGGGAGTAAGAGCCCTAATCAAAATTAACAGCCCGTCCTGAAATTGGGCATGTTGACACTGTTAAGCAGAGGTGGGGACCCAGGAGATACAATCTTCATGGCTTGCTGCTCACACAGTTTTCAACCAGTTTCCAAACATTCCAGGTACACAATAGTTCCTCCCAGCTCTGACTGATTGAGTGCCATGCATTTGTTTGCAGCACTCTGTGCCCTACTTGTAACAATGCTGGCTGGAATGATTAAGGTGATTGTTGCCAAAGTCTTTGTGACTTTTGTAGTTAGATTAACTTTAAGACATGAAATTCTTTTTCCTATAGAGTGCTTACATAGGTGGGTTTTAAAAAGATAAATTGTAAGCTACAGAACTTTTGCACTATAGCATAATGTCCTCAGTGAATTTGAATATTATAGCACATGAAAAGAGCATCCCTACAAATAGCAATATTTGCAGAAATCTTCAAAAGAAATTGATTGTATGACCAGCCTCATGTCTTTGAAATTGCTTTTTCTCTCTCTCTTTCCTCCTACTGGAGCGATTATGTGAATAGCTTGTCCCCCAGCAGTAATAAGAGGAGTGAATTACTTCTCCCTCTCTTTCTCCCCCATGAAGATGAAGCATTTGTCAACTGTTAATGCTATAAGGCTCAGAAACTTTGGGGAACTTTCCAGTTTGACAGTATATGTAGTATCACTTCCCCTTACTTTGATATTGATTGAAAAGATAAGAACAATAGATCAATAAGAGCTTACATTTAAAAGGATTTTTTCCCAGTTGAAAAAGGAATTAGCTTCCTTTTTTATCTTTCAATAAATAACCCTGAGGAGTGGGTTTATTCATTCATTTATCAATGAATATTTACTTATTGAGCCACTGAGCAAGAAGATGTTGGGGTGCAAATAGTGAACAGCCCTTATGGCACATACGGTCTAGTAGGGCAGAATGACATTAATCAAATAATTACACTTAAAAAATAACATTACAAATTGTGATTGGAAATGTAAAAGAAAATTGTGTATCGTATAGTAAGGAGAATCACAAATAACCTGGGGAGGATATCAAAGAGGAGAGAGAAATAAAGATTCAAAGAGTTGAAATGTTGGGTACAATGTCATCATGGACTCCCCTCACTGATTTGTAACCAGACATTCCAAACATAACAAGCGAGCAAATAGAGAATATGACATTATGACGGAGTTTCCTCCTTTTATGGTAGTATGGTTTTTTATCACTAAATAGTGTGCTGAGAAATGCGTCATAGGTGAACCTGTACAGCATGTTACTGTACTGAATACTGTAGGTACTTGTAACACAATGGTATTTGTGTTCTAAACATAGAAAAGGTATGGTATAAAAGTATGGTATAAAAGACAAAAAATGGTGTACCTGTATAGGGCACTTAACCATGAATGGAGCTTGCAGGACTGGAAGTTGCTCTGGGTGAGGCAGTGAGTGAGTGGCGAGTGACTGTGAAGGCCTAGGACATTACTGTACACCACTGAAGACTTTAAAAACACTGTACACTTAGTCTATACTATTTTAAAATATTTTTCTTTCTTTAATAATAAATTAACCTTAGTTTACTATAACTTTTAATTGTTTTTAACTTTTGACTCTTTTGTAATAATAGCTTAAAACACAAACACATTAAATATTTTCTTTCTTTATATCTTTGTAAACTTTTTTCTATTTTTAAATTTTTAAATTTTTTTTTTTACTTTTTAAACTTTTTTGCTAAAAACTAAGACACAAACACACACATTAGCCTAGGCCTACACAGGGTCAGGATCTGCAATATCACTGTCTTACACCTCCATATCCTGCCCCACTGGAAGGTCTTCAGGGGCAATAACACTCATGGAGCTGCCATCTCCTATGATAACAATACCTTCCTCCAGGAAACCTCCAGAAGGACCTACATAAGGCTGTTGTATAGTTAACTTTTTTTTAAATAAGTTGAGGGAGTACATTCTAAAACAGTGATACAAAGTATAGTATAGTAAATACATAAACCAGTGACATAGCTGCTTATTATACTTATCAAGTATTATGTGCTGTACATAATTGTATATGCTATACTTTTATATGACTGGCAGTGTAGTTGGTTTGTTTATCCCAGCATCACCACAAATATGTGAGTAATGTGTTGCATTATGATGCTACAACAGCTACAACATCACTAAACAATAGGAATTTTTCAGCTTTGTTATCTTATGGTACCACCATCACATGTGCAGTTCATTATTGACAGAAATATCATTATGCAGTGCATGATGATTTAATTGGTGCAAATTAATGATTTTAATTGGAGAAAATTAGTAAATAAAAATAGAATATCAATTGACAAAATAGACTATAATGATGAATTTGTTGTAATGATATTGCAGCTTCAAGCTTTCCTTAGAAACTCGGAGCAATACCCTTTGTCTATTTCAGAGAGGTACTTTCATGTGGATTATGTTATAAGTGGACTTCTTAAGGTATCTTGACAGAGGGTGTCTTAGTCCATTATTGCTGCCATAACAGAATACCTGACATTGTGTAATTTGTAATGAATAGAAATGTATTTGTTCACAGTTCTGGAAACTGGGAAATTCAAGATTGAGGGGCCAGTGTCTGGCAAGAGCCTTCTTGCTAGGTTGTCCCATAGTGGAAGTCAGAAGGGTAAGAAAGAGCAAGAGGAGGCCAAACCCTTTTTTTAATAAAGGCACCAATCCCACCCATGAGAGTGAAGCCCTCATGGCCTAATCACCTCTTAAAGATCTCACCTTTTAATATTGTTACAATGGCAATTAAATTTTAATATGAGTTATGGAGGAGACAAATATTTAAACCATAGTGGGGGATAATATAATGTGTGGTTACATTTAGTGATAGTGTCATTGTATAAATTTTTCTAATAGGCACTTTTTGTGTGTTTAGGCCAACTTCAAAATGCATCCTGAAAATCACAGTACACAGAACCATTTTATAGTGGACTTGCAAGTAAAATTTGAGAATTTAAAATTATCTCACAGTGGAATACCCATAGCCTATAGAGTTCCATGATTTGTTAACTTGATATTAGCAGCCAAGTATTGTATGTGTTTATATGTGTGTGTGTGTGTGTGTGTGTGTGTGTTTACGTTGAAATAATTTTTGTCTGAAGCAGAAAGAAAGAGTCTAAAGAGCAGGGGTTTAGGAATGTGGTTGAGTATATCTAAATCCTAGTCTCAGTGCTACTGGCTCTGAACCTGGACACATTTATTTATATCTTTGTTTCATCTGTAAAAAATATCTACCTTATGTGGTTATTACAAGGATTAAATGATAGCTGTATAATAAACTTAGTTTATCCCTTCTCAATGATTTAAAGATCAAAGGAGAAGACATTTCCTTATAACATATTAGTTTTATAGTAATGCATTATAAATTTAGCATTCATTAATTTATCTAAACTACTTTTCACCAAGTCATTGGCTGAACTACCCTGGCACTAAAGAGTTGCACAAAATCACTACCAGGTGTGGCTTGCTTCTGCTAGGCAATATTTTTAAGAACAAACTGGTGTAGAAAGATGGACATGAAGACAGTTGGGGAGGGTGGGTTGAAGGAGAGGAGTGACCCTTGATCAAGGTCTTTGCTCTGTGCTCAAAAGTCCAACAACTGCATAAAAAAGCAGTTGTGACTTACCTGATCCTTTGTTCCTCTCCCCAAGAGAGAACAGGAGTCTATAGAGAGACTATTCTAGACTTTGAAGGGTATTCTTACAAAGGCCTAGGTCATAAGGGTCAGATCAGATTTCATCCTATTTTCTCCCACCAGATCTCCTGTTCACTTCATGTAAGCCCAATCTCCATTACTGGATCTGCCTCACTTTGTAGAAATTGATAGATTATACCTTTCACTGAAGCCCACGAAGTTGCATCACCATCGGTGTTTCGTCTCCAAGGAACTGGATCCTGAGACCATCCTCATCTTGTATGCTAATCTACTAGAATTCCCTTGTCTCCTGATTTCCCCTGATTGATGATGCGACCTTTTAACCACAGAGTTCAAATGAGGTAATGGAAGAGCTTTGGGTTTAGCTTAGAGCCAGAAGACAATTTTGCTAGAATTTGACTGTGGGCAAATTATTTTACCTCTCTGAGTCTTGTTGCTTTCAATTTTAATATGAAGATAATATTATGTACCTCCTAAGATTGCCTTGAGGATTAAATGAGTTAAAGTTTGGGCAAATGTTTGGAGCACAGTAGACACCCTCGAGCGTTTAACTGAATCTCAGTCTTAAGTGACCTCCCAATACACAGTCAGACTTTCCCAGGCTGATTATTCTGCTGTGTATTTTATCATCTTATGAAAATTTGTATTTCTCCTTAAAATTATCATCTTAAAATACCCCTTATTAAATAATATTAAAAAATAAGTAAAAATATTTTAAAAGTCAATCCATAAGTGGTTTTACTGAAATTCTTCTTCATCTCCTTATAGCTCTAATTGTTTTTTATTCCCAATCATAGTGTCTTTTTGTAATAGCATATTTTCAAGGTCATAAATGTTCCAGGCAGAAACCATCCAGTTAACTTTTACCATAACCTTTCATAATAAATAAAGAGCTGGTAGAATTTCTTTTAGTTTGTAATGGAAAACACTGAGCTTTCAAGATTTGTAGTGGTAGATTATTCCTATATGAAAAATGCTTATCTAAAAGTGGTGCTATTTAGCAAGAATTCATATGTTCACAAAAGAGTTGTCATCTTCAAAATAACCACTTTATAAAATTCTATCCTTGGCTGGGCATGGTGGCTGACACCTGTAATCCTGGCACTTTGGGAGGCTGAGACAGGAGGATCTTTGAATGCTGGAGCATTGCTTGAGGCCAGGAGTTTGAGACCAGCCTGAGCAACATAGCGAGACCTCCATCTCTACAAAAAAAAAAAATTGAAAAATTAGCCAGTCATGGTGGTGGCACACCTGTAGTCCTAGCTACTCGGGAGGCTGAGGCAGGAGGATCCCTTGAGCCCAGGAGTTAGAGGTTACAGTGAGCTCTGATGACATCGCTACACTCTAGCCTGGGTGATACAGCTAGACCCTGTCTTGAAAAAAAAATCTATTCTTATTCCCTTATTCTAAATTACATTGCTTTTAGATCTCCTTTGAATTTTTTTTTTAAATATATTTAAGAGGGGTGCGGTGGCTCACGCCTGTAATCCTAGTACTTTGGGAGGCTGATGTGGGAGGATGGCTTGAGGCCAGGAGTTCGAGACCACCCTGAGCAAGAGTGAGACCCCTATCTCTACAAAAAATAGAAAACTTAGCAGGGCGTGACAGTGTGTGCCTGCAGTCCCAGCTACTAGGGAGGCTGAAGCAGGAGGATCACTTGCGCCCAGAAGTTGAAGGTTACAGTGAGCTATGATGATGCCACTGCACTCTAGTTTGGGTGACAGAGCAAGACTCTGTCTCAAAAAATAAATAAATAAATAAATAAATAAATAAATAAATAAATAAATAAAAACAAAAAACCAAAACACCAAAAAATGTATTTAAGCTGCACAAGAAAATCTTAATGTTTTATAACCTTGAGCCAGTTTTATTAAAACAAATGAATAAGGAAACAAGCCGTATTATTTGATATACCATTTACTGCCATTAACAATTTTTTGTTATGAATGATCTTGATTATTTTAAAAGATCAAATTTGGTTTCAAAAGACAACGGTTTGTCAGAATCCAGAAGAACATATAAGGGACAATACTAAAACAGACATTCTGAAACTATTTTGAACAATGTCATCATTATTGAAATAAGTGCTTGGTTTCTAAATTGGACTATACACTGAAGTGGACAGTACTCATGGGATTGTATGAATCATGGTATTCCTGTTATTTAAAAAAATTAATCACTCTGTAGTTGCAGCTTGCATAATAATTGACTTTCAATTTGAATTTAAAAATCAATTAATTATGTCACTGATCATATTAGAGAATTAAGCTTCATGGAGTCCTGAGGTAAATACATCAAGTCTTATTCTCCAGGGAGTGGTTGGAGGTGTGGAGGGGGAGGTCTGGAATTGGGGAGCGTCTCCAGCACTTTCCCAATCAGACTTCACCAAAACAGTTTCACTTTTGTCTATTTTACTTATTGGGCTTCAGTAAGAGAATTCAATTATTATATAGAGTTTCATGACTTAAAATATTTGAAAATGAATAAGTTTTACTGTTACCCCTTCAGAGAGTTCCAAATGTCATTTAATGCCTACATGAGAATCTTTACAGAGACCACTTTAAATTGGTTGTTTATTCTTCACATGGAAGACAAATGAAAATTATTTTATACCCCAAAATAAATACAATGTAAAAGTGAAACAGATGAATCTCTGTACTTTTTTAGTAACATCTCAATGGGTTAGGAGTCATCTCCTCCCTGACTACAATACAACTATGAAGAACTGTTGATAGATTGGTAACCAAATGGCAAATGACCACTGATTAAATCCAAATAGTTATAATGACTTTATTTACATTGGGCACACAGTAGATCTTTTTAGATGAGACCGAGATCCACTCCCAATTGCTGATACGATATTGACATATCTCTTAGCTTTTTCATATGGTGTTTTGGTTTCTCCTTTTCCTTCTTCTCCTTCTCCTTCTCCTTCTCCTTCTTCTCCTCCTCCTCCTCCTCCTTCCTCTGCCTCTTCCTCTTCCTCTTCCTCTTCTTCTTCTATCATCTTTGCCAGAAAATGGAGGAACATACATCATCTTACAGCTATTGCTATCACAATTTCTAGGGCTACCAAATGCTTACCCCATCTAACTCTGGTCTTTTGCTTGATCCACCTATAAGAAAACTAACATAACAAGGTTGTTGCTGGGCATAAGGGCAAGAGTGTATTAGTGTCTACAGCAAAGAGAAAGTCAGCGTTTGTTTGTTCAGTGTTGGCTTTATTGCCCCAGAAATAGAAAGTTACTTGTTTGTCGTCAGAATCCATCTTATACAAGTAGCTATAGTTGAATCTCTTCCCCCTGCCCGTCTCGCCCTACCTCCTTCTTTAGTGAGTGAGTCTTATTAACTCTAACGTGAAAGGCATACAGGGCAATAAGACATGCATTTATTTCCAAATGGCAGTGGCTTAGACAGTATTGTATGTATCCTAGTGGAAAGAATGAAGGATTTGGAGGGAGAGAGATCTGGATTAAAGTCCCAGCCACCTATCTTGAAGAGTTAGTGTGAAGTTTAAATACCATAAAGTACAGACAAAAAGAAATGGTTGTTGATATTATTATTTTATTAGTAAAAAACATGCAATAAAAGACTCAGAAGCATGTCATAATACTAATATACACAAAATATTTAAGTACATAGTGGCAGTATATGTATGCATCTGCTTTTAAATTAGGTATTTTAATATCACATTGACAAAGCCTGTGATCTCTAGGAGTTATTTTAGTTTGTAGAAATGTTTACTTTTTCTTTTTTCAGTACTATTTTTTCTTTCTTCTTTTTACGTGTCTATTTTCCTACTTCTGTGATTTGCACAGAAAGTAGTTTTAAAGGAGGAGAAGGAGGGTATAATGCAGATTGTGAAGGGGCAATGCCAGAACAGTTTCTAACTATTCTAATAATTTCACAATATTTTGTAGTCCCCTTTTTGTCTAAACCAACAGATTACTTAACAAAGTTTTTTATGAAAACTCAATTGATAGCTACTTTCTCCCTAATTTGACAATTTCAGAAGTTTTCTTATTCTAATTTTACCAACCACTACATTCACGTACAGAATGCAAACAGATTTGAATGCACAATGTCATCTTATTGGGTTTATTTAATGCAAATATAAATCCATTTGTAAATAAATTATATCCAAGCCTATACCTAATATCAATGTGGTCTTATAAAAGATTGACAACATGAGAGATATTTCTAAAATATTGTGTTCATCTGGCTTTCTGAAGATACAACCCAGCACTGAAACAGAAAAACATTTCATCACCTTGAGTTGGTTGTTTCTTTTCCCTACTCTGTGATGCTTCAATTTTAAAACTCATTTTATAAGTTCTATTTGGACACTACGTTAACCCTCAGGCCACAGAGTATTGGCAAACAGTTGATTTCGTTTTTCCCATTGGCATAGCTGTCGTTCACAGCAGCACTCCCTCCCTTTCTTTTGTTTAAATTGGCTGCAGTATTTTTTGCTAAAGGGATTTACCAGAATGTGGCCATACCTGGGATTGAGCTAAAATCAGGATAAGGAACTGGGAATGGGAAGGCTATAAAGTGACCACTGGGTGGGTAACATCATTCTTTCAACTCTTCAGAAAAACACATGCACACCATGAGCTCTGACTTTCAGAGGTGGAAAAATGAACAGAACATATGGTAAAGTTAAAAATTAATATTAATAAATGGAAAAGCTATTTCCCCAACAGACATTTCATTTTAAGATTGTTCTCTACCGGAATGATTTATTTGACTCTCTAATCTACTTGAAATGGGCAACAGGCTGAAAATTGTAAAGAACACTCAAAGCAGAGGCAAGAAAGCAAGCAATGACTGTCATATCTAAGAAGTGAGTAGATTCAAGTTCTTGTTCAAAGGATACTTACATAGCTTGCTAAAGAAAACATTATTTCTCTCTATTCTGAGTCTCAAATTAAATAACATATAAGAAAAATGCTTAGAAATATACAGAATCATTCTCATTTATTATGCCTTTATTTGCACATTTGTTAAATTGAAATGACCTTGAGAAGGAAAGAGAAAGGACCCGAGCCATGAAAAAACTAGGGCAGTTCTGCATGTACCTAAGAGTTTTGTAAGAGACTGTCAAATGAAGCACTTTTAAATTTAGCAATAAATACCATAACTAGACCAATGTAGACTTTTTTTTTCTGTATATAGATGACAGCTCATAATGGTATGAAGCTGAAAAGAAGTAATGGAATCATTGATTTGGTGGTTGTTAAGATATTTAATTTCAGCCTTCACCAAATCCATCACACATGCCCCTCCCTGCCCTTCTCTCTACCTGTCTACTTTTACATCATTATAAACAAAGATTTCAACAAGGTAGGCAATTGTTCTTTCATAACTTTCTTTTTATTGTTGTTCTATGGTTTTCTGTTTGATAGTTTATGGCTAGTAACTGAAACTGATTGGTTGATGTGGCAATAAAAATGCAAAAGCAAGCAAGCCCTGGTCATTGCTCATTAAAGATAGTTGTGTGAATGTAACACCGGTAATGCATATTAGCCATAGGCTTATGCTACCACTAATTAATTTATTCAATAAATGTGTTTATTTGCCCCTAATGTGCTAGGCCAGCAGTGTTTAAATATTGTCCAGGAGCCCCTGGCTGTCCCCATGATCCTTGCATGGGCTCTGTGAGAACGATGCCCCCTTTTCACTCTCTTTCTCCCACAAGTATACGATGGAGTTTTCCAGGGGCTACATGCGACTTAATGGCATCATCTTTCTGATGGCTTATGATATGTGTGCTTGTGGATTCCTGTGTTTAAAACTTTTCTCAGTTTTAATTTTGAATACAATAATCAAAAATTGACAGATATATCCCACATAAACAATATCTCTTTGGGGTTCTCAGTAATTTTAAACATGTGAACAGGTTCTGAAATCAAACACCCTGAGAACCTATTATGTGCTAGGCAACATAATAGTTAAAAATAATACAAAGTGGATAATAAGATACAGATTTTACCCAGGCTGCTTCTTTCTGTTTTTCAATATGGTAGGCAAGGCAGGAAGAAATACATCTATCTATCATTTCTATCCATCCACTCAATTCATTCCTCATTTGGGTTTGACTGTTGTGTTTATAGAGCTAAATTCTACCTGCACTCAGTACTTTAGAGTCAGTAGTTCTGTATAAACCCAAGTGCCTTGTGGAGGATTATGCAAATTTGCATCTCCCAAGAACTGCATGCAAAAAGAAGTGTCCATATTTACATTTAGGAGACTCTGCTACTTGTTAGTGGTGACAATTGGCCAGTTGGAGGTTATAAGATAAATACTCTTACTACTTTAGTATGTGCTCTGATGGAAAAAAAAATAGAGGAATCAAAGAAATATATAGATTACCACTTAGTAATATATGTATATGTTATACATATATATGTATTATATATGATTATGAAATTTAAAAACTGATGATTTTAAAATAAAAGAAATAAAAATGAAGTCCAAACAGTAGAGTTATATTTTTGATATTGATACACATTAGGGGTTTTTAATGCATCTTATAAATGGGATTTAAATCTTTCATTTAAGGGCTCAGTTATATCTTGCCTTCCACAAGTGTTCATTTATCAGAAGTCTAGTGTGTATGTTAGGCATTTTGAATACACATATAAAAAAGACATGGTCCCTGCTCTCAGAGATCTCACAATTTACAACCCAAAATGCATAGTGACCTAGAAGCAGAGCTGAAAGAGTATTTAATTCCACTGAGCATCACTTAAGAAAGTTTCGTAGAGAATGTATAGCAGGTATGGAAGATGAGAAAGGTATTCCAGATATAAGGAATTTCATGCATGAAGACATAGATAAATTAAAATACTTGGTATATACAAGAAACAGCAATAAGCTATATGTGATGTGGGCAGTGGCAGGAACTAGGTTAGAAATTTAAGGTGGGATTAGATGATGAAAGGATTTGTTGGCCATTTTATTTATTCATTCGCAAGAACTGCACACCCAGGGGTCTGTGTTGTCTGGGCAAATAACGTGATAGTTGGGTATTATGTAAGCCCCCTCCTTTGGTTTCACCACCGCTTCCCCACTTGATGCATGGGCAGAGGAATATTTATCTGCTATTCTAAAGTTGAAAAAGCAGCCCACTGTGTAGCAGCTGAAAACCCTGAATGTGGAAAGACCACATAGACTTTGGTGAGGAACAATGTGAATGCCCAACCTGAAAGAAGATCTTTGCTACTCAGCTCCCGTCTAGGTAGGGAAAGGGACCCAGTATCCCCAAACCATCTCAATTTAATAAGAAAAGACAGAACTCTCTATATATTTTAATATATATATATATATGTATATAGAAGTAAAATCTCCTGATTTTTCAGTATTAGAAACTAAGTTAATGCCAATAGTAATAAATATCAGTAAACTAAATTCTAATCTGATTGTAAAATAAATAATAATCTCATTGCTATAGGCAATGAGAAGTCATTGAAAGTTTTTAAGCAGAATGACAACATGATGAGTTTTTATTTCAGTAGAGCAGGTGTGGAGTACAGATTGCAAAGAGCAGAGGCTAACAACAGGAACCTCAGTCCTGGGGATGGTGAAGACCAATTCACTGACAACACGCATGAGGGCAAAGTCAGGATGCCATTCCTATATAAACCGGTTACATTGCTATTGTCCAGCAATGGCCTACACATTTCATCCCGGCAAGACTTTCCCACAGGTAGATTAGGGTTTAGTCAACAGAGTGAGCAAGGACCAGTTTTCTCATCTGCAGGAAAAACTCTCAAAGTAGACACCCACATGGTGGAGGGTCAGTAGATTTATCTTTATAAAGGACAACTTCAGTATTGATTCTATCACTCAGGTACCTTTGGAAACAGCAGAGCATATGCTAGCATAAAAGATGCTACCTAGATTGAGTTCATTGACATATTTGTTTTCCAGATTTAAACCCGGATATTGGCAGATGACTTTATCTGTGTCATATACTTGATGGCTGTATTCCAACAGAATGAAATATTTGAAATGAAACAAAAGTGCTTTTGAGTGCTGTACAAAGTCAATGCAAATGGGACCTTGGCAAGAGTTTGCTCAAAAGCTGCCCAAATTTCCCCCTCATTTCTTCCTTCCTTACTGGTTTGGGTAAATAAAATATTTATGATTTTGTAATAAAATCTTCTAAATACTAAGCCCTTTCATATGTCCACAAGGTGTGGTAATCTTCAGAAGGACTGAAAACACCAGGACTTAGTCAAAGCCCTTAAATGGGATTGTGCCACTCTTGAGTTTCCTCCTGATGTTGTTCTCAGTTTCCAAGAGTCAGGGACATATGCAGTCTTTTGTTTAATTTTCCCTTTTGGAAAATATCCAGGCTGTGTCCATGCAAAGAAATTTTCCCTATTGAAATCATTTGAAATTTTGTTTTCAAATTCCTAATAAGTGGATTCTGTTGATTACATGGTCAATTTGATTAGCCATATTGGTTTTTTAAATTGTAGAGAAAACAGGAGCTGTATTTGCCACTGCTAATCTTTGCTGTTGCTGTTTATCCCTGACCTGGCCTAACTCTTTCTCAGCTGAACACAAGGAGCATGATACCATTGCAGGGTACTTCTTGCTTCTCTGGATCCCAGCCTGCTGCAGCCTTTCAGGCTCTCAAGCACTGATTTCCATGCCTCGGTTTTTTGCTATGTAAAATGGGGATGATATAGTAGTTATCACATGATATTTTTATGAGAATTAACGAGAAAATGCATGTAAAATGCTTAAGAGCGTGTCCAGTACATAGAAAATATGCTAAAAATGTTGACTATTATTACTATTGCCATTGTTGTTGTTGATGATGTTGTTTTTACTCCAGACAATAATGCTCAAAAGCAGATGTTAGCTAACTTAGACACTACAGTCAAAGTCCTAGGGAAACTGAGCCTTTGGCATTTTAGCAGCATTATCTGATAATGTCTTTATCTCTTCCCCAATCCCTGCCTGGTTCCCTATTACCTGCATCTCTTGGTGCTTGAGAATTATTTGTCCTGTTGAGAGATTAGGGGAATCTAATGTAATCTACCCTGGCTATTCCATTAGTCTATGCTCTTACTCTGGAACCCTCAAGACAGGGGGCCTTTACTTAAATTACCCTGCACCTGATATTAGAATTACTCACCACTTGATTAACAGCAGAGCCTGAACCTAAGCATGTTTCATTTTGGCCTATAATTCTGATGATATAACCTCTCCCCATCTCTTGATATTTTTCTCAGGGTCATCTCCTTTGTTTCACCTTTAAACATCATCTGTGATGGTATATGTAAATCTCTGACTGCTTCAGCCCTAGTATTTTCCCTAAACTGCTATGCCCCTCTCCTTTTGCTAACGATCATGTATTTGCCCTTCACTTATGAGAGCCCTTCCTTCAAGGCCAGTACCAGGGTTAGATGTATTCCCACGTCCCTCGGGACAACTTTCACTTCTGCTTCTGATTTCACCAAGATGGGAGAGATAGGCTGGCTCTTTGAGTTTGTATTACTGTTCTCTCTCAGGGAACTTAAGCTAATTCTGTAGCTTAGAGATGCTCTGTTTCCTCCCCAAGTAGGTATGCTTCAATACAGTTCTGGCCCTAACTACACAGAGTTAGCATCAGACTCTACAAGTTTAAGGGCTCAGTCCTCCACAAGACTGACCTCACTTCAGATGCCAGCCACAAGTCTTGAGGCCCACCTGCACTTCTGACTCGGTATAAATTTGGGGGTTCCCATGATGCCCTCAGGGTCAGTAATTCGAGAACTCTAGAATAACTCACAGGTTTCACTGAAAGCACTATACTTATGATTACAGTTTGATGACAAAGGATACACACAGGACAAGGCCTGGAAGGGTCCCAGATGCAGAGCTTCCATGTCCTATCCCTGGAAAGTCTGAGCACACCATCCGGCTGGCCCATCAGGGTGCTCACCAACCAGGATGTTCCTCTGAGCCTCAATGTCCACAGTTTTTATTGGGGTTTTATTACATAGGCATGATTAAGTAAATACTTGGCCATGTGATTGAACTCAATCCCTAGCCCCTCTCACTTCCTTGGGGGTCAGGTTGTCCCAAAGCTCTAACTCTCTAATCATGTGTTTGGTCTTTCTGGTGACCAGCCCCCATCTTGAAGCTATCTAGGGGCCCACCATGAGTCACCTCTTTAGCATAACAAAGATACTCCTATCATTCAGGAAACTTCAAGGGTTTCAGAAGTTCTGTGCCAAGAACCAGGTATATTCTTTATTATACCAAAGAATATTTAAAATTCACCAATGATTGTGCTTTCTGCCTAAATAAAAATAAGGGACCAATCTCCTCCTGTGGATCCCAAACAACACCTTAATTCTCTTCTACCTTTAGGTGAGTTCCCAGCCGCAAAATATTGTGGAGACTTTAGGGGAGAGTAAGTAATATATTTTTTGCTCCCATTGCAAGATCATGGCTAAGGACCCTGTAACAAAAGATGGATTAACAAGAGAAAAATATAGAAATTTACTTAATATAGGTTTTACGTGACATAGGAATGAAATGAAGACCCAAAGAAACCTATTTGTGATAGGTTGATGAAGAAATGGATAGTTGTGAAGGATTCTGATTGGAGAAAGGGGGTATTATTTAATGGTAATAAACTGGGGGGGACTTAGCAAGGCCTGTTTCTTCAGATTCTTCTCTGTGTCTCTGTATATTCAGAGATAAGGACATTCCTTTCCTCCAGGTATAGGATGGGCTTCAGAGGAAGGTCAGAGAATTCTTTTATGGCCTGTTTCAGGGGAGGGGGTCAGAAAGACCTTCCTGATTCTGCTGTTTTCTAAAATGCCAAGATGCCATATTTTGGAGTAGCATGTTCTGAGCCCCACCATAACCTTTATCTGCCTTCCATATTCAAGATTGTTAAGCTCAGTTTCCCAGGAAACTGATTATCAGTCCCCCAAATTATTATTCACTGGTTTTTCCATGAAGACTGTTAGATACTCTTGGGAATAGGACTCATAGTGGACTGTCTAGGTAGCTCAGAGTTTCCCAGACACTTGGAGATTAAGATTCCTTTGCGGAGCTTGCTACAGAGGCAGAAGTTCTACTTGAAGCAGGCCACTTCAATTCCTCCTATGCTAAGCATCAGGCAGAGCTTCTAGGTAGGACACTGTTGTTTAGAGGTATAGGTAGGCCACTAGACAAGTGTTAGGATACCTGCCAGCGAAACCTGGCTTAAATCTCAGGGGCTTATGTAGAATATTATAGACCAATGTGATCAGTCAGTTATACTGTTACAGGATTAACAGACATTCCTGGATCACTCTCCAAAATGTATGTTATCTTATATTGCCCATGGAGCTAGAAAAATAAATCCTTTTCTAATTTCTAACATCAGTGCTTATTTCACCAATCCAGGAAAAACTGGCTCCCTTTTTAGAAAATTAGCATCCAAAAGAAATTTCTTTTTTTTTTTAAATTTGGAATCTAGTTGCAGGTTTTTTTACTCATTTGCTCCAATTCATGTCTAGTGACATGTCTGGATGGTCCAAGGACCCCAGACGCCATTTGCTAAATAAATGATACCGCCTGACTCCAGAAGAATCAGTAACCTCATGTGTTTTAGCGCTTAACTTTGGGAACACTTTGTTTATTCTGACCTTCCGTAGGATCAGGTTGACATATGGATGCTTAATCAAGCATTTAAAGCAAGCATAAATAACAGGGACTTTACATATGTAATACCCATAAGCTTCCAGGCTTGTTTCAAATTTCTTATACTAGGACATCTAATATAGGTCATTGAGAACATACTTTAAAATTTAACACTTTAATCTAGTTCTTAAAATGGTTTAGGGAAATTATTCAAAATGCAGTATGTAACTCTGGTGATATAAGCAGATGTTTTATATATTTGCATAATTCTACCATGTGTTTGCAGACCTCTAGAATTAAACGGAATTACTCTGTGAAGTTTCAAAAATGTTTGCAATTCTTTTCGTTTTCTTTTTCTTTCTTTCTTTCCTTCTTTTTCTTCCTTTCTCTCTCTTTTTCTTTCTCTATTCTCTCTCTCTCTCTTTCTTTTTGCTGTAATAAAGATAAAAAATGTGAGTGGCAAAAACCTGGATTTTCAACATTGAGGTCATAGCTATATAATACCGAACAAAAATGGAGATATGAAAAAAATCAGAAATGAATATTTTAATAATTTCTTGGAGTGCTGAAGTCACAGAACTATAAAATCTTAGAATTGGAAGCGTCTCCTTGGCCTTTCATTAAATGCAGAAATTTCTTCTATAACAAGACCAAACCAGTTCCAAACTTTGATTTGCCTCTGATAACAAAGCTGCCAATTGAATAAATAGGAATATATTTTTTACCTCTTTTAGGGTAGAAACTTATTCAGTAAGTTTTGCCTAGTTGATTGTTCTTTTTTTTGTAGACTGGAATATTTTCATTAATGCATTTATGAAAAATAATTATTTTTGTTTGGAAAATTGTGCTTGTTCTATTTGTTTTCTTACTTTTAAAATGACTGCCCCTATCAAATCTGGCTCTAGTGAGTTTTAAAACTAAAGTTTTAAATAAAAATGATACCTGTAAATAACTCATTATTACCATGTGAAAAGAATTGAATTTGCACAAAATTTGGAAATCTGACATTTGTAGGACATAACATGAATTTCCAGTAAAAACAATAGATATATCCAATGTTACAAATCAAGTAATACTTGTGTCAAAACTGCTATTTATATATTTTAAAGGAAATACTAGAATAAATGTCACATATGTAGGCGAGAGTTTTCTAATAATAAAACGTGAACATAGACATTTGGAAACCTGTATCAGTGTAGCTTAAAACTGTAGAGAAAGAAATGCACCTTCCTGCCAACCCCACCCTCACATATCAGTTTAATTTTACTCCATTCCATTTCATATATATTTATTTTATTTCATTATGTGTTTAGTATCTTGTTAGGTGCTGTGGAAATTAACATGTAACTCCAAGGATAAACACTAACGATAATTGACCATCTACCCTCAACCAAGCACTGCTAGGTGCCTCACATAAATGTCTTATTATTCTTACTTTAGGCAATTGAGAACCAGTGAGATTAAGGCACATGACTGGGAGCACACTGCTGTGAGTAACAGAGATATGTTTCTAACTGAGGTCTGCTGGATTGTGAAGCCCTCTTTGTACATTATTGTGTGACACTGTCCCTGTTCAAAAGAGGCTCAAAACTCTTTTGGTGACATCACAATCACACATGAAGCCATCAGAGGTACAATCAGATCAAGTGCCAATACCAATGTGAATGACATTGATACACATGTTAGCTCATTGAAGAAAAGACATTTTGATGAGATCTTTATATATTTAACTTCCATGTGTCTCAAATTCTCCTTTTAAAATCATAATTTGAATAATTTCTTTTTAATTAAAATTCTCAATGTAGAATATTTGATACTAAAGAAAGACACAAAGCAGAAAAAAAATAAATCACCCATTATCCCACTACTCAGCAATACTACTGATAACATTTTGTGGTTATCTTATATTCTTCTGATTTTATTACCATCTGAATATGTCCATGGAACTACATAGAACATTTTGTCCACCAGAAGTTTTGCAGGACAAAAGCAGCCAAAACAGTAACAGCTGTGTGAGGCAGGGCAACGAGGAGGCCTGGAGTTGCAGGCCCTACTTAGGATGACTTGGAAAGCCTGGAGGATGAGAGAGGGCGTTGCTTATGGAAGTCACTTCTGGCCAGGAGGCCAGGTGGCAAGATCATGGTGAGGAGAGGAAAGTGAACAGGCAAGGAGGGTGGAACAGAGAGTTTGGGGCACGATGAGAGGGAGAGTTACGTTTAGCTTCTACTCTGACTGGGGAGCTCTCAGCAAAGACAGAAATGTCTAAAGAGGTAATAAGCTTTGCAGTGCCATAAACTCACAACAAATCTGTATTAGTTATCATTCTCCAGAGAAACAGAAGCAACAGGATGTGTGTACATATATATGTATGTGTGTGTGCATATATGTACATGTATGTGTGTGTATACATACACACAGAGAAGGGGGGGAGAGAGAGAGAGAGGAGGGGAAAGAGAGACTGATTTTTAGGGAACTGGCTCCCGAGATTGGGGAGATTGGCAAGTCTGACATTTGCAGAGCAGACCAGCAGGCTGGAGACCCAGAGAAGAGTTTATGTTGCAGCCTAGAGTCCAGAGGCAGTCTGGAGGCAGAATTCCTTCTTCCTCAGGGGATCTCAGTCTTGTTCTCTTAAGGCCTTCAACTGATTGGATGAGGCCCACCCACATTAACAAGGGTAATTTCTTTACTCAAAGTTTACTGATTTAAATGTTATCTAGCCTAAAAAAAAACCTTCACAGTGTCATCTAGACTGGCATTTGCCTAAATATCTATGTACTGTGGGCTAGCCAAGTTAACACCTAAAATTAACTATCACAACTTCTTTCAGATAGTCTTTGAATGAAAGTTTTCTTTAGAACCTGAACTATATCAGGCACTGTGCTAGGTGCTGGTGATAAAGAGATATATATGAGAAACCAGGTCCTGCTTTCAAGGTACTTACCTTCTCAATAAACAAGTTAATACATAAATAAACCAGATTTTAGATCGTGAGAAGGGAAATGAAGGAAACAAACAATGTCACATGATGGAGTTTATGAGCATGATTCTAGGTGGCTGCAACTTCAGTCACTTATTTGATTGTGACCCAGAAGACATGCATTTATACTCCAACCCAGTAGTAAACTGACAGTTCACTGAAGTAAAAGTGTCATTAAACTTTCTATTTCCTCTTCTCATGTGTGTATGTGTGTGTTGAGCACATTGTGGTTATGACCATTCATTGATTTCTCTCTCACACATGGGTTAGCAAACTCTGTGCTTTATCTGGAGTGGTGAGGGAAGATCTTTCTGAAAAGGTAGCATATGGCATGAGCCTAAGGAGTCAACCGGGGCAGGACAGCCAGGGTGGCTGGAGCTTATTGGCAGAGGAAGAAAAGCCAGTGAGGTGAGGTTGGGGGCTGGGCTGGAGCCAGATCACAAAGGTTCACTTTTATTCTACGTACAATGAGAAACAATGATATGCCATTGAAGGGTTTTATTTAGACAGTGACATCATTTAATTTAGTTTTTTAAACAACTGCTCTGGCTGCTGTGTGGAGCAGGACAAGAATGGGAGCTGAGGGGCTCATTGGGAATTTACTGCAGGGTCCATGCGATGACGGGACCCTGATGGGACACTTCCCATGATGATGGGAAGTGAACAAAGATAAGTATTGTAGTAGATTTAATGGCCTCAAGTGAGAAACTCTGAGAAGAAAAAGAAAAAGGAGATATCTAAAATATTGGATAATATCTAGTTAATGCAATTATCTGATTTGTCCAGTGCCAATACAGGTTAAGGTATTAATGAAGGCTTCAAAGATTCTTCTTCCCTCAAACTCCAAGCTCCAAGTTACAAAAGGCCTAAATCCTTTTGAAAATAAGATAAACTAAGGCTTTTCAGGATAATTCAAACTAGCAAATGAGAGGAGACTGGATGGGCAGATATTTTGGGACCTCCCAATTGTCAAATAGATGATTCTTTGTTCACAATATAGTCATGAGTCACTTAATGATGGGGGTACATTCTGAGAAGTGTGCATCATTAGGCAATTTTGTCATTGTGCAAACATCGTAGAATGTACTTGCATAAACCTAGATGGTATAGTCTACTACACATCTGCACTACATGGGATAGCCTATAGCCTCTAGGCTTTAAACCTGTACAGCATGTTACTATACTGAATACTGTAGGCAATTGTAGCACAATGGTAAGTATTTATGTATCTAAACATATCTAAACATAGAAAAGGTACAGTAAAACTAAGGTATTATAGTCTTATGGGTCCACTGTTGTATATTTGGTTCATTGTTGACTGAAACGTTATGTGGCACATGACCATACATGTAACGCTGACATTGATGATGATATTTTATTAAAGGTAATAGGGAAAAGTAACTTTATTTTCTAGACATAATTTTGACTTGGGAGGTCTCTGTCCTTCTTTTCTCGAGAAGTCATTACATTAGATCAGTTTCTCAATATCAATGGAGAAAGACAAAGCTCAGTGTAAAATTATTCTAGTGTTGAAATGGTTTTCCAGAAAGAAGCCGTTCTACTTACATGGTCATTAAGCTAGTGTGTATTACAGATGACCAGATGTGTACATCTGTGGGTGCATAGATATTACATTGGAAAATGAGAAAGAAATTTGAGTTTTCAGCAAATACTGCAGAATGAGCTTTGCTTTTTGTTTAAAAAGCCATTGTAAAATGATTGTGAAAATGTGAAATGTAAGGTTCTCTATAATTCTTCTTCCTAGCCCACTGCCTTTATCCATCATGGGATTATTGAAACAGCATCTTAACTGGCTTCCCCAACTCAGGTACCTCTGAATTCGTCCTTTGCACTGCTGTCAAGGTTATATTTCAGGAAAACAAAACACCTGATCCTTGCCTTTAGGATAAATTCCAAAAATCCTAAAATTTTTGCAGAGTTGTTGCAATATTAAATTAGATAACGTATGTAAAGCATCCAACCCACATCAACATGTTCAATAAATGGTAGATTATATTATGATGGCTACTTTTTAAAGAATAAAGTAATATTCTATTGGTTTATCAATGTATTGAGGACCCAGGCAATTCCAGCACAGAAGCATTCAAAACTTTCTTTAAATAAATTAGAGGATAGCTATAATTAGTATGCGTGAATGCATTCAAAGTCTGAAAGAAATTAATTTGGGCTTTAGAAAAATCAGGGGGTTAAAAAAGCAAATAATATTTTAAACTTAATCTTCAAATGAAGTAGGAGCTAGCCATTACTGTTCACGGCTGTTACATTGGAAAAGCTGGAACACTTTTTTCCCAACTAATAGATTTTTAAAAATTTATATGTAAGGATGTCTGTGAGATCACATTATTTTAATGGTTGTCATTATTATTATCCATTTAAATAGAGAGGAATTTAGTTTGAAGAGAAACTATAACCTTTCTTTAGTTTAATTCACATTCTGTACAGGAAAACCATGACTTGCAGGTTCAAAGGAGAAAGCCTTTAAAAGGGCTTGTAAAAGGCCTCATAGGCTTCTTGGACATCAAATAGCTCAGCAAAACAGCATTATGATGATTTAAATGTAAATGAATTAGAAACATATGGATCACATTCCCTTGGAAATACACATGGGTTTGGAAATTAAGAGGGAACTGCCTGACAAAATGTACTGCACTTTGCTTAGCACAAAATGTTTGAATAATGGGTTGAATTTTTTGCCAAATCCTGAAGGCCATGGGTTTGTCCTATGGATATTTTTACAAACCCCATGGGTCTTGAGGTTCCTTGGCTTTGAGAATTGTTACCCCTGCAGCCACTGCTGCTGTGCTCCTCTCCACAGCAGGCACACGGGTGTGCAGTTGTTAAAGAGGAAGCAATTTTGAGAGAATGGAGGGAATGGCGTGCAGCAGGAGGATGTTGTTGACGTTTTTCTCTCTTCCTCTTTTTCTTTTCTGCTTTCCCCTTTTCTCCATTCCTTTCCCTTTTCTCTTTTCATCCTTCATTTCTTCTTTATTTTATTATTTCTTTTCCTTATCCCTACCTTTTGTTCTTACTCTCTTAAGCACAGGAATGGGTAAAAACAGCATGCTTGTAAGGCAAAAGCTTGTGGGAGGGTGGAGGAATGAATTATCCATTGTCTTATAATTTTTTTTCTTCAAAATTACTCACTGTAAGTTCCATCAGAGAATGGAAAAGTTTGAAAGGCTTCCTCTCTAGATCACTTACCTTTCATCATGGCATAAGGGCAAGTGCTGGGGCTTATTCTGTTGTGTTTTAAGCATTTTAGGGTCCCTTGAAAATAGCATCACCTCAGTTCAGCTTATTTTACAGAACCATTTATCATTATTAATATCAATCCCAGGTATAATGAATTAATTTCTTTAAAATGAGTTGATGCACAGAATATCAGAGGCCGAAGACTAACTCATTGCTGCCCAGCCTGGGTGAAAGCAGGTGTCATAGTAACAGGATCTGGCTTTTGCGTGTGTGTGTTACAAAATATACTGCCTCTTGATAAGCAGCTACAGAATTGATAGTTAAATCTATCCGCGTGGATTTGCTTCCCATATGGAACTAATTGCCTCTGGAATAGTTAAAGCCAAAAGATCTCTACAGTTTCAAAAGCTTCTCTTATCTTTCCTCTCATATGGCTGTTGACAGGAGCAAAACACATCTATCCTCATTTATTATATTGGTCTCATCAAGTAAGGACGTGTTGATGGGGACTGTTACAGAACCAGATGGTCCAAGTTGATCTTTTATATTTCAAGCATTCCCCTTCCTCTGTTTCAAAAGTCCAAACAAAGACTTTCCTGCACTTGGGCTGATATTTTAGAATCTCTACCCTTAAAGGACCCAGTCTCGTCTCCCACTGGTCCCAAACAGGCCCCCCTGAAGGTCTGAACATTATGTTTCTGTGTCCTTTAACCCGGCCTCATAAGACCTCACTCATTTCATCTCTTTTGGTGCTATTGGAGGCTGAGGAATGATGAGCCTTTCTGACAGTCTGGACCCTGACAAGAGGTCCTTTTCTCTTCTGTCTCAATTTTCCACCACAAGACTAGCTCTACTTCTTTCTCAAAGTGCATAGGCCAGAGACCTCTAACTTCTAAATCCGGACAGCTAGTAATAATTCTCTCTCTCTTTCTCTCTGATTGAGGTCTAGAAGGGAGGGCTTGAGCTGATGTTCCTTCTCTAAACCACTGGGGAGAATAGTGTAGAGATAAATAGGGAGTCATCACCACTATTTTTCTCATTGTCTTGATTGTCATTATATTAGTTAACATTTCTGGAACATGAACCTATGCTAGGAATAAGCACTTTAGATGTATGAACTTATTGAGTCCTCTCAACCACCTTAGGAATATTATCATCTCATGCTACAGAGAAAGAAATTGAGGTACAGGAGATTAACTGTCTGGCAGACTCTCCAAGTCGAGAATGAGTGTCCTAAAGTGTATAAAGGCCGAAGGCATAGGAATTGTATAATGCAACAGGCTCTCAGCTACACCTGCATCCTTAGCATATTTCTCTTCTCCCCAGTTCCAAGAATAAGTGGAAAACTTTTAGAGAGAGAATTTTGGCCATAGGAGCCTGAAATCATGAATATTGGAAATGCTGCTGAGGGACGGGAGAATATCTCTCTGACACACCTCTGGCCGTGCTACACTGGAAAATTAACTTACACTCTTTGTGCTGTAGTTTCCTCATCTGTGAAATGAGAATAAGTGCCTTCATCATGAGATTATTGTGAGATTAATACATAATTCCTAGAACAGTTTTGGTCACTAAGTCAGCCCTATGAAGAGATGATAGTTATGATATTATTAATATTATCCTGCCAAGGAATGTCCCCAAATGCTATGTTATGCATTGTTCTCATTTGGGAAAGAAATAGGATAGTGTATCACTCCAGACGTGTACATGCAGTCGCCTGTTGGAAATTTCCCCCTTACTAACCCACCTCATACTGAATGCACCCAAACCAATTATTTTTTCCATCAAACCTATCAATTCTTTTGCATTACCTATCTTGGTTGGTGGCACCAGTATATTCCAGTATAGTAGTCAAAGTGAGAAATCTTGGAGTTGGCCTTTATTTTTCAGCCCATGAACAACTAGTCAATCAATTTCTCTTGATTCTATCTCCAGAATATCTTTCAAATGCCTCTCCCTTTGTTCCTGGCCACTACCCTGACAGAGAGCATTTGGATAGCCATCAAGCAGTCTTCTCCTCTCTGTTCCATACAAAGAGCCAGCAAAAAACCCCTCGGATAATGTTATTCTTATGAATAGCTCACCATTTCTAGAGAATGAATTTCAATCTCCTTGGTATGTACAATATTTCTATTTGCCTTCTCTAAATACACCATGCATATATTTCCATGCCTCTGGGCCAATGGCCATACTTTGTCCTTTATCTGAAAGATCTTTCCAAGAGGAGACTAAGCCTTCCTAAGCCTCAGGTCCTTAACCCCCTCAATCCCTTACTCTGAAATAATTGTACATAGCTCAGAGTAAAGGTTGTTGTGAGAACAAAGTGAAACAATGGGTCTAAAGCACTTAGCACAGTGTTTGACCTTGCAGTGTGACCTTGGGTAATTTATTTAACTTCTCTGTGCTTTATTAGTTCCACTTTTATAGTTCCAGTACCTACAGCACAGAGATATCATGAGAGCTGAATGAACCAGCATATGTAAAATGCTTACGACAGCGCTTCTTATTCCTGTCTTATTTTTCTCCTTATTCCTCTAGTTCAGTTATAAAATGCCACTGATGCTAATTTGTGCTACAGAGTGAGAAGGATTTTGGGGGGATTTATTATAGTTTATAATGTACATTTTATGCATTCTGAAACTAACGTTGCATCAGAACAGTGTATTTTAAGGCAGAGCCCAAACGTCATGAAGACATCCCCAAGCTTTCTGCCTTCCTGTGGACCAACCTACTACTCTCTCCTGTTTCCTAGGCAGTTTGCCCATATTTCTAGTATAGCACTGTATTGCATGATATAAGAATTATCTGGGCATGTGTCTGTGTCCCAGTTAGAATGTGAGCCAGGAGTTTGTGCCATGTTCACTTTTGATGTCTCCACAACCCCCATTACCCTTTCTACCACCCCCGGATGCCACCTCTGTGCCTGACAACCAGTAGACATCCAATAAACATTGACTGACTGCATTCTGAATTGGGTAATGAGCCATTGTCCCACCTTTGCGGCTGCCTTCACAAATACCTAAGGTTTAATTTGGGACTGTGGCCATGTTGGATGAGCTTCAGAGACCAGAGTGTTGTCACAGCAACAGGGACCCCATGAATTTGGCTCCTAAAACATTTTGACAAGAAAAATGTCTGTGTTTTAAGATACCTGAGGGCTTATTCCCTGTTTTCCTCAAACACAGTCAGGCTTTCATGTGGTCTTACACTTGCTTATTGATACCCAGTATTTTTCTTGTTGGGCCAAATGCGGCAACATATTATTTATTTGACACTGTGGTAATCCATTCAATTGGATGGAAAAGAACATATTAGTCAAATGAAACTGATGTCTGGTAGCCATGCACACTCACCCAAATAATCTGCCCCTGGATCCCGTTCACGGGCCGGGTCTCCAGCTGCTTGACACCGAGCCACATTCTCGCTCGGGGATTTATTTTCCCTGGCCCTGCTGGGACACTAAAACCAACTTTCCAATTCAGCCGCAGCCTCAGACTCCAACCCCTGGACAATAGCAATACTGTGTGATGACTACCGAGGACAGGCTAAGAGGGATGACTGTTTTAATAGCACTTTATGACTCCTCAAGACATACTGGAAACATCACCACAAGGAGAAAAAGGTATTCGCCAAGGAGAGGGGACGCCTCTGTAGTCAGAATCTGAGCTGGAATCAAAACCACAGACAGAAATAGGGCTGAGGTCCTACAGTGTAAATTCCAGGAACTGGGGAGGAAGCTTGAGGACATGGCCATTGGGGCTTTCAGAAATGTGCTAATTGTGCAATATTCACAACTGGTGAGGAAGAAATGATAAAATCACAATGAAAATGAGTAACTAAATCATCTTTGGGCTAATGATTTGGGGAGCAATCCTCAAAACCTGTAGAAATAAAGGAAGGAAGCGTTCAGCAGCATCACTGTCAGTATTGTTTTTCCGTGCTTTCCCTTCTTAGCATTTGTGTACTTTTGTGTGTGCTCTCTCTCGCCTTCCTTTTAGAATAGCGAAGCACAATAACTCTACAGAGTTTGTTCATGGGATCCATGTTGTGCTTTGTCATATTTATAGCTCTGACCAAAATATAAAAGATGGATATATGTATCTAGAAATTCATTGATCAAATTTAGCTTTCACATTGGGTGATCAGAAAGGTCAAGTCTAATTTTATGTTTTGATGAACTATAAGCAGCACCTGAAATTCATTTTTAAAATGGCCAGGGAATAAGGCATGATCCTGGTAGAAGAATTCTCACTTCTTTTGAGCCAACAAGAAATATCTAGTCTTTAGCCAAAGGTCAGCAAGTGACTTTTTCAACCTGTGTTTGGCAGGGATGTTAATATTTAGGATTTCTCACTTAGTCAGGTCAAGTCTGAGGGGACATCCTAAGTAATATGTGTGAGGAGTCCTGCCATGCCAGGGCAGGCTGCCAAAAGTTGTATATTCATGCAAACCCAATGGCCTCCTGGAAGAAACACTGTCAGATTTACCATTATTTTCCAGAACCAAGACTCTTGAACAGTGAGGACAAAGGCTGCCTTAAGCCTAGGAGCTTGTAACCTTATATGGCAAGGAACTCATTCTGGAGTAAATTTTAAAAATATGCCAAGGAAATTACATATATTTCATACCACATATCAAAGACAATCAATCGGCTCTTTCTTCCCAGAGTTGTGTTAAGGACGATTCGGAGGCTCTATGAAGACCCTGTGGAAACATACCATAGTCAATAAGCAACACTGGTGTGGGTGCATGCATGGATTTCATATTGCCTCAGTGGGGGAAAGCGAAGGACTTTTGAATGGGACACTGTGGTGCCACTCAAATAGGATCTGCTCAGTCTGGGAAACTACCTCCAAATTTTGTGAGAGAGTAGGTTGTAAGAAACTAAGAAACTTAGTCAAGAGTTATAATGACAGTATACAATGTTGCAATATGCAGTGTAAAATTTTCAGTAGAAAAACTGAAAGAAGAATACGTTTTTAGAGCCTATTAAGAAAGTGTAAAAACAGTAGGGAGAGAGCTTTCCCATTTTTTACAGAAACCCTATCCCAAGAAACCATGCAAGCCAGCATCCCAGCGACAGGAGAGCCATGCAGCCACCAATGAACAAAACAGCAAATCTATTCTCAGCTTAAATAAGAGGGAGCCACAATTTAGAATTAGACATAACAGCAGAGGCAGGAATGAGTACCCAAGAGATGGAGCAGAGGCCACCATTGACACCTGTCAATGAAAATCGGTAAAGTTAAACAACCAAGGAGATTGCCTGAGCCACCCAAGTTTGCCTGGGTCACTATAGTATTTATCCTTTGTGACACATTTTCCTTCTTCTCCTTTCATCTAGGCCTACAGTGTCCAATGTGATGGCCTCTAGTTACATGTGGCTTTTGAATTTAAACTTCTTAAATAAAATTAGAACTTCCATTCCTGAGTTCCACTAGCCACATTTCAAGGACTCAGTAGACACATGTGACTAATGACTACCATGTTGGATGGCACAAATGTAGAATGTTTCCATTATTGCAGAAAGCTCTATTGGAAAGCACTAATCTAGACCATAGGAAGAAAGGGAGTCCTAGTTTACAGAACTACCTTTGTAGGACTGAGAAGAGAAGAGCCTGCCCTAATTACTCAAAGCCATTCCTCCTATTTGTTTACATTTTTTTGCCATTTCTGGACCCAGTCTCAATGCTGGACACATGCAATTAATACTGAATTGATGCGGACCTTCTGTTGCTCTGTTAGTTGTTTGGTGAGGTAGGTGGTTAAATGTACCACTGGAAAGGTGATTTGGGAGATTACCTATGGGTTACTTACAAGTCAGAGAGCATTAAACCTGTCAGGAATCTTGTGATCTAGGTATGATTCTAGGGGTTGATTTCTTTTATCTCTCATCTTCTCAACAACCCTTCAAGGTGAGCATTTCCATTCCTGTTTAACAAATGAGCACATTAAAATGTAAGAAACTTAAAGACACATACCTAGGAAGTGGCAAAGCAGGGATGTGAACACAGATCTGTTTGGCCATAATCCTAGGTTTCTGTTATAGCACATTTTCTACTAGGAAGATAAGTACAGAAATCATTATAATATAAGGTAGAGCATCTCTTTGTGCACATGTGTATCCATTGTTTAGCTCCCACTTTTTAGGGAGAATATGTGGTGTTTGTTTTTCCATTCCTGAGATACTTCACTTAGGATAATGGTCTCCAATTCCATTCAGTTGCTGAAAAAGATATATATATATCCATATCTTTGCGATTGTGAATTGTGCTGTGATAAACATTTGAGTGCAGGTGTCTTTTTGATAATATGACTTCTTTTCCTTCGGGTAGATACTCAGTATTAGGATTGCTGGATCAAATGGTAGGTCTACTTTTATTTCTTTGAGGACTCTCCATACTGTTTTCCATAGAGGTTGTGCTAATTTGCAGTCCCACCTGGTGACCCTTCTACCTGATTTTGTACATGGGACACATGTTCTGCTTACTTGTTTAAAAGTAGGTCACTTTGCCATTTTGCCACCCTATTATTAGGTTAGTAGGTAATCTTCCACAGTGTTCTGTGTGTTCATAAGGCCCTCATTCTACATTAGTAGCGATATTGGTAGTGATGAATCTTCTGAATAGGCAGGCTCTGAATCTCACTAAAATTGGTAATTGTCATGAGAATTGTAGATTTTAAAATCTGCAATGATCCAGCATCAAGCACCAAGACTTTGAAAAACCAGTGTGTACCTATCTTGTGTGGTTAGACGTGAAGCAGGAAGCCCTTTTCTGTTTCAAAGAACAAACCAGATTTCCTAGCTTCATAAGGATTTTCTAGCCTCCTTTATTTCTTCTTTCACTCAGCAAGACCAACTGATTTTTCTGAGGCAGCACGTCAAACTACTCTGACAGCAAAGCTGTTAGCTGATCTTGGAAGAATGAGTTAGGTGCCATGAGAAACTCTTCTTTTTTCCATCCTACCTTCCATGTAGCTTTCCAGGTGTGTGAGAGCTTGTGTATTTGAACACTGCCAATATCTTAGCGAAGTCCCTCTTACGCTTGATGCGTGCAATCCTGAACAAACTCTGTTTTTGCTCTCATTTTTCAATCTCAATTAGACTTAGCTGGGAGAAGGGGTGTAGAGAAGAGGAGAAAATCCACACATGTGAATTTACACTGAGACTTACAGAGAATTTCAAAATTGATTCACCAGATTTGTGTAGCTCATCTTGAAAGCTGCTGAAGTCACGTTGTGTTGTTGTGTTATATCACTTGGAAGACATTAATGACCCAAGGTCATTGTTTTGTGAGATTACACACTCATAGTTTTGAATTTAATTTATTTGTTTACTTCGATTGGTTTTAATTAAAAAATGTTCTTCCAAACTATATTACCATACTGCAAAATGTGCTTGAAAAGTCATACTTTTCCTTCTTTTCTAAAAACTGCATAAGCAAAGAAGAGATTGTTTCATTTTGAAAAACTTGTTTGGCCTTATTTTGTTTACTGGTTCCCACTTTATTTTCTGCCATATTTGGAAAATTTATGAAGCATCAGGGTGACACTAGACCCTTTAAGGATGTCACCAAGACCCTTACATTTATAGAAGTGCTGTCCAAGAAGCAAAAACAGGAGAGGAAGGATGATTCAGGCTGCCTGTTATAGGCTCTTTGAAATCTGCAAGTAGTGTTTTACCATTCAGGTAATATATTAATAAATGATTGCCTCTCCAGTAGTTTTACTTTGAAAGTATTCATCATTTTCCATCTGCTGACAAAAACCAAACTTCAAGTATTAAAAAGTAATAATTTTTGAAACAGCTGTAACTTTTCAATTTTGCCCATATAGATAAAAATCTTTTGTATATTTTAATACATCACTAATGAAATTTTTAAACGAAGCTTCACAGTTTATCTGCTTGCTTAAAGGAGATGCTAGGAAGTATTATTTAAGAATTTTTTCCTTTTGCAACACCTTCATGTGTTATCAGTCAAAGCAAGCATAATATTTAAAAATATTAGAATATAATTTCTCCCATGTAGCATATTTTCAAGGAAGGTTTTATATATATATGTGTTTTTTCTTGATTTGTAGATATTAATTTTGATCCATCAGAGAAAGAAGATAAATTCCTTAACTTAAACAATAGGTCACGGTATAATAATATTCGTAAATACATACCCTGAACATTTCCTATTTCCTATTCATAAGTAAATTCTCAACGTAACTATTTGAACTAAATAACTTGTTCTTAAATACTGATGTTCCTGCTATTCTCTATTTTTAAAAAATTCCACGTTTACTATATACTACATACATGCTCAGTATTTGGGACATTTTCAAAAACCTCTGTTTGTATTTATAAAACATTTGTTCATAATATTATAATTAGAAGCATATACACTGGAGCCTTTCTTTGAAAACTCTTTTCTTTTTTTAATCTTTCAACGCAGAGAAAACTTTCCATCACCTCCTTTGCTTTAAGTTGGACAATTTGAAGGACTCAATTTTCAATGTCATCTGTATTGATTATCCCACAGAAACATGTATGAATTTCTTTTATTCACCGAATAGATGGAGTTGGCTTTTTTCATGTAATTTTTCACATCTCACAATTAGTAACCTTGGAAAGAAACACACGTTTATGCAGCTGTCACTAAGGTAGTTTCACTTTTAATCTATAGCATATTAGTTCTCCAGTTTCACTGAACTCTAATGCAAGTCTGGGCAAAAAAATATATGGGTTTCTAAAGGTCATTTCTATATGTGCATTTTGATGTCATCTCAAACTTTTGAGACATAAAACTGAATTCTCCATTTTCTTTCCCAATCTTGCTCTCATCCTAACTTCACTGTTTCTACTGCTAGGGCCAACATTCTCAATTTCCAAGCTATAAACTGGGTGATCAACTTTGATTTAGAAACCTTGCTCTTTTCCCATATCTAGAGAGTCTCTATATACCTTTTGATTGTTTTCTTGTTTTGCTTTCTAACTCCACATACCCACTGCAATACAGGTGCCTATTACATCAAATATGTACCTTGTCAATATCCTTCTATCTGCTTTCTCTGCTTTTAATTTATTTTTCACCCTACCTCAGTCCATTTCACCAATCAAATGCATGCAAAACTATGTAGTGTGTCTCCCTAAAATACCACTCTCTTGTTGTTCCTCTCTTGCTCAAAGCCCTTTATTAATAGTTTCAACTTCAACCCCTTTGACCAGGTCCCTCTAAAGACTTTATTGCATACTCTACTTTCTTACATAATATTAGTATTAACACTAATACTTACACAAGAGACTTTCGGGTCTTTTTATTCTGACAGGCAGAGCTAAGTGCTTTAGCTACATACTCTAATTTAATCCTTGCAACAACCAGGTAGTAGATACTATTATGTCCATTTTTCACACAAGAAAAATGAAACTCAGATAGATTTGAATAGCTTACATAAGGTTAATAATCATAGGGAATGTATAAGCAGAGCTTTACCTAAAGCTTATGTTCTTATCCAACACTTTATAATGCCTCCTGTAGACCTTTGTCTTCAACCAAACAATTCTATTTTGTTTTCTTAAGCATGCCTTAAAGTTTTTTGCCAATGTTCTTTTTTATTTCACACCACTGTGCCTGGAATGCCATTCCTTCTGCTCAGTGAATTGTCATCTGTTTTCAAAGCCCATCACAAATCTCACTTCCTTTTTAAAATCTAATCTAATCACCCTATCATGAGGGTGGTTATATCCTATTGAAATTCCTGGATATACTATTCAATTTGCTAATTAATTTTCTATTGCCCTATGTGAGATTTACTGTTACCCCTGATATTTACTGTTACTGTTGTTATGGTAGTATTGATACATTTTTGTTTGAATTTATTTTCTGTGTGCTCTTATGTTGTAGTATTTCTTCAACTATATCATCAGCGGCTTTGCCTCCCTACAGTTTCTTGGGTATAGTATAAGAGATAGATAAATATTTGATGATTTGATGAAGAAATTCAATCAGATTTGAATTTTTATTTCAGAAGCAATCAAACATTCATCAAACAGGAAAAATATGTTGGTAATAAAATTTGGGGCATAAAGATTAATTCTAAAATTCATAGTTTTTATGGTAACATAAGGATCTTTACAAGTCAATGAGAATAAAAATATATTTAGAAAAAAGGATTAAAAATCTGTAAAGAGGAAGTCAACAAATTAAACAATAATTGGTAGATCAAAGAGTACTTTTCTTTGTATTGCTCTTAGACTGCTTTTAATTTGTAATTTACACTAAATCCAAATTATAAGAAGAAAGATGACAGCTTCCCTTACTTTATCCCCAGTGCACTCAACTATTAAATCTCTGTCTCACTCTAGATTGAAATCAAGGAAAATTATTGCTGGATGATTCCTTGTACATTCCAAGTCTAATCTCTTGTACATTGGAGAAAACATCTATGAAACATCCTTGCCATATTGTGATCATGTTATACCGTCATTCAACATCTATCTGAATACCTCCAGGAATAGGCAACTCAGTGCTTTTGCATTAGCCCAGCCAATTGTTAGGCATCTGTAATTGTTAAACAGTTCTTTATGATAACAAGCTTCAATCATCGTCTCTATAACACTGCCCCGTTCTTCCTCATTCTGAACAAGGTTTTATATTATATTAGATAAAATAAAACAAACCTTCTTGATTTTTCCCCTTGCAGCTCCTTTAATTATTTGAAGAGAGCTATTCTGTCTCTTCCTAATCTCTCCCCTCCACACCTCTTGCCCCCCACCCTAGGAAAATTCTCTAGTTCTTTGAGCCAACAGTCATTTGACTTAGCTTCCAGATGCCTCACCATCCTTGGTCTTTCTCCTTTGGATATCCTCCTCCGTCTTGAGAATACAAGAAGCCAGATGTGGCCCGAGGAGGGCAGAAAACCCTGAAACCATAACTTCTCTTGCTCTAGAAATGCTATTTCTGTCATTGCAGCCCTAAGTTTGCATTAGGTTTTAAAATGGTAGCGTTAAGACTCATGGCTTCTACTGAATGTGTGGTCTAAAGCCTAGGCCTTTTCTTTTTCCCTGGGAAGTGCAGTCAAGCCATGTATCTCTCATCCTGCCCTTATGTAATTAATTTTTTTTGAAACTAAGTGCAAGGCTTTTCCTTTATGCTTCTGTGCCTTTTATCATGTTGGACCCCAGAAATGCACGATGGGACAACTGACAGAAAAACCACAAGATTCGTGGTGGCCCTGAATGCTGAGAATCTGGAGTGGCTCTTAAGAATTATAACAGGAGTTCCACTCAATAAACTCCAAACCCTATGGATATTAAAAACATAAAAACAAGCAAACTGAGAAGAAATCCCCAAAAGCCACTTATTGGTGGGGGCTGCGTTTTACCTTAGTAATACTACGGGAAAGTGAGGAGGGAAAATATCTAAATTCTCAGTGGTTAAGGCCTCCGACTAGGACAGTTTTTCAGTCTCTGACACTTTCTGCCTGAATTTCATTTAGTGGGAGACTTAGTAGATGGGGACATATTTAAAAATATGCAGAGTTTTCTGGGTTTCCCCTTCTATGCGCTAATTAACACCTGTTCAACAGCTTTGCCTTCCTCCATTAGCACATAAATTACTTTTTGCCTCCAAACAGTCCAGAACTCAAAGAACTTACAACTACTTGTACTCTCGAAGCACTTCTTGTCTCCTAGAAACAATTCTCTCCTCATTGGAGGACTGGGAAAAACACCTCTCTTCCAAATGGCAAGATCATTGATAAAAGCAGCGCTTTTCCCAACATTTGTGTAAATCTCCATATTTACAGCTTCTTAATTCTTCCATCTATTTTCCTTTATTCTATTTGTAAATTTTTTGGTTTGCTGTGCTTCGGGGATTGCAGCAGATGCTGTTGGTACCTGTATTTGTTTGACTTGTATAAAACCAAACTGTGGCCCAGCCACAGCGAGTCTACTTGCTCAAGGCTTCTTGGGTGTGGCTCTGGGTCATGGTCCTCAAATTTAGCTCAGAAAAATCCTCTTTAAAATTATTTTACAGAGTTTGGCTTCTTTTCCGTTGACAATGGAAATATCAGGAAGGTATTTATTAAGCAGTGTTCTGGTGTGGAGGCACTGTCATGAACATGATGCAGCCCCAGGAGAAAAATAAGTTTATAATTTTAGTGGGGAAAGCAAACATGTCCCAACTCATTATAAAACAAATTTTAATGCAGAAAGTGCATAAAAAGCAGTCTGCAAAGTGCTATGGAGGATCAAAAGTATAATTTCCATTGGAGGAAGATTGCATGAAGCTGAATGAAAGATGCATATGATCTTAACAGAGAAGAGAAAATAATGTTGCTAGCAGTTATTGAATGACTACTATATGTTGGACCCTGTGATAAATTCTTTACATGCATTATTTTATTTAATATTTTAAGAATATCTGTGGTGTAGATTATTATTAGCTCTATTTTACAAAAGAGGTCTTGAGATATTAAGTGGTGTCTAAACTCTCCCAGCTAGGAAGTAGTAGAACCTAGAGGTAAATCCATTCCCTTAGGGAAGGATATTGCAAGAAGGGAGAACATGATATACACAGATAATTGGAAAAGGAGTCTACCAATATGAGTTTGACTGGATACAATAAACAAAAAGCCTGGAAAGAGAAATTGGGACTAGATTATGGGAGACTTGGAACACTATGCTAAAATAAAATTGAACTTTATTTTATAAACCATGGGGAGCATTCAAAGGAGATTTAACAAGAAAATTAAAGATAATACTTGTGTTTTAGGAAAATACTCCAAGAGAAAGAAAATGAACAAGTACTTTAGTTTGTTCAAAGGAATGTCGGTAAATCAACAAGTTTAAAGCTGTGTATATTCCTTGCTGCCTCTTTTCTACCTACATTTTACTGGATCTGACCCAATAGTTCTTACTATTGGGTCAGATCCAGTAAAGACCCAAAGTCTTACATTCATAAATGACTTTGTTAGGAGACTTGATTTCCCACACCTTTGATATTGTGACACTCTCTTATTTGACTTCATCGTATGTGCTAATTTCTCCCTGCCCTCTTCAAAATTGTATATGGAATCTATTCATTTATTTCGGTAAACGGTTTAAAGCTCTCTTAAAAAACGGCAAATGAGTAATACTTTACATGATGCTGAGCAAAACATGTCACTGGTTCTCTTCCCCTATGTCCACAGAAAGCTCATTCCAAGTATCCTGGCAATTGTCTCTAGTTTCTCATTTTATCCTTACCAAACTCCTCCAGACCTCTCCACAACTCTGGTTCTCTTTCCTTCCCCCGCCCCCACCTTCTAATCTTTTCAATCTGGTGTTTCCTGAGCCAGTAGCTCTCCAGCACTTCTAAAGTAGAAAAACCTAATCTTTCTTGGGTCATTCTGCTTTTCCCTCCATCCATTATCTAGAACCCAGGAGAAAAATACTAAAATAAGAGGGTAAAGAAGACTCAAAAATTTGTAATCTCTCTCTCTCTCATGTAATATTTATTTTGTGATAATTATTGAAGTATTTGCAGCCCACCACTCCTTTTCGGTTGAGTGGAGCTGGCAGTTTGAGAGATCTGCTTCCACATTGGGGCACAGTTGCTGTTGAGCTTCACATGACCAAGGATTAGAAGGCAGAGCAACATGGTAACCATTGGTTTTCATTTTTATTTTGCTCCTTACTGAAGCCTCAACAAAGACACAATCATTTAGGATCGCCACATTCATGAATTGCATGTTTATAAATTAAATGTTATCATTAATTCAAAAGGAACTAAAAAATCTCAAGACTTAATGCCTCCCATCAGTACCTGCAAAGGGAGTTTCTGCTTCCTTTTTCCATGTACAGGGATGGCTTACTGCATCTCAGATGGTCATCAGATTGTCAATGACTGTGATAGGATTTTTAGTTTTCCCAGCTGTGAAAACTTAAAGAAATTGTGATGGAGCAGCAGCCCCTCATATTTCTGTGAAGGTGAGGCCTGCAGGGAGATTTGTATTCATTTTCTGTGCCTTGCATTGTTTAGCCAGCCACCTGATGCTTCTGTCATGTAGTAAATCCAGAAAATTACTCTTTGCTGAAATTTTTCACTGCTTCAATTTATGCAGAGACATAAGACAGTTTCCTGAGTCTGGAGTATTTCTGATTACAAAAGAGAGAATCTGGCTATATTTGATTTCAAGTCCATTCAGTCACATTTCTAACCCGCCAATGTTTTTTTTTTCAATTTTATTACTTAATGTCTTGACCCCACTTTATGAGTCAGGAAAATAAATAAGGTAACAATGATCTTTTATTTCTCATATGGAGAAACTGAGTCTGATAATCCAAATGGTCTGTTTGAGGCTACAGAAGAAAGTAGAGACAGACCTTGGAAGACAGTCATAGATTGGAAAAAGCTGTAAAGACTGATTTTCTGTACATTTGTTGCTTTATAGTTAATTCAACCTTAAAAACAGTTTTGTTGATTTAGACAATTCTCCTTTGACTGTATTAACATAACTAATCTACATGTAGCCAGTTTTATAGTGGAACAAAATGAGCAAACTCTCTTTATTTTTTTCTTTGTAGCTCCCACAGTACATTGTTATTATTTCTGTTTAATCCTAACCACATAATCTGATTTTACTGGTAGGGCTGCTAAATAAAATGCAGGATGCTCAGTTGAATTTATATTTCGGATAAGCCAGGCATACATTTTAGTATACCTATGTCCTAAAAATTTCATGGGACATGTTTATATTAAAAATTAAACCATGTTTTATCTGAAATTCAAATTTAATTATTTTGTATTGTATTTTTATTTAATTTAATTTTTATTTAATTAAATTTTTAAAATTTTTATTTAATTAAAAATTAAGCCATGTTTTATCTGAAATTCAGATTTAACTATTTTGTGTTGTATTTTTATTTGCTAAATATGGCAACTATATTTACTGGGAGAGTTATAATTTCATGTAATTCTGTTCCTTTTAATAAATTCAGCTTGATAAATACGGTTGACCCTTGAACAATGTGAGGATTAGGCGTGCCAACCCCTACATAGTTTAAAATCTGTGTATAACTTTTGACTCCACCGAAACTTAACTACTAAGAGCCTACTGTTGACTGGAAGCCTTACCAATAACAGAAACAGTCAATTAACACATATTTTGTATGTTAGATTTATCATATACTGTATTCTTACAATAAACTAAGCTAGAAAAAAGAAAATATTACTAAGAAAATCATAAGGAAGAGAAAATATATTTATTATTCATTAAGCGGAAGTGGATTATCATAAAGGTCTTGATGCTCATCGTCATCTTCACATTGAGTAGACTGAAGAGGAGAAAAAGCTGGGGATGGTCTTTCTGTCTCAGGGGTGGCAGAGGCAGAAGAAAATCCATGTATAAGTGGACCCATGCAGTACAAGTCAATATTGGTCAAGGGTCAATTGTATATACATTTAGCTGTTTTGCAAGTTTTTGTACAAATAAATTAACAAATTAAGGAAAAATCTTATTTTAGACTGTATATTCCAATTTGCGATTTTGATAATATGGCCAGTATAATTAAAGCTCTTTTTAAAATACACAGCAATTATCTATTTACCTGTTGTGTTCTCCATCAGTGTATGAAATCAGAAAGGGAGGGACCATATCTCACTCATTTTTGTATTAAATACTACATAATGTTGGCACATAGAATGTGCTTGATAAATTTTTTTAATAGACTTCATAATTGCAAAATGGTAGGCTAGCACAGCAATAAAAGTGTGTGTGTGTGTATATATGTGTGTGTGCATGTGAAGCGTCCCTATTAGTTATGAATTCTAACTTTGTACCAGCTCTCTCCTAAGAGCACAGTGCCAAGACCTTAGTTCTTATCACCATTTTTTTTTTAGAAGAGCCTTTTACTAGAGGATGGTTAAAGGGGTGGGGAACCTGCAGCCTTTGGGCCACATGTGGCTTTCTGGATCCTTGGCCTTTTGACTGACTCCAAATTTTATAAAGGAATTTGTTCTGTGAAGTTTGGATTCAGTCGAGGAGCTACACTCGGAAATCTGGAAGGCCACATGTGGCCTTGAGGCCGCAGGTTCCCCACCCCCTACTGAGAGTACATCAATCAATATATATGTCAGCCAGATACAACATCCTCCCTTTAGAGATGCTCTAAAAAGATAATTTGTTAGTAAAAATTCTTCATATAGTCCATGTGGTTCCCTCATATTTCTGTTACCAAATCTTCATTTCTGAAAGTCAGTTTGTAATGTAGTTAGCCAAATGTAGTGGCAGCAATAACTTCTGTCCCATAGAACTGTTTTAGGATCTTGTCATTCCCCCATCAAGAAGCAGAATCTATGTCCCCTCTCTTTGAACCTCTGCAGGCCTCTACTAATAGAGCTTGACCTAAATGACAGTCAGTGATTTTCCATGAAAGTATCATGAACTTCTACTTTCCTCTCTGGGGACTCCTGCTCTTAGAACCCAGACACTATGCTGTGAGGAAGCCCAGTCAGCCTATGGAGATACCCACACGGAAATGAACGTAGGTCCCTGGCCTGCTGCCATGTTTGAACTTCCAGCACTAACTTACCAGTCATGAGAGGGAGTCGTCTTGCAGTTGGATCCTCCAGCCTAGTGGCGTCCTCCCAGATGAAAGCTTATAGAGCAGAGATGGGCCAACACCACTGTACCCTGTCCAAAATGTAGATTCATGAGCACAATAAACTATTGTTGTTGTTTTAAACCAGTTTGCAGTGGTTTGTTATTGTAGTAATAGGTAACTATTAAAGATTTTGGTAGCTGAAAGTGGAGTGTTGCTGTAACAAAAACCTAAAACATAGGACATTAGCTTTAAGGCCAGGTAGAAGGCAGGAAACTTAAAGGGCCTTCAATAGATTGTTAGTGAAAGCCTCAGAACCTTGAGTAGAGAGCTAGCAGGAGCCTAACTGGCCTCAAGGAGACTGACAGTGAGGGTTAAAAGAAACTAAGGAGAATGTTATTGGAAGTTGGAGAAAAGGAGACTTTTGTTATGTAACGACACAAAGTTTGGCAATAGATAGCCTGTGGCAACTTGGAAAACAGAAAAGGAACTCAATGATGTAGCTAATGATTTCCAGGCAGAAGACAGAAAGTGCCACCAGACTTCATCTCACTGCCTGTGATAAAATGCAAGGAGAGAGAAATTAGCTAAAGAATAAACTGTTAAATATAAAGGGTTTAGAACTTGGTGAGTTAGAAAATAAAACTGTTTCTTAATCCCTGCCTCTCTAGACAGCAAGTTCTAAATTAAAAAGGTCCTTTAGGCCCAAGATCAAACCTAGGGTAAGACTATAAAATCCTCTGATCAGACCTCACAAAGATCTAAGACTATGCCTCCAAAGACACTTTCAGATAGAAAACAAGCTCCTTAAGGATCATAAGGACGTGCTATACAAATCCTCTGCAGTAACTATAAGGGCTTCGAAGAATCTTAAGGGTGTTAGCCCACAAAGGTGGGAGCACTAGGTAGAGAAGAAACTAACTAAAAATATTTATGGATTTATAAATATGACTTTAGTCTAGTGGAATGGGTTTGTAAATTGATACATAAGAATCCCACAATATTTTTTAAAAGAATTATATCAACTTGGTCTGAAAATAACCAAGACAGTATTAAATGAAAAGAGAACTTTGACCCTGAAATTTATATGTGCAGGGAATAGGCAGAAAAAAGTACTCAGCTATAAACACAGCCTACTTTTTATAGAAAAGAAAATATGCCTGAAAGGACGAACCAAGATCCCAGAGGTATGTAGCCAGGAGATATAAGGAGCAACTCAGCTCTAATTAAGGAACTGCCACTAATCGGCTGGATATTAGAATTGCAATGGGCCCATATCTGCAGTCTGCCTCTTATTTTTACAGTTTGAATGGGAGTGTCTATAAGTGTTATTCTACACCTACCCCACCATTATATGTGGAAAGGACCACCATATTGTCTTTTAGTTTGCAGGTTTTTGGATTGGGAAAAACAATACTTAAAAGCTATACTCCAAACTGCACCCGAAGAGCTTCATCCATATGTGAATCTGATTTAACTGGTGAAATTCTGGACCTTTTGCGTGCACCTGATGCCCTAATAAGATGTCAGACTTCCAGGTAGGGAAACTGGCCTTTGAGTTGTAGTTCTTGGAAGAAACACCAGCCCCTCCCCTACTATGATCAGGTACGATGGTCTGAGCCTTGTGGTTCTAGTTATATGACATGGTGAAGCCCTTGCTTTCAGCTGTCATCTGTCATCCCTGTAACCTACTAGAATAATATTTTCATTGAACAAGTTTAGGGACCCAAATGCTCCCATTCTGCAGCATGTCAACTTCCTCTCTTGGACACTGTCTTGCAGAGAATCTGTCTTGCACAATCTAACCTTTATTTCTTCCCCTGAAACTTTCTTCCCAATATAAAATGGTTGTATTTTGGGTCTTCCGCACAGCTCACTCCCTAGGACTTACCTTTGATTTTATCTTGGGAATCAACTTATCCACTCTCCTGGGTTGAGGCAGCACTGATTCCTGGACCCCACATCCTTCTCTTTTTTAGGTAACTCCCTCATTTTAGTGGAATATATTTTCCAGTAGCTGCTCAAGAAAGTTTACATGGGAGGAAAGATTTATTTTTGATCTTTTGCACATTTGAAATTGTCATTTTTCTACCCTTGCCTGATGGACTGACTGGCTAGAGCTTTTTAGATTGAACTTCACCTCATGAGGAATGTTTTTAATACATTATTATATTCTATTTGTCAATACTGCCCTTGGGAAGAGTGATGCCAATTATAATAGATTTCCTAGTTTGTGTAAGTAACCAGTTTTGTTTTGTTTTGTTTTGTTTTGTTTATCCCTAGGAATATTTAGGATCTATATATTTTAAATTTTCTTATACTCTCAGACATTAAAATGATGTGTCTTTGTTTTTCTAATTTATTAGTCTGTGTGCTCTGAAAGAGGGTTATGTCCTTCAGTTCCAAGAAATTTTCTTATATTATAGCTTTGAAATTTCCCTCTCTCTTATCACCACCATTTCCCTCTTATATGACCTCCTGTTTGTTGGATGTTTTATCTCCTGGGTAGATCTTCCAATTTATTTATTTTCTTTTCTATTGTACTTTCTGTTTTATTGTTCCACTTCTGAGAGAATTTCTTGATTTAATGTTCAACCACTTCTATTGAATTACTAATTTCATCTAACACATTTTATAAGTTTCAAGTATTAAATATTTTTCTGTAATTATTTCTTTTGTATGCCATGATATTCTTATTTTCTTGATGGAGCATTTTTTTTCTCTTTTGAAGATCATTCATTATATAATCTTTGACGTTTTCTTTGGCCCCCTACATCATCTGTTTCCTTCAAGTGCCTAGCTTTTCTGTTTATTTATTTTGGTGTTTGTGATAGAGACTTTCTTCAAATATCTGATCATCCTTGACTATCCATTCACATCTAAAATTGAACACTTAATAATAACTTAATTGGAAGCACTGTGGGCTTGGAGGGTAATTAGGTAGCCAGTGGCTTTTTTATTGATTATTTTTCTGTGGGGTAGTTAGTTTAATCAGAAGGAATCCTACAATCTTCTATCTGAAGGCCCTGTCTGGCTGCTGCTTTTCTGAAGCTGGGGTCTTTCCGTAAGCACTTTCAGTAAGTACTTGATTCCCTTGTTTTCAGTATTGAATTTAAATAACCCTGTGGCTAGGATAATAAGGCCAGAGCTTCACTAGTTGAATTTCCTTTGAGCAGTGGTTTTCAAACGTTAGCACCCATCAGAAATGCCAAGACACAGTCGACTGGGTCACATCTCTAGAACTTCTTAATCAGGAGGTCCGAGGTAGGACCTGTCACGTATGTATTCTTGACAGGTTCCCAGATCTGGGGGTTGGGGACCACAATTTGAGAAACCGTACTCTAGAGCATAATCCTCTAGTTTGTGGAGGGAGGGTGAGAGTCTCTGACTGCATGGTGTAGTTGCCTAACTTACAACACTTTCAGACATTCCCTCTGTTTCACCATACTTTCCTCCTGATTTCAGCAATATCTGTGGTCTCTATTTCCTGAGACTTTCTAGGATTCATTAGGGGTAAATAAGCAAACTTCTTTTTGGCACAGCCTCCTCTTGACTTGGATCTTACTGTTGAGGTCATCAGCCATTTATGCCTGCCCCCCGCCCCCAATCCCTTTCCATCTTTATATTCCAAAGATAAGGGTTACTAAAAGCCTCATTTTCACCATTGGTGAAGTCAGAGTGCCATTTTTTTCTTTTTGTTATCTGGGAGTGTTATTTTGAGGGGAATAAGGAGAAGAATCTTTATTAGGATCATTTTGATGGGTATTATTTTGAGTAGAATAACAAGAAGAAGCCTATTTATTCCCATAATTCTGAAACAGATAAGTACATACATAATATTCTGATTCTTACTAGTTTTACTTTCAGAGAGTATTTTGTGTGAGAACTATATTTTATATGAGTATCATCATTTGGAAACTGAAAATTCATGGTGTATAATAACGTCAAGGTGATCAAAATCGTCAATTGACCAGAACAAAATATTTACAGTTGTCCAAGAAATAGTTCATACTTAAGAATGGTTTAAACTTTGCAATGAAAATTATAACTAAAGTAATGATTTTGCCCTTCTGTTTTCTTACATTGATTTTGATCTTATTTTGCTGGAATGTTTATTTGGTTAATTCTCATTAATCCCAAATTTCAAAGAAATATGAAATGCTCTCTTAAATACCTAGAGGCTTGATATCCAATGTGGTCACCACTAGCCATAAATAGCTATTTAAATTTAAATTACTTGAAATTTAAATTTTGTTCTTTAGTCACACTAACCTCATTTTTGTTGGTCACACATGGCTAGTGGCTACTGCAACGCACAGCTTAGGTATAGAACATTTCCATCATCCCAGAAAGTTCCATCAGGCATTACAAATACAAAGTCTCCTTTATTTACAGGAGAAAGAAAAAGGAAAAGAAAGAATGACTTTCACTTTTAATGAAGACACTCTTCTGTCAATTTTATATGTTTTACTCAAATGCCTTACTTTGAAAGCATCAGTGTCTTCAATATATGTCACAAGTGGTCAAACACATTTTTAGCTTGGTAGTAGTAATGTGGTGGTGGAAATGATTTGCTCCAAAATGCTGGATGGATGTGTGTTAAATCATTTGCATGCTATTAAGGTGGAGGTATACTCATGGGACTGCAGCCCACCCCACCCATTTTCCTATCTGGTTAGTGTCAAGAGGAGACATGAGAAGCTGAGCCACTGCAGGTGTGTTTTGTCAACTGGGATTCCAACCCAGAGTTTCTCTGATCAACACAGTGTGTGGCTTATATGCAAAGTGCCTCTTTCAGTTGGGAAGTGTGTGTATCAAGGGTAAGTGGCTGGTTCCAAGGCAGAGCAACACACTCATGGATTCTGGTTGCATATTTCTTGACCTTCAGATCCTGATTTAATTGTTTATTGATCAAATAAACATTACAGGCTATTTATTGGGTCTCAATGGGGAGATTTTACCCTAGCCAAAAGATGATAAATATGTCTTTATTTCTGTGGCTAATTGTTTAACTGTTAAAAAAATATATACTTAAACCTGCCAAGGAAAATAGAACATTTTTAACAATTATGTGCTCATAGAAATTACGCACATGGAAACAAAACTGCCTTATTTCAATGTTGTAAAAATATTCTTTGGAAATCGATGGGGGGAAATCATAGAAAAAGATAGGTAGGTAGGTATATAGACAAATTGATAGATAGTTGACAGATAGAAGTGTTGTTTTAGTTATCATATTCTTAATTACTTTGATTATTTTCTTAATTTTATTAATCACATTAATTAATGACATTTAGGTATCAGATACTTAAATTTTCTTTCCCCAGTTGTTTAGAAAGATGATCCCAGAATAATCTCCCTAAAATGGCTGCAGCTAATTTTTTTTTCTTTTTTAAACTATATAAAACTGCCTCGCTGCCCATATTTTGCTCCATATTATCTAGTTTGCTATAAAACTGGTGATCTCTACCTGGGCTTGTGAATGCCTGATCTTAACCTAAGATTAGATAAGGTGTTACTCTAGGGAGTCTTTGGAATAGGTGAAATCAGCTTTCTTGCTGGACATCTCTGAAGAGCTTTATCCTCTGCCATCCCCCTAATTGCAGGTAGACACTCTTCTCAGTGAATGGGATGATCAGTGTGCTCAGATTTAAGGGAAAAACAAACAATTCAGTAAGGCTTATTCAAAATCAACTGAAATTTTGTAATTGTAGATATAAGTAAGCTATAAATCAGCAAGGTAACGTCATGACAGAATTACCTCTGTATTTTAGTAAGATGTATCTGTCTTTTGTTTCTTGGGCCTATAGTAGTAGACAAGTAACAAAACAAAACGGGCATAACAGCAATAATGATCATTACTGAATACTTGACTTATACTAGGCACAGTGTCAGATGCTATGTACATAGTATATTAATTGCGCTTACAACTTCCAGTGACTCTATTGGATAAAGTTTTATTATTCCCATTTTACAGAAAGGAACATTGAAGTTTATTTTTAGCACTTTGACTAATGTTTCAGCTAATAAATAATGGTATCCGTGACCCAAATTTGTCAAACTCTATAAACCATTCTTGTAATCACTGTGCCAGGCATTTAATATAATGAGTGGAATAGAATTTAAAAGTGGCAGGATTATGGAGGCTTGAAATGCCATGTGGGATAGAAGTTAAACAGTTTTAAATGAGATGATAATTTTTTAAATTCTCAAGAAATACAAATTTTCAAAGAAATACAGTGAATCCCCAATGTATATCAAGCACCTACAATAGTGTCTGGCACATAGTATTCAATGAATAATTGACTTAGGGTCACTACATAACTGTTATAACTTGGGGTATGATGAGAGATCTTTAAGCTAATGTATGGTATGCATATTTTACTTGCATGAGACACATAGCTTAGTCTGTGTAATTACTGTACAACTCAGAGAATATATTTGTGTGTGTGTATGTGTGTCTTCTCCAGTTGACTTCAGAAGCTTCAGTGACTTCAGAAGCTTTCTGTAAGACAATGTATATTGCATTAAAAGACAATCCAGTTTCTAATAACCAGGGAGTACTAAATTTAGGGACTGATATTGTGGAATAAAAGCAACTTCATTGGTATGAGTCTGTAGTAGATATTTCAAATATCTTCATTGCCTTGGGATAGTATTTTACTTTACCTCAATCTTCCAATATTCCAATATATTCCAATAAATAGCCTCTAATATAATAGAGCACTGACTTTGAGAATGTTTTTCCTTGAGCTATATAGAGGACATGTGTGTTCTTCACTTGCAAAAAAAGCAGTGGCTTGTGGAAGTAAAATTTTCATAAATACAGTTTGCCAATCTTCCAAAAATGGTATTGCTTTCTGATTTCTGAGCATGTCTACTAATGGAGTTACGTAGAAAAAATATTTCCCTGTTTCTTTCCTGAATGATGACCACATATTTGTTCCTCTAATATATTATTAGAGGCTATTTATTTATTGAAGAAGTGAAGTATTCTGTAACATAAGATGAATTGCTTTTCAATAGAGACAATAACATCCTGGATATAACCTCCCTTTGTTTAAACAGTACCTGCCAAAATTTTTTGGACTCAGGATCATGTGTCTCCATGATTATTTAACAACTCTTAAATCATTGGAATATTTTGCATCTTAGTTTGGGTAGTGTATTGATTTCCTATTGCTGCTTTAACAAATTACCACAAACTTAGTGGCTTAAATGTAAATTTATTATTTTATAATTCTGGATATCAAAAGTCCAAGATGGGTCTCACCAGGCTAAAATTAAGATGTGGCATGGCTGTGTGGATTTTTGGAAGCTCTAGGGACAATCCATTTTCTTGCTTTTTCCAGTTTCTAGAGGCTTCCCATTCCTTGTCTCATGGCTTTCTTCCATCTTCAAAGCCACCAGTGGCCAGTCAAGTCTTTTTCACATGGCATCACTATGACCCTGACTTTTCTGTCTCCTTCATCCACATTTAAGAACCCTCATGATTATAATGGACCAGCCTGGGTAATTCAAGATAACCTCCCTAGTTTAAGGTCAGCTGATTAGCAAACTTAATTTTATCTGCTACCTAAATTCCCCTTTGCCATGTAATGTAACATATTCACAGGTTCTGGGAATTAGGACATGGGAATCTTTGCAAGGCCAATATTCTGCCTACCACAGGTAATGGCAAGAGTATGGAGGTATTAAGGAACATACTTGTGTGTATATCCCAACTCTACATCAGCTATTTGATCTTGGGCAACCTCTTTGGGTTGCGTGGATGGCAAAATTGAGTTAATAATCACTACTACCCAGGGTTGTCAAGCAGATGCTATTAATATAAGTATCAGAGGATTCAGGAATCTCACTTGTGAAGAAGAATTCTCTTGTTTGGTGTGTCATTCTATTAAATCTTAAAGGAAAAAAAAAAACCCCAAAAGCATATTGTGGGTTGTAGCATTCTTAGATATCCTTTATTCTTTTCAAGCAAAAGGAGTGAAATTCATCCATTTAATACTTTATTTATAGTTCATTGCCTAGTCTTGTCTAAAAAATGATCATTGATTAAGGGCCTATTATCTGTCTTTTTCTTCATCATTTCACTATGAAGATACTGCATTATGGCACAGTCCTTGAAGAGACAAGATTAATGAATTGCAACAATTAGAGAAAAATTGATGGATAAATTGTGCTGACCAGGATTACAATTAGAGTTCAAGGAATAGATAGATCTGTAAAGAATGGTCTAATTGCTGAAAGCTTTAATGCAACATAGAGAGTATTGAAAGAGAGTTTCAAATAAAAGGAACAAAATTAGCAAAAATTAAAATTGATGGGTGAGAGACTGAATATAGTATATGGGGGCAGACAGGTAGGGGTGGGAGAAGAGAGCTATCTTAGAGAGTAGAGGCCATGTCTACTAAAGTTATAAAGAACACTGTTTAACGTAGAATATGGACTAGTATCATAAAGAGACTTAAAAGGAGGTAAGGAAGTCTAGAAGAACAAAAAAGACACCAAAAATTATTGATTTGAAGGTAAGAAATGTGAAGAAATTGAGTTAGGAAAAAGATGAACTTGTAGACACTGGGGATAAGTATGGAAGTTGTGTTATAATCCCCTTCGGACTAAATAAAATAAAAATTGATATTGACCAATGCATGAATCATCAGAGCTAGATACTTTCTCTCTCTTTCTCTTTCATTCAAGCATTCCTACTAATATTAAAACTTTTAGAAAAATAAAATTTGATCCATTGACAGACTAAGAGGTGTCCTGAGAGATATTAACCTTTTATAACAATCATTATAAGGGAGTATGAGGAGGTAGGGGAGACATTTATTTATATTAAACAAAACAAAGCAAAACTCTACCCTTGAGATGAATTTGTTCTTTGCAAGCTTATGTGGTATATATTCATGAGTTTTAATTCAATGATCATTTCTGGAAAATGTATATGTTTATAGAATTCTGCTGTATACCAACTGGTGATCTTTGTAAAAAAAATAACAAACTTCTGAGAACTTCAAATTTCTTCATCTTTAATGTTGGACTCATACTCCTTACCTAATAGGCATTTTGTGGGAATTAATGCAGTATAGATAACCCATCATCAGTGAGACTAGTTCCTAAACAATTTCTGGGCAGCCTAAACAAGAAAGGAATTCACTGGAGGAATCCTGGGCAATTCACATGATTGAAAAGGAGACAGAAAGGAATTCACTGGAGGAATCCTGGGCAATTCACATGATTGAAAGGAGAGAGAATGAAAGCAAGTCCAGATATCCAGGGAGAAAGAACCAAAGGTGTCTCCAAGTGGCTACCACTGGAATATCCGAGTCACACATGATTTCTCTCTTTACATCACTCTGATCAGGATCCAAATTTCTAGGGGAAACAAATTGTCTAATGAGCGCAGTGTCAAAGTAAACATTTCACTGGAGAAAATTAAACAGGCAAGGAAGATTTTATTCAAGGCTATTGCAGTAGGGGGAGAGACCTGAACTCAGTCTATACTTAACTTTGCAGAAACAAGGGCAATAGGGTTTTTAAGAGCTGAGGTAAGAGGGAGATTGTAGGGCATCTGTGTCCACTAATTGGCTTTCCCCAAAATGAAAGCCAACTTTCTCCTGTCTTCATGACAGGAAGTAATTTTACAACTTGGAGCAACACACCCACCTAAGTTAGGCTCCTATCTTCCCACAAAACCTGGCGATCTGGGTGCTATGTCCCTTAATGATTGTATTTCAGAGAGATGGCCTCCAGGTCCTTCAAAATGTTTAATATTACCGTATCAAAGGGACACAGAGAGAGAAAGAGTTTACAATTACAAGATTTCTAAGGAAAATGCTCTAAGAAAAGGGAAAGGTTAAGGTTGTCTTTGTCACCAGCATAGGCCAGGAGAGCCTGCCTTGGTTGTGGTAGTAGGAAGAAGGAGATATGACAAGGCATCTGGATTTATATTTCCAACAAGACCACTTGGAGTAGGAAAGACTCATTCTCAAAGTGCAAAGTGAGATTAAAGTCACTCACACACACACACACACACACACACACACACACACACACGGAAGGAATGGGGGGCAGGACATTATAGATAACTAAGGTGTGCCCAGAGCTATGTTAGAAGTTAGAAAAGAAGTATAACACTTAAGTGATTTATAGCTTATTTAGAAGAAATAGATCCACTCAAAATAATTAGCAAACAATTCTAAGGCAATGCAGAAGCAAGGACAAGTTCCATTAAATTGTGCCACCCTATGAGCAATCCTCAGCACCGAGTTGCATTTAGAGGAAATAAAATTCTACCTCAAATGTGAAATTGGAGACAATTTGTCTTTACTGAAGCCCCTTAAACCTGCCAAATAGAGAATTATATTGCATGATACACAGCAACAGACCTTAAAAACTCTTCCTATCCATCGGTCTCCCACAGGGCATCACTTGTCACTCTCTCTGTCCCAAAGTTTCCCAAAATGCTATCCCTAAAACCTAGCTTTTGCTGATTTCTCTCTCTATCTCCCTCTGTCTCTGTCTCTCTCTCTCACACACTCTCTCTCTCTCACACACACTTCCAGATCTATTTGTTTATCTTCAGAGTATTCTCTGCTTCTTCTTATGCCGATATTTGAGGGCTTCCTAGCTTCTCCAGTTCTGGTTTTTGTTTCTGTTTTTTCTTAACCCTTTATTCTAGTGAACAGGCAAGGGCACTTCTCCCTTAGAAGGCAGGGCAGAAACCTGTGGCTGTGAATATCCATCCCACTGATGCTCTCCATCCCACAAATCTGAGAGACCATCCTGCAGAGAGTGTAGACATCTGTTGAGGAAAGTTCATCATATCTCCTCAGCACCTGCTTAACGCAGGATCTGGCACAATGATAGTATTTATTCGTTTTACTCTTCTAATTGAATTGAGAAACAATTAGTCACAGTGTGAGGAATCAGTGAGTCTTCTGCAGGTACAAACTAGTCTACAAATGTGTTTGGCAGTTGTGAAGCAGTGCTCAGGTGTTGCAGAAAGCTTTCCAAATGAGAGATGGAGAATGGTAGCAATGACTTGAGCGCCTTTTGTAGCACCCTCACTGTTTAGTTTCTTAACCTGAACGGAAGATTCAAGAATCTGACAGCTGAGGGGGAAGAGAGAATAATGATAGTGAAGGAAAAAGAGAGGAAGGGGTTGCACATGGCCATCACACCACCATTCCAGACTTCTCGCATGTCTCAGACACCAGACCAGGCTGTTGGGTTCCAGACTGTCTGAATCAGACTGTCTGAATAAATACTGGATGTGCTGCACCATGTGCTAATGTGACCACTGTACCTTTATTTATGTATCCATAAAATGCTTTTATATTATTTTTTATAATAATAATATCATTTTATTTTAAACAAGTATTGAGTGGTCTAACTAACAAAGTTTAATATGGCAATCTAATTATAGTGTTTCTTTTCAGTAAAAGTCTATTAATATATTTGTCAAGAGACCAGATACTAAAACCTTTTCAGTAGGATAAAAAAAAAGTCTTATGATGGGAAGTGGAAAAACACATGGAATGAACATGAAATATAAAAAGTTTGCAAAAGAAAAATTTCTGGAAAACTTAAGATATTTTTGTGCTACATAAATATAAAAGATGGTCCTCAGAGTACACGTATATAGTATAAAACTCTGCTAACTAAGAGTCGGGTAGCAAGATGTTCTTTCTACAGTACTGCAAATGCTCCTCAGAGCATAGGAACTGAAGATCAATGTGGAACACTTTACCGTGGCAGAAATGCCAAAGAACCATGGCTGGGAGCCATTGTTTCACTTTTCCAGTAGTTGTTAGAAGCTTTTGTGTGTTCTTCTGCCTGCATCAAAAGCCTGAAATCTATGAGCTCTAATGATAGATTTACACTGGGATTCAAAGGACAGCCAAAAATGCGACAGTGTTCTCAGGTTGCTAATCACAGAAGCTAATTTAATACAATGAAAGAGACAAGATCAAGATTATAAGTGTTTAAGGCCCAGAGCTAGAGCCCCTAGGACTACTTAATACAGTTTCAATTTTGTTCACATTCAGGCTCAGGAAATTGTGTCTCATTCATTTGGAAACATTACCTTGGAAACATTAAATAAAAGGCAGGAAACCACACAGTAGCTAAAGAAAAGAACCAATTCCTCCACAGCATCTGCATAAAGGTGATGCCTGACTTTGGTATACAAAGTCACCTACCAGAGAAGGTCTGATAACCTGTAAACTAACGTTAGAAAACTCTGAAGGCTTACACAGGGTCTCAGTTTCCAGCCTCGCCATGATTTTGTATGATTCCACTTTTGCAAAAATTAATCACAGAACTATAATAATTTCCTGCTAGGGTTCCAAATTTAGAACCCAGTTCCGCCTTCAAGTCTGTACTATAGATCTTCGTAATGCAAGTCAAGTATTTGAAGGAGCTGACAGCACTAACCTCAGCCCAAAATGTTTGATCTGCTTCTTGTCTCTCATCTACTTAAAAGCATTGCTCTCCGATTTTCTTTCTCTTGCCTGCTTAGTGGTAGATCTCCCAAAGGATGTATAGTTTGGGTGGCTTTGGCAAAATGCTTTTATGCTTTTCCTCTTATATAATAGCCTGAAATTGTTAGATCTGGATTTAGTTTAAAGGGCACAAACTAAATAAAAAAAAGAAAGAAAGAAAAAAGAAAAAAAAAAAAGCACAAAACAAACAAATAAAAAAGCCAGAATAAATTATTTTGATTCTCTTAAACTTCATCATACATATTAATAGACATTTAAGGGAGAAAAGTCTACTTTTTTGATCATTTTTCTAAATAAATATTTTAAATGCAAAATTCTGTCTTATACAAGGAACTTGCAAATTGCTAGCTATTTCTGGAGGGATTGAACCTACATTTAAAAAAATAATTTATAATGCTTCATATTTCCTTATGACAGGATCAAGACCTGCCAATTAACTCTCTCAAATACTTCTTGAGCTGCTCTTCACATCCCCGATGCTACAGTTTTAGGTTAGGGTTTTATTATGTCTTGCTGTGGGTAAAACCTTTGCTTTCTTATGAGTCAACTTACTTCTGGCTAGATTCTGGGGGCACTATCTTCCATGCTACTTCTAGAGTGCACTGTTTATAGCCAGACTCTAATTATGTCATACCTCTGTTTGAAACTTGCCAGTAAATCCCTATCATCTTCAGAATGTACTCTGTGTACTTGTCATGGCACACATAGGTATTTATGTGCTTCTCCTGCTGATTTTCCTGCCCTGTCCCTACTACCATGCTTACAATTATGGGGACTACCTGGGCTTTCCTATCATGCTGTATGCCTGTAACATCTATGACTAAAATGCCATTTTGCCAAGTGTCCGCTAGCTCTAACATATTCCTCAAGACCTATCTCTATATCACATGGTCACAGTCAGTGAAAAAACCCAAAAAATCCATGGAAAAGATTAGGTGATGAGTCTTCAGGATAGTAATAATTCATATTAGCATTAGCCTGTTGCCTATATTGAACTGCTCTATATTTCTCCTCTTATTTCTCCTAGGCTTCCTGTAAAAGCCTAACTTTTGTGTTATTTTGGACAAATAAATGGGGTGAAATGGAGCAGAACCATGACAGAAATTGCAGAAACAGAGGCAAAGGACCAAAGTAAAAAAAAAAAAAAAAATGAGGAGATGACAAGGAGAACTACAATCCCTTAAGAATTTTCAGAGAAATGGATATAACCTTGGGAATTTGTTTGTGGTATGGAAATGCAAGCCCTGCTATTTGAAGAGTAAAGGAAGAAGTGACCTCTAAATGTAGAGGACTTGGGGATGCACAGGGGCAGGTATTTGGCTTACACACCAATCTGTCTAACAACTTATTTTCTGCCTCTCATTTAGCTATCATTACCATTATTTGATTTTTGGTGGCAAATTTAGCTTTTTTTTTTTTTGCCTGTCAGTAAGTTGTTGTTGAAAAGAGCGATCTATCTCAGTGCTGAGGCCATTGTCTTTGACGATGTCTAAAGTCTCCATGTTAACTTCACGTAACATCGTCCTATTTCCACCCCAGCAGAGACCTGCGCTTTCTTTACTCCCAGCTTATGAAGATGTCTGCTTCCAAAATTTTCTCCTTAGTTAGCCAGAACTAGACCAACATGAAAAATGTCCCGCATAATTTTCTTCTGTGTGAAAGAAATAGCTTAAGACAATGCTTGGTTGTTGTTTGTTTTTTAATACTATTAACCAGCATTAGCAAGAAGCCAGAGAAAGGAACACCCTCAGACGCAGCTGTTGAGAGGGTAAATCAGTACAAATTTTTTGGAAGAAAAGTAAAAAGTGCCAAAACACTTCCATTTTGTTGAATTTATCTTAATTAGTAATTAAGAATGTCCCCAGAAGTCACCTCACAAAGTTGTTCTTTGCATATTGATTTTAATAGTGAAAACTGCAAATAACTTAAGTATTAAAATAAGGGATTGGTTCAATGAATTTTGACAAATTTATACAATGGAAACTTTATTTTTAAATGATGTTAAATTACAAAACAATCTGAAATGATATTTAAATTCATTATTTATTAAATTCATTATTACTTTTTTATAAGGTTCATGCTCTATTTATTTAGTTTCCTATGTGTGGTGTTTTTAAATTTTTCTAAAATGAACCTAGCTTAGCTATCTAAAATATCTTTAAAATTTACCTGAGAGGTCTAGAGGAAGTAAAATTCATGAAGGGGCTGTAGGAGCTACAGTCAGATAAAAGTAGACCTTGGAATAGAAAGAAGGGCTGATTTTTGTTTCCCTGTTAATTTTTTTAGCTACATTCATATTCACCAGACGTGACACCATGAGGCCAGATTTACACAACACAATGTGAAGTGGAAAATAAGCAAGTAACTAATTAATCTGTTCTATAAAGACAGCAAAGAGAGGAAGTGGTTTACCCAAAGCCCCTTCAGTGCTGATGACAGTCTTCATGAGCAGTGTGCTAATCTATGTCTTTGCTCAGCTTTACATTCTTTATATAATAAGAGGGTTTTTTTTTAATAGTCACCAAGTTAAGGATTTGCAATCTTTTCACTATACTTGGCTTGTGAAAATTTTGTTCTGTTCGGTTTAAGATGTATACCAAATAACTTGCCCAAACATTGTATCACTATAAGCAGACTAATAATACTTAAGATCTGGGAGTTTTATGAAGTTTGGCCAATTAATATTGAGTTTAAAGCAATTCTAAGCATTCCATTATAATATGTGAACATGATATATTGCAGACTAAACATTTGACCATCATCTGCAAAATTACTATCTATTCTCTTGTAAAAATGTGTAAGAGGCTTTAAAAAATAATAATAATTCCACTAAAAAAATAAGCTACAGACATCTCATGAGATGAACCTGAAAGATAATAAGGGGTAGATTATGATGGCAAAAAATATGAAGAAAACATGGCTAAAGCTACAACTGGATTTTTTTAAAGCTACCATTAGAAGCTTTTGTGCATTAGAAGCCACTTGAGATTAAAAAACCTCAACTTTGTGAATCTTAATGGTAGCTTTTGTTAAAGAGATTTAAAATTAGAAAATTCTTTCAAGGTGGCTAGTTACTGACAGTAGCTTGGATTATTAGTGCTTATGAGTGAATTTTGGTCATGAAAGTTGGAATACCAGATGAGATTCACTGGATAATAAATGGCAAGTACTCCAATCCACTTCAAGGTGCATAAGCTTGGTCTCAGAAAACTAGTAAATGAACCTATAAATAGAGAGGAATACACACGCACACACACACATACACACAGAGCTAAGCTCCGTGTGTGAGATTTTGACAGAGTACAAATATAGCCTGTTTTATTGTCAAGTTTGCACTTACCCTCAGTTTATTTATTTAAGCAAATATGGTAAAAGATCCAAGCATATAATGTCCTGGCAAGACTTAGAAGGGAATATCTGGGTCAAAACCTCATAAACATAATTCATCTGATTTCACACCCATAAAACATTGGTTCAGAAACCACGCCAATAACCAGAGATCAGTTGTGCCTTCAAGATAAGTTTTCGGCAGTTGCTAATAAAGGAACCTGTGATGCCCCGGCTTGTGGCATGTTTACTAGAAGAATTTTAAAGTACAAAGAAGAAGGGTGGAAATACTTTTTTGTATCGCTCACTTCTGTTTCTTTAACGCTCTGGGCCCATTTCACTGTCTTCTCTCTCTCTCTCTATCATTCATGGAGATTTACAAAAAAGTTCTCTTAGCTTCCTTGTGTTTATTACCTTGTCCAACAGAGACAGAGAGCAAGAGAAAATGAAAGATAGGAAGGCCAATTTCTAAAAAAGATTTCTTCTTTTGAGAGTAACTTTTTGTTTGAACTTTTAAGATCAACTGTGATAAGTTATAAGGTGGTCAAATAAACAATATAAAATCAGGGATACCTTGCTACTCAAGAACGATTTTTTTCTCTTTTTTGCTATTATATACTCTTAAAATGAACACAATAGCCTGCAAAAATTAAAATAAAATAAAGTTCGTAATACTGTATTTGGATAAACATTCATGAGAACTAGGGTCTCTGTAATAAATACTTATCCAAGAATTTTACAGTATAAACAATACAAGGCCCATGTTAAATGACAGCAAGCATCTTAATAAGTGACAAACAGTGAGTCAAATATCCACTTAATAGAAAATGTTCATGGATTTCACAATATTCAAAGGATTGGCAGAATTTTTTTTCTTATCATTACAAAATAATAGAAATTGATATATGCCAAAAAGTATCCAAATTTTACTTATCTCTTAGTCTTTCTGCTCTGATTTGTAGCATCCTGACTTCCTCCCTGCTTTCTCTACTAAAATTCAATGCAAGCAAACTTACGTTAAAGTTCCCATATTTCTGTTCCCACACTTGGAAAAAGGGAAACATTTGTTGTTTCTACCCACTCCCTCCCCCTTAATTTTGTTACACAGGATTTTTTTTTTTTTTTGACTGGGTTAGGGTACTTGTCTGTTAAGTCAGGGGAATTTGTTAAAAGTGAGGCATCTGGTTACTCTAAGATCAAAACCAAACCTTCTTTTGGTCTCACGTGAAGAACTATGCAGTTTGGGACTTGCTGTTCTTAATTCAATTACAGTCTTCTTTTTATTTATTTTTTTCTTAAATCGAAGGCAGAGTACAACACAAGACAGACGGGAAAAAAATAACAAAGGGAAGATCATACTCAGTAGACTCTCAAGACTTTTTTCCCTAGGCTTCAAATCAAGAAAGACCTACTCCACCCCAACAGCTGAAGTTAATTCCACCCAGTTATAGGGAATGGGGTTCTTCGTTATTGGGGACTGCATCTCAAACTGCTAAACCTGATGCTTACGTGCTTGCTCCACCTACTTTAAATTTTCAAATGCCCTGGCAGCTCCCCAAACTAATTGTTCCTAGACATTAGACAGGAAGAATCTAAACCCTTATTTACTTCCATTGTTTAATTTTTTCCCCTAAAGTGCCTAATTCTTATTTGCACTTAACACCTGACTCTATAATAGGTACTTTTAAACCAAATATCTTCCTCAGAAGAGCGTGTTTAAAGTTACTTGTTGAATAGTTTTTATTTTATTTTTAAAGAGAATGCTACAAAATTCTAATCATCCGTGCTAAACTCTTGGTATGTTTCCTGTACTTTCGTTTGCTGGGAACAGCACCCATTTGAAAGAATTTCTAACTAGACACAATGGATTTTATTCTATAAGATTGAATGGATATTTACTATGCCCTGAATCCAGGATTTCCAAATTTTTTTGATTGCGTACTCCATGAGTAAACATTTTAGCATCTATAATGTATATTTATTTATTTTTGTGTTATATACATGTATTTCTATATAAAATACTATAAAACATTTACCAAAATACAAACTGGAAACTGATTTTATATATATGTGTATATATATATATATATATATATATATATATATATATAAAACACAAATTCTAATATTTTTGCCTACACAATCATGTTTTTGTTTGCTTATTTGTTTGTACACATCCCTTAGCCAAAGACACACCATTTGGAGATCTCGGTGCTTTAGTCCATCAGTTTTCAAATTCCAGCACTTAGTAGCTTCTTCAAGCACAGATTCCTAAGCCTATCACAGAGCTTCTGAATCAGTAAATCTGGGTTAGCAACCACACATTTCTATAAAGCTTTCAGACAACAGGCCACACTCTGAAAAATATACCTTGAATCTATAAAATGATTTCTTGATTGGACCATTCCAGGTCCAGGTTCATTTTTAATGTAATCTTTGCCAGACCCCCAAAATATAGGAGTTGGATCCATTTGATCCAGATTGTATATACCAGCTGACCATGATATTTGTTCTTTTCCCTCCTCCTTGGAGAATTATGTTCACATACCTAAATAAATATACATTAAAACTTCCCTAACTCAGACCAACTGGAGAAAAGGCCATCTGATTTCACTGAAAAGTGCTTCTTGAAATGCAACTTTTCTATTCTTGACCCCACAAAATAACTGGCATCAGTGGCTTGGAAGGGTTATCTGGGGGAAAAAAAACCCCTGCAGATTTGTGAGTTAGATTAAAGTGAAATGAATAGGATAGTACTGTATTTAAATTCAATTTGATACCTTCCAAGTATTTTGAAAAGATTTTAACCATAGTAAGTTGAACGTTCTCTGAAATATTGTTTACATTTCCTGGAAACTTGCTCACATAATTAATTTGCTCAGCAAACTTTTAGGTCAAGGACAATGCAAAGGAAAATTAAAACCCTACAGATGTGCAAAGATTATGTCATGGCCTCAAGAAATTTTATGGTATTTTTGATAAAGTGAACATCCTCTCAAATTTTATATGCCTTAAAATTTGGTGGAAGAGTGTTCCTGAGCTAAAAATAACCTATGTGATAACCCACTCATTCATTTATTCAACAGAGTATGGTGTACCTTTTTATATGCTGGTGCTGTGCTGTACATCACTGAGTGATAGCTATATCAAAGAACTATAAAAACACATATGAAATTATAACTATTAAATGAGCTGAAAGGAGAGGTATATGATGCTATGAAAGTACAATATGGGTAAATGAATTAATTGTCCCTGGGGAAAATGTGCACTGTTTCTTTCTAACTTAGTGGCTTGCTCTTAAATATTTGCTTTATGGGTATCTTAAATAAAGTTATGAGTACATAGACAAAGGTCATGAAGAAACAGACCATAACATTCAACAGACTCTCAATGGATGTCCACAACCACTGGGCATATTACTTCCTAAATGGTTTCAGGTCAGCAGGAACAAATATATTTATATGGGAATGGGAGAGGCTAAGATAACTTTAGGCCAGCAATTGACCAGTTGTATTTGGTTTAATTATTAAATAAAATGGTTAAAGAATAGGATTGAATGACTTCCTTGCCAGGCAGATCCTGAGTCTCATGGGAGTTTTGGCCAGATCTGTACACCCTGTCCAAATTTATTTCCAGGTGACTGTGCCCTGCCAATTTCACAAATAAGCAAACTGTCCTTGCCATTTCGAAAGGTCCACTGTTCTTAGCATCCCTTTTCTAATCCTTGTACTGATGAGGTCCTCATACTACACACAAAAAACCTCTTAAGGATCCTCCAGTTTTTGCCAGCTACGTGCACAGAAGGCATTATTTAATAACAGAGTAACATTTTCATACTAATCAGAGACTTGCTGGTTTTAATTACTATACATTATTCCTTGGGAAGGATAAAACCTCTCAAACAAATTTTGAAATAAGAAGTTCGCAGGAGTGTGATGAGTGTTTCATTCTTAGCTGTTGGTATACTAATAAAATAGGTTTGTTCTGGGTATTCTGACAATATTTCCATTTGTGTTTCAAACCAGACCTCAGCACAGGACTTTTCTAGTTGAAATAGATATTCATTGAAAGGAATTCTCTTTTTCCATCTTCATGAAGGAAGAAAAATATATCAATGTTGCTTTTCTTAAGGAAACCGCCTTAAAAAAAATTATTTGCAGAATGTGGTTTACCCTTTAAACCATGTCTCTTTCTGATTCCTAAACTGAGGTCACTTTGTTATAATGACTCACCAGGTTTGGTAACATCCATTCCAATAGGGATTAGCAAATTTACTCAAAACAAAGGAAGTATAATAAAGCCCAATTAATAAACTAACAGACTTTGGTTTCCCCCTGGTCATCCCAATTTCTTTCAATGTAGCTTGGGAAAATGAAAAGCAACATCTACGTGGAGGCCTTACTAGTAAAAGTGTATAAACTTTGAAGCGTGTGTGTCCTGGTAGATTTTTCCTCACTTAACTACTGTTGTTATACCACATGAGTTAGCTAATTTTTCTGACTTAATTAGTTGTGAAAGAATGAAACCAGTCAGTGCTTTTTCCCTGATTGATTCTAAAATTAGTATAATCTATAAAATTTTTTTGTAGAAATTTAAGTTCCTATAGATATTCATCAAGGGAGTCCTTATTTATTCCCCAACTAATATTGTGGCTCAGGAATCCAAAACTGTGTTGATTTGGGTGATACCACCCTGGAATACTTAAAAATGAACCATGTGTGCTAATTATTACAAGGTTGTAAAGAAAGAAGAAAAAATAACAATGCCTTATAGTTATTTATCTCCTATGCTTGGCCAATAGTGCATGATATTATAATTAATGACTGAACTATTGAGACATTATAGCTGAACACATCAGTATTTATCCTGTTTCAAGCTTGGAAACTTAACTTAAAAAATGAAAACTAACGAGGACCTACTATTTTCTTGGAACTGTGCTAAAGTATAGAAAAGGAAAAAAATAGTGTCATTGATGAGACAAACCATAAATTCATGCAAAAAAGAGTGTTAAAAATTTCCAGTAATTTCAGGACTAAATATTCAGTTATATAAGAATATGAATAATAACCGTGATTAAAATTCACCTAATGTTTATTATATTCCAAATCCCTTGAAGCACTACTGAATACAGGTTATAGCCTGGCTTTGCTGGTGTGTAGGGCCTAGGTTAGATTTCACTTTTCATTCAGAGGTGAGGGTTTCTTGACAGGACATCTGTCTACCCTTTGATTGCCAGCATCAATTTGGCTGACCTGAATGACTAGGCACATGTGTATTTCCTCCTTTTACAGAGCTAGCCTTGTTCCTCCTGAGACTACTTCTTTGACAACCTTATCTGAGAAAGAAAAACTATTTTTTAGTCACGGTCTCCAAATAAGTGTACTCTCCTAATAGAGTATAGGATTTAAAAATTTCAGTTGAGGCATGCTTTTGGAAAAGTTCAGATTTGGATTTAAAAATGGGCTCCTTTTTCTTTATTTCTAAGTTTTTTATGTAGAAAATAAGGCCATAGGTGAGAGACCAAGTAAAAACAGTGATTTCAGGTAGGCTACTGCTCCAGATCATGGGAACTCTTTCTCCTCCTCATAACTAGTTCAAAACTTGCAGTTGGACCAAACCCAGTTGTCTCACTAGCTCAGTGCTCAATGATGTGTGCTTTTCTCCCATGTGTGCTAAGTAAAGGGAAGGACCAGGACCTATACTGCAATTATAGAATGGACTACAGCCTGGAAACTCCTAATGTACCGTAACAGATGAGAGAGAGTAGGGAGAGCGGACAAATAAAATAGCAACTGCATGAGGGAAGCCATTTGCAATCTATGTATGTTTATGAAATTATACATTCTTCAAAAATAAATAATAATTACACAGTTGTTTACTCTTGAGCTGGATTGGATTTAGTTCTCTCACCACAGCAGGCCTCAGTCTGTGTCCTCATGACACAAATCATCCAGATGATTAACTTGATTTTTTTTTTTTCATTCAGTTTTGGCATCTCCTAGATATAAATTGTGTTAACACGTGCAACAGAAAAGCAATTATAGAACCACTTAGTGAAATATAATTTCTGGTCAGACTTTCTCCACAAATATTGATGAGAGTACCTTCCAAGAAGAGGATGCATTTGGATCTCAGCATATTAAAAAAACAAACTCTTGGCAGTAGGCTCAACTGGAAGATTTTGTTAACATGACTTCATAAGCATATTTTGCCAAACATATAGAAACAGACACAACCTAATCTTCCTAATTACATCGGCATATACAAAACATAGGCTCACCTGCTAATTTACAGCTGCTATCATTTTGCACCTAACAGTGAGGCTGGACGAATCAACTTTTTAGTGTCAACTGAAAAGTTCACTTACTCATCTCTCAATATCTGGTCAATGTCACTTCCTGAAGTGTGTCCATAAACAATTAAGACTTGGGAGCTTTTCTAACTTTAGATATAATTGTATAATTCATCATACAATAGATGAAAAATTTCAATTTTCCCTTTGTTGATTATGATTTTAGTTCTGCACACAATAATTTTATATATTGAAATGCAAAGTACATTTAAATCCTTCAAGAATTGTAGCAGGATTGCTATTTAGGTTTGTGGCCTCAAAAATCAATCTCAATATTTATGATGAGTTTGATTGATTTTAGTTTAAATAAAAGATTCTGTTTGAAACTGATCAAAAAAGCCAACCCTCATGGAACTAAATTATTCCGTATGGAGAACTCAAGTTAATTATGGTGAGTGAAATATCTTTTTAAAGTTAACTCTCATAGAGTTTTATTCAGAGATACATACATGAATAAAGGTCATCATCTCTAAATTTTTCAGCTAACTCCTTAAATCTGCTATGTCAAAATGTCTCACCAGAAAAATAATTGTTTGTATAATTCACATTGCTGGTTCAGTGATGGTTTGAGGACACTCCCATTTAATGTATACCAAAAGAGTCTAACCGAGCTTATAGCTCTAAATTCCTAAATTAAATGTCAAATTTGGCTTATTATAATTTGATTTTAAGATCCACACGTATTTTACTATGAAATGATAATGAAGTGTGTAACAGGTTTTTTGAGGAGTCTACTCATTGGGGTGTAAACATGAAAGGTTTTAATTACTTTCCTGTGTCCTTCTGGATAATGGGCACCTAGAAAACCTGGTCCTGATTCAAACTTTTCTCAGCTATTTTGGCTGTGGGACAGTCTCATCTGGTAATTCATACTCAATTATCTTTATTTAAAAACATTTTTTTAAAATCCCATGCCCAGTCTAAAGCTCCTGTCCTGTCTATCTAGTGTGGCTACTCTAAGGACAAGAGGAAATGTGGTCTCACACTTCATCCTTCCCTCTGTTAGAAGAGGCATGAGCTATTTCAATATTGGTAACAGGAAGAAAGGAGGGGATGGCAGAGGTCTTTATGTGTGAATGTTTTTATACTGGCAGTGGGGAAACGTTCCTTTCTTCTGTCACCGGTGGCCCCTGACATTGTGATCTGTACGGAGTCTGCACGTAGAGAGCCTTTGTGGTTTTCTTGTTTCCCTCCAACTTCTTCCTCACAGGGACAGCTCTGCATGCCTTTAGCTGTTCCTGAGGTACATAGCCTCCATATTTTCTTCATGTTGGCTGTCCCAGTAATTGGCCTGGCCTGGATAACCGCACAGCCCCTTCCCTTTCAAGTAGTTCCACTGGAATAAATGTGGTACTTCTTGTTCCCTTTGAGGGCCACAGAGTGGCTGAGAAGGTGTCAGTTTACTCTGTCTTTATCTTAGGCTACACTACAGTCCTATCAAACGCAGTTGGAAGGGGCTAGCCAATAGGCCTCAGCAAGAAGTTAGGTAGGAGTTTTTATATTCCAGTGTGCCTTCCAAATTCAAGGGACATATGTGAAGAAGCATCCCCTCTTCTCCATTGTGGCGCTGGAAGGTTTGAGAACAATGATGTGCTGAACTCCTCATCTCTCAGAGCCCTCTTCCAAGAACTGTCTCATCCATGCTCCCCTCTGGAGCTCCACAGAGTGAGCCATGCTGTTCAGCCAAGTAAGAGCAGGCAGGTGCCCTTCCTTGCAGGAGCCTCTATTCTGCATGAGTGACTCTTTTGAAGCCTCTGTCACTTGGCTTCCATGAAGCTCACTCCTTTTCCAGTCCTCCCGTGTTCGTGATATAGTAAGTTGGGCAGAAGGGGAAAGGTGTGTCCTCAGAAGTCAGTGGCCCTAACTAGCTCACTGACTTTAGAATGTGGGGCACTCAGAGCCCTTTTTCTTAGCTTTGGTGTAAACCATAATATTAGACTATATGAAAAGTCCCAGTCAATATCAGGTTATGCAATTTTATGTAAATTAATCATTAAAAGAAAAACCAATCACTTATTTTCAGAGAATAATAGGAACTTAAGTTTACATAGACTTATATCCAATAGATCAATTTTTAAATTTTATGGTGTTATAATTTTGCCATTTTTCCTGGTTTTTTGGTCCTCTCAAAGAAATTTTTGCTTACCTCCAAGATTAGAAAGACATTTTCCTATGTATTTTAGCTTTTATATTTAGATATCTCATTCATGTCAAATTAGATAGGAATTAAGGTCTTTTTTTTTTTTTAGTAGAAATGCAATTCTTCCAACACCATTTGTTGAAAACTTTATTTATTTTCCCATTGAATTACCTTGGTGCCTTTGCCAAATATCAATTGATCCTGTAAGTATGGGTCTGTTTCTAAATTTTCTGTTCTGTTTCATTGACATATTTGTCTCTCCTTATGCTACTCTTAATTACTGTAGTTTATAGCAACTTTGAAATCAGACTTTGTATCTGTGAACTTGCTAAATTTATTCTTAGTTCTGCTGATTCATTAGGATTTTCTACACAAACAACCACATTTTGTACAAATTAAAAAAGTACTTCTCTCTTTTAAATCTGGATGTCTTTTTCTTTTGTTTGCCCTATTGCACTAATTAGGACTACCTGTACAATGTTGAATGTAAATGCAGAGTGGAAATATTTGCCTTGTTTCCAGTTTTAGGAGGAATGTATTCAATATTTTTTTTAAATGCTCTTTGTCAAATTGAGGATGTCCATTTTATTTTTTAAAATTTTTGTTTTATTTTGTTGAAAACAGTTAGCATGAGATCTACTGTCTTAAAAAATTTTTGAGTGTACAACGCATTATTGTTGAGTCTATGTGCAATGTTGTACAGCAGGTGTCCAGAACTGAGTCATCTTAACTGAAACTTTCAATCCACGTTCCCTGCTCCAACCCCTAGCAACCCCCATTCTGTTCTCTGCCCATGACTATCCTCTAGAAGCTCCAAACAGATTTTTAAAATTATTTCCTGAGTTTATAATTGTTATTTGTGAGAAGTTTTGTCTAATAAAGACTATTAAAGCATTACCTGAAGCCTTGATACTATTTAGGTAATCTTGTAATTTTTTTTCATAATATTTGAACATAGCAGGTTTCATTTTCTTTTCTCAAATTTATTTTTCATTTTATTTTTCTATTTGATAGAAGATAAGGCTCAATTTGAAAGGTAAAGTGACTTTCTTAAATCCAGTGAATAAGCATTGAAGGAGTTGGAAATAGACTTTTAAAATGAAAATATGACCAAGTTCTCCTGTCCCAAGGATTTTGCTCAGCCGGGCCTCTGCCTTGCATGCTGCCATCCCGACTGTTTACCAATTTAATTCTAATCATCTTGTAGGTCTCACTTTAAATATAATCCTCTAAGCTAAATTACTAATAGGTCTAGATGTCTTTTCTTTCTCATAGTACCTATTCTTTTTCATTTGTTTCCCCTCTTATAAGGAACTAAATATTTTCTGCACATATATTGGTTTTATTTATGCCTCTTTTTGGAGGTAATAAACAATAAGAGAGCACCAACTGTTTCACTGATCCTTTGCCTAGTCCAGTGACTGACACAAATTATGTGCTCAATAAATATTTACGGAGTGAGTGATTAACTCAGTAGCCTTTCTGATCTATCATATTATTTCTGTGTCAAATTTAATAACTAAGACCAAATTCCTAACATACTTTAAAGATTAATTGAAGGTAAAAGTTAGGGTTTATGAATTAATTTTGTAAGCTACTTTAAGGTCTCGACATAGTGATTTTCACATCTAAAATATTTTGAAATGTTTCCTTTCTCTACATCTTTTGGAGTGATATAAAGGAATGAGTTAGTCCCAAGAAGAGCAAAAGAAATTTCTGTTTATTTTGTGGATATATAAATTTGTCACTGAAATGAGTGTAGGGCTTAATAAAATTAAAAATTTAATTAAATTAATTATGATACACATAAGCCAGTATTTAGCATCAATTACTTTTCAAAAGCAAGAGCTTAAATTCAATGCAGTAACTAAAACTTTGATAAAGAACTCTTTTTATATAAAAGAGCTCCCTTTGGTAAAGAATTCCCACTAAATGAAATGACAAAAAAAATTTAAGTGCTATGAACAAAATGAAAATTTAAGTTTTGATTGCTATGGCAAAAATGACGCAGGGTCCTAGAATAGAGAGTGACTGCAGCAGATTGGTGTCTGTGTGCTGACTGGGGAGACTACTCTAGCTGAGGCAGTCAGGAAAAAGTCATTTGAGGAGATTAATGTTTGAACCAAATGGCCAATGATGAAAGTGCCCAGCCTTCTGAAGCTCTTTTGGAAGGTTTTCCAGGTAGAACGAAAGGCTTAACGGCCTCAGCTGGCAAACAAACCTGGAGTCTTCAAGAGACAGAAAGAAGGCTGGAGTGTTTCGATCCCGGAGAACAACAAGAGTGGTATTAGAGGCTGGGTGTGGTGGCTCATGCCTGTAATCCTAGTGCTCTGGGAGGCCAAGGTGGGAGGATGGCTTGAGGTCAGGAGTTTGAGGCCACCCTGAGCAAAAGCGAGACCTCATCTCTACTAAAAATATCCAGTATCGGAAACCAACTCTTTAAAATCTAAACCCTACGCTTTTGGCAAAAAATTACCTCCTGATTATTGAGGCCAGAAATCCCACCAAAAGGTTTGTAAAGTTTTAAAATTATAGTTACAACTTAAGTATGTAAAAATATACCATCCTGAGTCTCTAATTCTAATTCAAGTAATTTATTCCCTTCTGGTTTCATTCTATCACTTTAAGTTTAACCCAGTCTTTTAGAGGTAAAGTAAGAGTTTTACTCTTCTCTATCTTCTCCTTCCCCTTTTCCCAGATAACGTCAGGTTCTGGTGAGACTAATAAACAACGTGGCACTTGAGGCATGTGATGTCCACTAGCCCTCCGTATTCTCTGCTGGCTTGGTCTTTAAAAGTCTGACTCTATCCTTGCTGCATCTGCTGCTGATGGCACAAGTCTGTTTTCTTGGCACAAGCGATGCGGGGCAATCGCTCCCTGGGAGTCAAGCCGCTCTTCCTGCCGACTACACTGGTCCTGCAGATCCTGTGAGGTCCATTTGTGACTTCTGTTCCATTTCAGTCTGGAGTTTTCCACTCTGCAGCCCTCTGCTACAAAGCGACTTGGCCCCCCTTTCCCTGGGGAGCTTCCAGCCAGCAGTCTTGGCTCACAACTGAATTCCCCATAGGGACATGCAGCAGCTTTTGGGTCTCTTCCATGCCATGTTATAGCCAAGGGAGACTCAACCCTGGAAAGGGGCTAGGATGGGAGTCTCTTCCTTAATCCTCAGCTCTCTTTCTTCCAAATGTATCCACGTATCTTTTTATTTTTTTTTAAGTGCGAAATTGCTGTTAATATTATATCAGGCTATCCTGGTTTTAGTTTTGTTTTATTTTTAAATGCTCAGAAGAGACAAAACAAGTGTTCTTCATTTATGAAGGCTGAACTTGAGAGACAAACAGTTTTGCTTTCAACTCCAACAAAGATTTGGCTTAGAAGATAAATAGCCAAAGCCTGGAGGACCTACACCACAGAATGAACTCTAGAGAAGGGTGCTGTAGACCTGTTAAACAGGAATATCTCTTAGTATGTCATTTGAGAGTTTCAAGGAGGAGATATGTGAGTGGGAATATTTCTTTAAAGTAAGGGGAAGTTATTACTCTTGGGCACCCGTCCCTTCTGATGAAGAGGAAACCAAAACATCATAAATCAGTGTGGATAGAAGGATTAAACAGTGATGTAGAAATCCCATAAGTAGATAGGATGATATGTTTTTAAATACAACGTAGTAGACACACCTGTTTACATTGGCTGTCAATAAATCTAGCCTTTGTTTTCTGGTGCAGATTTTGGGAGGGTGCTTATCATGATTTGACAATAAATAAAATCTTAGGAAGAAGAAATCTAATTAAAGGGCATAGTTATTCCTTCTAGATGTAAGTGAATGAATATTTTTAGCACTTATTTTTTAGGTGAGGTGTACATTTCACAAAATACAAGTGATAAAGTGATAGATATCAATGGATACAGTAGCAAAATTTTTGATTTTATCAATAAATATCTTGTTAAGTGTGCCAGCTCACTTTTAAGCACTCGGTTAAACAGTCATTAAGAGACAGTTGACAAACAAAAACTTACTCTCCAAAAAGTATCAACAGTTAATAATGTAAATGGGCATAAGATTTGTGATATTAGCAACTACGTCCTTCCTGTTTTATGACTTGTTTCTCAAGTAGAAACCCCAATGTAAAGTCTTGAATCTCATGGCTAATATTCATTAAGCATATAATTAATAAATAAACATTTACATTTTTTACTTGTAGAGGATGAACTCAATCCAGGGTAGCAAGGTGATGTGGTGGGGGAAAAAAATCACAAAGATTACAGTTGCCCCCTTGCCTTTGGTTCAAAAGAGGGTGAATTGAGACAGAGAGAGAGGGAGAGAGAGGGAGAGGGAAGTTTTCTATATTTAATGGATTAAGATATATTTGAAGATATATATTAGAGAAATCCCAAAAGAGGAAAAATCTTCCTATTTAACAAAATGGTAGAGCATTCTGGAGGGAGTCTGGAAAGACATGAGGAGAGAGTAGCTGGAGGAAGTTTGCTGGGGAGGAAGGAAGGAAAACCTTGGCTAGAGGAGACTGAGAGCAGAGACGAGAAGAGATAATGAGAGAGAGATGTCATCCCCGAAGTGAAACAAGAGACGATTTTTCCTTCTCTACTTTCTATCTCTAAGAAGTATAAGACAGCCAGTGAGGCAAGGTTCTACTTACGGATGTTCCATGAAAGCTAGCTTTACTAACCTTCTAAGCTCAATTTACATCAATAAAACGTGTTATAATTTCCCTAATCATATGTATTAGAAGAGTAATGAATAATAGGTGGAAAGCACGTGAATAATGTTGGCATATGGAGAACACTGAAAAGTTTAGTCTCATAATATATTATTTATTTATATTGCTTCCTCTGCCAAAACAAAGACAGAGAGAGAGAGGAGAGAGAGAGAGAGAGAGAGAGAGAGGAAAATCAAAATGCTCTCAGAAAGGATCTGATAAACAAATTCACATTGGATGTTAACTATTAAAACTTTTCAGTGGATTAGCACGTAACTAGGACCGATAAAGTAAGCCAAAGTGCAGCTTCCCAGATGAAGTCTCAGCCATTCTTGTTTTTAGGAAGACACCTCCTCAAGTCTAAAAATAATATACCACAGGCAATGGCTGAAGTTGCTTTTTTTTTTTTTTTTTTTTGCTGTAAGTCCAATCCTTCTGTACCTTATATGAAAATTCAATTGCTTATTTTTTTTTACTTTTTATTTTGAAATGATTATAGATTCACAAAAAGTTACCCCAGAAAGTACAGGGAGATATTGTGTTCCTTCATTCATTTCTCCCCAATGTATAACTGTAGAATGATATCAAAACTAAAATATTGACATTAGTAGAGTTTACAGAGCTTATTCAGATTTCATCAGTTTTTTATGCACCTGTGTGTGTGTGTATGCAACTTTATTGTGTAGATTCCTGCAACCACACAATTAAGATACAAAACTATAGCCACACCCACTCCTTTCATCCCCCAACCCCTTACCCTTGGCAACCACTAATCTGTTCTTCATCTCTATAATTATATTATTTCAAATATGTTATATAGATTGAAGCATATATTATGTAACCTTTTGAGATTGACTTTTTTTTCACTCAGTATAATTCCCTGAAGAACTATGCAAGTTGTTGAATGTATTGCTAATCTGTTCCTTTGTATTGCTAAGTAATTTCCATGGTATGAATGTACCACAATTTACTTATCTATTTACCAATTTAAGGGTGTTTGAGTTGTTTCCAGTTGGGACTATTATGAAGAAAGAGGCTATGAAAATTTGTATATAGTTTTTTGTGTGGGCATAAGTCTTTATTTCCCTGGGATAAATGCTCAAGATCACAACTATTAGAATGTATGGTATTTGCTTGTTTACTTTTGTAAGAAACTGTCATACTTGTGGCTGTACCATTTTCCATCTACAACAGCAATGTAAAGTGATCCAATTTCACAAGTTTCTCACCAGCATTTGCTGTTTATCACTATTTTCTATTTTAGCCATTTGAATAAATATGTGGTGATATCTCATTGTGCTTTGAATTTGCATTTCCCTGATGATTAATGACGTTGAGTGTTTTTTCATGTGTTTATTTGCCATTTGTACACCTTCTACAGTGTTTTCATGGTTTTCACATTTTCTAATTGGAGTTTTTTTTTTACTGTTGAGTTTTAAGAGTTCTTTATATATTCTACTTACTAGTCCTTTGTCAAATATCTACTTTGTAAATATCTTCTCCCAATTTGTAGCTTTCTTTTTGTCTACTTCACAGGTCTTTTACAAAATAAAATATTTTAATTTTATTGAGATCCAAATTATCAATTTTTCCTTTTATGGATCATGCTCTTGGTGGTAAGTCTAAAATCTCTTTGCCTACCTAGCCATAATCCAAAAAATTTATTTGTATGCTTTTTTCTAAGACTTTTATACTTTTACATTTTACATTTAAGTGCACTATCCATTTTTAATTAATTTTTTGTATAAGGTGTGAGATTTAGATTACAGTTCATTTTATTGCCTATGTATATCCGACTCCAACCACATTGTTGGAAAGGCAGTCCTTCTTTTATTGAACAACTTTGGTAACTTTGCCAAAAATAAATTGGACATACTTATATAGATCTACTTCTGAGTTCTTGATTCTGTTTCATTGTTTAAAGTGTCTATCCCCCTACCACATTGTCTTGTTTGCTGCAGCTATGTATAATAGAAAGCATTTACATCAGGGAGAGAGATTTCCCCTACCTTATTCTTGTTTCTCAAAATTGTTTTAGTTATTCTCGATCATTCCCATTTTTATAAATGTGAATTTTAGAATTAAGTTGTGAAAGTCTATAAAAACCTTACTGGAATCATTCTTTCTAAGTCACACATAGACCAGTAGCAGACTAAGTATTTTGTTCAAAATCACATAGATAGAAAGTGGTAGGGCTAGTTGGAACTCAGTCTGATCAAGAGCTCATGCATCCAACAACTGTCTCTCCATATGATGTTAGTCCCCAAAACCAAGTTTATGACCTGTACGTCTACTGTAGAGTTGGACACTGTGTGCAGGATGGTGGATAGTTGGAACTGAGTGGGAAGTTGTTCTAAATTTGCAATTGTTTGGATGTTATGCTCTACCAAATGCAAACAATACCAGAATAACACTTTTTTGTTACCAATTACAGGACAATTTTTATCCATTCAAAATTTACCTTTAAGCAATGACCACTTCATTTATTAGAGCACATGCTGTGAAATTAAAAGAGGTATAATGTAAACTGTGTCTTATTTTTTGGATGGACTTGGGCTTTAATTCGTGGTTGGTAATAAGTGGCTGCCAATGTTTGTCTTAGTCCATTTTTTGTCCTGCTATAACAGAATACCCAGACTGGGTAATTTTTAAGCAATAGAAGTTTATTTGGCTCATGGTTCTAGAGGTGGGGAAGTCCAAGATCAAAGAGCTGCATCTGACAAGGGACTTATTGCTACGTCATCCCATGGCGTAAGGGAGAAGGGCAAGAGAGCATGCCCAGATAAGACAGAGGAAAGGGGCCAAACTCATCCTTTTTATCAGGAACCCACTCTCATGATAAATAACCCACTCCCATGATAATGGCATTAAACCATTCATGAGGCAAAGCCCTTGTGACCTAATCATGCCTCAATACCATTTAATCAGGGATTAAGTTTCCAACATGCGAACTTTGAGAGACACATTCAAACTATAGCAATGTCCTAGAGGACACTTTCTACTTATGATAAGGGTCAAATGCTCCATCACTAATCATATTATCACCAAAGCTGAAGAACTTGTTTTCCTGTAAATATTTAATATTGTATTCCCCCAAAGCTAATCTCTATATATGTTTCAATGGCTTACTGGGCGGAAATTTCTGTGAGTTTAATAATGCAGCAGGTAGCTTGTAGTAGAAGGCCTTGGTGATGGCTTGAGGTATGGAGCACATGTCTGAAGATACAGGTACCCTAAAGGCAGTAAGGATTTCTAGTCAGGAATTAAATAACCACCATCCATCTCACTGAGTTGAGTGAAGCAGGCATTAGAACAGAAGTGAGCAGCAGCACATGTACTTGGGAGTGATGGTATGCATATGTATATGAAAATAATCCAGCAGTTAGGACTTTTTGCAGTTTGTACTTTTACACACTGTTGTAAATACAGTAGAACATACATTCAACTTTTTATAAAATGAAAATCTATGAGTGTTTTTTCTCTGTGATAATTTAGTTTGGGCTTGGGAGTCAGACAGAGAAAGATTGAATTCTACCCAGAGTGGCTGGATTGCCTTAGGCTAGTGGTGAACCTCTAAAAGCTTTATTTTTCCTTTTCATATCAGGATATGTTGATCCTACCAATTTACTCTCAAAAATGCTTTGTGTCTGCCGTTTGACTCTGTAGCTTTGAGCCTGTGATGGGATAATGCTAGGTGTTGTAACAAACAAACACCCAAATCTCAGTGATTTAATACCAGGAAATGTATTTGTCACTCATATAAATATTCCAAAATGTGTGTTCCTGGTGGGGCAGCTTTCCTTAAGCAATGATTCAGACACCCAGAATCCTTTCTTCTTCTTGTTCTGATATTTGGAACACATAGCTCTTGACAGTGCCCTAGGATTGCCTTCATGACAAAAAACTAGAAGGAGAAGAGAGCATAGAATTTCACGCGGTGGAGTTGAGCGTGAGAGTGGCGTACCTCACTTCTCCCCGTATTTCATTAAGATATATTAGTCATGTGTACACAGAAAACTGTAAAGGAGGCAGGGAAATATAATAAAGATGTATGCTAAGGAGGAAGAAGAGACGATTTTGATGAACAGATGTCCCGATGTCCTTAACAGAGTTAAGGATGCTCAAACCAGCAGGCAGCAACATCCTACACATCTGTCCATGAATGCTCCTTGTTCCACCATTGGTACAGTAATTAGCATGATAACAAAAAAAAGAAAAGAAAAGGCAGATTGGGTATATCCATTGCTGAAAAATTCAATAATCCTCTTCTTTTCTCCACGTATTAAATCTGTTTGTTTTTTACAATCAGAACAATAGAACAGACTACTTTTTGTGAAGCTCCATCTTGTTTTAGGCCAGCAGAATTCTGAAAGCAAAGCTGACCACATTTTATATTGAAAAAAAATCTACTAGATCTACTCTAGAAGAGATTAGGAATACATGGATAGGTGTTCTCAAGAATAAAAGCTTATAAAAAACTGCATGCACTAAAAAATAATTTATGATAGGTCAGAAATTTTGGCAATAGGGCAATTCTATAATACTTGATAATAACTTCTCATAATTTTTCTTATGGGTAGCTATGAAGTAAGGATAAACATATATTATTTTGTCAAATTTATAATCAGTATAAGTTGTAGAAATAATTAACATGAAATGAAGCTGACAATCATTACAACTTCTCACTGTAAAATTTGCTATTAACTAAAAATTGACTGACAACTCTTTTTGACAAAAGACAGGCCCACAAAATTGGGCCTTGAAAATAATTGACTTCATCAAAACAATAGCCAAATGAACAAATTTCAAAACCGCTAAATATATGCCTAGGAAAGTTTGATTTAGACAAAATAAAATTATTGAAACATTAATACTTCTTTACAAAACTAATATAGTAAATTTCATTAACCCAAGTGATACTAATTTCAGTTGAATCAATTGTAAAAGACTTAACTGAAATGTGTAAAAAAATTGAGAAACTGAATTGGTTTAGTATAGTTTGTTGCATGATGTTATAATTTTGATTTAAAATATGTATATTTATAAATTTAAGAGTCAGAATATCATGAAGTCAAAATATTGGGGTCAAAATCTCCTGGATTCTCCTTATCTGTAAAAGGATAATGTAACTGTGTTTTCATCACAGAGTTTTTATGAAGTGTTTTTAGTCACCTGGAAGGCTTATAATTTTGGGGAAGAGGGCACAGCATTTTAATTTCCAATGAGTTTCCAGGCAATTCTGATACTACTGGTCTGGAAACACACTTTGGGTGCTCCTTCCCTATACCATTTTTGTGCACAGTGGCTTTTGATGTACGTTTGCTTCCAACAGCCCATACCTGCAGCTCTTTGTGGGTGGACTGGCTTCAGGTTGCAGCATCCTATATTGCCTTCTCATACGGAGACCAGGAATGTCTGGGAATTTGTATCTCCCACCCTACCCTGGACAGCCCTTAACCAATGGGCTGCAGGTGACAGGGTATAAATACTACAGATCCCTTAGCAAGACTACACTGAAGTGTTCCTATGCTGTTTCCAGATGTTCCCTGTGAGATAGAGTCAAAGTTATTTTTACTGGACACTTGGCAAGAGAAGTTTGGAGTGTTGAGGACAAAAGTTTGTCTGGAGTAAGTTTGAGAGAGATTGGGTGACGAAAAAAGAGAAGCTGTCACAGACAACTCACACAAGATGTTTGACTTTATAGCAAACAGAGAAACCAAGCAGTGCTTAGGGAGAAACATGGCATCAAAAGAGTTATTTTTTTTTTAAAGAAGAGATATTGTAGCATGTTTGTATATTGACAGGAATGGTTCAGTAAAGAGAGAAAAAATAAAGGTAGAGAAGGAAGATGTACACTCACAGCAACAAAGTCCTTGAGTGCATGAGAGGGAAATAGAGTTAATACATGGGTGGAGAGGCAGCTTTATATGGAAAGATCAACATTTCATCATTAATCATGAAATACCTTGAGAGAATCCAAAACTCTTCCTTCTCTCTCACCTCTCCCATTATATTAACCGTTAACCCCTCAGTTCTGCCAATTCTCTCCTCCTAATGTTTTTCCAAACTACCTGCCCTTTCTCTACACCATCACCATCACAGCCTTAGTTCAGGCGCTCACAAGCCTCACCTAGATTTTTGCAGTGGCTTCCACATGGTCTTGCCTCCAGTCTTGCCCCACTCCAGTCCATTCTCCCATTCTCCATGCCACTGGACATCTTTGTAAGATTCACATCTGAGCATCTCACTCTCTGCTCAGAATCCTTCATCCAGTCTCCTACTGGATGAAAATTTAAGTTCATTGGCTCAAAATACAGAGCCTTTCATGGTCTGGCGCCTGCCTATGTATTCAATTTGTTCTCCAAACACTCATCCTCTTGCCCTTGGCAATCATGTAACTATGAGCCTCAGGTGGTTCCTCTAAATGTGCCACACAATCAGATAACCTCTGTCTTCACATTTTTTGTTTCTTTTTCTTGAAACACTTTTCTTCCACTTGCCTGTCTGGCCAATTCCTGTTTACCCTTCATACCTCGGCTCACAGGCGTTACTCTCTTCATGCTTAGTGAAGTGAATGCAATTATGATTGAATGCATAATAGGTGTTGATTATAGCAACTAGACCAAATGCTCAATTTTCTGTGGCCAAACCACATTTTCTAATTTGGGGTTTGAAAAATTTGTCCCAGAGAATGGTAGGTCATTAGTTCATACCAAGGTGTGAATCAGACTTCACTTTACCAGGGATCATTTACCTTTTCTCAAAGAAGTTTTAAGAGTAAGCACGAAACTGTGTTGAGGAGTTCTCACTTTTTAAAAAGTTTCTGCCAAGGGGTAAATCCATGGCGTGAGGAAGTCTTGGGAAGACTTCCATTACCTTCACAAGTCTGCCTGCAACCACTTTATTATGGGAAGAGAACACGGTCACTAGAGACAATAGGGAAGGAATGATTCTCCCAAACATTTGAAATTGAGACTGCAAGAGAAGGTGGACATTTTGCTATAATTTCTACTAATGACTTATTTTGGCAAGCACTGAACAGGGAAAGTTATACCTTTTCATGTTACCACCCCTAGCGACTGTGTAGAGTGAGCTGTGAAAAGTGTCCAGAACAGAAATTGTCCTAAGAAAAAGGAAGTGCTGTATAGCTTCAAGGAGCAAAGTCGGAATAACTCTTCAGATCCTTTTCATTTAAGTGGTGCTTAGTACCAGCCTCTGTTAAGGCTCCTGGGGTGGGGGTGACCTAAGACTATTGTTCTGCAGAGGGTAGTTTAATAATGGAGCTGCGAAAGGAAAAAGCTGGAATACAGCTCTAGGGGTAACTGAGAATCCCAAGAGCATGAGAAGGATGAAAAAAAACATGGAAGAAGCAGCACGTTGGGGAAACACTCAGACCACTACAAAACTCACCAACTGCCACCAAAGATGACAAGTATAACATGTGAACTTGTAAATATTACAGGGGGAAACAGTTACGATTTATTTGAAAACCTTCACAGTAGTGCCCTTTGCCAAACACTAACATTTTTATGAAGAGGTTAGGAAACAAGCTCTGTAATGATTGTACTTTCCTGCATTTATTTTTTTGGGGTTTATTTTTCTTTAAAGTGTTCAAGGCTTTGGTTTTTGAGCTTATTTGCCTTTTAATGGTTTGCCGTGACTGCCGCTTTAAGAAATGTTTTTGCTGTTACCGCTCCATTTTAATCTTTCACTTTGTATTAACAAAATCAAAACCAGCACAATTAGATACCTCCTGATTCTGATTTGTTATAATACTAAGAGAATGTTTGAAATGGCACAAGGGGTGGGGGAAATACTTCAAGCAGTGGTGGCTGCAACATTGGAGTTCTAGAGGCAAACATCAAAAGATAGCTTGAAAGAAAGACCAAAAACATCTAAACCAATAATTCTTTACATTTGTGTTTTTATTTTATTGTAGTCTTCACAACAAAAGCATGAGAATCGTGTAGAGGAAAAAAGATGCTTGTACGCCTATTTCAATCAGGCAATTTAAGATGAAGTGAAATGGGCTTTCTCCTTGGCTTTTAAAATGGACAATCAAGCCATGTATCTACAACTGGAAAAATTAGTGACTAGACTATACAGGCGACACTCAGTGCCCAACTGTCTTGTTTTGTTAGAATAAATGAAAAAGAAAATGAGCAAGACTCAGAAAATAGGATTATAATTAAGATACATTCATCCAAACACCTACCTTTTCTGTTTATATATTGGACATCCTGAACAAGATTGAAAGGCTAGAAAACAAAACCGAGGAGAGAGCTGCAAGTGATAGTAATTTGGCCACAGAGGGAGATAAATGAAATGAATAAGTGGGTCTTTGAAACATCACAGCAGCCAGAATCAGCAAGAAACAGCTGCAGTCGTACACATGTGGATGGCAGTATCAGAGTTATGAAACATCCAATGACTTGATTACTCATTCCTTTTATTAGTGCTATTATTATTTTTACGTTTCCTAGCAATAACATTTTGAAGCTTGGAAATGTTACCTTTGTGCTTATTCTATTTTAAGTCTGGCACCTAAGTAGAAATTCTACTGTGTTACACAGCCCTAGTGCCTTCAAGGAGGATTTTTTTTTTTTAAATGTGAAATTTGGGCGGCTCTGGTATATTAGATTTTCCTCTTACCATTCATTTAGGTCGACTTTTAGTTCATTGAAACACAGTGTTTTGTTTTCTGGAAGAGGCTCTTATGTACCTTTTATTAAAGAAAAAAGAGAATAGCCCCTGGGTATGCTGGGAAATTTTTGAATTCTGTTCTCTGGGTGATAAAATAGTGAATGGAAATGATGTATCCAACACCAGCCACCCCACTCGCCTTCCCTGCTCCACATCTCAGGCTGTCAGTCTGTATCCTCGGCTTTCATCCCCACCTTCAGGAACATGGAGGAAGGGGAACAGGTGGACTGGAGGCTGAAAGAGAGAAACAGAGATTAAAAGAACAAAGTCTATTGGGAGACATGTTGCGTTAGAGTCATTGAATTTACAGTGGCCCTGGAAATAGTGTTCTGTATTGAAGGGTACTTTCATTTATGCTGTATATACCTTAGACAGATCCAAGAATTGCTCTGTCAGAGCTCCCTTCCTCCCATCATTCTGTTGAGCTATCAGAGCCAAAGGAGAGACCTGAATTTCCAGAGATCTAACAGTCTGCCCGCCCACCCCCACCCGACCTCAGCCCCCCAACCCCACCCTCTACCTCCAACCAACGTCAGAACAAGGCAGCTGAAAAGTTCTGGGTGAAAGGAATAATTTTTCTGTTTCTTTTTATTAAATCCAGAATCTTTTCATTTGCGTTTTATTAAAAGACTGGAGTGAGCATTTCCTTTAAAATGTTCCAGAATGGGCCAGTTTGAATGTCAAAACCTTTCTCTGCTTATCAAGCATTTAACCATGATAAATAAAGGATCGGCTTTTAAGTCTGTGGGCCAGCATACCTCAGTGACACACAGAAACTTCAAATAGCAGGAAAATAATTTTCTAATTCTGCTGAAACAATGTTTCCAAAAGAGAGAATGGGATTACAACCATCGCTGATCGCAGCTCTGGGGAGCCCGAGAGAGAGAAAACAACTAATCATAAAAGTATATGTCAGGGAAGAAAGCTAGCTGTTTCTACAGAAGGGAAGTCTAGCTAGAAAGTGTCTAGGCTGAGAATTTCCAAAGGTTAAAATACTGTGACATGTTTTCTCTCCTGTACCTTTATGAATTTTGATATATTGTTCAAGAGATTTGCTATCATTAATCCTAGCCTGACCATACAATTTAGGGGTGGAGCAGTGTCTACTTAGGAACACAGGGAGTTTAAATCAATCATGCTATTAAAAAGATTCCCTGAAAATGCACATAACCTCACCTTTTAGACAGCGTGCTTGTGAAAACGATTATTGTCAAGAAAAGCATTTGATTTCTAACCAAGCAAAGCAAGATGTATAAAACTTAGCAGCCACAAAAATTCCATAATCCTGGAGTTTTACAGGCTTGGAAATTTAAATACTTTAAAATATCGTCCAACTGTTCCTCTAAAATGTCATGTCTTTTCAACCATAGAATGGAATGTAGAGAAAGCCTTAAAACTCAGCATTAAATTATTAGCCTATTATATACTTTTGTTTAAATGTTGAATACTCTCATTTATAATAAGGGCTAAAAAATGAAACCTGTGATCACTTATTGGGGCTTTCTATATGCCAGGCACTGTGCTTTGCACTATATATATACACCTTGTTAAACAATTCCATTAGGTAAACATTATTATACCCTTTTACAGCCAAAAAACTGAGACTTGCGACGTTTGAGTAACTTGTGCAGCCTAAGTGACTTAGAATCCAAACTCAGATCACCTCTGCTCTATTGCCAGAAGTGAACTTCTTACAAAAACCAGTTTCACTCACTTTATACTTAAGAGATTTACTTCAACAGATCCTTGAGAAAGCTTTGCTTTTCCCCCCATTTGTCTTGATTTGCTTAGCCGTGAAGAACTCAAAACAGTAATGCCAAGAAAACAGTGTCTAGGTCATTTATTGGCAGCTCTGGTTTTTGGTTTACTGCTTCCTGCTACTCACCCTTCAGCTTCTCCAAAGACAGCCAGTGGGTTCTGGCTCCCACTCTACTTTCCCAGTCCCTCTGATGCTCTTGTAGGGGGGATTGAAATTAACAGCTCCATGGTGACCAGGAAAAACAAACGAGCCCCAGAGCCCATACCAATCCTGAGAGCACTTGCTGAACAGATTTTGAAAAGGAGTAAACTCAATATAGCTCCAGAGTTCCATCTGGAAATTGGCACTGATAGTAATATTAGCAGCATGTCCTGCCTGCCTTTAGGAAACCCAAGGATCCTGCAGCACCAGGCAAATATTCAATTGCTCTGGACCCCTCTCAGAGACCTGTGAGACATTTTGGTATTATGATGCTTATTTTACTGATGGAAACTCCCAAGCTCATGGAGAGAGGTTAACACACACAAATTCCCATTTCAGGGTCAGTCAACTGCAGAGAATTAGATGGGCATTCTTGCTTCAAAAATCTGTCCAGTTAAAGAGAGCATCTTATGGTTTCAAAAATCTAGGGTTGGTATAAAAGAATTTTAAAGCCTCAGCTAGATGAACAAAGAAATATGAAAACATGTTTAGAATATTATATTAATTTGGATCTTTATTTAACTAAGAAAAGTGATGCTTCAGAAGAAAAATACCTGTGTATTTTATTTTTCTTGAGCAATACCATTAGCCTGGGGGCACATGGACACAAAATACATACTACTATAGGAAACCTTATGAGCTCTTTTAAAGAGAGAACGAATACACTCTCTAAAGAGTATTCATTACTCCGGAGGTAGATTTGAAAGTGAGACAGGATCCCTCTCTCTAGATATAGATCACTCATTTAATTGATCAATTGGTAGGTTGATGGATAGAGATATATATCTAAGAATAAATAATGAGTTTTGAAATATTAAGAGACCGAACAATTTACTGTCCTGGCACAATTTTATGAAGATAATTTTTATATTTCAGTGCTATTTCCTTAACTTTCTAGAGATGAATATAGGCTTTAAGATCCCCAATTCCGCTGGGCTCGCAAAGCTTCCCACTGGCCTGGCAAAAGGAGAGAAGAAAGATTAAATGACCTTGTGATACTTTTGAAAACTAGACACAGGACTAAGTTCTAGAAGATGTGGGGTAGGTGAGCAATACTGCTTTTGAGTGTTTACTGTGTTTAATAAAAGATTGAATAAAATCAAATGAAATAGTAATAATTCCTTTCCTTTTATTTAGAAATCAGAATATTTATATTTTTATATTTTTTCCAGGTTCAACTGAAATATTCTTTTCCTGCCATTAAGTTAGAGATCCCAAAAATGCAAGAGCCTCACTGCACTTAGTGGGGTGGATACTAAGCATTTTTCATTAAGTGCTGCATCTTGAAAAATTTTTAAGACCACATCCCTAACTATTGAATAGTTATTTACAATAAATAAATAATGTATAATCAAAACAACAGAAAAATTAAAGGAAGAGATGACCAACATTTTAAAATAAATTTTATCTTATTTTACTTATTAATGATGCATAGTTAATGTTAGGGAATATCAGTTTCCAATAGACGATTCCTTTTGCCACTGCCTTCTTATCAGCTTTTCTTGTTTTAATGACTTAATGTGGCAGGCAGGGAGCTTAGAGAAGGAATTGAAGGAGTGCCAGCTCTGCCATTTTCTTGTTATTTTCTTGAACTTGTATATTTTTAGTATCAGATTCAATTCATAGTTTCTTTTGCTCATATTCTTTCAAGCTACTTGTTTATTTTGTGAGTTGTTTTGCAAGATGAAATAATGCAACTCACAAATCATTGCAGTCCATAATGGGCAAACAGAGGAGGCGCAATATCAACCTTTCCACACTGTGGATTCCCCGTTCCATTTCAGAAGGCACCTTTTCCTACTTGGTGAGAGAGCAGCAGATACAGACCTTTGGGAAGAACATGAACAGCAAATCATACTTTGAATATTAGTAATGCTAAATTCCTTTTTTTGTTTTATGCATATATATACACATTAATATAAATTCATATTTCATCCCACATTTCAATAGTTAATAACACACACACTCACTCTGAATTGCAGACATCCCACCCCATGTTGGAGACTACTCACCAAAGGTAATAGCAGTAATGACATCAGTAGTACTGCTTATAAAAGTAATAACTACTCTTTAATGAGCAATTACTAAATGACAAGCACTGAGCTAGGCAATTGCACACAGTCAATTCATACAATATCCCAGGCAGTGGTTTTATGGCCATTTTACAGAGAAAGAAACTGAGGCTTAAAAAGAAAAAAATTTAGGCCCAGAGTGGCTGAGTGATTTATCCAAGGTCACACAGTATTTAGTGGCAAAGCAGGACCAGAATATTCTGTGCCACAGGACATAATATTCTTTCTGAGGAAAGGAGAAGTTAGCAGAGAATATGCCTTTTTCTCATCTAAAGTTCTCTTCCAGGAAACCCAGCCCTGTGTGATGTGTGAGTCAGGAATCCTGGTCCTTCTAAATCTGCCCAATGTATCTATTGCTATTGGTATTCATTTAACAGAGATTAAGCTTTTACTTTCACAATTAAAGAAATGGTAACATCCAGACTGACTCATCTCTATTAGCATGAAACAAGTGTTGAGAACAGAGGACAAGAAGGTTGGAGGAGGTGATCTCTTGGGTACATGAAGGTTGGAGGATGTGCCAGAGACCCCCAAAGAGCACAAAATAGAAGATTTGGATGCCTTAAAACAACCCATGCCTATTTCTGAATCTTACCTCAAGTCAGGGTTCCAAAGCAAATGTTGTAATTTTTATGTCCTTTTATATTCATTTTCTTTCCCTATATTACTTGACTTTTTGTGTAAACCACTGGTCAGCCTGAACCATGTTTGACTCTTCTATTTCCTTTATCAATAGGCCATCGACCTGCTAGATTCTGTGGTTCTGTGGTTTCTCCACTGTGTTTTCATCAATTTCTTCTTGCTTTGTTTGTTCCCCTTGTCATCTGTCCACAGGAAGAGTTCTTCTAATTTTAGATTCAAATTAATTTCCATTTCCCGCAAACCTGATATTTGTCTTACTTCTCTTATAAATTATTTACACTGGAAAGGCTGAATCATGAAACCGAATCTAAAAATAATGTTATTTTCATGTGTTGCTTTTTAATGGATGCATAGATCATATTTTACTCCCTATATTTTTTTTTCAGTTTGCCTTTGCCCATATTGCTCCCTGGTCTTTATGTATGATTGGAGAGGATGCAGCATTTTTTATTCTTCACATTCATGTATCAGTCATCATAATTTTTTAAATTCAACAACTAGTCATTAAATGGTCTACCTCAAGCCAGTAACTGGTAGACTTAGCAGGGGATATATATTTAAAAAGCAAAAGCAAACTGCCTGCATTCTAGAGCATTTCTAGAGGTGATGCTAGACAAGCTATCTCTATAATAAAGAACAAAGTTTGCTGAATGCTAAAGGACAGGGACAAAGTCCTGGCAAGTGAGCAGTCACATTTTACTGGGAAGATTGGATGAAAATGGGATGGATAGGATAGACATAGCTCTTGGCATGACTATCTAACTCTCTACAACTCCCTCAAAACACACAGTGCCACCATTCTCCACATAGTGATCCTGGCCCTTTGTCTTAGAAAGCTTGTCCAAAGGTGGATACCTGATTCAGGCTAGAGCCATCAGCATCCCTTCTTCTACATTTTGAAATTTTGAACTAAGCAGCAGAAACCAGGAGCTGTTTGGGGGACAGCCATATAATCACATGGTTGTTTAAGTAGCTGGGCTGTCATGCCAGTTTGAGTTCAGTGCCTTGCTCTGCTACTTACTAGCAGTGTAGACCTGGGGAATTTATTTAATCTCTGTCTTTAGTTTTTTAATTTCAAAAACAGGAAAAAATAATGTGAACTTTCTCATACAATTGCTATGAAATACAGATAGGGGAATTCATTTCAAGTGTGACATACTATATATTCAATAACTGTTTGCTCTTAAAATTTTTATGACTGCCATTTTTGTTATTAAAGAGCTGTTTCATGAACACCACCACTAGGTCCCTGAAGCAACCCTGGGCCCTCCTTTTATCAGGGATTGATTAATCATCAACTCCTTTTTTGAATCTCTCAATATCCCTTCTCCATGAAGAACAATAGGAACGTTTTTGCTGAGTTGTGACTTTGTATGAACTAAACCTAGACTAAAAGATGAATACCAAATTTCCTCTTCTATTCCTCGGTATATTGTATCTTGTATTCAGAATAAAAAACATAATTCAAATTTACACATTGGTTGGATATGCATGCATTAAACAATGTTACCATGACTCAAAGCAAGATGGCAAAATAAAAAAACAAACAACAACAAGATGTGAGAGACCTGAATCAATGGAATACATATATTTTAAAATTATTAATATTATTATAATGTGCACATCTATTATCTTGAAATCAGGTTCATATGTGCAATTCCACAAACCATTATTATTTAAAAGAAACATCCAACATCAGTGACCAAATCGACGCCTGAAAGGGGTAGGAGATGTAGCTACATGATGAAAGATACCAGATAAAAAAGAACTGATTTACACATACATACACACAGGAGTCATCAAATTAAATCAACCTTATAGCTATTCTGATGGGATTATATTGAAATCAGTGGTTTATGCCCCCTCAGGATTTTTGCCATAGAAAACATACCCTCAATAGTTACATAGAAGCTTACTCCTAGAAACCGCGCTATGGTTGTATGTATATGGATTAAGTGAGTTAACCACTTTTTAAACTTTAATGATGTATTAGTCAATCCATGATTCATGTGTGAAGTAATCCAGTTCTGGCTTTACCATACCCTGGCCCAAGGTTTTATGTTATTTTGTTCATTTATTTGTCTAGCCCTGGCTTCAGTCTTGAGCAAACAACAAAACAAAATAAGAAAACAAAACAAAGTAAGAAACGAAAAGCATGGAATTGACATTTATTAATAGATAATTCTTATTGGATAACTACTCCAGAAAAGATGCCCCATTTAAAGAATTCTGGCTGCTTATGAAACAAACAAAAAAGATCAACAGTTATAGTAGTGTTAGGATTTCTTCCACAGCAAAGGAAGGAAACTCAGAGTAGTTTAAATAAAAATAGAATTTATTGGTATTTGTGATTATAAAGCCTATATGGCTGCCTTGAGCTCTCACTGGATTCAGGTGTGAAACACGTCACCAGGGCTGTCACTTCTCTGCTCAATTTTTTTATCTGCCCAAGTCACCCTGACTAACTCAGGTGTTTAGGCTCCTTGGGTTTCTGCTGCATGGACCACAGTGAGATGTTGTCTAATGAAGGTTTGGGTAGGGAGAAAGGCTAAGGCGCGAAATGTGGTGACAGATATTAATAGATGGCTTGTACCTTAAGTTTCTTTGTTTCCATTCATTCATTTGGTTCTATATTTGTGTGGAGATCATATAATAAAAATAGCTGTCATTTGTCAAATGTTTACTCAGCCCCCGGCATGGTGCTAGGTCCGTGGGGTTGCATGTGGGGGTTCGTGGAGATGAAAAGAGGGCTGTGCCATAAGAAGAGTTCAAGTGAAGAAGCGAGAGGGTTGGTTCTTCCCCCGGACCTGGCACTTTCGCCCTGTGACAGCTAGTGAAGATTATTCAAGTGTAGGGATTGTTGTCCATGTTTTTATCACGCTGTTTCCAGGCCTCACCCTCTTTCCTCCAAGAAACTCAAGCCATATCCTCTTTGGTATAGCCACAAGTTTCTATAGAAATACCAGATATAGGATATATATTGGGCAAAATTGTAATAATAATAATTTATTAATGTTTTAAATTCCCATCTAAAGATGGCAATGTATGTATATGATGTCGTATTTTACATTAGATTTTACATTTTATTACTTTAAAGTTTTCAAAATTTTATATTTTGCTTTCAAACAAATGTAGACTATATTTTTAAAAGCACAAATTTATTTCCTACTGGCCTAATATTCAACTGGTTGCCTTTAAAGTTCCACAAATTATGTATGACTCTAAAAGAAAACAAATCCTTCCATAATACATTTTAAACTGAATGTTAGAACATTTTCAACAAATGTGAAGCAGCATGTTTTTGCTAGAAAATAAAAATATTTTCACTCTGTTTAAGGATGTGGTTACCCTGGAATACACGAGTATCCCATCTTAGACAATATCTTACTCATAAAGAAAATTTAGAGGCAGATCTTTTCTTCCATGGGAAAAATATCCAGATTTAAAGTACTTTAACCAAAGGAAGTTTCTCCAAGTTAGCCAAACTCAAAGCATCCAACTCACAAGATGGTTAATTTTCTAAACCACTTTTGCTTATATGGGATTCCTTTTGCAAATGTATTCAGGGCTTCAAAGGAACAATTTTGACTATATGAACTGATCAGTAGCATTCTGTGTGTGACCATATCTTTTTGCTGGGGAAAAAAAAACCATATTCCCCCCCCAAAGGAATTTGGTAATACATAAAAATTTTAAAAGTTTAATATAGGACTGTCAGCCTTTTTTGATAAAGCTGTCAAATATTTCTGACCTTAAAACAGCAATGTGATATATAAGAGAGATGGAAGCCAGATCAAGGACAACCTTGCTATGCAGAAATTTAAATATTTGGCATCATTACGCAGTATAATCTGTCTAGCTGGTATACTGTCCTATATAAATTAGGACCATTACTTTCAGCCTCTTGTGTTGGGCTGAACAATTATATAGAATGAAGCTCTGGAAGGCTGGCTCCCCTGCAAGGAGGTGTCAGTTCACTGAGGTACAAGAATATTGTGTAGCCAGAGGAACTGTGTGAACCCTTGAATATAAGTCATGTTCTAACCTGATAGTAATAAAAATATTATGTTAGAAGTCATACACACACACACACACACACACACACAGGGGTGTGTGTGTGTGTGTGTGTGTGTGTTATATATATATATTTTTTCATGAATTTCCTCAATTTATTTTCAGGTCATAAATTTCAAGTGTAAGATTATCTGAATAATTCCATTTATGATTTATTCTGGCTTCATCGTGTGCTCTTCTCTCCCCACCAAATCCCCCTCACTCCAGCAAACTGTTTACAGAAGGGGCTTGCATTTGCCATAAATATATTGCTGATCATAATCAAATATGTGACCAATATAGACAAATATGTAACCAACTACTTGTTGGTTATCCTTTATTATCACACTGTGCAATACTGATGGTGCATTAACCATGTGTCAGATTAACTTTGTTGTAGGTTATATTTAGATATAAAATGAAAACTGTTCAGGTATGCCCTGACTTGCTAGTTTCTCATTTGGATAGCTCTGTTAACTGATGGCAACTTTAGAAAATTAGAAGAGATCAATATAACCTTAAATATTAATTAGCTCAAGGTTCTTAACTTTATAAGCATTAGAATGTAAATTCCCACACAGAAGAAATTTTTGTCTGCTTTGCTACTACCTTGTCCAGGCACTGAACAGTGCCTGGCACTTAGTAGGTGCTCAATAAATATAGGTAAAATGAATGAATGAACTACATATAAGAATTATTTCATTTTAGCAAGATCCATATGGAAAAGAATTGTGAGAAGATGCCATGAAAGTGTCTTCACTAATGGTCATTTACAAAATATACTAGACTAGAGATAAAACATTAGTTTCATTTCATTTACCAACCCTGGAAAATTAATAGTGACTTTCTTGGACACTACACTGAGAAGAATTCTGTGGCTCATTCAAGCTCAGTGGGAAAGAGTGCCACAGTCAATTGATGGTGTCTGATGTGGGGGCAAACATGACCCATATGACAAATATTTGCTATTCCTGGGATACTTTCTCACCTTCCTGGGTGTATACTATCCAGATTTTGCCATTCTTAGGATAGCTTCTCATTTGATTGAATGATTAATATTCATTATAGATATATATTGATCCTCAGATTTATATAGGAATTCATTCATTTTCCTCTTCCCTCTAAGTTTCTGGCATGTTCACATAATCCAGAACTAAAAATTTATCTCTTTCTAAGAAAACCTATCTGTTACAGAAACCTGTGCTGTACTAGAGTGTGCAAGGGTGTCTAAGATTCTGTGCTGTGCCACCAGTTTCCAGAAGCATATTAGCATAACACTCTTTCACCTATAACACAGTTCCAAGCTTCCAACCTCATTTTAGCATAACTGCAAGGTTCCAGGGTAATTGTCCAAGTCTGTTAAAAGCTGCTTTCTTACAATGGATTTTCTCTATTTTCTTTGTATTTGCCAGAATGGACAAAACTGATTTTTGTCAGCTGTCAAAAGGAGCAAGATGTCATGGAAAACCAACCAAGAAACAAACAAAAAAACCTTTTCCATACATACTTTCAATTCTTGTAACAAAAACAAACAATTAGGCCATTGGTTGTCTGCTCCAGGAGAGGTTTATGTTTCCAGTATTGCATAGCACACTCATATCTAAGCAGATTGGAAACAGTGCTAGAGTCAACAGGAAGGTTGGCAATTTTGCTTAATTCAGTTGGAGCCAATAAGCTATTGGTACCTTGGGAACAGCAGCCTAAAAATCCTAAATCCTTTAGAAGTGTGGCCTCCCTCTTAGGTGGTATCCAGTGATTCTAAAAGGTTTTCTTGGCATTTCCAGATGAATTGTGGGATGTGCTGTTAAATTCCCAGGTCATGTTCGTGAGTGCGTGACACACATATAGCCCATGTATTCCATGGCAGGGCTTGTTCTGCCAACACTTCCTAGCTTTGACCTGCTTAAGTGATTCAGACTATTTATTTAGTCACAGGGTTGAGTCTCCTTTAAGTTAAAAAACTACCACTTAGACAAAATATGGCAGATCACAGAGTGGTTTATAACCATCTTAGCCTGTAAATTCAAACCAATATTTTTTTTTATCAAAATTAGATCAGTCCTGCCAGTTCAACTTTCCCTTAGCAAATGTTATTTCTATGACACTCTAAGTGTTTTTATTTCCACTGAAATTGACTCACACTACATAAAGCTACAGTACATCTGCACACTTCTGATATGAAGAGAATTTTCCCCTCTCTTTTTAGGACCTGCATTTAATTTGTTTTAATTATACCATGTATAAATATGGCTTCAGACTTCAGAATGGTCTCCCTTCCTTCATCACCCACAAGAACAAAAATGGCCTGTGGGAAATCTAATGGACCCAACTGGTGAAAACATTAACCTGGAAGCCAAGGCAACCTGATCTGCTGTTACTCCACTGCCTTTTATTTGCAAGAGCTCATAATGTTTATCTCACAAAAATGGGCTTCCCAGATCCCAGCCAATGAGGTATGTTGACTGTGAAGCTCAAGTTTTTACCATCATAGTAAGGCAGCCCCAGACACTGGGGCTTGTGGTGTATGAGTAAATACTCCGTGAGTCAACCTCAGTGCAGGTGTTGTTTCATTGGCACTGGAAGTTGAATCTTCATTCTGCTCTGCTCTTATGGATGAAGGCAGTACCCAACTAACTCTCCCAGTCATTGCTAATGTGCTGCTGTGCTTCAGAATCACCTGGAGTGCTTGTTGGAAATGCAGATTACTGATTCTTACCACATCCCAGTGCTGCCTGTAAGATACATCACTGCTGCCATTAACACGGCTGCCTTGGTTCTTAATGGTAGAAAGGCCAAAGAGAAAGACCCACCTGCTACTTTACCTAGTATAAACCAATACTTATCTTGTGTCACACTCGGGACTGGCATTCAGCCCAGATGCACAGGTACAGCTAAACAAATTGTTAAGATATCCAGAATATCCAAACACTTCCAGCCTAGTTGCCAAAGGCCTACTTCCCTAAGTCTTCTGAGTGCCCTATTTCCACACCAGCCCTTCCCCTGGAACCCCTCAGGCCACCTTTCTTCCCACAATCCACCAACTAAAGGGTTAATGCCAGGCACAGAATTTCCCTTTTAACTCAGCTTTTCATCCTGGGGCCCCTCTCTCAGGAGATTTTATTCTCATGGCCATGGCAATCAAATATTTGGTGGTTAGTCATCAATTCCATTTTCTGATCATGTCTTCTGAGCTCTAATCCCAAATATCTAACTGCCTAGTGGGCATTTCATTGACATCTCCATAGTGAACTAAAGCACAACTGTGTCAAACAGCAAATTCATCATCTTTCTGCCTCCATTCAGCTCCTTCCCTCAACTTCTACCCTGATCCCTGATTTTTACTCATTCTGTCACCATTGCCTAGTCAACTAGGTATGAAACTGAGTCATTCTTGACTCCTTGCTCTCTCCATCCAATTAGTCATCCAATTAGTTGAATTTTACTCTAAAATTTATCTTACATCCGTCATTTCCTTTCCATTCCCACTGCCACCACTTCACTGCAGACTCATTGCCTCACTTTTAGATCAACAATAATTTCCTTCAAATGATCATTCATCTTTTCTCCCAATTTTTTCCTTTCATGCCACCTCCAGATGGATCCTCAGAAAATATCATTTTGATCAAGTCAAGGTTCTATTCAAATCCCCTCAATGGGTCACTTTCTATAAAGAAAAAGCCAAATGTCTTTGACATGTAAAACTTGTATGATTCCCAAAAAACTGTTTTAGGCCTCTCTAGCCTTTTGTGGCAGGTATTATATTAGATATTATAGAATTTAACTGCAATTTATATAATAAATTTGACTCTAGCACAAAAGTGCTCAAGTGATGCAGCCAGATAATAATCCAGTTTTCCTGACTCTTTCTACTACACCACATTCCTGCCATGCCCCCCATTGAAAATACAGGCATAGCTTTGCCAAATGTCCCCTTTGGCTTCTTGTCCTTGGTGGCTTTCTCTTATGGATGATGCATTGTCCTTTCTCTTCACTTTCCCCCATTACTTTTCTGAAGCCTTGTTCTGATTTGATTCTGCCTTAATTTTTCTTTTTGTCCCTACATCAGGGACCTTATGTCACCCTTAAGTTGCCTAGTTAAAATTAGGTTTGTGTCTTTTTTATATCACCTCAAACCATAATACTTTCTCCCTCATCCTCTTAGCTGAACACTTTGCTTCCTATTTCATTGAAAAACATTGGAGCAATCTTCTTTATTTTTTTATTTAATTTTTTTTTTTGAGAAACAGGGTCTTGCTCTGTTGCTCAGGCTGGAGTCAAGTGGTGCCATAATAGCTCATTGCAGCCTCCAACTCCTGGGCTCAAACGGTCCTCCCACCTCAGTCTCTGCAGTGGCTGGGGCTAGGCATGTGCCATCACATCCAGCTAATTTTTTTATTTTTTGTAGAAACAGATGATCTTGTGGTGTTGCCCAGGCTGGTCTTGAACTCCTGGCCTCAAGTGACCCTCCTGCTTCAGCCTCCCAAAGTGCTGGGACTACAGATGCTCTAGAGAAATCTTAAGGGGTTTTCTACACTGTAGTGGTTGTCAACCTGAGATGTACCCAGCAATCTCCTGTGTACTAGGGAAAAAAAGACAAAAAAATCCCCAATACCTAGTCTGAAACACAGACCAATTAATTAAGAAATTCAGTGTTGAGTGAGGTGGTGGGGGGGGCTAGACATTAGTATTTTAAAATATTGTCCACTGTACAAAGATAAGAACCACTGTTCTACAAATTCCCATCATCATATTTATCTGTCTACCTATATCTGTTCTCATATACTCTGCCTTCTCTTTGGCTCAGAGTTGACATCATCCTTTTCACTTTTACACGAGATTTTACACTTCATGGGTATCAGTCCAGTATCTATCCACTCTCCCTCCATTTTCATGAACGTACAAAGACTCTATGGCTTCTCCTATTTGGAAAAATAATGAACAAACTAACTAAACCTCTCTTGACACCCACATCCCCTGACTATAACCCTATTTCTCTGCTTTCTTTTATCACAAATCTTTTTCCCACCCCTACAAGAGGTATTCTTTTCATTGTCTCCAGTGATTTCCATGTTGGCAAAACCCTATTATCAATTTTCAGTCCATATCTTACTTAACATTAGTATTTAATTAAGTTGATTACTCTTTTTCCCTTGATACACTTGCTATCTTTGGGTTACAAAACCTCCTCCACTCATTCCTAGATCTCCTGTTACCTTACTGGTTGCTCCTTTAAAGTTTCCTTTGCTGGTAGTTCCTCCTTTCCCCATCTCTAAGTGTTGGAATATACCAGGCACTAGCCTTGGACTTTTATTCTTCTTTATCTTTGCTCATTTTCCTGGTGATCTCATTCAGTTTTTTTAAAAAAAAACTTTATTGGAGTTCAACTGAAGTAAAATAAATGACATGTGTTCAAAGTGTACAATTGATCAGTTTTGACATATGTATATACCCGTGAAATGATCACTACCACTTAGATAACAAACATTTCCATTCCCCTCAAAAACTTCCTTGTGTCTCTTTATAATCCCTGCATCTCTTTACTCCAATCTACAGGCAATCATTGTTCTGATTTCTGTCACTAGAGATTAGTTCACATTTTCTAGGACTTTATATAATTAGGGTCATGTAATATGTACTTTTTTTTGGCTTGGCTTCTTTCATTCAACATAATGATTTTGAAATCTATTCATGTTGTTATATGTAGTAATAGTTATTGCCATTTATTGCTGAGTAATAATCTATTGTTTGGATATGCTATAATTTATCCACTTAATTGTGTTGGACCTTGGGTTGTTTCTAGGTTTGGATTATTACAAATAAAGCTGCTACAAACATCTCTGTATGAGTCTTTGTCTGAATGTATGTTTTCATTTCTTTCAGGTAAATACCTAGAAGTGGAATGGTTGAGTTGTATGTTAGGTGTATGCTTAGCTTTTTAAGAAACTGCCCAACTTTTTTTCAAAGTGATAGTACTATTTTATATTTTCATCAGCAGTGTATGAGACTTTCAGTTCTCATGTCCTTGCCAAGACTTCATAGTAAGGCAAACTATGGCCTGAGGTCTAAATCTGGCCTGCCACTTGTTTTTGTAAATAATACAGCCATGCTTATTCATTCACTTTTTGTGTATGGTTGCATTCATGCTGCAATTGCAGAGTTGAATAGTTTTGACAAAGACCATATGGTCAATGAAGCTTAAAATATTTACTATCTGGCCCTTGCATTAAAAAAAATTTGCTAAGTCCTGCTTTATATGGTCTTTTTTAAAAAATTAACTATTCTAATGGGTTATAGTGGTATCTAGTTGTGGTTTTAATTTGCATGTCACTGATGACTAATGGGATTGAACATCTTTCCACGTGCTTATTTGTTATTCAATTATCCTCTTTTGTAAAATCTGTTTAAATCTTTTATCCATTTGCAATTTTGTTTATTTTCTTTGTTTGTTTATTTCTTATTGAAGTGTAAGAGTTTATTGTGTACTCTTGAAAAAAGTCCTTTGATATATGTAATGTGAATATTTTTTCCCCAGTTGATGGCTTGCATTTTGATTCTCTTAATGACATGTTTTCATAGGGTAGTAGTTTTAATTTTAAGGAAGTCCAATTTGTCAATTTTATTTTTATGGTTAATGCTTTTTAAAATTTCTATCTAAGAAATTGTTAATTATGCCAAAGTTACAAAGATTATTTCCAATGTTTACTCATAGTTGTTTTATAGGTTTAGGATTTACCTTAGGCCTAGTGTCCATTGGGAGTAAATTTTTGTGTGTGATTTGAGGTAAAGGTCAATATTCACTTTTTCCCCATATGGATATCCAGTTGATCCAGCAGGATTTCTTGAAAAGACTTTCCTTTCTCAGTTGAACTGACTTAGCAACTCTGTCAAAAATCAATTGACCTTATATATGTGAGTTTTGTTCTGAACTCTATGCCACTCTATAAATGTACATGTCTCTCTTTTTGGCCATTACCAAACTGTCCTGATTATGGCAGCTTTATAACAAGCCTTGAAATCACGTGAGGCTCTACTTTTCTAAAATTGCTTTCACTATTCTATGTCTTTTGGATTTACATACATATTTTAGAATACTTTTTCATTTTTAATAAAAAAAAAGCATTCTGGGGTTCTGACTGGTCTTAGGTTGACTTCACATAAAATTTTGGGAGAATTGCCATCTTAACAATTTTGAATCTTTCAGTCCATAAACATGGTATATATTTCCATTTATTTAGGCCATCTTTAATTTCTTCCAACAATGCTTTTTATTTTTCAATAAGAGATCATGGATGTCTTTTATTAGACTTATTCTTAAGTAGGTAGCATAAGTATATTTTTTTTGGCATTACTGTATATTATTTTTTATATTCCATTTTCCAAATGTTTCATGCTAATATATAAGAATATAATTTATTTTTGCATATTAACCTTATATCTTACGAACTTTCTGTATTCGTTTATTAGTTCTAGTTTTTGTTTTGAAAATCCCCGGATCTTGCTAAGAAAAAAATTATATCATCTGCAGATAAGGAAAGTTTTACTTCTTGATTTCTGATCTTTACAATTTGAATTTCTTTTTCTTCCTTTCTTGCAATGGCTAGTACTGCCAGTATAGTGTTGAACAGAAGTGGTAAAGTAGGCATTCATGCTTTGATCTTGATACCAGTGACAAAAAATTCAGTTTTTTTACCATTATCTATGACATTAGCTGTGAGGTTTTTTTGTAGATTCTCTTTAGTTAGTTTGAGAATGTTCCCTATCATTCCTAGTTTGCTTAGAGTTTGTTAATGAATGGGTGTTAAATTTTGTAAATTACTTTTTCTGCATCTATGGAAAAGATATTTGCCCTTTAGTCTATTGATATTGTGAATTACATCAATGGATGTTCAAATATGAAACCAACTTTGCATTCAAATACAAAAGTCATTTGAATTTTTGTATTTGTACATAACGTGTTATTTTTCCTTCGCTGCTTTCAACATTTTTTTCTTTTCTTTTTTTTTTTTTTTTGAGACAAGGTCTTGCTCTGTTGTCCAGGCTAGAGTACAGTACAGTGGGGTCATCATAGCTCACTGCAACCTCCAACTCCCACCTCAGCCTCCTGAGTAACTGGGACTATAGGTATACACCACCACACTGTGCCTAGCTAATTTTTCTATTTTTTGTAGAGATGAGGTCTCACTCATGCTGGTTTCAAACTCCTAGCCTCAAGCAATCCTCCCACCTCAGCCTCCTAACATTTTTTTCATTATCTTTGTTTTTCATCAGTTTGATTATAATGTGTCTAGGCATAGTTTTCTTTGAGCTTATATTATTTTGGACTTGCTGAACTTTTTAAATCTGTAAATTTATATGTTTCACCAAATTTAGGGAGTTTTAAAGCCACTATTTCTTGAATGTCTTTTTCTTCCTGAATCTCTTACTCTTTTTTAAGGTGACTATATGTGTGACTACCTCACAATTATATAATCGATGGATATTGTCCCACAGATCCCTGAGGCTCTGTTTATTTTTGTTCACCTCCGTACATTTGCTTCTCCAAGTTTTGATTCCTTCCATGTTATACCCGCTTTTGTTTCCTTCTTATTGTCCTCAGGAAGTTGTTTGTAGCATTTTTCTCTAGAGTTTTTAGTTATAATCAGAAGAAAGGTTGAACTGCAGTAGTTTTATGCTGGCACAGCAGAATCATACCTCCATTATACAGTTTTATGGCTTTGAATGCCATCCTATACCTGAGACTGCCAAATGAATATATTCAATTCTCCCCTTCTAGTCCAGGTGTTTATATCCAACTATTTGCCTGACATCTCTAACTTCTATGTCTAATAATCATTTTAATACAAACTTGTTTAGAACTGAGCCCCTGATCCACCCTCAATCCCTAAAATCTGCTCCTTTCACTTTCTTTGGAGCACCCTTAACTCCTTTTTTTCACATGCTACATCTGAACCATTCACAAATCCTGTCATCTCTACTTTCAAAATATTTGACTATTTCTGTCACCCTCCCCTCACTACCACCTTTGCCCAAGCCATTACCATATCTCACCTGGATTATGGCAATTGTAGTTAGACTGATTTCTGCTGAAATGTTTGTTGAATTAATGATCCACCAGCCTAAGACATTTGCACAATATTTAATTGCTGAGACTTGCCTTTTAATATTGACAAATAAATGACTGAAAAGGTGGACATCACTTTCAGCTAATTGAATCTGGGGTTATAAATCATGGAATTAAATCCACAAAACATACTAAAATAGGTGGGACTCTGTCCTAGGGCTCAGCCTAAGTGATATTCCTGAACTAAAAATTCTTTAGTAAAGATGTCTTCATATAAATCATGCATCGTATTGGCTCAACTTAGAACTGGGCCACATCCAAACACTAGGAGTATGTGCTAGACATGAGTGGGGAGAGCATATAATAAGAGTCTCATTATCAAATCTCTCAACTTTGTATGATTTTTGAGAGGCCCTTGGCTATTTGATGGGCTGGTAGATTTCCTAGTGACTCTTCATAAGAATATCTACCAGTAGTATCAATCAGAAATTATAAGAATCCTTAAAGAATTTTCTGAAATTACACATGCTTATTTACTTACTCTCTCCCCCTCCGTCCATATCAACATTCTGACATGTTCCCCAGAGGGAATCTCCTAATCTCTGAGAGACAGAAAAGTTTGGATAAATTTCCCAAATAATTTTTATAACTGCAAAAACATTCTTCCCTTACTCCAACCAAATTGAGTACCACTGGTGATAATGCTGATTCTTTATGGCCCTTGTTCAACTGCTTATGTATATATACGTAGAACTATATTTTTTATATTAAATTCCATAGCAAAAAACATTTATGAAATTATTCATGTACAGAGAGACTGCAGATATTGGGAAATTTTATGACCCATTATACATGATAATGACACTTCTTCTTATTCTTTCTTTAGGGAAAAAGCATTGCTTCCCTTTTTCTTTTTTGTTTCTTGGTCTCCACAGGGGATACACATTTATTAACACCATGTTTGGACTGGAGTTTTTTAATTTTCATTTATGTATTTGTTTAATTATTCACAAATGTGTTATTGAGCAGATCCTTCTATAAGTTCTAAAACAAAGACCATAATAATCAGAAATGAAGATAAAAGCTAATTATTTAACCCTCACCTCCAGTTATGCAGTTATTCCCAAGGGCACATTGTCTATTGGGCATAGGTCACTGCCTCAAATATTTTTATTAAATTGGCTAACTTTTTTTTGACAGGGAGGATGAGGTGGGGTAATATGCTTAACGTGAAAAATAATTTAAGAGCAAACAAGGGATTCAGAACAAGATTGGATAATGTATTTTGTGTGGAAGAACACTAATGCACACAAAAGCTAGGGAGATTATGTGTAAGTAAGAAGCATCATTTGATTTTCGTTTTGAGGGACAAGAGAAAAAAGATATTTAAAAGCTAATCTAATTTTCTACCTTAAAACCAGATTATATAACTTTTTTTCAACAGATAAAAATTATGTGCAGTTGACAGAGAGGAAGGAGGGAAGCGACTAAGAGAATGAAGAAAAGCCAAACTAACAGTATCAGAAAACTGGTAAGATTAGAGAAAAATAATCCTCAAGATTAAAAGAAGGAGGTATTGAAATCAAGAGGGAATGACATGGACAGAGAAAGAAAGCTGGAGGGCAAAGAAAGAAGGAACAAGAGAGATGCCATCTCTAGGCTGTTCTGCTTCCTGATTTCACAATACCTCCTCCAGAGGAACTCTCTTTCTCCAAATCCCGGTCCTGTTGCCTGTCCTGCCACTGTCTCCCACCGGTAGTTTTGTGTACTAACTTATTCTATCAAAACAAACTAAGTCCAGATCTTTAGGCTGCCCACTTATGTTTCAGACAGCAAGTTTTAGGATCCAAATAAAGTATAATTTCTTCCCCTCTAAAAGCTTGAACACTCCAGTGGCTGGGTTAGTTTAAGGCTTTTGTTGTACTAGATTATCCAACATAAAGAGTGTATTGTCATTAAATCAACAAAGGCTTCTTTGAAGCCTGTGGGGGAATTTGATGGGAAACCATAACTCTTCTATTATTAGGAAGAGTTCTATATAATAAAGCTTCTCCTAAAACCTATCATATCATCACTGTGTTCTAGTTATAGAACGTTTCTCATTTCCATACCACTTAGTTCTTCTAGGCTTATAACTTCCTGAAAAACCCATGTGAGAAATTCCGAAGTGCTGTGTTAATAAGATCTGTGTTCACAAGCACTCCGTGTAGTTGTTTAAACGTATTTGAACTTGAATTTTCACACCTGTAAATAAACTCAAGCCAATAAGCATCAGTGAGAATTCAGGAACAAGGAAAACAGTAAAAAAATACTATGGCTACCTTAGCTGACCCTTCTATTTTTGTTGAAAATAAGAAGATTATGGAATTGGGGATTGGGATCAAAGATGAACCATCATTTTGGGGTTTCTTTTCATTGTAGAATTGTGGATTTCTTCATTCTTAAACTTGCAAATTGTGTTGAAACTTTATGTAAATATACCTCATGTTACAGTAATTGAATACAATTCAGATGGATACCAAAAGACAAAAATATGGTTACCTAATCCAGTCTAATACTCTTGTTTTATTAAAGGTTAAGTGCTTAAAAACTTAATGTATTATATGGCTTCATTTAAATAGAATGAAATAAAGGGTAGATTATAATCTAGATCATATATTTCTAATGTTTGATGCCTCATATATTTAAATCAGAGAATTAACTTTAATATATATACATATATATATATATATATATATAACATTTTAAATTTTATTTGTATAAATTTATTGGGTACAAGTATAATTTTGTTACATAGATATATTACATAGTGGTCATGGCTTTTAGGGTATCCATCACCCAAACAATGTATATTGTATCCATTAAATAACTTCTTGTCATCCTTTCCCCTTTCACACCCCCACCCTTCCAAGTCTCCATTGTCTATCATTCCACACTCTATGTCCATATGTATACATTATTTAGCTCCTGCTTATAAGTGAGAACATATGGTATTTGTCTTTCTGTGTCTGAACTGTTTCACTTAAGATAATGGCCTCCAGTTCCATCCATGTTGCTTCAAAAGACATGATTCATTATTTTTTAAGGCTGAACATAATTCCATTGTGTATATATACCACATTTTCTTTGTCTAATCATCTGCTGATGGATACTTAGGCTGATTCCATGTCTTTGCTGTTGTGGGTAATGCTGCAATAAACATATGAGTACAAGTATATTTTTGATATAATGATTTCTTTTCCTTTGGGTAGATACCTAGTAGTGGAATTGCTGGATCAAATGGTAGTTCTATTTTTAGTTCTTTGAGAAATCTTCATATTGTTTCCATAGAGGTCATACTAATTTACATTCCTGCCAACAGGGTATAAGTGTTGCCTTTTCTCCACATCCTCACCAACACATGTTATTTTTTGTCTTTGTAATAATAGCCATTCTGACTGGGGTAAGATGATATCTCATTGTTTTAATTTGAATTTCTCTGATGATTAGTGATGTTTAGAATTTTCTTATATGCTCGTTGGTCATTTGTATGTCTTCTTTTGAAAAATGTCTATTCATGTCCTTTGCTCACTTTTTAATGGGATTTTTGTTGTTGTTCTTTAGTTTGAGGTCCTTGTAAATTCTGGATATTAGTCCCCTGTCAGATGTATAGTTTTCAGATATTTTCTCTCATTCTGCAGGTTGTCTGTTCACTTATTGATTATTTCTTTTGCTGTGCAGAAGCTTTTTAGTTTAATTAAGTCCCATTGGTCTATTTTTGTTTTTGTTGCCTGTGCTTTGGAGGTCTTGGTCATGTTTTCTTTGCATAGACCAGGGGTGGGGAACCTGCAGCCTTAAGGCCGCATGTGGTCTTCTAGGTCCTTAAGTATTGCGGCCTCTTCACTGTATCCAAATTTTACAGAACAAGTCCTTTTATTTCTATTAATACATTTTTGTTTGGATTTTATAATTTAATTTAATTTTTAAAATGAGTGTATTTAAAATACCAAAGAAAAAAATAAGTTTCAATGAAATAATCCTCCCAGTTTGACTGGCACAATTAGAACATTAGTAAGCCATAAGGACTAACTTGATGGCTGCTACATTTATGATTTAGTTCTAACTTCCCCTGCCTGACTGGTGCCACTACCACATGAGGCTGATTGGTAAGAGTTTATGGGGCTTGAGTATGCCAGTCTGTTATCAGCTTTTGACAATGGTGTACTATATTTCTGTTTGAAGTAGAATTTGTGAATAGTTGCACAGATCAACAGTATTTTTTAATTCTGTCTGCTTAACCACCCATCATGTCAAAGAAGACCAAAAGAAAACTGAAGGAAGAAAACAGATTTTTAAATGAGGATTGGGAATTGCAATATCATCTTGTTTCTGCTAAAGAGGAGATGATTTGCTTTTTGATACTGCAATATCAACATTAAAGAAATTCAATGCTCATGAGCATTACAACACTCATAAGGACCACAAATATTTTAAATTAGAGGGATAGGTGTGAAAGGTTGTATTGCAGAAATTAAAAGACAAAAAGCAAAAGCAAGGATGATTCTTTCAAGCATCGATAAGACCTGGAAATAATGCCACTGCAGTGACTTATAAAGTAACTTATATACTTGGGAAAAAAGGTAAGCCATTCAGTGATGTAGAAATTGTGAGAGGATTTTCCAAGTTCTAAGATGCTTAGACCCTGATAACATTTCAAAGTACAAACAACTGCCTCTTTCAAGGAGAACCATAACTGATTGGCTGCATGAGTTAGCTTTCAACTTAATAGAACAAATTCATTCAATACTTTAAAAGGAAAATACTAATATATATTATTCAGTCACTTTGGATGAATCAACTGTGCTACTGACTTGGCACAGGTTTTATACTTCAGTCAGGTCATAACAGAAGATTTTCTTTGCTATGAAGAGTTACTTGCTTCAGGCACTCTTGTGAACAGAACACAGGGAATAGATATCTTCAACAACTTTCAAGGTAAATGTTGTGAAGTTGGACTGAATTTGGTAAATTTAGTGAGTGTATGTACAGACAGTGCACCTTCCATGACAGGAAAACATGAAGGGTTTATTGCACAGATAAAAAAGTATTATCAGATCCAGATGCTCTCATTTCTTTCATTGTATCTTGCACCAGCAAAATCTCTGTGCTAAAGCTACTATTTTAAGTGACACTTTGCAGCAAATTATAAGTATTGTTAACTATATTTATGCAAATGCAACATGGCATCATCAGTTTCATAACATGCTAAAGTTGAACCATGAGGTATTCAGTGTGGATTTTCCATATCATTCTAAACTGCGTTGGCTATTGCAGAGACAGGTGTTAGCCAAAATTTTATCTCTGTGAGAACAGATAGTTAAATTTTATGGAGAACAGAATCAGTGTTGTGAATTATTGAAAGAAGATTTCCATAGGAATGCAACATTTCTTTATGATATCCTGTCAAATCAAAATGACTTGAATGTTTCTTTGCAAGGTAAAACTAAGTCTATATATGACTTGTGGCAAAAAAATCCAAGCATTTCGAAAAAAGCTGTCTTTTTTAGAAATACTTCTTCTTCAAAAGGAAATTTTGCATGAACATTTTCCCCAGTTAGCAAAGGTCATTGATGAGCAGGATGATATATTTGAATCATTTGAAAAATACGCAGCTGTTACAGGCTTATACTTGGAGAATACAATGAAGGGTTCACCGACTTTGAGAATCATGACATCAGACTCAAATTAGCATTTCAGCCTCACCTAGTTGATATCACCAAGGCACGTAAAGAACTACAGATGGAATTGATTGAGATCTCATTAAAGTCATTGTTTGATGCTAAGAAACATCCAATTGAATATGGAAAAATGCAGTAGAATACCCATGCTTTTGGCAACATGCCCAAAAAATGCTTTCTTGCTTTTCAAACACTTATTGCTGCAAATCTATGTTCTCCTACCTAACCCAAATTAAGACACCTGTAAGGTCACAAATGACTGATACCCATCTAGAGGATCAACTGAAATTGTGGACCTCCATGCTGCAGCCAAATATTCAAATGCTTTCCAACAAAAAGCAGACATAACAAAATTATTAAAGGTTAGTTAACTTTAAAATTAACAAATAGTTTTCATTTTTTAAAATTATTAAGTACATAGTAGTTAGATTTTTACAAAATAATTTAGATTTTTAAGTATATCTAACTGAAGTTTCTTGAATGTGGCCTTATTTTATTACAGCTAAATTAATGTGGCCTTCCAACATGAAAAGGTTCCCCATCCCTGGCCTAGACCAATGTCCAGAAGAGTTTTCCCCAGGTTTTTTCCTAGTATTTTTGTAGTTTCAGGTCTTACGTTTAAGTCTTAAATCCATCTTGAGTTGATTTTTGTATATGGTAAGAGATAGGGGTCCAGTTTTATTATTCTGTTTATGGCAATCCAATTTTCCCAGCACCATTTTTTGAAAAGGGTATCTATTTCCCAGGGTATGTTCTTGTTGACTTTGTGAAGGATCAGTTGGCTGTAATATGTAGCTTTATTTCTGGGTTCTCTATTCTGTTCCTTTGATCTATGTGTCTATTTTCATACCAATACCATGTTGTCTTGGTTACTACATCCTTGTAATATAATTTGAAGTCAGGTAACATGATGCCTCCAGCTTTGTTCTTTTTACTTAGGATCGCTTTGGCTATTTGAGCTCTTTTTTAGTTCCATAAGAATTAAGGACAAAAATCATATTATCATCTTAATAGATGCACAAAAAGCAGTAGATAAAATCCAGCATCACTTCATGATAAAAATCCTGAACAAACTAGGCATAAAAGGAACATACTTCAAAATAATAAAGGCCATATATGACAGACCCACAGAGAACATCATACTGAATGGGGAAAAGTTGAAAGCATCCCCCCTCAGAACTAGAACAAGACAAAGATGCCCACTTTCACCACTTCCATTCAACATAGTACTGGAAGTCCTGGCCAGGACAATCAGGTAAGAAAAAGAAAAGGAATTTAAAATGGAAAAGAGGAAGTCAAATTATCCCTGTTCACTGATGGTATGATTTTGTATCTAGAAAACCCTAAAGACACTACCAAAAAACTCTAGATTTCACAAATGAATTCAGTAAAGTTGCAGGACACAAGATCAAGATACAAAAATCAATAGTGTTTCTATACACCAATAACGATCTAGCTGAGAACAAAATCAAGAAGGCAATCCCATTTACAATAGCTACAAAAAAAAAATACCTAGAATATATTTAACCAAGGAAGTGAAAGATCTCTACAGGGAAAACTACAAAACACTGATAAAAGCAATTGTAGATGACACAACCAAATGGAAAAACATCCCATGATCATGGATCGGAAGAATCAATATTGTTAAAATGACCATAGCGACCAAAGAAATCTTCAGGTTCAATGCAATCCCTATCAAAATACCAATGCTGTTTTTCACAGAATTATATATAGCTTTTGAGCTCACATTTTGAAACACTTATTACCTTGGAACTATAAATTAGAGATTACTATGTAGATTTCAGTTTGAATATTTAGAAAAATATAGCCTGTATTAAGAATATTGTGTAACTTTTATATTATTAACTTTTAACATTTTATTTTAAAAAGTTTTATTGAAATGATGGTATTTTGTTTAGTTATAGTAATGGAGATGGAGATATGTAAATGAAATCAGTTACATTTTACAGACAGAATTATAAAATTTGTGATGTATTTTATCTGGGTGGGGCTGATAGGAATTATAACGATAACTCCTTAGGTTCTGGCTTGAATGTTTGGGTGGATTTTGGTGCCATTTGATTAAATGGAAAGAACCAGGAAAGAATAGTTTAATACTTGGAAATATGGAGAATGACTTCATAGAAACCAAAGAAATGATCAGGAAGTAAACTTATTTAATATGTTTGATGACTTTAGTGATCATGCTACCTACCACTTGCTATGCACTGTACTGTATATAGCGTTTTACATTCATCATCTTTTTTCAATTATGTCAACAATAATATGAGCTTCATAATGTTCCTTTTATAAAAGAGGACACCAGGGCTTAGAGAGGGAAAATAACTTGCCTGAGAGTAGTAAATGGTAGAGCAGGATTCACATTAAAATTTGGTAGACATAAAAATTCATCATCGTTATGACTAAGCTATTATAAATATCATACTTTAAAAAAGGTAACCTGTTACTCACCTATATATTTTAACTTAGAGATAAGAAAGATAAACATAATTACTAATTTATAGAGAAGGAAAGAAATTGATTTCATGACAAAAAAGGATTTTCATGGTAATTCTGTGCAGGGAGATATCACTAATACCTGTCTCAATGCTTAAAGAAAACTTGATTGATGCTAGTTACAATCCTGTGTCATAACTAGTGAAAAAGTAGAACAGAAAGTCAAAGGATTATCTTGGCTATCCTTGATTAGACCAACACTCATGGTTATGCTTTAAGATTATTCACCATCAATTAATTTTAATATGCCACTTAACAAAGTATGTCACTTAATACTTAAATAAGTATTTTGAGTACAATCTGAAGAATTCTCCAGAAAATAATCATTTCAGAATTCACTGGAATAGAGTCATGAAGCCAGATTGACAAATCTCTGGCCAACAGATCTGACATTCAGCTCTTTGCTAAAACTAATAAACAAATTTGCTGAAACTAATAAAGCAACATTGAACATTGAGAAGCATCTTGGTCTGATGAAATAATAGTCCTGAGTTTGCCCCTGCATTTATTAATTGTTGGCTGTGAGACTTTGGAAAATTAACTTACCTTTTTTGATCCTCTACTTTTTTGTTTGTAAAATAGGGGTGATAACCTTTTCTTCATATACCTGTGAGAATTAAAGAGAGAGGGTGTACAGTGAATGGCAATATAATTACAATTAATTTTGTTATTATTTTGACAATGATGATAATAATGATCACAATGACAACAATAATGGTAATGACTATTATTATGTCTCAGTAGAAATGTTGTTAAGAGCATGGGCTCTGGAGTCAGAGAGGTTTTCATTCACAACTCATTTTGGCCACTGTTAGATCATCTATAAAATGGTACCCATACCTCACATGATTATTATAAAAATTATGTGAATTAATTGATGATTGATTAGAATTGTGTCTGGCATTTAGAAAGTGCTCAATAAATGTTGCTGTTGGTATTTATTGTGATATTAGAAGTGCCTATGATAATGTTAACAATAATAAATCTTAATAGAATATGGTAATCCCTAGGGAAAAATTGCTGTTAATGCAAAATGGTAAATTTCTTTTAAAAGGATCTTAGAATTACCTCTTAAACATACCTCACTAGTCTTGGTGAATCCACCTCAAAAAACTTATTTTGATTAGTTTCTCAGTTTCCACATTTGCTTTTATTTTTCTTTAATTAAATTATGTAAAGGAATAGATGTGAAAGTGTTTTAATGTCATAAAGAACAAAGTAAATAAAAGTACCATTAAAATAATGTTAAAATTATGATGAAAAATTCTATAATCTATCTATCTATCTACCTACCTACCTAATTACCTAGCTACCTACCTACCTACCTATCTATCCATCATAGCCTCACAGAAAGACCAGGATTTTTTTTTAATTTTTGAAAGCAATTTCAGGTAGTATATTATTTTGTACTTGAAATAATGCTGTAAAAGAAATAGGTAATAATTATTATCCCCATCTTACTGATAAAAAAGGAGACACAAAGAGATTAGTTAAAATATCCAGGTCTAGAAAACTTATTTAATGGCAGAATGTTATCTGCAGATCCAGATCTTTAACATACTTTTCATTAGAGTGAAACTGCTTTAATTCATATTTTGCATCTCCTTTGAGCCTTCCATCACATTCTATTCATTCATTAATCCATTTATTTAATTCTTCTATTCATTTATATATTCTGTTTATCCAACAAATATGTGCTGAAGTCACTTGGTACACCCAAACCATCCTAGATAATGGGAAAATTTATCAAGAACAATGGAATAGAAATGAGAAGACCTGGGTACAATTCCTGACTCTACCACTAACCATCTGCCTGATCTGAGTCTTCTCCATATGGATGGTCAAGCAGCATCTTTAGTCAGATCTAGCTTAAATGCCACCTCGTCCATTTGCGAAACCTTGTGAAAACTTCCAAGAACTTTCTCTATAAACAAGTCTTCTGTGTTTCTATGGCACATTGCTTTTATTTCCTATCTCATTTACCACCCATTTCGTGCTGCCTTGCATAATAGTTCTTAACCTGAGTGAGTTGGATTTTCACAATAGAATATGAGGATAGTGAGGGGGAATAGACAGGAGGAAGAAAACACAAACCAGGCAGGAGAATAATGTGAGTAATTATGTGGAATTGGAACCCTCTAAGTCAATATAGTTTTTTCAGTTGCAACAGAAGCCCTTCTCAAATAGGCAAATATCATCTTTGTGTTGGTTTAGTTCTTGTGGTTGCAAAAAACAAAGACTTACTCAGGTTTTCTCAAGTAACACAAAGTTTACTTTAAGAATATAGGTAACGTGGTAGGCATGATAATGGCTACCCAAGGATGTTTACTTCCTCCACACCAAAAACTGTGAATATGTGATGTTGCATGGCAAGTGGGGGAAGTAAGGCTGCCCCTTTAGAAAGGAGAATCGAATAGTTACTGTTGCCTGTCAGCTGACCTTGAGATGGGGAGATTGTTCTGGATTATCTGCACGAGCACACTGTTACCAAAACGGTCCTTATAAATGAAAGAGAGAGGGAGAAGAGTCAATGTCAGAGTCAGAGAGAGATTTGAAGATGCTCCATCACTGGCTTTAAAGAAGTAAGAAGAAGCCATGAGCCAAGGAATGTGGGCTGTCCCTAGAAGCTGGAAAAGTCAAAGAAACAAAAACAAATTGTTTCCTTGAGTCTGCAGAAGGAACACAGCCCTGACAACATCTTGATTTTAGTCCACTGAGGCCCATTTTTTACTTTAGACCTCAGGAACTGTAAGATAATAAATTTGGGTTGTTTTAAGCCACTAAGTTCATGGTAGTTTGTTATAATAGCAATAGGAAATCAACACAAGTGAAAATAAGGCTGCAGGCATCTAAGCCATATATCTAAGCATTACAAAAACCCAAGAACAGTGGGATGACCCAGTCTGACAGGAAGACCAGTCTCCCTGGGGCTTGAACGTAGAACAGTTTTTCCAGTGACTCAAAAGTCTTCTGAGATCCAGTGTTGCTCTGGGTGCAAGTTTATCTGTAGCCTTTGCTACAGGAGGATTTTGTTGATGTTTAACTCTTGTTCTTTATCAATAACACGAGTCTGCCTTTCTGTGTTTCTGCTTTTCTTTCAATGTCTTTCCAATTCTAATCCCAGCGCCAGCCCGCTACCTCACCCTCTCCTCTGCTTACTCACTGATTGTGCTGGCTACAGGCCTTTGCTGCCTGCTTTTGTCAGTGTGTCTTTTCATTTTTTCTCTGCTCTACCAATAGCTGTATCTCTGTCCTCATGACTTACCACCACATGAGGGAATTTTACTGATTTAGTTAATCAATATTAGCCCTAGAGGGCAGAGCTCTGGTACCAGGCAACCTCAGCAGAGGCCGGCCAGACTCTGCATTGGCTGTTTTTGGATCAGGTACCTATCACTGGTGCAATTGTCTTGGCAGATGGAGAAGCGCTACAAGTTATAAAACACAGCCACCGAGAGAGCTTACCCAACAGGGACCATCTGTGTGTGTGTGTTTGTATGCACGCGCACGCACGTACGTGTGCATGTTTGACACTTAGAACAAAATGGATGCTGTTTTTCTATTATAGTGGTTAAAAATATGGGTTCTGGAATGAAACACTCTGGATTCAAATCTTGGTTCAGCTACATACTAATAGGGAAACTTAGATCAAGTTGCTAAAATACTTTAAGTCCATATTTCCTCAATTGTAGAAAGGAGATGGCTTTAGCATCTACATTTTAACTGTTGTGAGAATTCAAGGAAGCAATCCAATTAAAATGCTTGGCATATGATAAGTCCTCAATAAATGCCAGATGCTATTGTTTTTTTTTCTTTTTTTCTTTTTCTTTTCATTTTTAATTATTATGGGTACATAATAGTTGTATATCTTTATAGGGTACATGAGATTTTTTTTTTTAATTTCAGAATATTATGGGTGTACACCACTTTGGCTATGTATATTGCCCATGCACTGCCCATGTCAGAGCTACAATCGTGGTCATCCCCCAAACTGTGCTCCCCGCATCCATTCAGTGAGAGTTTTCCCATCCCCTCCACCCCCCTCCCGCCTGCCCGCCCCCTGATGAATATTATTGCTCTGTGTGATGTAAGTGTTCAGTTAGTACCAATTTGATGGTGAGTACCAGTGGTGCTTGTTTTTCCATTCTTGTGACACTTCACTTCAAAGAATGGGCTCTAGCACCATCCAGGATAATACCAGATGTGTTAATTCACCATTGTTTTTTATTGCTGAGTAATACTCCATATACCACATTTTATTAATCCACTCATGTATTGATGGGCACCTGGGTTGTTTCCACATCTTTGCAATTTTGAATTGTGCTGCTATAAACATTCATAAGCAGATGTATTTATTATAGAATGTCTTTTTTTCCTTTGGGTAAATACCCAGTAGTGGGATTGCTGGGTCAAATGGTAGTTCTACTTTTAATTCTTTGAGGTGTCTCCATATTACTTTCCATAGAGGTTGTACTAATTTGCAATCCCACCACCAGTGTATGAGTGTTCCTATCTGTCTGCATCCCCGCCAACATTTGTTGTTTGGGGATTTTTTGATATGAGCCAATCTCACTGGAGTTAAGTGATATCTCATTGTGGTTTTGATTTGCATTTCCCTGATGATTAGAGAAGTTGAGCAATTTTTTTTGACACAGGCATACAAAGTGAATGAATCAAATCAGGGTAATTGGGGTATCCATCACCTGAGGAATTTAACATTACTTTATGTTAGGAATATTCCAATTCCACTCTTTTTAGTTATTTTAAAGTATACTTTAACTTTTGTTGATTATAGTCACCTTGTTGTGCTATCAAATATTGTTCATTCTATCTAACTATCCAACTATATTTTGCACCCATTAACCATCCCTGCTTTATCTCCCCCCACCACCTGTCCCAGCCTCTGGTAACCATCATTCTGCTCTCTGTCTCCATGAGATCAATTACTTTTAATATTCAGCTCCCACATATGAGTGAGAACATGCGGGATTTGTCTTTCTGTGCTTGGCTTATTTCACTTAACATAACGTTTTCCAGTTCCATCCATGTTGTTGCAAATGGCAGGATTTCATTCTTTTTGGGCTATATAATATGGCATTGTGTAGATGTACCACGATTTCTTTATCCATTCATCCACTGATGGACACTTAGGTTGATTCCATATCTTGGCTATTGTGAATAGTGCTGCAATAAACATGGGCATGAAGATATCTTTCTGATATACTGAATTCCCCTCTTTTGGATATGTACCCAGCAGTAGGATTGCTGGGTCATATGGTTCTACTTTTAGTTTTTTGATGAACATCCATACTGTTTTCCATAGTGGTTGCACTGACTCACATTCCTACCAACAGTGTATGAGGGTTCCCCTTCCTCCACATCCTCACCAGCATTTGTTATTGCCTATCTTTTTGATAAAAGCCATTTTAACTGGGGTGAGATGTTATCTCATTTTAGTTTTGATTTGCATTTCTCTGATGACTAATGATGTTGACAATTTGTTCATATACCTGTTGGCCATTTGTATGTCTTCTTTTGAGAAATATCTATTCAGATACTTTGCCCATTTTTTAATCAGATTATTTGATTTTTTTCCTATTGAGTTGTTGGAGCTCCTTATATATTCTAGTTTTTAACCTCTTGTCAGGTGGGTAGTTTGTAAATATTTTCTCCAAGAGACAAGTGAGTTGTCTCTTCACTTCATTGATTTTTTCCTTTGCTGTGCAGAAGCTTTTTAGCTTGATATGATCCCATTTGTCCAATTTTGCTTTGGTTGCCTATGCTTTGGGGGTACTACTCAAGAAGTCCTTGCCCAGACTAATGTCCTGAAGTGTTTCCCCAATGTTTTCCTTTAGTAGTTTAATAGTTTCAGGTCTTATACGTAAGTCTTTAATCTATTTTGATTTGATTTTTGTATATGGTGAGAGATGAGGGTCTAGTTTCATTCTTCTGCAGATGGGTATCCAGTTTTCCCAGCACCATTTATTGAAGAGACTGTCCTTTCCCTACTGTATGTTCTTGAAAACTTTGTCAAAGATAAGTTCACTATAGATGTGTGGATTTATTTCTGGGTTCTCTGTTCTATTCCATTGGTCTATGTGTCTGTTTTTATGCCAGTGCTTTGCTGTTTTGACTATTACAGCTCTATAGTATAATTTGAAGTCAAGTAATGTGATTCCTCCAATTTTGTTCTTTTTGCTCAGGATGGCTTTGGCTATTCTGGGTCTTTTGTGGTTCCATATAAATTTTAAGATTATTTTTTCCATGTCTGTGAAGAATGTCATTGGTATTTTGATGAGTATTTCATTGACTCTGTAGATGCTTTGGGTAGTATGGACATTTTAACAATATTGATTCTTCCAACCCACAAGCATGGAATATCTTTCCATTTTTTGTGTCCTTTTTCAATTTCTTTCATCAATGTTTTATAGTTTTCACTATAGAGATCTTTCACTTCTTTGGTTAAGTTTATTCCTAGGTATTTTATTTTATTTGTAGCTATTATAAATGGGATTACTTTCTTGCTTTCCTTTTTGTTTACTGTTGGCATATAGAAATACTACTGATTTTTGTATGTTAATTTCAAATCTTGCAACTTTACTGAATTTGTATATCAGTTCTAATAGTTTTTGGGTGGAGTCTTTAGGTTTCTCTAGATGCAAACAAGGATAATTTGACTTCTTCCTTTCCAATTTGGATACCCTTTATTTCTTTCTCTTGTCTGATTGCTCTAGATAAAACTTCCAGTACTATGCTGAATAAAAGTGGTGAAAGTGGGCATCCTTGTCTTGTTCCAGATCTTAGAGGAAAGGCTTTCAGTTTTTCCCCACTCAGTATGATATTAGCTGTGGGTCTGTCATAGATAGCTTTTATAATGTTAAGTTCCTTCTATGCCTAGTTTTTTAAGAGTTTTTATCATGAAGGGATGTTAAATTTTATCAATTGCTTTTTCAGCATCAATTGAAATGATTATATGGTTTTTGTCCTTCATTCTGTAGATATGATGTATCAAATTGATTGATTTGTGTATGTTGAACTGTCCTTGCATCCCTGGGATAAATCCCATTTGATCATGATGAATAGTCTTTTTAATGTGTTGTTGAATTCAGTTTCTAGTATTTTGTTGAGGATTTTTGCGTCTATGTTCATCAGAGATATTGGCCTATAGTTTTCTTTTTTATTGTGTGTTTGTCTGGTTTTGGTATCAGGGTGGTACAGGCCTCATAGAATGAGTTTGGGAGTATTCCCTCCTCCTTGGTTTTTTGAAATAGTTTAAGTAGGATTGGTATTAGAATGCTTGGTAGCATTCAGCAGTGAAGCCATCAGGTCCTGGGCTTTTCTTTGATGGGAAACTTTTTATTACTGCTTCTATCTCATTACTTGTTATTGGTTTGTTCAGGTTTTGGATTTCTTCCTGGTTCAATCTTGGTAGGTTGTATGTGTCTAGGAATTTATCCATTTCTTTTAGGTTTTCCAGTTTATTGGCATTAGTGGCTCATAGTCGTCTCTAATGATCCTTTGGATTTCTGCAGCATCACTTGTAATATCTCCTTTTTCATCTCTTGTTTTATTTATTTGGGTCTTTTGTCTTTTTGTCTTAGTCTGCCTAAAGGTGTGTCTATTTTGTTTATCTTTTTAAAAACCCAACTTTTTGTTTCATTGATATTTTGTATTTTTTTTTGTTCAATTTCATTTATTTCTGCTCCAATCTTTATTATTTCTTTTCTTCTACTAATTTAGGGTTTGGTTTCTTCTTGTTTTTCTAGTTCTTTGAGATGCATCATTAGGTTGTTTATTTGAAGCTTTTCTACTTTTTTGATGTAGGCACTTACTACTGTAAACTTTCTTCTTATTACTACTTCTTCTGTATCCCATATGTTTTGATATGTTGTGTTTTCATTTTCATTTGTTTGGGAAATTTTTAAATTTCTTTCTTAATTTCTGCATTGACACACTGATCATTCAGGAGCATATTGTTTAATTTCCATGTGTTTGTATAGTCTCCAATGTTCCTCTTGTTATTGATTTCTAGTTTTATTCCATTGTGGTCAGAGAAAATATTTGGTGTGATTTTAATTTTTAAACAATTTTTTAAGACTTATTTTGTGGCCTAACATATGGTCTATCCTTGAGAATGATCCATGAACTGAGGAAAAGAATGTGTATTCTGTAGCTGGTGGATGAAACATTCTGTAACTATCTATTAGGTCCATTTGGTTTATAGTGCAGATTATGTCTAGTGTTTCATTGTTGATTTGCTGTCTGGATGATCTGCATAATACTGAAAGTGGAGTGTTGAGGTATCCAATGATTATTGTATTGGGGTCCATCTCTCTCTTTAACTCTGATAATATTTGCTTTATATATCTGGGTGCTCCAGTGTTGGGTGCATATATATTTAGAATTGTTATATTCTCTTGCTGAATTGACCCCTTTATCATTATACAATGACCGTCTTTGTCTCTTTTTACAGTTTTTGTCTTAAAATCTATTTTATCTGATAGACGTATAGCTACTCCTGCTCTTTTTTGTTTCCATTTGCATGGAATATCTTTTTCCATCCTTTTATTTTCAGTCTATGTGTGTTTTTATAGGTGAAGTGTGTTTCTTGCAGACGACATATAGTTGGCTTTTATTTTTTTTATCCAGTCAGCCATTCTATGTCTTTTGATTGGAGAGTTTAGCCCATACACATTCAGTGTTATTGATAGGTAAGGACTTACTACTGCCATGTTGTTATTTTATTTCTGGTTGTTTTGTGGTTCTCTCTTTCTTTTTCACTTCCTTCCTGCCTTCCTTTGTTAAAAGTGATTTTCTCTGGTAGTGTGTTTTAATTTCTTGCTTTTTATCTTTTGTGTATCTGTTGGAGATTTTTTGATTTGAGGTTACCAGGAATTTTGCAAACATTTTATAACCAATTATTTTAAACGTAAGTTGTAAGTAAACAACTCTACTTACAAACAAACAAGCAAAGAGAAATCTAACAGAAATTCTGCCATTTAACTCCATCCCTTCCCTGCTTTTTAACATTTGTTGTTTCCATCCATATCTTTTTATACTATCTCTCAAGATGTTGTTGTTATTTTTGATAGGTTTGTCTTTTAGTTTTCCTACTCAAGATATAAGTGGTTTATACACTGCAATTACAGCAATAGGGTATTCTGTATTTGTGTCCTTACTGTTACCAGGGAGTTGCATACCTTCAGATGATTTGTTATTGTTTATTAACAACCTTTCTTTCAGATTGAAGAGCTCCCTTTAGCATTTCTTGTAAGAAAGGTCTGGTGTTGATGAAATCCCTCAGCTTTTGTCTGTCTGGGAAAGTCTTTATTTTTCCTTCATGTTTGAAGGATATTTTGGCAGCATATAATAATCTAGGGTTAAAGTTGGTTTTTTTCCTTTTTTCTTGCTTCCCCTGGGACCTTTTCTTTATCTGTGACCTTTGGGAGCTTGATTATTAAATGCCTTTAGGTAGCCTTGTTTAGCTTAAATCTGCTTGGTGTTCTGTGACCTTCTTGTACCTGAATATTGATATCTTTTTCTATGTTTGGAAGGTTCTCTGTAATTATTTCTTTGAATAAACTTTCTACCCCAATCTCTCTCTCTACCTCCTCTTTAAGGCCACTAATTCTTAACTTTTTCTCTTTCAAGGCTACTTTGTAGATCTTGCAGGTGTACTTCATTCTTCTTTATTCTTTTCTCTTTTTTCTCTTCTGACTCTGTCTTTTCAAATAGCCTGACTTCAGTCTCACTAATTCTTTCTTCTGCTTGGTCAGTTCTGTTGTTGAGAGACTGATGCATTTCTCAGTTTGTCAATTGAATTCAGAAGCTCTAGAATTTCTGCTTATTTTTTAAATTATTTCAATCTCTGTGTTAAATATCTCTGATAGGCTTCTGAATTCCTTCTCTCTGTCATCTTGAAGTTCATTGAGCTTCTTCAGGACAGCTATTTTGAATTATTTGTCTGAAAGGTCACTTATCCCCATCACTCCAGGATTGGTCATTGGTACCTCATTTAGTTCATTTGGTGGTGTCTTGTCTTCATGGATATTCTTGATGCTTGTGGATATTTGTTGATCTGGGCATTGAAGACTTAGGTATTTATTTTAATCTTCATAGTTTGGGCTTGTATGAACCCATCCTTCTTGAGAAGGCTTTCTAGGTAGTCAAAGGGAATTGAATGTTGTGGTCAAAGTCTTTGGTCATTGCAGCCATATCAGCACTGGCCTTGCCCCAAGCTCAGTTATGCTGTGACTCTTGCTGACTCTTGGTGTTACCACCTCAGTGGACTTGGGTAAGATAGGGGAGAATTCCCTGGCAAAGTCTCTCACTCTCTTCCCTCACTCTCTGTGCTGGGCTGCTGGAGTTGAGGGAGGAGTCACGTGGGTACTCCCTTTTGGCCACCAGCACCAGTTCACACCTGAAGCCAGCCCACTCCTTCTGGCGCAGAGTGGGTCCAGAAGTGCCATCTAGGAACTAAGGCCTGAACTCAAGGGCTTTGGGAGTCTGCTTGGTATTTTACTTTACTGTGGCTGAGCTGGTACCCAAATTGCAAAACAAAGTCCTCTGAGCTCTTCCGTATCCTTTCTCCAAGTGGAAGAAGATTCTCCCTGAGCAGTGCTGCTTATGGTTAGGGGAGGATGACATAGGCATTGGCTTGGCCACCACCACTGGTGTCTCACTGGGTCACGTGCACACCAAGGCCACTGGCTCTGAGCCAGTACAGCTGCAAGAATTGCCCAAGGACTGCAGCCTTTGTGGCCTGACTGCCTTATGAATTCAGTCCAAACCCCAGGCTGCTTTTTGTCAGCTGCTCGTGGGGCTAGCCAGAACTTAGGTTTTGGAGCAGAGGATTTCCCTCTGGCCAGGCTGGTGTAAATGCTCCCTCTGTGGGCACCAGCAGAATTTTTCTCTATGCTGTGTTCCCCTATGGCAGGGTGGCCCTGAGTTTCAATGCAAAGGGCCACAGTCACTTCACTCTCCCTCCCCCAGGCACATAGATTCTCTCTCCACTGTGCATGCTGGTGTGGAACTGCTGGGGAATGGGGAAGGGATGGTGTAGACAATGCAAGATAGTCTTTTCTGCCCTCTTCAGTGCCTCTTTCCTTGCTATATTAAAACCAAGTAGTATGATTGCTCACCTGATTTTTGGTTCTTCAGAAGGTGCTTGCTTGTGTGGATAGTTGTTGAATTTTGTGTTTGTGTGGAGGGAAGATTGCTGGAGGTTTCTATTCAGCCATCTTGCTCCACCCTATTGTTGTTATTTTCATGGCATCATAGTTCTTATGAGGATTAAATAAAGGAGTTTATATTCTTTACTGCTACATGCAAAAAGGCCGTGTCTCTTCAGTAAAGCTATATGATTCTTGGAGATGGGAGATGCTATCTTATATTGTTTTGGACTCCTTCAGAGAAACACCCACAATTTATTTGTTATATAGATGTTATCCAAATTATTCCTTCATTTAGTTAATATTCATTGAGCATCTAATATGTGCCAGAATCTGTTACTAAACACAAAGGTACAAAGATTAATAGGATATTGTATCTGGCCTCAAGGGACTCCTCAGTGTTCAGGGTGATAGGAAAAAAAAGAAAAGAAAGGACCGTGGAGACATGGGAGGTAGGCTCAATCAACACAACTTGTTGATCACTTGAACTTTGAAAGAGAAGAAAGAGAAGACACAAAGATGTTGTGACCTTACAGATCATTGAATCCAACTCCCTAATTATATAGATGATGAAACTAAGTTTGTATGCACATGAGTTCTTTCCTTTGAGAAACCCTGTGGGCCATTTTAGAACAATGAATCCAGCAGTGTATAAGGCCTTGGATCAGTTTAGAAACAGATGAGCTCCCCCTGTGAGAATCTGCCAGGGCCCAATGCATGGTTGTTGTTAAATATCTACTTGCAAGAGAGTGTTTGTTCAGCATGAGTCATCTTGCCATTGGCTACCAGCATCCAATGCTTCCAAAGCTCTGAGATCTAGTTTGACACCTCATTGTCTTTTCTATTAGAAGAAGATGCTATAAATGATAAACATTACCAAGTCTGAGTGAAGAAATCCATGCATAACCATCATGGCTTTCCTCAGTCTAGCACATGTGCATTATAGAACAATCGTCCATTATTCTATAGCCAAAGTGTCCACCTACCATGCTCCCAAACAGCCCATAATAATCTAACAGTTTTTTTGCCAATTGTGTAGCTAAAGGTTTTATTTATTTTTTAAAAAATGTATTTCTCAAAATATTTTATATTACCTGCTCATTCAAGTTATCTGAATGATATAAATTTCATTAAAACTTTAGCATTTCTTTGGAGACTAAATTGTTTAAGATGTTATGTACCATACCTCCCACAATCTCACATCAATTCTATGCTCCCATAGCACTCTATTTATTCCTTTATAATTGTATTGACATCACCATAATAAAATAATTTGTTATATGTTAGCATCACCTGAGATATTTTGAACCCTTTGACAGGAGAATCTCAATCTCTCTCTCTCTCTCTTATGTATACACGTATATACACATACATATGCACAAAGATATTTAATATCTGTACATCTCCAGTCCCTAATGGTATCTAGCACCTAGTTGTAGTGTCTCAAGAAATGCTGGTTGAATTATACAGAATATGTTAGTGTTAGTCAGTCATTCATTCAACAAACATCTGTTATGCTATGCACTTATTGTGGCTGGTACTGGTCTATGTGGTGAGGATACGTTGATTGGTAAGAAATAACTAATCACTGTCTTTATGGAACTTAAGTCTGGCAACTTATTTTTAATAAAGCCTTATAAGAATAGTGCCATTTTAAAAACAATTCTTAATTATATGACTTCCTTCGTGTGGCAAACAAGCCATGAATTCAAAACTGTTCTATTCATATAATGTTTTCAATGAAACCAAGTTAATAATAGTTATTTCCAAGGTGGCTTCCAAATCTTAAAAGGTTACTTGTAGACTTTAGAGTTCCATGTCTGCTATTTTTAATGGCTTTCTGCCAAAAGTAGCTTAGCCTAATTGGGAAGGGATGTGTTGTTTTCTTGATAAATGAATAACTCTCATGAATGATAATGAGAGTTATGTGTGAACATGAAGAAAAACTTGACTCTTAATACTGTGGATTGCATAACAGCTTTGCAGGGACTGCTTTTGTGATTGATTGTCTCTCCCTAATGGGCTTCCATCTATCAATATGATTTGAGGAAAGGATTGCTTTTTTATCCAAGATAAGTCTCTCAAAACAAAGACTAGCTAATTATTTGAAAATTCCAAAATACACTTTAGGATAGTGTTACAGAGAGAAGACACTTCCATTTGGATATCCCATAGGAGCTGCCGTTCATTAATGTTTAAAACAGATGCTTCAGTGAGCAACATATTTAATTAAATCCAAACCTGTTGTTATTATTCCAGAAAATACTATTATTAGCACAAGTTCCAAATGGAACTCACAGCAACTTCTGGTTGGAGTTTGGAAGATATTTTAGTTCTAAAGGAATTTACTTAAAGTAGAAGTCACTGAAGTTATCTAGACACATTTTCTTTCACTCAAGGCCATGATAGTTGTGAGAGTTAATTGCTTAGAATCGTTGCTACTTTCATAGAGTGACCGAGTAGCCCAGCTGTCCGGACAGGCCACATACATCATTATAAAATGCTGGCACGTGCACATGAAGTAGTTGTCTCTGCTTTTAAAAGAGAAGGAATGAAGAGGAAAAAATGTCCTCAAATTTTATAAGATGGACTTATAAGATTAGCAGATGTGTCACTAATTACATAATTGCTTTCTTATGTGGTTCTAATAAAATTATTTGAAGCCTAAAAAAAGTCTAGCAGTGAATTGTTTAATTTAATACACAGTTATAACAAAAATAATTAGTATTTACTTTAAACTCTAAATTGTCAACAAAAAACCTCAAGTAATTATTTTCATTGTGCTGCATAATGAAATAAATGTGTAATTAGTGACAGATGGGACTTTTAAAATTTAAAACATAGAAAAAAATCATATCACCTGTTTTGGTTTTTTTCTTTCACATGATTGAAATTAGAATTTTTGAAAGAGAATTTTAAAAATTAACTCTATCTAAATTAATGTAATAGTCTTTGTGTGTGCTTTCCAGAGTCCTATGAATCTTCTTTAAAATGTCTGGTTTTAAAGACTGAAGATTAGTTTGAGCCATGTCATGCCAACCATTTCACACTGTTTTAAAGTTAATAACGTGAGGGTAAAGATCTCTTAGATCTTATAAGCATCATTTTATTTGAGGCCAAGTTTTAACAGTAAGATGAAATTTTAGGTTAAGTTACCAGAACTTATTTGTTTTGTACAATAATTTCTCCATTCTTTCCAATGCCTCTTTTGTGCAGATTGAGGACACATATTTTTTTTTGTAGGCTATAAAATAGCCTGAATCATGGCTAGAATAGTCAATACAGTTTCATCCTGTCAGTCTGTAAGTTGAGCATGGATTGCTATGATTCTGTTGATTATGAGCTTGTAGTGAATGTGAATATCTATACACATCTCACCAACACTTACTTGCAACTTGCCATGCATTATCATCTCTTTTCTGGTGTTAACTAAATTATGACCAGCTCTACCAAAGAGACCCTATTCATGTTTTCTCTGTCTCTATTTAAACCTTTCTTCTTGGCCATATGACTGCAGCTTACCTCAGTGCTTATTCCCCCTAATTATGCCATAGCAGTGATCATAATTAAATAAGTCCTGCTTTTTGATGAGTTTACTGTTACAGTTTTAGTCTTTTTATAAAGAAAGAAATGTACTGTGAGACTTTACCCAAAAAGTGTAATTGGAAATACAAACTGCTGAGCTGTGAATGCTTCATATTTCACTTATTTTGTATCTCTAAATCTAGGCATAGTGGTAAATTAGTAGGTGCTCAGTGAATGTTTATGGAATTGTATATTAGCCTATGCCAGAGATCATGGAGTTGGGACTGGGGTGGTCTCATACTTCATGTTAAAAAATGTAAATGTGTGGGAAATTTCAGGTATTTGAAAGAATCCCAATGACCCCATAAGTAACATTTCTTTCCACACTGAGTTTGGAATCAATTAGAAGAAATATACGGGAATCAGATATCAAAATATTAATATCAGTTTTATTTTTAAGAAACACCATACAGAAAGTTACTTGTGTGGCTAAATGGATTTTCTAATGTTCTACTGTGGTAAACATACACTCCAAATTGCTATCTCCTTCTATAGGGGCAGGCCTCTTGCATGGAATTAGCAGGCCAGCAGGTTCCTTCTCTGCAGGTGGCTGGATCCAGGAGACCCAGAAGACTCACAATGCCATGCAGGTTCAGTCTGTCTTACCAAATTCATCTAACATGTAAATGAATCAATGTTCCTTCACTAAAACATAAGGGTATGGAGAAAGATCAGAAGTAATGTGTAAACAAAGTTTCTCAACTTGGAAACCGGAATAATGGGAGAAAAGAATTTCCTTCAATGTTCTCCAACTTTTTTTTTTTTTTTCTACAGACAGAGATATGGCTTCCCAATCAAAGTATTCAACCTATTAGGAGTTAGGAGTCAGGAAAATAGCAATGAAATTGCATCTTTATTATTGACAAAAGCTAGCCAGCAGAACATGTTAGATCTGTGGTCTGCTAACATTCCCCTGAACCAAACTTTCTCTATGACTGCAAATTCTCCTACAAGGGCAGTGCCTTGACCACCTGGCAGGAGAAGAGATCAGAATGCACCCTCTCTGAAGTTAGATGAGTATTCAGAAGGTGCCAACTTTTTCAAGAGTCAAAATTCAACAGAAAAAAATGAATCACTCCTCCTCTCTTAGCAATAAGAGAGAGAAGGAGTAGAAATTAGCTGGAAGTGTTATGCTGGTTTACATTCTACCAGGAGAAAACATGAGGAGTTGCATATGAGTGTTTATAGCAGAAGCCAAAGAAAAGTTTTAATCATGATCACAACTGGCTTGCAGAAAGATCACTCTGAAGAATGTATCCAGCCAGATTAGGCAGTCTTGAAGGCTGGGAGACGAGGTACCACATAAACAGGAATTGAAATCTCAGGATTGGATGTGATGACTCTGGGAGAATGTGTGGAGAAAGAAGTGAATAAAATAGAAGAGAAGAGAGCAGAAGATGAATCCCCAGGAAATGCAAATTTTTACAGGACAGCTAGAGAAAGAGGAGCCCAATGAAGCTGAGAAAAAGCAGCCAAGAAAGTTTGAAGAAAAACCCAGAAGGGAGTTGCATAAAAGAGGGAGTGGCCAAAAGTGTGCAACCTTCAATGGTCAAGGAAGATAAGGATTGGCAAGTCTCCCTGGGGTTGGGCAACCGGGGAGGGAATTGGGAACATCTATAAAAACAGTATCAACGAAATAATTGGATCAGAAGCCACATTGTCTTGTATTGAGACGTGTGTAGGGGTTGAGGAAGTAGAGATAGTTTCTAGAAACTTGACCATAAATGAAAAAGAAAATGTGATAGTGAGATGGGGACTTCAAGCCCAACTGGCCACAGTCCTAAGTGACATTCCCTTATGATTTAAATCATTAATTGAAATGATTTTTGCACTCTGCTTGACTTCTCTATCTGTCTTGCTATTAGCTCCAAACTGTGGTGGAGGCAGGGAAGTGGAGAAGATAGTGACCCTAGTTATAAGGCACTTCCAAACTCCGACAAAGGAAGAATGAATATGGATTGAAATAATTTGTGTGTGGGAAGAAGTTGAGGAAGGAGAGGGTTTCAGCCTGAAGGCATCTATCTTTTCTTTGAAGTAGGAGACAAAATTAGCTATTGATGGAGCAGGAGAGAAGGAGTAGGTAGGAGGCTAAAGGAAAGTGATAATAATTCAGAAGAGATGCTGTGGGAGATGGGAACTGACCAAGATTCAACAGAAGAATTTCTGATTATTATAGAATATCTTATTAAAGTTAAATTTTTAGTGGAACTAATGTACATAAATTGAGAAATGACTCTAAATTCAGTCAGCTTTCCAAGAAGAAAATAATTTTGCAATTGAGACTCTTCGCTTCTAAAAAGCTAGTTTTTTTTCCAGTTCATTATGAACATACATCCTCAGTTTGCTTCTCTAATCCTTAATGTTGATGTGCCGTAAGGACTCAACATTGACCTTATTTTGTGTCTCTACACTTGGACATCTCATCCACTTCCATAGCCTCAGCCTAAATGCAAACACAATTAAAACTGAAACCTTGCGTTCTGGTCACACTGGTGAATTGCCACATAAGCACCTGAAACTCAACAATTTAAATGACAAAGCTACCAAAGCTCTTTTTTTCCTCCAACTCAGTTACCCTGACCTTATGTGTCTTCTGTATACCTCAAAGCTCAGGGTGCTAAGTACATCATGTTAGATGGCTTTTTAAACCAGGACCAAAAATAAATAATAATGATTAGCAATGACTGTCGGCTATTCTAAAGCCAAATATAAATGATTCACAGTTACATACAGATGACCCATGTCACTGTTCCCCTCATAATTGCTGTATTTGTCTAGATCTGCACTATCCAAGATGATAGGTCCTACCTACAGTGGCTATTGAGCTCTTAAAGTATGGCTTGTAGCCACATTGAGACTTAATTTTTACATTACTTACTAAAAAGTAATGTAAAAATATTTTATTAATAGTATTATACTGATTAAATGTTGAAATTATAATATATTGAATGTATTCGGTTAATATACTATAAAAATTAACTTTATCTGTTTCTGTGTAATTTTGTCTTTTTTTTTTAAATTTCAGAATATTATGGGAGTACAACACTTTGGTTATATGTATTGCCTTTGCACTGCCCAAGTCAGAGCTACAATCGTGGTCATCCCCCAAACTGTGTGCCCCACACCCATTCGGTGAGAGCTTTCCCATCTCCCCTACCCCACTCCCACCTGCCTGCCCCCTGATGAATATTATTTCCATGTGTTACATAAGTATTAATCAGTTAGTACCAATTTGATGGTGAGTTCCAGTGGTGCTTGTTTTTCCATTCGTGTGATACTTCGCTTCAAAGAATGGGCTCTAGTTGTTTCTGGGTACTTTTGAAATGTAGCTAATAGAAAATAGAAAATTACATGTATTATTCATTATCTATTCCTATGGTACAGGCTGGGCTAGATGTAGCCACTAATTCTGTATTCCAGTTGAACCTGTTATACATCCACTGTTGTACTTAGCACATTTTATTGAAATTACACTAGATATGTATGATGCTTTTTGGTAACCCATCATCTGAACTCTCTTCCTATGTTAGGTGAATTTCTTATAAATAGTTCTTAATTTGAGGTCTCGTTCCAATGTAAGTATAAACACCAGATACTTTCTCAGCTTCCTCTAGTTAGGGAATCAGTGCCGGATCTATGCTCAGCCAATGAGATGCATGTCCCCTAGATTTGGAACTGGGAGTTGGTGAGGCAAAGAAACAGGGAACGTGAGTTCTTCATGCTGGTAGTAGAGGGCAGGGACAGCTGCATTAGTTTCCACTGTCCACAGCTGACTGTGGTGTCAGCTGAGGTGTCCATTCCTCAGAAAGGCTGCAGCAGGGCTCACTGGTCTTAGTTTTCTGTTCCTGGCTGTTAGTTTCTCTTCTTCCAGCTAGTTTCCTATGCCTGATCTCACAGATTTCTATTAGCTATTCAAAATCTGTTCCATCAGTCCCACTTCTTGAGTAATCCAGAATAGTTTTCTGTTGTCTGTCATAATAAGTGCTGACCTATTCTGCTCACTCGATTCTTGAAGATGATTAAGAAATAGCTAGAGGAAGAAGAAGGAAAGGTGTTCCCAGTAAAAAAGATGTTCCTGGGAGAGCAGTCAACACAAGACACAGTGGCAGGACACGCCCTGCTTTGCCTGAGGAACTACAGGAGATTGGAATTAGCAGTTTAGCATTTAACGTGACACATACTGAATTGGAGAAGCTGAAGCTGTAAGGGGTAGAATCACAGAGGATGTTGCATGTCCTGTTAGGAGATTAATCTGCAGGTGATGATGAACCTCTGGGATATGTTAAGCATGAAAGTGGCAAGGCCATATGTGCAATAAAGATAGGTTGCCCCACCAGCTAGGAATGATTTGGTTGCAGGTAAAGAAAACCTGAGTAATAGAAGTTTAAGCCTGAAGGGCGCATATTCCATTCTTTAACAAGAAGTCCAAATGCAGTCCATACCAGGTGCTACTCTTGTATCAATGATGCATCAAAGCCCAGGCTCTTGGCATCTTCCTGCCCTTCCCCTTCCTCTGTGTGCTGGCTGTTCTCCTCAGGCTAACGTCTCATGGTCACAGACTGGTCACTCAACGCACCCTAATTACCCCAAACATCTAAATTATGAAGGGAGGAAAAGGGGCAGGCTGCTATCCCCAAGTTACTGTGTCTTTTATCAGAGAGTAAAGCCATTTCCAAAACTCTTTAGCTGACGTCCCTGTCTGTTTCACTGGGGATAATCAGATCACCTAATCACTCATAGCTGAAAAGGAGGCTGGAGAAAGGAACATCTGGCAAAAATAAAAAAAAAGCAAAAAAAAAAATAAAACAAAACAGAAGAACACTACATATCAGTCAGAAAAAGTGGCACACTCAAAATGAGTAACTTAAAGAGAATTTAACAAAGGAACTATTTACGAAGATATGATTGAGGTACAGGGAAACCACAAGGGATAGGGCTTTCACTGAGGGCTGGTGGGAGCAGGGGGGCTACCACCGTCACCCTGCTCATAAGGAACAAGTGGAGGAAGCAGTTATTGAAACGGGAGACAAAGAGAGTTGGGTGGAGAGGACCAACATGATAGAGCCAGTGCCCAGTGATTCCACGAGGAGGGAACGGGAACAGAAATATACCTCAGCCTTACCTGTTTCGCTTTATCTGACCACCAGCTCATTAGCTAAATCCAACTCAAAGTCAGGAGGCAGCCTCTTAGGGTGGAGAATAGTGTGAGGAAGTGGGAAGAATAGATTTGGATAGGTGAATGGTAGCTATCTGGCACAGATTGACTTGCCTGGATTGATCTTCTGGACATGGATGCTTAACTACCAGAACAAACTGAGATGCCTCAAATGAAGAAGGAAAATATCTGTGGTGCAGGCAACCATATTTACCCTTGTGACAGTTTGTAGATGGATTTAAGATGGGGAATTTATCACAACACTCCCTTGTAATAGATGATGTGAGATAGTGACTGTAATTTGACGTCATTTTCTAAGGAGGCTTCTATGTGATATTATAAACTCAATTATTTCTTGATTAGGATATATCTTTACAAATTTAAAATGTTTTCTAGATTTAGAGAGTTGAGTTACATTTCAGATGAGTATATTTTGGTCTGTTTTAAATAAAGTTTGTTCATTTTTATTTTAAATAAATAAAATAAAATTTGAAAATGCTTTGCATTGCAACAGATCCAAGTCAATCATATGGATTGTGTTAAGTGGTAGAAAGAAGAGTAAATTGGAAATAAAGTTAAATGAGTATTAGGACTAATTCAGAAATAATTTAGTTGTTTAACAAAGGCAAGAGTCTAAACTATACTTTTGTCATCTGTAAGGCTGAGACATTGTATTGGATTCTGCTCTTCTTGCTTACCTGTATAGCTTTAGCTTCTAATTCAATACCTGCATATAATTATGCCCATCTTCCTCCCACTCCCCCACCTTGATCTTTAACCACTAGTTTGTCTTACATTTCTAAAATTTTGTTATTTCAAAAATGTTATATAAACAGAATCATATAGTATGTAATTTTGGGGACTGGCTTTTTTTCACTCAGCATAATTCCCTGGAGATTCATTGAGCTTATTGTGTGTATCAGTTTTTATTGTTGAGTAGTGTTCCATGGTGTGGAGGTACCTTTTTCAGTCACATTACTCTTTAATCAGTTGTACTCCTTAACTAATTAAATGCACAGTATTGAGCATTGGTGAACCAATCACTTAGATGAATTATCAGATGGCCGTCTACATCCTTACTATTCAAAGTGTGGTGGGCAGACCAACAACCTCACCATCATGCAAGGCTTGTTAAAATGTGGAACCTCAGGTCTTACCCCAAACCTTCTGAATTAGAATATGCATTTCAACAAGACTCTCAGGTGATTCATAGAGCAATATCATAGAGAAGAACTGATCAAAATAACACTGAGAATGTTAAACAAATGCAGAACTTACTCGAGGGTAGTTCTCCTCCAGATTTTAAAGAAAAGTTAGGTCTCTACTGTGCCCCTTGGAAGCAATTTAACATATTTCTTTGAGCTTTCAGACCATAATTCACTTTCTAAAAAAAGTTAACGGGATTAATTTCCCCCAAGTTTCATCAGACATGTTACCAGTCTGTATGAAAATATTTTCTCCTTTAGCCAATCTGGCAAATCCACTGGAGAAAACTTGGAACTGGCTTGTGGCCATTCTATGTGCAGAGTGCCACCATTTTCACTACAGAAAGCCCCATTGTCTAGAAATAATAGTGAGGTTTTGCCCACAGCAGAAATCTGCATTCAATCCCACTGTCCCAGGAGTGGAATTTTGCTTAGAGCCAAATTCTCAAGTCTTCTTAATTTTGGTGAAGATATGTGTTTTTGCAAGTGCAAATTCATGAAATTAAAGTTGGACTTTTCCTAGCTTTCTTCTATCCAGTGTTTTATGACAGGAAGGACCTTTGAGTATTTTCTCAAAATAGCAAGTGCCAGCAAAACTAAGCCAGGTTTGCTGTTAAGCTCACCACCCAAGTCTTTGTGAAAGGTTGGCTGGGAAACAGAAGGGTATCACTGTGAATTTTGTCAATCTTCCAGTGCGTTCCAGTCAGGTGTAGTCAGTGGTCCAAAGGAACATTACCCTGAGAAAGCCGTGCACCTGAATCCCACGGGCCGGTGGGATCCCTCTGCTTTCTGGTCCTCTTAGTAATTTCTACTAGCTTCTGCCTTCTTGTGTCAATTATAGATACGGCCTTCAAGATAAATAAAAGAGCCCAGGGAAGTGTGAAGACTGCCAAGTCGTCTGATTTTTTTAAAAAAAGATTTCTATTAAAGATGTGTAAAGTGGCTCCACTGACTAAAACGCAAGTTGAAATGACTGCAAATACACGAAGTGGTATGTACTACTATTTCATTATTGCAAGCAACAATTCAATTGAAAAAGTTACTTGGACTGTTGTTTTAGTTGGAAGGATGTCTGTTTTTACATTCCCAGTTGTTAAATGTAGACAGTCAGAATTTCTAACAATAGTCACAGTATGTGGCTATAACAGCTGCTTTCTTGTAGGTGTTGTCAAAATAGTTGCAATCCCAAAGGTAATTACCCTCTCGCTCACTGTGTTTAATGCTCTGATGCAATTTGTGCAGTCAAGATACAGTGCATCACTAAACCATGCTGTTTAAACTAGAAGCATGTTTTGAAAGTATGCATTGTCGGACGGGCAGTGAGTTTTTGGTAAAGAAAGGAGAAATGGCTTTTTCGTTTGTTTTGAAAATCTTTAGTTTGCCCATTGGCCTATGGCAAACTTCTGCTACATTAAGGATATTTTATAAGTTTTTAAGTGAGGGCCAACTGAAGTTGAACTATCATTTTTATCATATAGTTATTAAGAAAATGCCCTTGTCTGGCTGAAAGGAAAAAAATGAGTTAAATGAATCAAATGAATAAAGTAAGTATTATGGGATTAAGGAGCCATCTCTGCATAGTATAAGAATTTCAATATGTAGATTTTGTGTATCTAGGATTTATTTCCATTGTTATTCTTTTTCCTGATTGCATCAAATGTAATTTCTTTAAGGCCCTGATGCTGGTGAAGGAAACATCTTAATCTAGTTTTTGAGTGTTTGCTCACACCAACGCCATATTCCCAAATTCTACAAAATCTGTTTTGAGGTTCTTGGCTTTCTCCTAAATCACATCTGGAGAAGCCACATGTTTCCTGTGTGTATCCTCATACCATTTGTGTCTTTTAAAAATTTAACTAGGCTGGGCATAGTGGCTCATGCCTGTAATTCCAACACTTTGGGAGCCCGAAGGGGAAGGATGGCTTGAGGCCAGGTGTTCAAGACCACTCTGGGCAACATACCGATACTTCATCTCTACAAAAAAAAAAAAAAAGAAAGAAAAGAAAATAATTAGCTGGTCATGGTGGTGCACACCTGTATTCCCAGCTACTCGGGAGGCTGAGGCACTAGGATTGCTCGAGCCCGGGAGTTTGAGGTTGCAGTGAGCAGTGCACTCAAACCCAGGCAAAAGCATGACCCTGTCTCAAAAAAATAAAAATATTAACTAAAATTTTAACATTTGTGTGGCTTCATTTTGTTTGCTTTTTAAACTATTACTTCAAGGCTGTTATTCTATCCATAGATATGAGGAGAGAATGACAAAGTTGCAACTAAAGGTGATGCTGGGCAATTGGTTAATGCTATTCACATTTCTCAAATTAGCTCATGTTGTAGAGCTTCCAGTTTGCTCGTAAATAGCAATTAACACGAAAGGTCTATCTATAGAATCTCCATAGTTTACTTGTTTTTTTAGACTAAAAATATTAAGGTGAATTTTTCATTTTATTTTTTATTGTTGGCTATTTTCCCCACTGTAACATTCCTATAAAACAAGGGTTAGAATCCTTAAATGTACTTTTCCTTGAGTGCTTTATTTTACAAGTCCAAAGTCACCAAGAGAGATTCAATCTTACAGTTAATGCCTGGAGCCATTTTCATAAACTTTAAGGATGAATTATTACATCAAATTTGTAAAACTAAGGATTCCCTTCTACACTTTGCTGATGTATAGACTATTGAGCATCGTTCTCAGCCCAGGTTGCTCCGCACTGCACATCTGTCAAGGTGGGTCACTTCTCTCCCTGATGGTCTCTGAAGGTGTCTAGGGAGGTCTTCAGCAACCATAGCATCCTCTCTTGCTGCTTTGCCACACATTTTGATGACTGCAGATTTGCATGGGCCTCGAGCCCGCATAAAGGAATAAGACTCATGATGGTAGATTGATCAGTATTTTCTCCTCTTTCAGGCTTTATGTTCTCTAACTCATATCCTCCTTTAGAATTAATTGATGTTGATCTTTAGCCAAACAGATTTTTTCTAGTTTTTTTCTATTAATTTTTCTTAAATTTAGCCTATTATTGTCAGTTGTGTAGGCATAGGACTTTTCAAGCCTTAAGTGATTCATTGTAATTTATAATTGTCCTCTTTTCTTCATATGCACATTTAACCTTTGTTATTTTTTATTTCATTGTTGTTTCATTTTTTCTGTTTATTTCAATTTCAACATTTGTACCTTTCTTTTCACTGGCAATTTAAATACTGTTGATAGTAGTATCTGTCAGAGATCTGTCAGGAAAACAGGACCCAAGCCAAGTGGCTGGACGGAGAGAATGTAACATGGAGATTAGTTACAAAGATGATGAAGGATCAATATGTCAAATAGGAGACAATGAAACCATCCAGATAGTAACATCTGAAAGCCAGTAAAATTCCTTGATCTGAGGCAACAGAGGGAAAAGAGGTGTTATCCGAGTTCTAGTAGCATCTGGATCACCAAGCTGCAAATCCAGAAAGAGGGTTAGAAAAGAAATATTCAGTCCCCTTGCGTTTCCCTGTCTTCTAAATCCCAGTCTGTGTCTACCACTATCAAAACCGACAAGAAGCACTGGGAGAGGGAGCCTGGGAAATGTGATTCATGGGAGCCGGCTGCCTCTAGTTCAGAGCAAAGCTGGAGAAAGGAACAGGGAGGGATCTGAGATTCGAAAGGCGGATGATTCTGTTGGTTGCTGGCAGAGTTGATGTGCTTTAATTCTGGTCATAGTTTTGTTGACTTTTACACACATGAGCAGGTGTAAGAGTTATGCCTGCCCTACGATAAGCTGTGTAAATATGGGACAGAGGAGAATGGAGAACACTCAAGCCCAACTAAGGTGCTTAGGTTATATCTTATGCCTGAAATGTGATGGACTTTGAAAGAAAATGTCCACTTAGTATTTCTGTGTATGAATAAAGAGTGTGCTATCAAGAAAGGGTTATCTACATGATGTCCAGAAAAGAATAATGATAAGATTTTGTCAGTGGACCTCCAACACTGTCCAGAGAAAACGGCATATTGACTGAGTAAGTATTCAATCTGCAATATTTGGCATTCAAAATTTTCAATAAATCTCACGTGTTTAGCTATCATGAGATGGTTCCCCTGACTCTGGTCAATTCTGGATGGGATGACCAACACTAAATGTACCGTAGGATGCATTTGATATACTGTAAAAAGTAGATTCATTACAATCAGATGTACCTGGCTTTGTTACCTTTTTCTGTTATTTATCAGTTGGAAACCTGGACACAATTATTTAATCTGACCAAGCTTCAGCATCTACATCTGCAAAATAGAATAATTAATTTCTTGCAAGGATGCCTTGAGCTACATGTGCGCTAGATTAATATCAGTTCTCATTGCCTCTTTGCCTTTTCTTTAGTGGAAATGGATGCATAGGATTATCATAACTTTTGATGATAACAGAGAAAATAATCTTGCCAATTCCTTAATGACTATGCTCTGTCTTCACATAGCAAGCAAAGCATACATCTACTGTTGTACCTCACTTACTATGTTGAGATTGTAGAAGACATTGGTCATTATTCACGGTTGTACAGAGTCAGACCTCTTTCTTATGTTTAAGAAATGTATATATCTAGGGAACCAGTGCCTAATGTCCTATAGAAGTTGAAAGTGCCACATGTTAGCTTACACAGGTTCCTTGAAGGTAATGTGCAGGCTCCACCAATTAGTTGTACAAGCCCAAGAGTTGCAGGGACCATGACGAACTCTCTTAGCCTTGTTGTTAGAAAACATCTCAAACTCTTGGGGTCACAATGGCAGAAGAGTGATGGCAGAGGGACAGCAGCACTGCACTATGCAAGTGGGTTGAGAGAGGGCAAGGAGTAGTGATTACTGTTGGAGACGGTGGCCGCGGTGTCCTCACCAGACTAATTAGATCACCTATGTGATTTGGGGCATTATGCCATCTTATATGGCTTTAACATGGATTTCTAACAATTCCTCGACCACCCCATTATTGTTTTAATAAACTCCTATTCTGCACGAAAAGAAGTCGTAGTTGGTTTCAGTCACTTGCAGCTGAGAACCGTGGTTGATATAAAACAACATGTTTATGTTGTGTTTTCACCGATCTTCCCAAGTCTAGGGAACTGAAGTTCACTCATTCCTTTCCCATGCTCTTTAAGTAGCCTTCTAATATAATTTAACTTTTCTTGTAGACTTGCTTCCAGAAGGGAGCAATATATTGAGCAGCTGACATAACTGCTAAGCAGACTTGAATACTCATACCTCTCTTTGTGAATAATTCAATGACATTCTGGTCAGTGTCTGATGGCTATGCTTAGCATCAGTCAGTTTTCAGAAGCCTATTTCTTTAAAGTGGCACTGACAAAATCACATTTCTGGGGCTACAAAACTTAGGTAAGCCTTAGCCTATGAAATTGTTATGTATCTCTTAAGTGGCCTGTAATATTCTGAAATTTAAAAAAGAAAAAGAAAGAAGGCAAAACCGTGTTGATAGTTTAGGCGCATACTTTGATTAATTGTCCTGCTTCTTGTCTGAGAGATAATAAACTAAACTTTTGATTCAGAAAAAAAAAAGTGGTCAGACAACCTATTTTAAGAAAATTTCCAAATTAGGAAATCTCTAACTTGAGCAATACCATCTGTATCTGTTACATTTCTCATTATTTTTCACCCATTTTCCCACAAATATTTTTCTTTTCACTTTTACCACTCTTTGGCAGAAATAAAGCTGGATAGTTGCACAGATAGAGCTCTGTTTATCTTTCAATTGCATAACAAAACACTACACTGTTGCAAACACTTGCACAGTCCCATTGCTTTGATTGTAGCAGGAGTTGGCTGCTAGTAGAATTTTAAAAAGAAGGGCAAAAAATAGGGAGGCAGTTATCGACCCTACTCCAAAGTACTACAATAAAAATAATAACCAATTTGTTTGAGTGTCCATCTGCATGTGGGTGTGTTAATCACAGAGGAAAGAAAGATAGATTACTTGAAATTACTCTTTTGACAGCCCCATTTAATAACTAAGTTTATTAGGCAGGCCATACAAGGTGCTAAATGTTATAATTTTTCTCCCTAGCACTTTATTCTCATGGTGATCCAATGATACACAAAGGACTCATTATAATATCCAATCACAGCTTTACATTTTTATCTATCCATTTGAAAGTATTTTTGAGGTTTCTGAGTAGAAATTGATTCTTTGGTTTTAGGCACATCTACTAGAGCATGCTCAAGATAAGTCTCTCCGTTTTGGAGGAAGATTTGAAATTATTTTCCACTTCCACTAAAATGTGTGGCTATCACTAAACTTTATTAGTAGAGTCTTGAGATACGGTTTCTGTTGTTTTATCTTCAAAGCTTTGTTTTTAATATGATCCTGAGCAGATAGCAACTAATATGAGCAGCTAACAATAGCCAGTGTGTCAGGGTATTCTTAAATCACAAAGGACAATTCTCTTCGGGTATAATAAAGAATGGGTGATTTCTCTATTTTTCTATCAGGTGAGGAAATGAGAGAGTAGGAAATTGCTGAGCAATAATTAAGCAAGCTGGTAAAAAAAAATGTGATATTATATCTTAAATTCAACAGGTACAGTTGCAAAAATGACATCCATTTCAATGGATCTGATCTTTAGTTATAAAATCTAGACACTTTAGTTATGAAATTATGTAATTACCTTCTTAGAATGTAAAGATGGGTATAATTAGTATGTATTGGGAATCTCTTGTAATTCGACACTGTGATAGGTGCTTTACACCTTTTATTAGAATTATTCCTCATCCCAACAATCATGGTAAATATAAGAGATGAGGAAACCAGAATGTTTAGCCACATGCCAAATGCTACACGGTCAGTTTGTGGCCATATTATATGAAGGAGCCAATGGCATTTAAAATGACACTTGGTCATTTTCTGGTGTTTCTGACCAGAGGAGACTCCCTCATCCAACCAAAGTCCATTTCCTAATTGAATAAATGCAAATAACTGTGGTATTTATGTCAACAACCCTGTAACATAGCCTGCTGAAATGGTATGACAAGGGGCTAATAGACAGAAGCCTAGAAATTAGCCCCTTATTTCATGATCTTGGGCAAAAACTATGATTTCTGTTCTGGCCTTTTCTCATTTGGTGAGACAGAAATATTTTCCCTAAAAGTGGGATTCTTTATGAAAAAAAATTATTCAGTCTCTGGCAGGGATGTTAACTTATAAAAGGGAGCCAGATTTACTATTATTTGACTTTGGGAGATCTTGGGATGGATAATGATAAACCAACTAAGCTGATTTTAAACTAAATTTCAGCCATTGCAGCTTTGAAGATCTCAAACCCTATAAAGCTGGTGAAAATGAAGCAAGGGTAGTAGACATATGAAACACCCCCAAGAAAGTCAGTTTGGAATGAAACTCGTTTGGACATGGAACAAAGCAAAATTGAAGCTCTGATATTAAAATATCAGAAATTCAAGGATTATATCTGTGAATAGGATTCTATTCATGTTCAATAGTGGAACATAATAGTTTATAAAACTATTACCAATATCTAGTAGATATAAATGAGCCTATGTGCTTACTGTAAAACACAGTCTTATGCAATTAAAATATATTTCATGATGTAAATAACTTAAGCAAAGACAGAACAAGACTAAAATCACTAGCATTAAAAATATAAAGAATCTTGTAAATCTATAAGATCTACTTCTGATTGTGTGTCTGTATGTCATAGTTTCCCAAAATTCTTTTCAGTAATTTAAAATCTTAAAGTCATATTAAAATAAATAGTAGATGATCATAAAATGTCTGAATCATTTCTAGACAAATTAAAATACTGAAATAATTATTTAACATAAGTTGAAGTTAATATACTTTAACATGATATAATAAGCTAAATATATTTAGATCTATTTGGGACTGATAACAATTCAAAATTACTTTAACTTCCTAGGTTTTGCATTAAAAATAAGAGTTGCTAATAGATAACATTATAATTAATATATTCAATTAAACTAGTAGATATAAAACACAATTCTAATGCAAACTATATTTAAAAAGCAAGATTTGTTTTGATAAAAAAGTTATAAAAACATAGAAATGTAGTTTTTGTTAAATGGAAAGTAATTTTGCCTAATTTAAAGATTTTAAAATCTGTTTTAAATTAAATAAATAAAAAATAGAGAAAATTAAATGGAAACAAAAGTTGGGAAATAAAATGGTAAAATTTATAAAAGGTTTATAAAAATCTTACCTTACGGTCAAGTTAATGAAGATTAAATAGGTTTGTTTATAAGGTTTTATTGAAATTAGCTTTGGCATTAATAATATAATAATGTAAATGTAAAATTTGTTTTTTTCTTTTGAACAAGATTGTCATGCAATATTAATAGATAAAAAATTTTGTTTACCTTTTGAATAAACTTCAAAAACAAAAAAGGAGAGGAGAAAGACAGATTCGATTTGCCTCATGATGTCTTTATTAGGTCTTATGATTGTTTGGGAAACTGAATTTCCTCTCCATCAAAGAGTAAAAGTTTTTGCTTTTTGAAATCTCTAAATTATCACTTTGGCTAAATAAATGACTATTATCTTATGGTAACCTGTAACCTTATTTTAAACAAGTGTTTTAAACTTTTGATATTTAACAAACTTTTCAAAATCAAAATTCTAAAGTCAGTCTTTTTAACTTCAAACTAACTTTTTAAATATTAGAACCACAGAAAGTCCAAGAGAGCCATATCAGGCTTATTTGGTATGTTGAAACCATACAGGAAACATTGTCAAATATGAAATGGTGTTTAACTTTCGTTGGGTTATATTTGTATAAATATATTATGAATATGTGTTCCAAAATGAAACTATTAAAATATAAAATTCCTAAAATTCTGATATATCTTGGTGTATGTTGTCAGTAATAATTATGGTTATATGTTAAATTATTGGTTAATATACTTATCTTAAAATTATTGTATTATGTCAAATTATGTTAAATTGTTGTATACACTATAGTGAAAAATAATGTCACTCTCGTGCCCAAGAGGAGATTCTTCCTTCTGTTGTGAAGTAGTGTGGTGCTCCAAGTTCTCAAGGAACATGCACAACACAACAACATGGCCCATATTTCTAAGCACTCCCAGAAATTAATGGGTGAGATTTTGTGTGAAGCTGGAAGCTTTACGTTAACAAGTGAGGAGAGGAGAGAGAAGTAACGTGGCTCCTATAGCCCCACCAACTTGGGATCCCTGGGAAAACACAAATTAAGTTTGAAAACCTAAGATAGAATGCTATCTTTAAGGACATAATCACTTACTAGGAGAAGACAAACATGAAAACATGAGAATAAGTTCAAAGCATCTTCTAATTGATAAAATTACGTTTTGAATATTTGCCATTTATCACCAAATTCGAAGGCACATACAAGATGGTTTGACTTAAAATGATATATGTGTGAAATTTATTTCTGACAAACCTACAAGAAGTGCACTGCAGAGGAGGTGGTCATTCTCAAGAGCTTTTGCAAGCATTGATTTGAGATGGAGCTGCTTCACAGAGAGGCAAATTCTTTGTACCTATGTGCAAGGGTGAATAATAGTACAGATTCATTCATTTAAAATTATTGAATCTCCCAAACAATATCGGCGAGAACAGAAAAAAATGAAATAGGAAAACTCTAAAATTTCTGATATACCAGAAGTTTCCAAATCTCGCTATATATCAGAATCATCAGAAGAGCTGTTAAGAATGCAGATTCCCAGGTCGTACCATTAGATAATCAAAATCACATATCTTTCCAGGTTTAGGAATTATTAGTATAGACATAGACAATACATGAGAAATCAGGGAGAGAAAAAATCAGTAGAGGTTGGAATTGTCAGATAATTATCCCTTGAAGAACTGAGACTTGGACGTGGTGTAACAGAAAGGGTGAGATCTGAACCAGGGGTGAAATCCTAAACTATATGGAAAGGAGGATGCATTAGTACTAGCAGCTATAAGAAACAAACCCCCAAATTACAGTGGCTTAACACAATAGAGGTGTATTTTTCCTTTAAGTAACAGAACACTGAAGGTATTCCTCATTGGCTGACAGTTTGTCACATGGTAGTTTAGAGGGTTCCAGGGCCATCCATATGGTAATTCCTTCATCTTTTATATACATTTGATGAATGGAAGGTCCACTTGCTTCTTAAAACTCCTGACCTGGAAGAGATTCATATTACATCTGCTCACATTCCATTGGTGAAAACAAGTGACATGACCACCCCTAGATGCAAGTTGGGGTGTGGGAGGGGACAGGAGGCTATAAATTATAGTTCCTGTCTGGACAGTTGCCACTTGGTAACATATCAGCATAGTACAGATTTGGGTGTACAGCAAATCACTTCTGTAACAGTGGGCAACAAATTCTGAATAAAAATGAATTTTCTTAGTAGTATTCTGCTACATATATTAACCTTAGTTTTGTGCATTTTATATTTTTGTGTTAATCTATGTTTCTGCATGACCACTTCTTCTCATTTTCTACTTTCCTTAGGTGCATGAGCTGAAATGTATAATATAAACATCCTTTGACTTCATCAGAGCCAAGGTTTGAATTTGAGTGTGTGAAGATGACTCCTGAAAGTAATTAACCAATAAGCACACTCTCGTCCTGGTTTATTTCATCTCCACAGGAAGGACTGAGCCACTAAAGTAAAAGAAGATGCTGCCTGAGCACATTTGATTTTTTGTTTTTAATTGTTATTTTTCTATAATAAATAGAACAAGACAACAAAACCAGAAAGAATTCTGCTAAGGAAACATTCAGTGTTTATATGACCCATTTTCATGACAGTGGCCAAATGAGAGTCCTTCCAAAAGGAAAAGACTTGAGGAAAGCAATTTTTAGACCTAGAATGCCAAGGAAAAGAGGGCATAAAACTGGGAGTTCAAGCCCCTGAAGATATAAATTTTGTGAGATAAGTAGGTGTGTGAAGAAGCTAAAAGTAATTTTATTTCTTTTGTTACACATTTGATTTGTGTTAAGAACAATCGGTACTCTCACATAATTAAAGCAGTTCTGACATTTTGGTGTGTTCGATTGTTGGGCTATGCACAGAATGTTCCTACTGTCTTTGCTAATGTATTTTGAATAAAGATGGGTTTTATATTCATTCTGACCTTGTGATACTACCTTGAGCTGCACAGTACTGTATAAAAAGATAAAGAAACCTTGCAATGATCAATCTTGGCTATTAATGAAAAAATTGCTTATTGCCAAAAGGATAATGCATTTTGCACTACTCTAAATTGAGTGACAGTTTATCCTGTTAAAATTATTTTTGTAGGGCAATGTGGCCTCAGGAAAAATCTGTTATCTTGTGATTCCTGTGGATATGAGCATATTACTCATGATTTAAAAATGTTTGGGGGAAATAAAATTAGTGACATTTGTCAATATTAATCTAATCCTCCCTTTTTTGTACTCTGCAAAGAAGAGAAACATGGATATGTGATTTTAAGAAAAAGAACATTTAAATTTTTTTAAAAGATATATTTGTCTTTGGAATGTATTATATTTTTTTCTTCCAAGAATATTTCCTGTACTATGCATGTTTTGTTCAGGATTAAATTAAAGTAACAGTTAACTATTCTTCTATTCATAGCATAATGATTTAGCAACTTTGATTACAACCTTCAGAATATGGCTAAGAAATGAGTGGCCAATATTGATGTCATAAAGTCTATATAGGAAGTTCAGGTATTTCTGCATTGGAGATTATCACAGGCCCTCAATTAGGGTTTGTTTACGTCTAATTTATCAGTAGGTGTAGCTATTGTAAAGTAGAGGAAGTTGATTAGACAGAGCAAGGAGACTTCAAAAAAATTTCAGAAGCACAAAGTTATACCCTGATGCTAGAAAGTTCAGTCTTCATTTATTCAACAAATAGTTACTGGGCACTGTCACAAGCATGGAGTCTAGAACAGGGAACAAGAAAGGGATGGTTACCTGCCTTTGTTAAACTTCATTCAAAGGGGAAGAGAGACAATAAACAAGTAAACAAATTAGCACGTAAATCCAGTAGAAATAAATGCTATAAAAAATCAGGGAAAAGGGTTATACAGTCACTAAAAGAACATTATTTTGTATAAAATCATAAAGAAATGCCTTCTTCACAAGGATTATCTGGGCAGGGACAATGCTATACGGTTATCTTAAGGAAGATCCTTGTAGAAAGAAAAAGCAACGAGTGCAAAGTCATCAATGATCTTCCTCCCATGACAAATGGGGATCAGGTGTTATCAAGTCTTCCATAGTAGTGTCCCAAAGGTCTGAGATATTGTGTCCTTTGCCATGGTTGCAACATATACATGTGAGCAGCAGTTACAACTACAACATCCTAGGAAGTCTCAGGTCAGACCAGATAGTTCCACAAAAAGCCAGACAAAGACTGAGGAGTCATAATACAAAGTCAAATACAAGAGCAACCATGGTGAGCTAGTAACACACTAAATTCGGTGCTCACCCAAGAGAGTACATCACCTTTGCTTATGTGTAAATGCTTTTTTTAAAAAGGAGATGCTGCCTTTCTCTTAGAAGGCATTTCTAAGTACTTGGAGTTAGGACAATGGGCCCGAAGAAAAGCCCTGTAAATCATCCAACAATTATTCCTAAAGACCCTGAGTCATCAAAGAAAATAAATAAATCACATTGAGTGTGTACTGTTCTAAAAGGGAGGGAACTTGACAATCCATTTTATTACAATCACATCCTCTGTAGAATGATCATTTTCCTGAGAGATCTCAATTCCCTGGGAGCACTGATGTCTGGGATTGTACAGCTATTTATGTCCCCTGCACATTTGGGTGGTGAGAGCGGGAAGGGTAGAGAGGATTCTGCTGAAAGTGTACCAGAAAAAATAAGGTTTTTTTCATTATTAACTGAAGGCCATACTTTATTGTGATTTACTTAGTTTTAACCTAATATTTTATTTCTATTTCAGGATTCTAAGCAAGATACCACATCACCTTTATCTGTCATGGCTTCTTAGACGCCTCTTGGCTATGATTGTTACTCAGACTTTCCTTGTTTTTGATGACCTTTACAGTTTTGAGGAGTCAGGTATTTTACAGGGCACCCTCTATTGGAAGTTATCTGATGTTTCTGTTATGATCAGACTGGAGTTACAGGATTTGGAGAGGAAAATCACAGAGGTAAAGGCCATTTTCATCATGTCATGTCAAAGATACATACTATCACATGGCTTATCACTGTTGATGTTATTCTTGATCACCTTGCTGAGACTGTCAGGTTTCTCCACTGCAGTTATCCTTTTTCTCCCTTTCTGTAGTTTATTCTTTGGAAAGAAGTCACTATGTGCCATCCACACTACAAGGAGTAATCTTAAATGAGGTTATGTTCCACCTCCTTATGGATGTTGTATCTACATAAATTATTTGGAATACTTCTATAAGGGATATTTGTCTATTTTTTCTTATTTATTTATTTCATCATTTATTCATATTAGTATAAATTTATGGGCAATTATTTTATACTTTGGGTTATAATCCCATTTTATTTATATTGTTTCTCAAATTTTTCCAAATTTAACCATTGGGAACTCTGTCATAAGGCTCCTGTGTCCCATTGACACAGCCCTTTCAATGGAAAAAAAATTATTTGCAATACTTCTTTAGCTTCTGGTAGTAAAGAATGCTCCAGGCTTATCTTACACATTTCCTGTCTCAGTCCTAGAAGCAGCTATTTCTCCAAGGAGCCCTCATTTTTTTAAATTTGAGAATGGTATTAGAAACCAAGATCTGAATAATAGGAATGCTCCTTATCACTAAGTTGTTCTTGAGATCTTCTGAGCTGATAAAGCAAAGAAATATATTAACCTGTGTATATGCACATATTTATAAATATTCTATATTTAGTCATCTGTATTTGAATTAAGCTAAATAGGTGTTCATACTGATGCCTCCAACTCTAATCCATTACCACATGAATCATTTTAGCCTTTTGTCCTTGCATGCCTGTAACTTCCTACTCCAACAGTGAGAAACTGGGCTCCCAACATTCACCATCCACTGAATGTTTTAGTTCCAGTATATACATGTCCTGTTTTCAGAATATTTAACCCATACCCCATTGGGATACAACTTTATCAACTAGAGTAGAGTGATTACTGAATATACAGTCCCTTTTGCCTTTGGTCTTGTGCACTCCACTCGTTTCTAAAGTCATTTTGGTCAGGGCCTTTTCCCGTCACTGCTTTCGGTGAAAGCATTTCATGCGTTTATAATATAGTTAAATTAATTAAATTATTTTGTCATGTCTGCATTACATTCTTGAATCCTCTGAGCTCCTAAATGATATTTTCAAATTTGCGTGCATCAAGGTTCGCTCTTTGTGCTTTAAAATTCTATAGGTTTTGACAAATGCATGCAGTATCATATGGAATGGTTTCACTGCCCTAAAAAAAATCCCTTGTGCTTCACCTGATATTCAACTCTCTCACCACTTGCTGAATCCCTGGCAACTGCTGATCTTTGTACTGTATTTCTAATTTTGCCTTTTTCAGAATCATATAGAATCAATCTTATAGAATCATATAGTATGTAGCTTTTTCAGACTAGCTTCTTTTTTTAGCAATATAGATTTAAGATATATCTATATATTTTAGTGGATTGATAGTGCATTTCTTTTTTTAATCACAGAATAATATTTCATTGTCATGCTATACCAGTTTGTTTATCCGTTTACCTATTCAAGGACATCTTGGTTGTCCAGTTTTTGGTAATTATGAATAAAGCTGCTCTAAACATTCATGTGTAGGTTTTTGTGCAGATAAAAGTTTTCTAATCAGTTGGGTAAATACCTAGGATTGTAATTGTTAGGTTGTATGGTAAAGGCATACTCAGTTTTGTAAGAAATTGCCCGTCTTCCAAAGGAGGTGTATCATTTTGCATTCCCAACAGCACTGAAAGAGAGTTCTGTTGTTTCACATTCTTACCAGCAATTGGTGTAATCATTTTTTTAGATTTGAGTCATTCTCATAAGTGTGTAGTGGTATCTCATTGTTTAAATTCATATTTCTTATGACAATGTTGATCACCTTTTCATATGCTTATTGGTGAAGTGTTCAGATATTTTGCCCATTTTTTACTCTGGATGTTTACTTATTGTTGAGTCATAAGTGTTCTTTGTATAATTTTTACACAAGCCTTTTTGCAAAATTTTCTCCCAGTGTTTGGGTTGTCTTCTCATTTTCTTAACAGTGACTTTTGAAGTACAGAAGATTTTAATTTTAATAAACCCAACTTATCCATTTTCTCTTTCATGGATTGTGCTTTTGGTGTTTTATCTAAAATCTCATCACCAAACCCAATATCACATAGATTTTCTCCTGTGCTTTTTTCTAGAAGTTTTAAAGTTTTGCATTTTACATTAGGTCCATTTTGAGTTCATTTGGGGTGAGGTATATATCTTTGTCTAGGTTTAATTTCTGCACATGGACATTCTGATGTCCCTGCACCATTTGTTGGAAAGACTATCTTTTCTTTATTGAATTGCCTTTGTGACTTTTATCAAAACTCACTTGATTATTTTAGCGTAAGTTTATTACTGGGCTCTCTGTTCTGTTTCCACTGGACTACGAATCTAATCTTTCACCAATAACATACTGTTTCTGACTATTATAGCTTTATAGTAAGTTTTGAAATCAGGTAGTTTGAGTCCACCAACTTTGTTCTTCTTTAGTACTATGTTAATAAATCTAGACATTTTCCCTTTCCATATAAACTTTATTAATACATGCAAAATGGCATGCTGAGATTTTGATTGGGGTTGTGTTGCATTTGTACAGCAAGATAAGAATTGACTTTTTAACAATATTGAATCTCCTAGTCCATGAATGGAATCCATAGAATGTGTCTCCACTTATTTAGATCTTCTTTGATTTCCTTCAGTTGTTTTGTAGTTTCTGTATCCAGATCCTATAAATATTTTGTTAGATTTATGCCTAAATCTTTCATTTTTTTCTTTTTCTGGCTCTATAATAAATTTTTTTTAAAATTTCAAATTTCATGAGTTCTATTTTTCTTATGTAGCCTGTTGATGTGGTTATTACATTGATTGATTTTTAAATGTTGTACCAGCTTTGCATGCTTGGAATAAATCCCAACTTGGTCAATGCATGCAATTTTTTTATACATTATTGGATCTCAATTTTTAACATTTTGTTGAGAATTTTTGCATCTATATTCATGAGAGATATTGGTCTGTAGTTTTCTTTACTTGTAATGTCTTTATCTGGTTTTATCTGAACAGCACTATCAACCAACTTGATTTAATTGACAATTATCAAATACTCCATTCAAAATCAGGAGAATACTCTTTCTTCTTATGCTTACATAGGACATTCACAATATAGGCCATATTGTGGGCCATAAATCACACTTTAACAAATTTAAAAGAATAGAAATCATACAAAGTGTGTTTAGAGTAAATTGACCCCCTATAGTGAGCTAGGATTTTTTTCTTTTACCTTCTATTTTCTGGAAGAAATTGTAAAGAATTTGTATTATTTATTTCTTAAAGAAATAATAACAAATAACACATGAAACTACCTGGGTCTAGTGCTTTCTGTTTTGGAAGGTTTTTTTATTATTAACTTAATTTCTTTAATAGATACTGTGCTACTCAGTCTACTTCTCCTTTGTGAGTTTTGGTAGTTTGTGTCTTTGAAAGAAATGGTCCATTGTATCTAAGTTATCAAATTTGTAGGCATGGAGTTATTTGTAATATTCTTTTATTATAATTTTAGTGTCTATGTAATGAGAAGTAGTAGTCCCTCTTCCATTTCTGATTTTGGTAATTTGTTAATTTGTGTCTTATTTTTTATGCATTAACCTGGCTAAAGCTTTATAAATTGTGTTGATCTTTTCAAAGAACTGTCTTTTAGTTTTGTTGATTTTTTTATGTTATTTCCCATCATCAATACCATCAATTTCTCCTCTCATTTGTATTACTTTCTTTGTTCTTCTTCTTTTAGGCTTAGTTTACTCTTCTAGCCGGACATGGTGGCTCACGCCTGTAATCCTAGCACTCTGCAAGGCCGAGGTGGGAGGATGGCTTGAACTCAGGAGTTTGAGACCAGCCTGAGCAAGAGTGAGACCCAGTCTCTACAAAAAATAGAAAAATTAGCCAGGTGTGGTAGGGCACACCTGTAGTCTACTCAGGGGATAGCTTGAGCCCTGGAGTTTGAAGTGTCTGTGAGCTATGATCATGCCACTGCACTCTAGCTGAAGTGACAGAGCAAGACTCTGTTAAAAAAAAGAAAAACAGGAAAAAAAAGAAAAATTAAATTTACTCTTCCAGCTCTACTTTCCTATGGTAAAATCTTAGGTTATTGATTTTATATCTTTCTCTTTTTCTAATATACACATTTAATACTATGCAGTTCACTTGTTACTGCTTTTGCTGCATCCTACAAATTTTGATGTTATATTTTCATTTTCATTGAGTTTAACATATTTTAAAATATCTCTTGTGGCTTCTTTGTTGACTTATGGGCTACTTATAAATGTGTTGATTAATTTCCAAATATTTGGAAATTTTCTAGCTTTCTGTTATTGACTTCAGGTTTAATTTTACTGTGGTGTGAGAACAAACTTTGTATGATTTCTATTCTTTTAAACTTTTTGAACTCTGATTTATGGTGCACAAATGTGGTCTATCTTGGTGAATGTTCCATTTAAGCATAAGAAGAAAGTGTATTCTGCTGATTTTGAATGGAGTGTTTGATAATTGTTGATTAAATCAAGTTAGTTGATAGTGCTGTTCAGATCATCTATATCCTTATTGATTTTTTTGCCTCCTTGACTTATCAATTACTAACAGAGAGATGTTGAAGTCTCCAACTATAATAGTGGATATCTTTATTTCTCCCTTCAGTACTGTTTCTGCCTCATCTATTTTGACACTCCTTGTTAGGTGCATATACATTTATTATTGTTATGTCTTCTTGGATAATTGACCCTTTATCATTACATAATGCCCCTCCTTATCTCTGATAATATTCCTTCTTCTGAAATCTTTTCCTAAAATTGATATGGTATTGCACCTTTCTTGTGATTTATATAACTGTATCCTTCTACTTTTCATCTGTTTGAGTCATTATATTTAATGTGGATTTCTTATAGAAATTGTATAGTGGGTTCTTCTTTTTTTAATTCACTCTGACAATCTCTTTTAATTGGCATATTTAGACCATTCACATTTAAAGTAATTGTTGACATAATTGGGTTAATAGTTACCATGTTGATAACTGTTTTCTCTTTGTTGTATATTTTCTTTGTTTCTTTTTTCCCCATTTTTCCTACCTTTTTTGATTTTAATGAAGCATTTTATACAATTCCATTTATCTCCTCTTGGCATGTCAATTATACTTCTTTGTATTAAAAAAGTAGCTACCCTATCATTTACAGTATACATTTTTAATTAATCTAAATCTACCTTCAAATAACACAGTGCTTTGTGTGTACTGCAGTAACCTTATACCAGAATATTTCCTATTCCTCGTTCTGTTCCTAGGATGTTGCTGCATTCATTTTACTTACTCATATGTTAAAATCATACAATACATTGCTACTATTGTTACTTAAAATTAAGTTATGTTTTAGATCAATTAAGAATAAGCAAAATAGAGGACTTTATTTTACATTTATCTATTTCTTTCTTGACAGTTTCTTTTTTCTTTTGTTCTTTTTTTTTTTTTTTAAGGTAGATCCATGTTTCTAATGTATATCATTTTCCTTGTCCCCGAAGAACTTCTTTTAACATTTTGCAGAGCAGGCCTACAAGACAAAAAATTTTCTCAGTTTTGATTGTCTGAGGAAGTATTTGTTACTCCTTCAGTTCTGAGGGATTTTTTGCTAAATATAGAATTCTAGGTTGCTGAATTTTGTTTTTTTTTTATTCAGTACTTAAAATATTTCACTTTGCTCCCTTCTTGCTTGCATTATTTCTAAAGAGAAATTGTCTGTAATTCTTATCCTTTTTTCTCTTTAGGCACATTTTTACCCTGTGACTTTTTTCAATATTTTCTCTTTGTGGTTTTCTGCAGTTTCAATATGACATGCCTAAATGTAGATTTTTTTTGGTATTTATCCTGCTTAATATTATCTGAGGTGTCTGAGTTGTGTTTGGTGTCTTTCATTAATTTTGGAAAGTTATCAGCCATTATTACTTCAAATATTTCTTTTGCTCCATCCTGTCTTTCTTCTCCTTTTAGTATTCCAATTACACACATGTTATACCTTTTGATATGGTCCCACAGTTCTTATACATTTTGTTATGGCTTTTTTTCTTATTCATTATTTTTTCTTTTTGCATGTCAGTTTGGGAAATTTCCATTGACCTATCTATGCTCACCAGTTCTTTCCTCAGCTGTGTCTAGTCTACTAATAAGCCCACTGAAGATACTCTTTATTTCTGTGACAATGTTTTTGATTTCTAGCAATTTCTTTTGATTCTGTCTCTCTGCTTACAATGCCCATATGTTCTTGCATGTTGTCTACTTTTTCCACTAGAACTATTAACCTATTAATCATATTTATTGTATATTTCCTTTCTGATAATGCAACTTCTGTGTTATATTTGAGTCTGGTATTTTGTCTCTTCAGACTGTGTTCTTATTTTTTCCTTGTCTTTTGAAATGCCTAATAATTTTTTGTTGAAAGCTGAGCACATAGGTAATAGGAACTTATGTGAATAGGACTTTAGTGTGATGATTTGTGTTAATCTGCCTAGGAGTTGCACTGTGTTTAGTGTTTGCTGTAGCAATATACACCAGAGGTTTCAACATTCTCTAGTGTTGTTTTTTTTCTTTTCTTGACTTTGGGCTTCCTTAAATACTTCTCTTCACAGAGAATCTAAGTCTTGAAGCTCTTTCAGCTATAATTCATTGTTATTATACTAGATCTCTGTTGGTGTGATGGTAAAGTTTGGGTGAGGGACAACATTCTATAATTTTACTATTAAATGTAGTTTTTTAGTAGACCTGTGTATAGGGCTTGTAAATTTCACAGTGGTATGGTGTTCCCTCCCTGTTCTTTTCTTCCTGTGGCTGTAGAATTCCCAGTATTTCCTGGAACCACTGACTTTTTTTTTTACTGTGTTTATGCCTCTCCTTCCATCTTGGGTGAAACAAGAGGGAGGAGACAAGTGGATGGAGTCCTGCCCCCTCCAAGTGAAGTAAGGCTCTGGTGAAGTCTTCCACTGAAAGGAGGCCTTTGTTATGTAGAAGATTTTGGGTGTACTTCACAAAGATTATGTTTCCCCTCTTCCTGTCAGAGATAAAGCTCATAAAAGTGGGTTCCTCTCATCCCCCAGGAGTTTCTCACTCTTGTGTTAGTTCACACTCAACCTCGAACAATTCATCAAAATTACAATTTAAGTGTCTGTACCAGTTTATGGCCCTAGCAACTTCTGCTCAATGTAAGCAAATCTCAGCTGTGACTCTCAGAATAAACCTTTTGAGGTGGTACCTTGCTCTGTAACTTTAGTTCTCTTTTGGGTCCATTGATTTTTCATTTTGTCCAGCTTTTTCTTGTAAGAATGGGAGTGATGAATTCCAAGCTTTTTATATGGAAGACCTAAAAACCAAAGTTCCCTGAACTAAAAAATTTTAAGCAGGAATAGAAATTCAAATAGGTGGTCTAATCTTCAATATGGATAATCCACACATGAAAAAATCAGACATTGGTTTGCTTCTAAAATGCACTTAGTCTCAAATCATCCTATTTTATTTTCTTTGTAATAATTATTACTACTTGTATTTTCTAGTTGGTTCTGTTATTTTTTTCATTGCCTTACTCTATCAGGATGTAAGTATTAATACATAAGAACAGAGACCATATCTGTCTATTTCCTCCCTCAATTCTTAGTACCTAGATCAGGAGCTCAATATACATTAAATTATAAATGTGAACATTATTTCATGGTGACATATTATAATTACCAATATGACTGCTATTCTAAATATAAAATAAAATGAAAAAATCCATGGAACATATGCTCTTTGATCAATTTTTTTTCTGAAAATTAAATAAAGAAATTTTTTAGTTTTAAAAATACTTTTAAATGCCATATTTAAAATGGAAGCCTGACTCAATAAATATTCCTGTATACTAAAAAAGGTAAAATGTACTGATTAAACAAACCATTAGCTTATTGTGTTAGTATATACAAAAGGATGACTTGATTTTGCTAGTTGATCTTACTTATTACTTATATATTAACTTAGTATTTTGGTTAGTGTCAATTACAATCTGAAATAACTTTGATATTTAAATATTGTGCCATCTTCCTCCAGTCTTCCTTGATGTAAGCTCCATGAGGCCAGAATTTATCTGTTTTAATCTACTCTCTATCTCCAATGATATAGAATGATAATCTCTCAATAAATATTCATTGAATGAATGAATGAATACATCTGAAAATGAAATAGTGACTTGTAACTGAGTTAAGCATAGAAATAGTTTGACATATTCACTGAATGTTTTTCACTTATATACAGATATTTTGACATCATGTGGAAACACCACTGCCAGCAACTTACAAGATTGCTTATTTCCAAGTGAAGCAAATGTTGTTCCTTAACGGGTTTAAGGGACAGTATTGGTTTTAGATAAACATGCCCAAAGGAATACATTTTAACCATACAATTAAGACTATGGACATGAAAGGAACTTTCCTTTTTATATCTTTTTTTGTGTGTTCTTATTTAGAAACAACTTATTTAATATGGTGTGAAAAATATTTAAGCCATGTTTACTAAATTTATCCAACCAAGAACATATTTAGCAATGTAATCTGGTTAGTATGAAGGTCATTTGAAGGAAATATTTATCTGAGCTAGGTTTCTAGTAAGTCTCATTTTCTTTTGTTGTATCCAGATACACTTGCATGTTATAGGTGGTAGATGAAATTATCTTCTGTTCAACAAACCTCAGGTCTTTCTGTTTAAAGTAACTTACAATACATGCTTCAATATCAAATTCAGGAGGGAAAACATTTTTTTTTATTAAAAGGGACAAAGACAAATGTACTGTGCATTCAAATAGCTGACTGATCTTTGTGGAAAAATACACAATGAAATCAGTAGATAATATGGCCAGTCACTTAATCCATTTATTTATTATTCATCTGCCAGAATGCACATTTGAGTGTTAAGCTTTGAAGTCACCGAAAACTCTACCCAACACTTAAAAAATGACTTAGCAGTTTATGTTGTATGAATCTATATCTATATATATATATGTACCCAACTGCAGGCATTTGATCTACTTAGCTCTTTGCACATAGCTTATTGTTGCATTTAACCTGAGCAGATTCAATTGATATTATTTACAAAATTACCACAAATTGGTTTTAAAAGATTAGAAATTTCAACTTTACCGTTTTCTTACACTCACGTGAAAAGATACTCATGACAGAAATCCGTGACCTATTGAAATAGAAAATATGCAACATGAATGAGTTTTACTAGTAATGACGCATTGACAAGACACTCTCCATATAATGAAAAGGGGTTTCTTCCTCCAGTATATTTGCTTGAGAGTAGCACGAGATGTCGACACACCATATGTTTCTGGGTCGTAACAATTTTTTTTAATCCTTTAGAGTGTTCCTCCATGAGGTGAAAGCCACCATCTCACTCAAGCCCATTATACAAATTATAAGCCTTTGTTCTTTTCATGTTTCATTGATAGGCATTAACATGGACACTACGATCCTATTGGAGCTGGAAGTAATGGAGTGAAATTACTCACACCATTACTTTAAATTGAAATGCAGGCAGGTCATCTGCATAGAAGTCATGAGACTCTTTTACCTTGAAGATTAAAACACTGAATATCAAACTTCAAACAACAACAACAAAAACCCAGCACATTTGAAAGCAGCTTTTTTTTTTATCAGAAGATGTACCTGTATAACAATTTTTGAGAATCCCTTATATTTGTCTTTAGCTTCAGTCTCTAATTAGAGGCTCTGTCAGGAAAACTAACATTTTGAAACAGAAAGCATATCCTTATGGAGCAGAAGTTATATATTTTTTAAATTTTCATCTGTTCCTAAAAATTAATTTTAGACTCATTATTAAAGGGGAAATCGGTATGCATCATTAGTTAAGCACTAGTGATCGAACATTAGGGGAGAAAATTTGAACTAATCAATTTCCTACCATCAGACTAATTGTGTTTAAAGAAAGCTCATGATCCTACATAGGTGAATATTTCAAAAGATGATTTCTTAATAATACCAACTTTTTTTGTCTGCTTCATTGTGAGAGGATGTTGGAAGAAAATATGGCACTTTATAACACAAGCTACTTTAAAACAGATGGGCTATGTCAATCTCCAAGACGGTTTCTGCACTTGTTCCTATAGAAATCACAAATGTGCCAGGAACTATGGGGGTGTCACACTAGCAGAATATAATAAAACTTGGGGCATTTGTCATTTTCTGAGACTATAATAATAGTAATAATTGTGCTTCATAAACTCTTGCCTACTAATGAAATATGCAGAATTGATAGTCAGCTCTTGAATTTTTTGAGTGTGTACTTTTGAAATTACTACCCACAACTGACAGAATCACAGAAATATGTCTCACCTTAGTTTTACATATGGGGAAACTGAGGCTCAACTGATGACCTTGCTTCCTATTTCGCTAAGAAACTAAAAGAAGTAAAAAAAAAAAGGGGACCTTCATAAATTCCTCCACCACATCTTTCTACCTACCAGCCTTGCACCCCCAGACCTGGCCTTCCCATGTACACCAGAAGTGAACTATCCATACTGGGATCTAAACCCAGTCATTCCACTTGTGTGTCACAGCTCATTTCCTCTTTCCTACTCAAGGGGAGCATGGCAGCAATTCTTACTGTCCTTTCTGTTATCATTAATCTTTGCTCTTTACTGGTTTATTTCATCAGTATACAAATATGTTGTTATTTCTCCCATCTTAAAAAAATGAAGTAAAAGAAGGCTGTTCTTCAATGTACTCTCTTTACTTATCTTTCAGACCACCGTATGCTCTTAGTTTTCTTTCTCCATTGCTTATTACTTTATTACAATCTCTTTTGCTAGATCATTGTCTGACTCCCTGAATGCTTAAATGTTGGAGATCTACAAGGCTTGGACATTGGTCCTCTCCTCTCCTGCACTCACGCCCTGGTACTCTTATCTGGTATTACAGCTTTAAAGATCATCTATATGGTGACAACTCCCAAATTTACATCTCACGGGTACTATATTTCAATGGAAATATAGTTTCACATATTCAACTTCCTACCCATTAACTCCAACTGGATGTCTAAGAGATGTCCCCAAATTCAACAACTCAAAACTTAATTTTTTTCCCAATAGCTGTTCCACCACAGTCTTACCTTTGTCAATAGATGGCAACTTCATCCTTCCAGACATTCAGGACAAAAAATTAGAATAGTTTTTGCATCTTTTATCTCTTTCACATGCTACGTACAATCAATCAGAAAATTCTGTGGATTCACTATCAAAATATATCAGAATCCAACCATATCTCATAATTACACTGTTGCTACCCTGGTACACATCTCCATCATCTCTCACCTAGACCTCTGCAATTGCTTGCTAACAGGTTGTGCCAGGTTTAGGGACTTTCTCCTACAGAATCTATTTTCAATACAGCATCCAAAGTGATTCTTTAGACACATGCAGATCAGGTCATTTCTCTACTAAAAATTCTTCAGTAACATTCCATTTTTCCAAGTATACATAATCAATGTCCATTTGTATATATACATAAATAAAGATATTAAATTATAGGACAGTATATGCAAACGTCCAGGGTATTGTGGAAGGGCACGGGTTATCATCTAACCGAGTTTTGGAGGAACATTGTGCTTTTCTTAGAAAAAATGTGCCATCTACTCAGTGAATTGAGTGATGAACAGGTGTTATCCCAGAGACTGGAGGGTAAGAGGCAAGGCTGATGGATGAGCATATGCAGACACTCAATATTTTGACCTTGTTCTATGTGTCAACTACTGTTTGGAGTATAAATAGTTTACATCTATTTATTTATTTAATCTTCTTAGCAAACATTTCAAGTAAGTAGTGTTACTATCCTTATTTTATATATGACACTAGCTGTTTGTAGAAAAAGGATTCAGATTTACATGGCCACTCTTCAGGGCTTAGGCACCAAACTACTGCAATTAGAGAAGTTAGTAAGACCTAGATCCTAGAGAGCCTCAAGGTCCAAGTTAAAGAGATTAGATTTTGTCTTGAGAATCATAGGGAACATTTTTTCTATTTTGGATTGAATAGTAAATTAAGAAAATGAACTGAGCAGAAAGACATTTCATAGTGCTATCTTCAGCTTAATAAACTACTTAGTCCTCATAAATTCCAACTCCTTGGCCTCATTTCAAGCCAATTGTCTCTTTCACCACATCTCCCACCCTTGCATCTTACCTAACCTATGCACTGAACATTCTGAGGACACTATTTCCAGAAAAGTGTGTCCACACACAAAACCTGCACACATTTTCACAGTGCTTACAGCCAGGTTAAGAACTTATACTCTAAACACCCACAACTGCCTATTGTTTCCTGACCCACCAGGTTAAGTCTTTATCTATTTCCTCTTCCTCAGAAAGACCAATTCTCTTCTCTATATAGGAACCAATCATCAATCACTTAGTGTTCAGTTTAAATAGCATAAATCTGGAAAATTTTCCTCTAAATCCCACTTTCCTTGCCAAATTGGTATAGATTAAAAAGCAATTTAAAATCAGGATGGGCTGTATTATGCTACATTAACAAATCTCTATGGCTGAGGAGGGGACAGGGAAATTCACACCTAATGGGTACAATGCACACTATCTTGGTGATGGGCACACATATAACTTTGACTCAAACTGCACAAAAGCAAATCATGTAACCAAAATGTTTGTACCCCGGTAATATTCTAAAATTTAAGAAAAAAATCTCTAGTCTTAGGGCCTTACACATCAAGGGTAACTTTTTTTCCTTCTTATGCAAAGGCCACTGTGGATCAGGTTTGGTGACTTTGATGATCAGACTACTTCTATCTCAGTGTGCTGGAATCTCAAGACTTCCAGTTTGCAGTAACAGGGAAAGAGACAGAAAATCCACCTGCAGCTCAGAAATGCTCCTGCTTGAACCTAGAACATGTGACTTCTTTTTTCATTGCACTAGCCAGAACTTGCTGTATGGCCCTAACTGTAAAGTGTTTAGGAAGTATGCACAGCAGTAAATAGTGCTTCCACAAGTCACAATTAGAAAATGAAGTAGTGATCAGTTAATCTCTTTTCTAGCTCTTACCTCACTATATGATAGTTATGTATTAACATGTGTGTTTCTTCATTAAAACTCTGAGCTCTTGGAGGGCAAGACTGTACCATTTTATCTTTGTGTTTCTTCTAGTACTTAGTTAAATTAAGGTAGACTCAGTGTTGTTGAGTTGCATTCATTGGACATCATTTGTGTGGTAGGTTACCAGGAGAGAGACGCTGAGCTAGAAGTTAGTGTTAAGGAAGTTTATTAGGAAGTGTCCTTGGGACCAGCAAATACAGGGGAGTGAAGACAGCACTACTGGGCAGAGGGAGAAGTTGAGCTTTTGTGCCATCTCAGTGGAAATCCCAGCTATCCACACTGGAAGCTCTACAGGCTGAGATGGCCTTTTAGAGTTATCCCAACTTGGAACTGTGGGTCCAGATTTGTATCCCCTCATCAGCTAGTCATTGGATGCAGGCTGCCACAGAGAAGGGGGATGTGATCTTGAATGAGGAGGTCCTCTGCAGCTGAGAGTAACTCCCAGAGAAAAAGTCCTGAAGTCCTAAAGGGACATCTGGGCAGTGCAGCACAGTGTCCACTACCATTTAACAAAAAGTAAGGGCACTTCATTGGATATTGTGTTTGAACTGTCCCATGTAAATAAATATTATATTGTCTTACAACACTAATAAAACAGGATTCATATCTGATAGCCTAATGGGCCCATATTGTATAAAGCTGGAAATTACTCTACTTGGTAATCTGGGGTTTAAGAATGTTGTGACTTTCAGTATATTCACTTTGATATAAATCAAATTCTATTATAATTTTTTAACCATACATTCAAGACTCAGTACAAAATATTGGTTTCCTAAATGGTACAGAAAAATTCCACATTTTCATCCTGACATGTATTTATATCCACAGCTATTCAGTTGTGTGGGTAATTTAAGCTTCTGAGTTAGGAACTGGTTTTATCACTGCTTTTTATCTACTCAAAAATAGTTCATATGAGAAAAAGCTAATATCTAAATAGAATTTACTCAGCAACATAAAAGTATGTTATGGAAACAGAGAGCCAGAATAGAGCAATTGTTAGCTTTTTCATAGGCTCCAATAAATGAGAATGAGTTAGGACTGACTAAGCATTTAAACTGACAGTACTAACCTTACAAATGCCATGTAAATATTGTTTTGTGATACCACATAGTTTACTCAACTCTTTTCCTTGTGTCTTAGTCAGTTAAGTCTGCTATAACAAAATACCATACACTGGTGGCTAATAAACAATGGAAATTTATTTCTTACAGTTCTGAAGGCTGAGACTTTGAGATCAGGGTGCCAGCATGATTGGGTTCTGGTGAGGGCCCTCTTCCAGGCTGCAGACTACTGACTTCTTGTGTCCTTACCAAGAGAGGTGAGAGAGAGCAAGAGAGCTCTCTGGGGTCCCTTTTGTGAGGACACTCATCCCATTTGGGCTGTGCCCTCCTGACCTAATTATCTCCCAAAACCCCCATCTCCTTGGGCTTAGGATTTCAACGTATTGGGGGAATACAAACATTCAGTCCATAACATCTTGTTGGGCTTTTTTTTCTGTCCTTAAAGTGGAAATTTTAAAAACCCTGAAATACAACAATATACTATGGGTAGGATAAGGATGCTTCAAAACATACCAGACTGGATTTGTTTTACAAGTATATTTGATATCCTTTCCATTTACTATTCACTTGTAGAAGCAACTCTATTATAAGTACACAATTGTTTACTTCGGGCTGCACAGTGTGTTAGTTTGAGGGCAGGTGAAATAAATTCACCAATAAGATGCACTCTAATGGTAAACTTTCTTGCAGTGTTTTAGGGGAGATGGATGTTTGAACAAGAGAGTTTAGCAGTTGAGATGCACTATAATAGATATAGATTCAGAGTAAAATGGGAATATATTATAGAGAACAGAAAATTCTGCATGTAAGAGTGTTAAAAAAGGTGAAGTAGTCAACTTTTCCATATAACAAACAATTGGAAAATTTCAGAGGCTTATGACAACAAACATGAACTTTCATATTCATAGTTCTGCAAGTCAGCTGTGGTTCAACTGATCGAGGCTTGCTACGTTTGGGCCAGGCTGGGCTGCAAGCTTCCTCGGGATCAGGTCTGCCCCATGTGTCTTCATTCTTAGACCTGGCAGAAGGTGAGTGATTACTGAGGTGTTTTCTTCTCGTGACAAATCAATCACAGCCATGCAAGAGGCCGTGGCAAATCACACAAGCATGTTTAAAGACTCTGCTCACGTGCCATCCTCCCACTAACATTCCGTTTCTTTATCTACTCATCAGTTGATGGGCACTTAGGTTGATTCTATATCTTTGCAATTGTGAATTGTGCTGTGATAAACATTTTGGTGCAGGTGTCTTTTTGATTAAATGACTTTTTTTTCCTTTGGGTAGATACCCAGTAGTGGGATTGCTGGATCAAAGGATAGATCTACTTTTAGTTCTCTGAGGAATCTCCATACTGCTTTCCATCACAGTTGTACAAGTTTACATTCCTACCAACGGTGTATAAGCATTCCCTTTTCACTGCAACTGTGCCAACATCTATTGTTTTTTGACTTCTTAATCATGGCCTAAACTTCCATGTGAAGTTTAGGATGATTTTCCATTTGTTTGTGTCAGGAGTAATGTGGTATCTCGTGTTTTTAATTTGCATTTCCCTGATAATTAGTGATGTTGAGCATCTTTTCATATGTTTACTGGCATTTGTTTATCTTCTTTTGAGAAAAGTCTGTTCATGTCTTTTGCCCACTTTTTGATTGAATTGTTTGTTTTTATCTTGCCTATTTGTTTGAGTTCTTTGTAGATTCTGGATATTAGCTCTTTGTCACATGTATAGTTTGCAAATATGTTCTCCCATTCTGTAGGTTGTCTATTTGTTGATATTTCCTTTGCTGTGCAGAAACTTTGTAGTTTAATTAAGTCCTATTTATTTATTTATTTTTTGCTGTATTTGCTTTTGGGGTCTTAGTCATAAATTCTTTGTCTAGGCCAATTTTCAGAAGAATTTTTCTTAAGTTTTCTTCTAGAATTTTCATGATTTCAGGTCTTACATTTAAGTCTTTAATACATCTTGAGTCAATTTTTGTATATGGTAAGAAACAGGGATCCAGTTTCATTCTTCTGCATGTGGCTATCCAGTTCTCCCAGCACCATTTATGAATAGAGTGTCCTTTCCCCAGTGTATGTTTTTTTCTGCTTTGTCAAGAATCAGATGGTTGCAGATATATGGTTTTATTTCTGTGTTCCCTATTCTGTTCCATTGGTTTATGTGTCTACCTTTATACCAGTATCATGCTGTTTTGGTTACTACAGCCTTGTAGTATAATTTGAAGTCAGGTAATGTGATGCCCCCAGATTTGTTCTTTTTGCTTAGGATTGCTTTGGCTATCCAGGCTTTTTTTTGGTTCCATGTGAAGTTTAGGATGATTTTCCATTTGTTTGTGTCATCTATGACTTCTTTCATCAGTGTTTTATAGTTTTCCTTGTAGAGATCTTTCATCTCCTCGGTTAAGTATATTGCTAAGTATTTTATTTTCTTTGTAGCTATTGTGAATGGTATTGAGTCTTTGATTTGACTCTCAGCTTGACTGTTATTGGTGTATAGGAATGCTACTGATTTGTGTACATTGGTTTTGTAACCTGAGACTTTGCTGGATTTATTTATCAATTCTAGGAGTCTTTTGGTGGAGTTTTTAGGATTTTCTACATATAAAATCATATTTTCAGCAAACAGGGATAGTTTGACCTCCTTTTTCCCTATGTGAATGCCCTTTCTTTCTTTCTCTTGACTGACTGCTCTGGCTAGGACTTCCAGTAGTATATTGAATAGAAGTGGTGACAGTGGGCATCCTTGTTTTGTTGTGGTTCCTAGGGGGATTGTTTTCAACTTTTCCCCATTCAGTGTGATGTTGACCATGGGTCTATCATATATGGCTATTATTATTTTAAAGTACATTCCTTCTATATCTAATTTGTTGAGTTTTTTTTTTAACATGAAGCAGTGCTGGACTTTATCGAATGTCTTTTCTGCATCTATTGAGATGATCATATGGTCTTTGTTTTTAATTCTGTTTATGTGGTGAATAATTTATTTGCATATATTGAGCCATCCTTGCGTCCCTGGGATGAATCCCACTTGATCACGGTGGATTACTTTTTTGATGTGCTGTTGAATTCAGTTTGCTAGTATTATATTGAGGATTTTTGCATCCATGTTCATAAGGGGTATTGGTTTGTAGTTTTCTTTTTTTGTTGTGTCGTTTCCTGGCTTTTGTATCAGGGTGATACTGGCTTCATACAGTGAGTTAGGGAGGATTCCCTCCTTCTCGATGTAATGGAACAGTTTCAGTAGAATAGGTGCCAATTCTTCTTTGTAGGTCTAGTAGGATTTGGCTGTGATTCTCTCTGGTCTGGGGCTTTATTGTTGTTGTTGGGAGAGTTTTTATTACTGTTTCAATCTCGTTACTCATTATTGGTCTGTTCAGGGTTTCTGTTTCTTCCTGATTCAAGATTGGGAGGATGTGTGTTTCCAAAAATGTATCCATTTCCTCTATATTTTCTAGTTTCTGTGCATAGAGCTTTTCATAGTAGTCATGGATGATATTTTGTATTTCTATGGTATTGGTTGTAATGTCTCCTTTTTCATTTCTGATTGAGCTTATTTGAGTTCTTTCTCTCCTATTTCTGGTTAATCTAGCTGCAGGTCTATTGATTTTGTTTATCTTTTCAAAGAACCAACTTTTTGGCTGGGTATGGTGGCTCACACCTGTAATCCCAGCACTTTGGGAGGCCTAGGTGGGAGGATGGCTTAAGCTCAGGAGTTCAAGACCAACCTGAGCAAGAGCGAGACACCATCTCTACTAAAAATAGAAAAATGAGCCAGGTGTCGTGTTGTGCACCTGTAGTCCCATCTACTCGGGAGGCTGAGGCAAGCCTGCTTGAGCCCAGGAGTTTCAGGTAGGTTGCCGTGAGCTATGATGACACCACTGCACTCTACCCAGGGTGAAAGAGTGAGATTCTGTCTCAAAAAAAACAAAAACATAAACAAAAACAAAACGTAACTTTTTGTTTCATTGATCCTTTGTATTGTTTTTTTGGTTTCCATTTCTTTTAGTTCTGCTCTGAGCTTCATTTCTTTTCTTCTGCTAGTTTTAGGTTTGGTTTGTTCTTTTTTTATTTCTTTGAGGTGTGACATTAGGTTGTTAATTTGTGATCTTTCTGTTTTTTCGTGTAAGCATTTAAGGCTATGGACTTTCCTCTTAACACTGCTTTTACTGTACCCCATAGATTTTTGATGCTTGTGTCATGTTTGTCATTCAGTTCAAAAAACCTTTTGATTTCCATCTTGATTTCGCCATTCACCTAGGATCACTCAGTAGCACATTGTTTAATTTCCATGTCTTTGTGTAGATTTGAGAGTTCTTCTTGGAATTAATTACTAGTTTTATTCCACTGTGATCTAAGAAGATACATGGAATGATTTCAATTTTTTTGAATTTTCTGAGACTTCTTTTGTGGGCTATCATGTGATCAATCTTGGAAAATGTCCCATGTGCTGATGAGCAGTACGTATATTCTGCCATTTGGGTATAGAATGTTCTGTAGATGTCCTTTAGGTCCATTTGTCTTAGAGTCCCATTTAAGTACAGCGGTTTTTTGTTGATCTTTTGCCTCAATGATCTGTCCAGTTCTATCAGTAGAATGTTAAAGTCCCCAGCAATTATGATGCTGCTATTTATTTCTTTGCTTAGATCTACTAGAATTTGTTTTATGAATCTGGGGGTCCTGTGTTCAGTGCATATATATTTAGGATTGTTATATATTCTTGCTGAATTGATCTCTTTATCATTATATAATGACCATTTTTGTCTTTTGTTTTTTAACCACTGTTGACTTGAAGTCTATTTTATATGAAATGAGAATAGCTACTCCTGCTTGCTTTTGGTTTCCATTTGCATGGAATTTTTTTTCCATCCCTCTACCTTGAGTCTGTGAGAATTCTTGTGAGTTAGATGGGTTTCTCAGAGACAGCATATACTTGGGGTGCCTTTTTTCATCCATTCAATATCTTTTAAATGCAGCATTAAAACAATTTGCATTCAATATTAGTATTGATATGTGAGATACTGTTCTGTTCATCATATTGAATGATACCTAGTTGCTTGGCTTTCTCCCTTGTGTTACTGTTTTACAAGAGTTGTGAGCTTTAACTTTTGGGTGTTTTCACACGGGTGTGTATTGATTGTTCTGTTCCATGTATAGAGTACTTTTAAGCATTTCCTTTACAGCAGGTCTAGTGGCGACAAATTCCCTTAGTTTTTGCTTGTCTGGGAAAGACTTTATTTCTCCTTAATTTATGAAACTTAGTTTTGCAGGATAAAAAATTCTTGGATGGCAATTATTCTGTTTAAGAATACTAAAAATTGGACCCAAATCCCTTTTAGCTTGAAAGGTCTCTACTGAAAGGTCTGCTGTTAGTCTAACGGATTTTCCTTTGTAAGTAACTTGTTGCTTTTTTCTCACAGCTTGTAGGATTTTCTCCTTCACTTTGACTTTGGTCAGGCTGATGACTATGTTTCTTGGTGATGTCTTATTTGCTATGAATCTTTCAGGTGTTTGATGACCATCTTGTATCTGGATATTTAAACCTCTAGTGATACCAGGGATGTTTTCCTCTATTATTCTCTCAAACAGGTTTTCCATGCTTATTGCTTTTTCTTCTTTTCCATTACAGGTATCTATAATTCTTATATTAGCTCACTTTGCATAATCCCATATTTCTCACAGTGATTGTTCATTCCTCTGTTCTTTTTTCCTACCTTTTTTACTCACTGGATTACTTCAAAATCTTTGTCTTCAAACTCTGAAATCCTTTCTTCTACTTAGTTAGCCTGTTCAAGCTTTCTGCTATATTTTGAAATTCTCTAAGTGACTCTTTCATTTCTTTAAGTTATGTTATCTCTTTTCTAATGTTACCTCTTTAGTGAATTTTTCATTCATGTTCTGAATTTTTTTTTTTTTTTGGTTTCTTTGAAATGGTTTTCTACCATCTCCTCAATTCCATTCTTCTTACCTGCCATCCATAATCTGAATTCCATACCTGTCATTTCAACAATTTCCTTTTGGTTAGAGTTCATTACTGGAAAGCCATTGTGATCCTTTGAGGGTGTTGAGACAGCCTGTTTCTTCATGTTTCCAGAGTTTTTATGCTGGTTCCTTCTCATCTGGGGCCTCTTCTCTCAGCTCAAAACAGATAGTAGTTATAGTACACCTCCTTCTCCTCTGCTGGGACCTCTGTTGCTTGGTGAAGATAGGGATTGGTCCCTGGATGGTGTCCTTGGGTCCTACTCCAGAAGCGTGACCAGGCAGGAGGGGGCGGGTGCACTGTGAGCCTTTAACATTATTGCTGTGCTGTGTCTCCCCTGTTTCCCTGTGGTTGTCACCAGCCCACTGTGGCAGGGCCAGCCTCTGATGCGAGGTGCACAAGCAAAGTGCTGCTAGCTGGCAGGATGAAGCATGTGTGTGGGATGGAGATAGTCTGCTGGATGTGGTGTGCATGCACACAGCCCTGGGAGGCCAAGGTGTGCAGCACATGGGCAGGGTGAGGTGCGTGCAGGATGTGGTGCATGCACAGGGTGTAGCAGGCCCATGGGGACTAGTGAGCCTGCAGGGCAGAGCCAGCCCCTGGTACAGAGCAGGCCCACGGGTCAAGGAGTGGGACCCTGGGACAGAGCAGGCCAGCTGGGCAGGGTGCCTGTGCAGGATGGAGCAGGTCCACAGTGTGTAGTCTTCCCAGATCCAAACACAGTGGCTGGGCTGGCTCTTGCCCTGCTTGAGGCCTCTCAGGCAGTGGCCCTGACAGTTGGTGGTGAGTGCCGAGGGTTATAAGCCTGCGGGAGGTGTGGTTGAGCAGGATCACCTATGCCACAGCAGTGGGTCCCAGGCCCTTGGTCTCCTGCCATGCCCAGGTCCTCTGGCATCAGTGGCCGGGTACATGTCACTTGCCCATGGGGCCACACAAACACCAGGATTCCCCACTCCCTCCCGTTGGCCAGGGGCAAGGGAGAGGGAGAGGCAGCAGTCACAGTTCTGATCCCTGGGCAGAAGTAGCACTCAGAGGTTGGGATGTTACAATGGCGCCAGCCGCACTGCCCAGGGCTTGCAAGCCAGCCGTCCCTTCTCTTCGGAGCAATGCAGCTGCATAGCCTCAGTCAGGTCTCTGTATCAGTCTGGAGGCCTGCTATGAAGGAGGGGCCCTCCTGCGCCACTCTGGTTGCAATATCCTCAGGGATACCGTGGAGCTGGGCATTCTTTCCTCTGTCCCTTTCCCACGTGTATGGATTCCTTCCCTAAGTTCTCCCAGGCCTGCTGAGCAGGTCAGCCCACTTCTTTCTTCTTCACTTACTCCCGTCTCCTCTCCATGGATTCCCAGTGCTCGCATTCAGACAGTGGATCCAAAGGTGGGTATCTATTCCCCCGCTTCAGTCTTCTCTGTAAGAGTGGCATCGTGCAGGCTGTTTCTCGCTGCCATCTCAGCCCTCTCCTATTTGCAAATCTTTGAAAGAACTAGGACCCCCAGTATCAGCTCTGGTTCTTTTTGGAGAGCTGTAATGATTGGTCTACATGATACTTCTGCCATTCTTTCTTTACTCATCACTTCAATAAATATGCTATCTTTTTGCTTTTCATGTTATAAATAATTATACTTATTTATTTTGTTTATGCATAACCCATACATATGTTCAATATAAATTATCTTGAATCTTCAAGAACACTCTGAATTGACATACAGAAGTAAATAAAAAATAATTGTCAAAAATATTTGATTCAGCGTACTCAGCTTTTTTCTATATACTAAGCTGGAGGTAGTACCGAATCTAAGGATAATGAGATTGCTCTTCTTTTTTGTATGTTCCTTGGGTTCTCTCCTATTATTGATAGTCACATCTCAATCTGTGAATTACTTGGAGGTAAATGAGAATAATTTCTGGTTCCACATCCAGTACCTGCTTTCCTCTAAGGAAAATGATCTTTAGAGGAAGAAAGAAGTTAATTGCAAAAATATAGTTAGATAAAAGGAATAAGTTCTATTGTGATAGCATGGTAGGGTGAATATAATTAACAAAAATTTGTTGCATATTTCAAAATAGCTAGAAGAGAATAATTTGAATGTTCCCAACACAAAGAAATGATAAATGTTTGAGGTGATGGATATTCCAATTGCCCTGATTTGATCATTACATATTGTATACATGCATCAAAATATCACATGTACCCCATAAAGATGTACAGTTTTTGTGTATCAATAAGAAAAAATAAATAAATAAATAAATAATTAAAAAAATACAAAAAAGAAAGAAACGACTCTCTTGGAAGTAAGGAGTTAACAGGAATTATAACGAAAAACAGTGTTAAAAAGAGATGAGAGGCTGTGGACTTGAGATCAGCAGCCAGAAAAGATCACTGAGATTTATGAATGTAAGAGAAACACTTGCATTGCCAAGGATTAAAAATTGTTGTCGAGTTCAGACAAACTATTAATGCATGTGTAATGTGGAAGCACAGAACTCCTGGTAAGAACTAGCCTTAGGCAATATTTCATTTTAAAACAGAGAATACTTTATATTATGATTCTACAAATGAATGTTGTCTAAATATTTTTGTTAATTGTGGAATATTTCATGATAATAAGGATCATCAAGTGTTGAAAATGTAGTGATTCATTTGACATTGAAAAAAAAGGCAGTACATTTACTTTAAGCATAAAAATTAAGGCTCTTCTGGGTTTGAACTACATTCATACCTTGGAAATCAGCAGAAATCAAGGTCCATCAGCTCACAGAGGGGAGGCAAAGAGTTTTCCTGAATATTTTGCAACAAAGCTTGAAGGAAAACAAGACTTTAATTCTCTTTCTTCTTCACCAGTGTATCCTCAGTGCTTTACCCAAAGCTTTGCATATAAAAGATGCTCAATAAATATACCTGGCATGAATAAAAATTTTTTGAATAGTCGTGAAATATCATTCTCTATGTTAAACACGAGTGAATAGAGGAAAAAGAGAACAAATGTTTTATTTATTCAACTAATATTTAGTAGGCAGTTATTATGCATTAGAGACTTTTTATATACTTTTATTTTTTAAATTTACACATAATAATTTTATATATTTATGGGGTACACAGAAAAGTTTCATACATACAATGTATCAGATTAGCAAATTCATTGTTTCCAACATTTATCATTTCTTTGTGTTGAGAACACTCAATGTTCTCCTACTAGATATTTGAAACTGTATAATATATTATTGTTAACTATAGTCATCCTACAGGGGTAGAGAACAATAGAATGTATTCCTCCTGTAATTTTGTACCCTTTAACAAATCTCTTACTAGGGACTGTTTTAAATGCTGGGATTCAGTATTACAAATCAGACAGAAAGAGTCCCTGAGCTCATGGAACTTATATTCTTCTTGGGTGAGATAGATATAAAAACAACCAAAAAAAAAAAAAAGCAAAAGGAAACAAGCTAATAGCAGACGGTCTGTATCTAGAGCTACAAAGGAAATAAAGAGGGTAAAGTGAGGGTGAGAGGGGACAGGAATTTCTATTATGCATGAGCTGATCAAGAACGTTTTTCTGAAATGGTGGCACTTGAGGTGAGACCTTTGTAACAAGGAGACAGTGATTTCAGGAGCCACGGGGAAAAGTGGTTTAGATGGTAGAAAAAGTGGTTCTGACAGTGGTTCAGGAGGCAGAGCAAGTTCAAACTCACCGTGACAGGAAAAAGCTCTGTGGGTTTGAAGAACAAAAAAGAGGCTGATGTGGCCGAGGATAAGGAACAGGGTAAATGAGAGGCGTCAGGGAAAGGCATATTAGAGCCTCGCGCTGGAGGCGAGGGTTTTGCATTTTAATTACGATGGGAGAAATCTGGAGGAGGGTGGTATATGATTTAATTTATTAATACAAATAATTTCAAAAAATAATTTTAACTGCCTTGTTGAGAAAAATTTGAAGGGGGGATAGTTGAGACCCAACAGCAACTAGGCATTGATTGCTATAACCAAGGACTAGGGGTGATGATGGTTTGGGCTGGGTGACAGTAGGGAGAGATTTTAGACACATTTTAGAGATAAAACTGACAGGTCTTGCAGATGAATTGGATGTGGATGGGAGGAAAACTGAGTCTTTGAGAATGATCGTGTTGTTTGGGAGTTGCAACAGTTGTTTGGATGAGGAGTCATTTTATTAGATAAGAGAGATTCCTTACTGAGAGAGAAATGGCTTTTGTTGTGGGAAAGCAAGAAATAAATGGTTAAAGAAGTTTATGGTTCATCTAGTAAAGGACGTATACATACACACACGTACACACATAATGCTAAAGGCAAGTTAAGAAATAACTGAATGAAGTATAGCAAAGAGGAAGGAGTTGCTAATCCTCACCGAGTGCATCATTTTCCACGTGTTTGTGTGTATCAGAATACCTAACTTATTATTTAAATACCAAAGGTGCTTTATTATTTCACGTTACATAGAATCTGGATGTACATGTTTAGCCCAATCTCTCAATGATATAAGAAAGTTCAATTGGTACTTTTTTTTTTTTGGGCTTTTCTGTCACGGTTTCAAGATGGCTGATTTAGCTCTAACATCATGTTCTCATGTGATAGGACCTCAGCTAAGAAGAAAGGGATTGGGAGGAAAAAAGAAGCCCAATTCTCACTGACTTTTTCTTTTTTATCAGGAAAATTTTTCCAAAAAGCCCTCTAGATGACACCTCCGACATCTAATTGACCCGAGTTAGGCCACGCACTCACCTCTAGATCAATTACTGACAAAAGGAAACTAAATTAACAGTATTGATTGAGATCAGTCATGATTCAGCTTTCGAGGTTGGGGTCATTGCTGCCTAAAAGTAATAAGGATTCTGTAGGCAAACGAAAGAAGGACTATTTGCCGTACTGGGTATGATCAGAGAGCCAAGAGTTCAACTTTTCGTCTGGGTCTTCAATGATAAAAGGCAACATTGTTACATTTGCAAGCTCACCACATTCCAGGTTAAGTAGAATGCCTGGTACAGTTAGCATTCTGTGAATACACATTTTTAAGCAGATAATTAATATATGTTTGTTGAATGAATTATGACTTATACATGAAGAAAGTGACAGACAAAATAACTTGCCCAAGCTAATTCAGTAATAAATGTTAGAGCAGGATTCAAACTCAGATCTGTCTTGTTCCAATGCCCGAAGTCTGCTGATTGAGGTATATTGCTTTTTGGTAAAGTCTATTGGTACAGTTGACCACACAACCCTAAAATATACTAATCCAAGGTCTAAGAAGGGGGTAGCTTCTCAAATGAGGTCAAGAAATACTAAGAAACTAGCCACATAGTTTTTTATTTCCTTTTAAATCATATATCTTCTTCACTTGCCTTTGTCAGACCACCTCCATAGCCCACCCCTCAAACTACTGAAACTACAAAAAAAAACTTTTTATTTTTCTTGGTTCTTTACCGTATCTTTACCTGTACATCAAAATCATCATGATCACTAGTTCCCTGGCCTCTCCCTATTTTTCAAGTGTATCAATACCATTTTGTCTTTGTTTCTTTTCTTCAACCAGATTAGAACTTGTGGTCACCCCTGCCAAGTATTCTGTCATAGGAAGACCCACTTCCCTCACTGACTGACCTTTTTCTGGATCAGTTACAAACCTGTGTCCATGGAACTTCCTGTATTATTTTTCTTCCTCTGAAAGAACCACTGAAAATGTCTGAGTAAATCACGTTGCCTTGGTCTATCAGAAACGGATGTTCCCCGTTTTATTGCCCGTTTCAGTCTCATTGAGCAATTCATTTGCTTGTGTCTCATTCCCAACCCTCTTATTTCCTAAATTAACTCTTCCAAATCTTTTTTCCTTTCCTCAAGTCTCCTTCTTGGAAATTTTTCACAAATATTTTTTTTCTTCTCCTAGGTATGTGATAAAATTTCCCTGTTATCATCCTCTTGATAAGTTTGGCATTGCCATGTTAGACACTGAGGTGTGACTTGGTTGGTCAATGAAATGTTGGTGGAAGTGACATGTGTCAGTATAGGTGGAAGTTTTAAGAGCCAGTGCATGATTCATCATATTCCCTTTCCTTAGCTTTAGTGATTATTGAAACATGTATCAAGGTGGAAACTTCACAAGCCTGGTTTGTGAGTAGCTATGATAATTTCTATCCGTTCAGTGGTCTGTTTTGTACGTGGAGAAGGGACCTGTATTTGCTGTGTTAAGCATTAAGAATTTGGATTTTTTTGTTATCACAGCATAATTTAGCCAATCCTGACTGATACAACCTCTGTTTAAAATTTCACGTAATCCTTTCCTTGAAATTTCTCCTTTGAGTTTTACCATTTCATTTTCTTCCCATCCTCAAGCTATAATTTTATATTTCTACTTTTCAGTCCTCATGACCCATTCCTCTTTCTCTGCTCAACCTTCTTCTTTGTTTCCTTCAGTACGATCGCCCTGGGTCAGCACATCTCCCGTCACTTCTTCTGCCTCTATCTAAAACCCAACATCTCATACATCTGTAACTCCAAAAAAGACCTTTCCTCAAATGTCCATGTCCACAAGTCCAAATGTTATAGACATTTTCATCTGGATGTTTTCGTCAATGTTAATTTTTCTCTAATTCTCACTAAAGAAATTCTTCCGCTTATATTTCATCTCTTTGTAAATGTTACTTCAATCTACCCATATCTTAAACCTGAAACTTGGAAATAATTATAGTTTTATTCCCTAAGTCATTCCAAATACTCTGCAATTATTAATATATAAATTCCACACCTGAATTAGTGCTTCTATCTTCTTCTTTGCCTGTTCTCCTTCTTGGACTGCATGATCCTGGTGCATGGCAATTTCAGTAGCCTTCTGAACCCTCCTCTTCCCCTACCTAAGGCAAACACTGCCACCAGAATGATACTTATAAAATATTTGTGGATTACATAACTCTTATATTTTTAAAAAATGACTCTCAAACTTTATTGCCAAAGCCACAGAATCCACATTTCCAGTACAGCATAAGAAGCCAATCACAGATCATTCATGTCTAGAATCAGCTTTCTCTATTTCTCTTGCACATTCCAATCAAATTGGTATAAGTAGATATTTGTTTTCTTGATACATTTGTTCATGAAATTTTCTCATCTGAAATGCTCTTTCCTTCTTTTTCTTGAATAATTACCACTGAAGCTTTTTTTTAGCAATTCCTCCTCTGACAATATAACTCATTTCCCCTCTGTGTTTTAAAGATGCATTATAGACAGAATTTATTAAGTATTCACCACTTGTATTAGTTTCCTAGGGCTGCTGTAATATAATACCACAAACTTGGTGGCTTAAAACAATAGAAATTTATTTTCTCACACTTGTGGATATAAGAATTCAAAAATCAAGGTGCCCAAAGGGCAATGCTCCCTTTGAAGACTCTACAGAAGAATACTTCCTGCCTCTTCCTAGCTTCTGGTGGTTATTGGCAATCCTTGACATTCCTAGGCCTGTAGGTAGATCACTCTAATCTCTGCTTCCATTTTCATATGATCTTCCTCCAGGTGTGTCTCCTCTGTGTCTCTGTATCCAAATCTCCCTCTCTTTTATCTTATAAAGACAGCAGTCATAGCATTTAGGGTCCACCCTGATCCAGGATGACCTTAACTTAATTACATCTGCAAAGACCCTATTTCCAAATAAGGTCTCACTCACAGGTACTGTGGGTTAGGACTTAAACATATTTGGGGGTGGGGGAGTGCAGTTTAACCCACTACACCACCTTTTGGCACTGTGCTGAGCACTTTCAATGCATAAATTTTAGCCATATGGAATTGCCATTTTTATAGATCAAAAAAAGCTGATTTTTGATAATTTCATATGGTTCAACTTAATAGGAACGCATTGAATTTTCATAACATTTCTATCAGGTGATACATTATTAGTCTCATTTTAAGAGGAGGGCACTGAAGAGGTTAATAAACTTGTTCAAGGCTGTATAATTAGTAAGTGATAGGGCCAAAAGTCAAAGCTGCTGAGCCTACTCCAGCACCTACTCTCTTACCCGTTATAATATGTCACTTCTCTGGCCACATTACATATTGTTGCGTACAACTCTATTATATTATATATCGTATAAGTTATGTGTATGTTCTTCTGTATTCTATTCTCTGAGCTGCTTTAGGGAGTCTTAGTCATTGCATATTCCCAACACTAAACGGAGTGTGTGCCATTAGATAGAAAACAAATGTTCTTCAAAAAGAAAAAAAAATAAATGAATGCATGGTCTGGAAAATGTTTGCTCCCCTAAAGAGAAAAGAGAATATACTTAGTCATAATGAAGTTTCTTGCTATCCCCAGCTCTTCCATGTTACTACAGACACTGGGGAAATTCAATCTTAGTCTCATGTGACAGAGAAGTGTCCTCTCACCCTCATTGTGACATCCTCCTTATCTCATTCTCACCTCCGGTTCTACCATCGAAGGTCTCCCTCTAATCCTGCCTCATGCTCCAATGACAGTTCAGTCCAGAATAAGCCAAGATAAATTGATTATTTTCTCCCATATGTGCAGTCACTGAGCTTTCGCACCTGAAAACATTTTCCTTTCTTTTTTTTTCAAATGTAAGTATATACTTTTAAAATTTCAAAGTCAATGGAAAATATTTTTCTGATTAGAAAATATCAACTAGGTTTATGTTAATGTGTGATTATTCGATAAAAAGAGCAGTTCTACCTTCAGATGTAATAAGTTAGAGCAGCATCACTCCCGTCTTCACAGTGAGTAAGAGTCAGATTAACTCTACATTATTACAACTTTTGTGAGCCCATCAGAGAGCTGAGGCAGCAAGCAAACAACTAGATCAAAACCTGGGGAAAGACAAGCCCCTGCTAGAGACAATTGAACACTTGGCAAAGGCTGAATGTGGGCTGACAGAACAGTGTGAAACCCCTCGGTACTTAGAAATTAGTGGAGGCCATACTTTCTTGCTGGTTCTTTCTCCATGAACCCATAGGGTGCTCACAGAAAATACCAAAATAGCCTTATGAAAATTTTCACTGTGGTGAAAAAGTGGGATAGGAGAACAGTAGTCATACAGGAAAGGCAAGAACCACCAGAAGTCTCTTCTGCCTGTAGAAGAACAACAAACAATCTCACCCTTAGGGCACTGGTAAAAACTCATTTCAGCAGGGAAAGGAGAATAGGGAAAATAATTTCATCCTCAGGGAGGTACAAGAACAAATGCTGGCTTCTCAAGAGCACCAAGAAGGCCACACATCTGAGGCCTGGGACATGGTGCCTTACTATGAAATTTATTCAGAAAACCAGAGAAAGTTTTTTCTTCCCCCTTTACCATTCCAAAACACCAAACTAACCAGCTTTGAATAACAGGCAACAGCAGAGTACTGTTGGGAGAGGAAAAAGACAGTATGGAAAAATGCAGAGAAAACATGCACTGAGACACAACACAAAGAGAAGACCCAAAGCAGAGGGCACTATAGTCATTGTATTGGTAAACCAACTCCCACCATATACACTAAATATTGCTACAGGAATTTGAAGTCTGATGTGCAATGCTGTGTTGTATAGTGACAACAAGGAAATATTTTCAGGAATAAAATCTATCCACTTCATTTTGTAATGTCCTTTACAAGATGACCAACTTTCAAGAAACAATTACAAGGCATAGAAAAAACATATTCCCAGAAATCAAAGCAATGATCAGAATCAAATTTAGATATGACACATTCATTGGAAATATCTGACATGCAATTTAAAACAACAATAAATAAAATGTTAAAGGCTCTAATATAAAAGTTAGATACCACAGTAGATAATTTCAGCAAACAGATGAAAACTATAAAAAAGAATCAAATGGAAAGGATAAAAATGGAAACAAAGCAAAAAGCAGTAACAAAGATGAAGAATTCCTGCAATGGGTTTATTTTTAGAGTCAGTGCAATCAAAGGGAAAAAAGTGAACTTGAAAACTGGTCAATAGAAACTACCCAAACTGAAATAAAAAAAAAAAAAGAGTAAAAGAAATAAAAAACTCCAGAATATCTCAAAGTAATGGTACCATATCAAATGTTCTAAGATATATGTACTTGGAATCCCAAAAGGAGAAGAGAAAGAGAAGGAGGCAGAAGAAATACATGAAAAAAATAGTAGTAGAGAATTTTCAAAAATTAACGATAGACAACAAACTACGCTTCCAAAAAGAGGAAGAAGAAAAACTTCTTAGGCATATCATATTCAAACTGTTGAGAACAAAAGGCAAAGAGAAAACCTTGAAGGCAGACGGAGGTAAAAAATAAATAAATAAAACAAACAAAACATAGCATACAGAAGGATAAGAATTATGGCAGACTTCAAGGCTGAAGACAATGGAGTGACAAATTTAAAGTGGTGAAAGGAAAAAGCTATTAAATCACAATTTGATATCCAAAAAAATTAATTCTGAAAAATGAAAGATAAACACGTATTTTCTCAGGCACACAAAACCTCGGGGAATTCATTCAAGCACTCCTAGTCTCCAAGAAATGTGAAAGGAACTTCTTTAGGCTAAAGTAAAATTATATCAGACTGGAACTTGGATCTAAAGGGTGAAATGAAGGATGCTAGAAGAGAAATAAATGAAGATAAAATAAATTACAATTTCTTTATTTTTATTTGCTATAAAAATAACTATCTAAAGCAAAAATAGTACCAAAGCATTTTGATTTATGCATGTGTAAAATTAAATTGTATGATGACATTAGCACAAAAAATAGGAGAGAAGAACTGGAAATATATTGTCATAACTCATACATTACATGTAAAGCAGTGTAATATTTCTAAGTATTTGGAAATTAAACAGCACAGTTTTAAATAACCCATAAGTCAAAGAGGAAGCCTCAAAGGAAATTTAAAAATTTATTTTTGAACTAAATGAAAATGAAAGTACAACATATCAAAATGTGTACGTTGTAGGTAAAGCAGTGCTTAGACGGAAATTTACAACCATCGATATTTATATTAGAGAAGAAAGGTTTCAAATCATGTAATGCAAACTTTTACCTTTATATTCTTGACAAAAGAGCAGATTAAAATCCAAAGCACGCAGAGGGAAGGAATAGAGCCAAGAACAGAAATCAATGAAATTAAAACAGAAAAATAATAGGAAAAAAACCAATAAAACCAAAAGCTAATTCTTTGGAAAGATCAATACAACTTAAAAACTTCTAGCCAGACTGTCCAAAAGAAAAGAAGACAAGACATAAATTAATGGTATCAGGACCAAAAGAGGAGACAACACCACAGATATTAAAAGGGTGTTAAAGAATACTACAAACAACTCTAATAGAACCACAAAAAGAAAAGGAAAAAAATTGCTAATACTAAATGCTGGCAAAGACATGGAGCAAGTGGCATTTTCATACATACATTATTGGTGGGAATATAAAATAATACAGATACCTTGGAAAACAGTTTGGCAGCTTCTTATAAAGTTAAATATTCATATGTCATATGTTATATGTCATATTCATATGTCAATGACCCAGCCATTTCACTTTTAGGCATCTATTCAAGGGAAATGAAAACTATGTTCACACACAAAAATTTTTATTTGAATGTGTATACCAGTTTTTTAATAGTATTTGGACCATAAATAGGAAAAAAGATATCCTTAGACTAGTAAGTAGATAGGAAAAACTGTGGTGCATTAGTAAACTGGAACACTACTTAGCAATAAAAAGGAACAATTTTTTAATTCATGCAGAAACATGGGTAAGTTTTAAATGCATTTTGGTAAATGAAAGAAGCCAAACCTGGAAGGCTACATAATATGTGATTCCCTTAATATGATACTTTGAAATGGGCAAAATTATAGGGATGGAAAACAGATTGGTTGTTGCCAGGGGTTGAGGAATGCAGAAGGTCAACCTGAGAGGACTTTGAGGTGATGGAACTGTTCTGTGTGGAAGGGTGGTGTTGGCTGCACGACTCTATACATTTGCCAAAACCCCTATGTATTGGTCTGCTAGGGCTGCCATAACAAAATACGTATGTCAGGGTTCAGCACATAGGTAAGGAGAACCAGATCACGCACTTTCAGAGAAAGAAGTTACATAAGGAAAAGGTGAAGGCTAGTATGAACCTTGTGATTCTGGATTGGAATTGGAGGTATCAATGTGGAATCATGGATTTATTTTAGTAGTTTTGATGTAATAATAATAATAATATATATTATCCTACCTCTATCCACTCAGAGGGACTACAAGTAGTAATACCCCTGGAGTAGTGAGCTGTACCTAGTATCCAAATATTGGTTTGTAAATACCATTCTCAAATAAAAGGAACCAAGGCCACTTGGAGAACCAATTGATTCAGGTTTGGGGTAAGGAAAATAAGACAAACCTGGAGCACCTTGAAGTGCCAGGTACTATGGAAATGCAAGAAGAAAGGAAGGAAAGAAGGAAGGGAGGGAGGGAGGGAAAGACATGTGACAACTAAATGTTACGTAGAATCCTGGATTCGACTCTAGAACAGAAAATGAACATTAGTGGAAAACTGGTGAAATCCAAATAAATTCTGTATTTTAGTTAATTTATTTGTACTAAGATTATTTTTTTTAGTTTTTCTAAATGTTCTATGGTTATATTATATATAAGGTATTAACACAAAGTGTTAGATATATGGAAACTTTCCCTACTATTTTAGCGACTTTCAGTAAGTCTGAAATTATCTCAATATATATTTTTAAAAAGTTAACATTTGTGTGGAAAAAACAGATATGGATTTGAAAAGACAATTTATAAATCCCAAAATAGATTCTTCTGGGCTGCCAGTCACCTAAGGAATAGGTTCAGGGGAATAGCTCAATCTAAGGTGTGATCATTTCAAGCGTGTAAGAATTCTAGACAACAAGGTGAAATGAACATTATACAGGTGATCAAGAGCTTGTGAAATCACCAACCTTGAGGAACATGAAGGACAGTCTAGGTCATCGCTGTGCTGGAGGACTGAGGCCTCATTCTTTAGGAAGCACAAGAATAGACTCCACACGTTCCGTTTTGTCCACATAGAAGACTTAAGAAATAACTTCACACTGTTCTACGACCTGTGTATTTGCCTGTGTATTGATGGAAGTTCACATCGTTCTACTAAAATACATCTTTTAAGCAAAACCTGAGACTTGGAAACATCGTAAGAAAGCCCATGTCAGGAAATTTGGGTTATGAATTGAATAAAATGCATAAGGTTTTATGTCTTTTTTCCTTATTCATTACAGTCCATTTTAAGCTCAAGTGATTTTCCATCTGGACCAAGAAATTGCATTGCTGAAATGTTAATATTCTTTCACTTGGTATTATTTCATTATAACTCATTTTGAAGAGGTGTACAATGTAACAGATTAGTAAATTCACTGATTTGACAGAGATAATGTATAAAACAATCTCTATCTTGGTAGAAACTAGCAATGGATTAATTTTGATAGTCAATGGTTTTTTAGTGATACGACAAAGTTTTTAAATCTTTGATTTTTCCCGGTGTGATTTTACTTAGGATTATGCAGTCTGATTCATTGAGGAAAACTTCATCAAGGAACAGCATAATTTTGCAGCAGAACTTTGAAGCCAGAGTGAATTTCTGATTCGAGGGGCAATTCTCTTTTCCTTTTCCATTTTGCTCTCTCTTAGTCTCTTTTTCTCTGTTAATTTTCTTCTTGGAAGCTTTGCAGCTGAAACACAGGTGGGCGGGTGTGGAGGTTTTAGTTTCCTTTTCGGGGTTTCTTCTACATTGTTTTAAGTCTCCACTGATTTGAGCAGCCTGACTGATCCTTTTAATATGGATGGCAGAAGAGGAGACAAAGGATTGGGAAAACATTGAGAGGCAAATTATCAAAAGTAACTTTCGTTGTGTACAGGACTGTGTTGATGATTGATTCATAACAATAAATACTTTATACTTTTCAAACCACTGCACTCTTATTATTTTAAGTCATAGTGTAATAAGCCTATGTTTGACTGAACTTCTTGTTTTTCATCCAGATAATTTGTCAAGATGTAGTTATGTGCTTAAAACAAGGAAAGAAACGCCAAAGATGGATGGGTATAGAAAACAGGTTAAGGGGAAGGAAGAAATGGTTACTGCTTACTTTTAAATTTATTACTATAATTATACAGTTAGAAATGAATAAGAAATATTCATTTAACAAATACATATTGATTACCTAACTATGCACGAGGGATACTATGCAGACAAGATAGACAACACTCCAGACCTCTTGGAAACTACCATGATATTAGCTATAGTCCCCTTCCCAGAAGGACTTTAGCTAAGATATGATTTTTAAAACTTCCCAAATTCCACAATCCTCAATATCCCATGACATTATTTCCCATTTTTTTTATTTCTAGGGGATTATGTTTTCATGGCTCCCTCTGCCTTTGTACCCTACACCCAGTCCAGATGCAAAACTCAGACCCATCAGCAGTCTTTGCAACTGATTCACTTCGGTGAGGTTTTCATAAGTTTAGTAGGATTTATGCCAGATTTAGAGTCATAAGAAGCAGTTACATTTTCCACTAAGTAGATCATTCTCTTCTTTATAACTCTTCTTTTCTTTGCAGAGCAAAGTCAAGGTGCATAGCTTAAAAAGGGCTCTCCATTTAAAAGCACCATCCTTAGAAGGCATTTGGGACAACAAAAAGCATAAATACAATAATGACCATTATTTCTATTCTGTGCATTCCATAGCTACTGTCCCGCCTATCTACACAGCACGCTGCCTCTCAACTTCAATATTGCACTGTCCTCTTGAATTTTAATCACTTGCAGAAGTATCATATGGAAAATAATACAGGTAATCTAGCCTCTGAATTAAAATTAGTTCAAAGAGAAAACATATAAATTATTCTAAATTCACAGAAAGATTGTTCACATCCTGAAATAAATTGATCTCTCTCAATAGTTCAATTAAAAAAAAAAAGATCCGGTCATGTGAGTGGAATATAAAGTGATTTTTTGTTCATATTTGGATTTCTAACATGTTCCAATCCAGTCTTTTACTCTCCATTTCTATCAAGTATAAGGCTTTTGATTTTAAATAGCAGGCACAAAAAAAGAAATGGGAACAATACAGCTTTTACATCTTTTAGGTGACATGTTCCATAAACCTTAAATTTGATGAAAATTTTTGTGAGTTTCTAGTGTAGTTATTTGAGTCATTCTAATGAAATAAGACTTAAAGTTCAGAAAAGTAAAATCATAGTGTATTAGGAAAAGTGTCACTTAGAAAATTTATGTTTAATATATAAATCCAACCAGCTGCCTCAGACATCATGATTTAACATAATGACTGTAGGTTAGACATAAACCACACCTACATAATTTTCCTAGTGATTTGTCTGTATTGGTTCCAATTTGATACTTTAAGGATTTATTAGAGTTATTTGAAAAGTATTTAGATGTTTCATATAGATGAACATCCCTAGGGATGGAGTAAGCAAAATACCAGTTTGTACATTCAAAACACAAGTTAATGTTAGCTAAAATTATTGTGTGATCGTAAAACTATGGTAAGAAAGGCAGGACAAAATGAAAGGCCAATTGCTTTTCTATTATATGTCACAGTGAAGAATGTTTCAAGTATAATTGAAACCTTGTAAAGAATAAAAGAAAGATGAATAAAAACTGAGTAGCCAAAGAGAAGAATCAGTTTTTCAGACATTTCACATATTTGATTGCTAAAGGAAATTTTAATAGAGATGAGAAGCTGACTTTATACCATTCTTAGAATGGATATCATTTGGGGCATTAAAATATTTTGCAATATATGCCAGTAAAAACCATCATCAAGAAGAAAGGAACTATTTCAAGAAGGACGACCATGGGGAAACATCAGTTTTACCTTTAGAACTTACAATGTTTAGTCTCATTTTCCTGAAGTATATGAGAACATTGTTGTAACAAATGCAATATATAAAGAAAATAATGTTTCATTTTTTTCTAGTTTTTAGCTAAATCAATTTTTAGTTCAGTAGTTGCCTTTACTATCTACATGGAGCCTATACTAAACTAGCCATCATTAAATGTTACATAAGAAGGTGATTTTTTTTTCTGTGAAAACTGTGGACTCAATCTAACTACATGTACTCAAATATTGCCATTGTTTCACACATCAGCGCTCTCAAATGGGTAATATGGATCCAAGCCAAAAGATTATTGGCTCTTTTCAACATAGTTCTAGTTGCTAAGAAAAAAATTTTTATATATGATCTTAAATATAAAATTTGAGGATCTTCAAGAGAGTCCTATATCTGTGACTGAAAGATGCAATGTTTTCATGAAAAAATAAGTAACCCAAGGCTGTTGTAAACCATGAAAAATAAACATGATGCCTTTACTCACACAGTTGACATACACTTTTCTTTGTTTAATTTATTTTAATACCCTTCATTTTTTAGAGTAGTTTTAGGTTCACAGTAAAATTGAGAGAAAGGCACAGAACTGTCTCTCATACCTCCTGCCCTCACACATGCACAGCCTGCCTATTATCAACATCCCCCACCAGAGTGGTACATTGCTTACAATTGTTGAACCTACATTGACACATCATAACCACCCAAAGTCCATAGTTTACATTAGAGTTCACTCTTGGTGGTGTACATTCTATGGATTTGGACAAATGTATAATGGCACGTATCCACCATAACAGTATCAGACAGAATATTTTAGCTGCCCTAACAGTCCTCTGTGCTGCACCTGTTCATCAGTCCTCCCCCTCAACTCCTGGCAAACATTGATCTTTTTACTGTTTCCATGGTATTGCCTTTTCTAAAGTGTCACATAGTTGGAATCATACAATAGGTAGCCTTTGCAGATGGATTTCTTTCACTTAGTAATATACATTTAAGATTTCTCAATGTATTTTCATAGGTTGATAACTCATTTCTTTTTAGCACTGAGTAACAATCCATTGTCTGGGTGTACCACAGTTTATTTATCCATTAACCTACTAAAGGACATCTCTTATACTTCCAAGTTTTGGCAATTATAAATAAAGCTGCTGTAAACATTTGTGCACAGGTTTTTTTTTTTTTTTTTTTTTGGTGGACATAATTTTTTGGCGCCTTTACGTAAATACAAAGGAGCACAATTGCTGGATCATATAATAAGAGTATGCTTAGCTTTGTAAGAAACTGCCAGTGTCTTCCAAAGTGGCTGTACTATTTTGCACTCTCACCACCAGTGAATGAAGTTTGTGTTGCTCCACATCCTCTCCAGCATTTGGTGTTGTCAGTGTTCTGTGTTATGGCAATTCAAATAGGTGTATAGTGGTATTTCACTGTTGTTTTAATTTGCATTTCCCTAATGACTTATGATGTGGAGCATCCTGACAGATGCTTATTTGCCATCTGTACATCTTTTTTGGTGTGGTGTCTCTTCAGGTCTTTGGCCTACTTTGTAATTGGGTTGTTTCTTTTCTTATTGTTGAGTTTTATGAGTTCTTTGTATATTTGGATGGCAGTCCTTTATCAGATATGTCCTTTGCAAGTATTTTGTTGCAGTTTGTGGCTTGTCTTTTCTTTCTCTTGACAGTGTCTTTTACATAGCAGAAGTTAATTTTAATAAAGTTCAAATTATCAATTATTTCTTTCACAGGCCTTTGGTGTCACATCTAAGAAGTCATTGTCAAACCGAAGGTCTTCTAGATTTTCTCCTACATTATCATCTAGAAGTTTTATAGTTTGCATTATATATTTAGATCCTTGGTACCTTTTAAGTTAATTTTTTAAGAAGTATAAAGTATGTCTAAATTTACTAATATATATTTTTAAAATATGTATGTTCAGTTGTTCTAGCACCATTTATTGAAAATATTTTCTCTATCTTTTCTTCATTGTATTGTTTTTGCTCCTTTATCAAAGATCAGTTGACTATATTTATGTGAGTTTATTTCTGAACTCTCTTTTCTGTTGCATTGATCTATTTACGTATTCTTTTCCCAATGCAACACTGTCTTGATAACTGTAACTTTATAGTAAGTTGGGTAATGTCAGCACTCCAACTTTATTTTCTCCTTCAACATTATGTTCAATACTCTGGGTCTTTTGCCTCTCCATATAAACTTTAGAATCATTTTGTCTATGCCCATAAAATAACTTGCTGGGATTTTTATTGGAATTGCGTGAATCTATAGATCAAGTTGGGTCGAATGGACATCTTGACAATATTAAATCTTCCCATCCATGAACATGGAATATCTCTCCAGTTATTTAGTTCTTTGATTTTTTTTATCAGAGTTTTATAGTTTTCCTCAAGTAGATCTTGAGATCTCTATTTTGTTAGATTTGTATCTAAGTATTTCAATTTTTGGGGTACTAATGTAAATGGTATGTTTTATTTCAAATTCCACTTTTTCATTGCCAGTATTTAGGAAAATGATTGACTTTTGTGTATTAGCCTTGTATCCTCTACCTTACTATAAACACATATTAGTTCCAGAAGGGTTTTTTGTTAATTCTTTTAGATTTTATACATAGGCAATTATGTCATCTGCGAACAAAGAAAATTTTTATTTCTTCCTTTCCATTCAGTATACTTTTTATTTCCTTTTTCTGTATTACTTCAATTTCATTAAAAAGGATTTCCAGTATAATATTGTAAAGCAGTGATGAGAGGGGGCACCTTTGATTTGTTTCTGATTTTAGTGTGGAAGCTTCTAGTCTCTAACCCTTAAGTATGATGTTAACTGTAGGATTTTTGTAGATATTCTTCATCAAGTTGAGGGAGTTCCCCTCTATTCCTAGTTTACTGAGAGTTTTGTCATGGAATGGGTGTTGGATTTTGCCAAATGCTTCTTCTGCATCTATGATATGATTATGCAATTTTTCTTTTTTACCCTTTTGATGTGATAAATTATATTAGTTGATTTTAAAATATTCAACCAGCCTTGCATACCTAGGATAAATTTCATTTAGCTGTGGTGTATGATTTTTTAATACATTGTCGGATTCTATTTGCTAATATTTTCTCGAAAATTTTTGCATCTATGTGCATAAGAGATATTGGTCTATAGTTTTATTTTCTTGTAGTGACTATGTGATTTTGGTATTAGGGTAATGCTGACCTCACTGAGTGAGTTAGGAGGTATTCCTTCTGCTTCTGTCTTCTAGAAGAGATTGTAGAGAATTGGTATAATATTTTTCTTAAATGTTTGATAAAATCTACCAGTAAACTTATCTGGGCCTGATGCTTTCTCTTTGGAAAGATTATTAACTGATTCAACTTATTTAATAGATACAAGCCTACTTAGTTCATCTATTTATTTTTTCTTGTGTGAGTTTTGGCAGATTATATATTTCAAGGAATCAGTCCATTCAGGGGCAGGGAACCTTCAGCCTTAAGGCTGCATGTGGCCTTCTATGTCCTTAAGTGTGGCCTTTTGACTGAATCCAAATTTTACAGAAAAAATCCTTTTATTAAAAGAAGTGTGGCAGAGAAAGATGAAACTTTTCTTGCCTCCTTTGGTGCTTAAAAAAAGAACAATCTTGAAATCAGAAGGCTGCAAGTTCCCCACCCCTGACTGGTCATCAAATTTTTCAACTTAGATTTTTCATGGTACTCCTTTATTATCCTTTTAATATCTATGTGCTATGTAGTGATGCCCCTTCATTTATTCCTGATATTGGAATTTTTGTCCTATCTCTTGCTTTTCTTAGTTAGCCTGGCAAAAGTCTTATTGATTTTATTGATTTTTTCAAAGAATTAGCTTTTGGTTTCATTGATTTTCTCTATTTACTTTCTGTTTTCAATTTCATTGATTTATGTTCAAATTTTTATTATTTCTTTTCTTCTGCTCACTTTGGATTTAATTTGCTCTTCTTTTATCTAGTTCCTTAAATGAAAAATTAGATTATTGATTTTAGATCTATCTTCTTTTCTAATATATATGTTCAATGCTATAATTTCCCTCTAGGCATTGCTTTTACTGCATCACATAAATTTTGATAAGTTATGCTTTCCTTTTTATTTAGTTCAAAATATTTTTAAATTTCTCTTCAGATTTCTTCAATGATCCATATGTTATTTAGAAGTGTGTTGTTTAATCTTCAAGTATTTTGGAATTTTCCAGCTATTGATTTCTAGTTTAACTGTATTGTGTTCTGAGAGCAGACATTATGTGATTTCTATTTTTTGTTTGTTTGTTTGTTAAGATGTGTTCTATGGCCCAGAATGTGATCTGTCTTGGTGAATGTTCCATGTGAGCTTGAGAAGAATGTGTATTCTGTTGCTGTTGGATAAAGTAGTCCATAGATCTCCATTGTATCCAGTTGATTGATGGTGTTGTTGAATTCAACTGTGCTTTAACTGATACTCTGCTTACTGGACCTGTTCATTTCTGACAGAGGTTTGTTGAAGTCTCCACCTTTAATAGTAGGTTTATCTATTTCTCCTTGCAGTTCTGTCAGTTTTTGCCTCACATTTTTGATGTTCCATTGTTAGGCATTCTTAGAGAATAGACCCCCTTATCATTATGTAATTCCCCTCTTTATCTCTGATAAATTTCCTTGCTCTGAAGCCTGCTCTGCCTGAAATTAATATAGCTATTTCCACTTTTTTTGACTACTGTTATCATGGTATATATTTCTCCACCCATTTACTTTTAATCTGTTTGTGTGTTTATATTTAAGGTGGGTTTCTTGTAGACAACATATATTTGAGTCTTCCTTTTCATACACTCTGACAATCTCTGTCTTTTAATTAGTGTATTTAGACCATTGACATTTAAAGCGATTTTGTATATATTTGGATCACTATCTACCATGTTTGTTATTGTCTTCTAATTATTTCTCCCACTTCTGGTTCCTATTTTTGTCTTCCACACTTTTTCTGCCTGTTGTGGTTTTAATTGAGCATTTTGTATAACTGCTTTTTCTCTCCTTTTTAGCATATCAGGTATACTTTTTTTTTTTTTACTTTTTTTACTGGTGACCCTAGAATTTGCAATATACATTTACAACTAATCCAAGTCCACTTTCAAATAACACCATATCACTTAACTGTCTTTTAATAATAAAATGATCCTAATCCCTCCCTCCTATCCCTTGTATTATTGCTGTCATTTGTTTCACTTATACATGAGCATATATATAAAAACATATAATCAGATACATTGTTGCTATTATTATTTTGAACAAACTGTTATCTGTTAAATCAATTAAAAATAAGAAAAATAAGTTTTAATTATACTTTCACTTATTCCTTCTCTGATGCTCTTCTTTTCTTTTTAGGTAAATTCAAGTTTTTCACCTATATAATTTTCCTTCTCTCTAAAGAACTTCTTTTAACATTTTTTTTCAAGGCACATCTAGTGGCAACAAATTGCCCCTGCTTTTAGTTTTTCTGAGAAAGTCTTTATCTCTCCTTTACATTTAAAGGATAATTTTCAGGGTGTAGAATTCTAGGTTGGTATTTTTTTTCTCTCAAAAATTTCAGTATTTTTTCTTTGTCTTTGCTTTTCTGAAATTTAAATATAATATGCCTAGATGTAGGGTTTATCCCACTTGGTGTTCTCTGAGCTTCCCAGATCTGTCATTTGGTGTCTGACATTACTTTGGGGAAAGTCTAACTCATTATGTCTTCAAATATTTTTTCTCTTTCTTTCTCTTTCTTTTCTTCTTCTGGTATTCACAGTTACATATATGCTACATTTTTTTGTAGCTGTCTCATAGTTCTTTGATACTCTGTTCTGTTTTTTTTTTTTTTCTCTCCCAGTGTTTTTTCTCTTTGCTTTTACATTTTGGGGGATTTAATTGAGATATCCTCAAGATATCCTCAGAGATCTTTCCTCAGCCATATCTATTCTACTAATAAGTCCATCGAAGGCATTCTTTATTTTTGTTACAGTGTATTTGGTCATTATAGCATTTATTTTTTATTTTTTGTCTTAGAATTTCCATCACTCTGCTTACATTGCCCATCTGTTTTTGTATGCTGTCTATTTTATCCATTAGCGTTCTTAGCATATTAATGATAGTTTTTTTAAAAAAATTTTCTGTCCAATAATCCCAATATCCCTGCCATATCTGATTCTGGTTCTGATGCTTCTTCTGTTTCCTTAAATTTTGTAGGGTTTTTTTCTGTTTCTTAGTGTGCCTTATAATTTTTTCTTGATAGCCAGACATCATATACTGGATAAAAGGAATGGCAGTAAATAGGCCTTTAATAATATGGTGGTAAGGTGTTGAGGAGAGGTAAAGCATTCTATATTTGATTAAGTCTCAGTCTTTTAGTGAGCTTGTACCTTTGGACTGTGAACTTCACAAGTGCTTCTCAGTGCCCTCACCTTAGGTGGAACAGGATGGCTACGGTGATCTGGAGTTGGGTATTTCCCTTCTTCCATGTGGAAGTTTAGAGGTGGGGCGGAAGTTTAGTATTTCTCTTTCCCCAGGTTAGTTAGGCTCTGATAAAACTCCCACAGGTTAGTCTCTGGTTAAAACTTTCTCCCTAAGGAAGACCTATTAAGAAAAACAGGATGCTCTGGCATATTTCCAAATTGTTCCTCTCCCCCTCCCATGATGGAAGCACAAGAAGTTCCTCTAATATTCACTGTAAGAACCTGGGAAAGCTCCTGAAGATAAAACTCACAAAAGTGTGGGGACCACCCTATGAGTGGATTCTTGGGAATTTTTGACTCTCAGGCTTATTCATACTGAGCCTCCAGGAGTCCTTGAATTACAGTTTAGGTTTTCCTACCCCAGCACTGGTTCCTATGGTGATTTCAGCTCATGAGTTTCTGCTCCAATAAGTTGTGATTCTCTATATCTGCTGATCTATTTCTCCAATTTGGAGGGTAGTGGTTTGCCCTGTGACCTTACTTCTCTTATAGATCTACAAAGAGTTGCTGATTATTTCAGTTCAACTTCTTACTTGTCAGGAAGCAGTGGCAACTTTCAAGCTACTTGCATGCTGGACCAGAAACCAAAAGTTCTACATATGCTTTTAAAATATCGTTTATATCTAATAATAATTTACCAATCATTTACATATACATTAGCATTATAGCTAAGTGTTGAGCATAGAGACTTTGTTGCATCTTTGAGATTCGGGTTTGTACTCCGGCTTTAGCATTTACCTGATGTATGACCTGGGGCAAGTTTCTTGAATGTATAAGACTCAGTTTTACTATCCGTAAAGTGGGCTATGAATGCTTTTTCACCAGATTTATTGTAAGTATTAATTGATGTTTACAAACTTGTTTTACATACCTAACACATTATAAGCGCTAATTCTCTTTTTAAAAAAAATGGTAGTTTTAACATTAAAAGAGTCTCATTTTCACACATGTACTCCAACTCCCACATAATAGTGGAAGGGAAAAACATAAAGAAATTTTGGGGAACATATGTGCCTTTAATCTTCTCCATTCAGCTCTGTTCCTCAGCAAGTCTTTTTCATTAGAACACTACTTGCTTTCCTCCACCTTTACAGTGTTTGAAGTTTTTTGAGGATATATGATGGTTCCCATTTGAGTTCTGGCACCATTTTCCAGTAGAATTCTCACTTTATTTGCACATGAATGCTGAAGTTGTCTCAACATGGAGCTTCTGTCATCAAAACTTTGGTTTAAAAAACATTTTGTGAATAGTCAGCATACAAGCAGCACCAAAAACATGTCTGTTGTTGCCCATTGGTCCTTCCTTGGATCTGTTCTCTATCACAGGAATCTATCCGATTCCTAAAAACTGCATGTCTGAGGCTCCCTTGCCAGTTGACTTTAGGCTGGGTTTTGTAAAGGAGAAACACTGGTGGGAGTCAGGAGGGTTGGGGGAGTGGAGAAATCAGGACATTTTCACCTGTTCTTCACTATGGGCAGCATCTCTAGCTGTGGTTACTGCCCTTCATGATCCTGTCTCGGACTAGGCAGCCTGACTCCTGGCTCTGGTTACACTCTATCCTCCTTTCCACCCTCTAGCCCTATCACCGCTGCTCTTTCCTGCTGTTCTTAATCTCTGGGTTGCCTTATTCACCTATGTGTGCAAACTTTCAACACTGCTACAATGAGTTCCACCTATTGGCTTCCTTCTAATGAACTTCATGATGGAATTCTCCTTTCTTGAGTAAATCCTTAAATTCTGGAGAATGGAATTTTTCTGTTGAATCAGTGATTTCACCTATGGGTGCCGTGAATAATTTATGAAAGAACAAGATTTTAGTGCCATCCAATATAAATAGTTTATTTATAAGAGATGATTCCTTCATATCATTTCCACTAGGAAATGACCACACTTCCCACATATTCCAAACATGCAACAAAGTGCCCAGAGCAGAGGTCCTCTTGATCTTCCCAGTAATTTTGTTGGACTGCCTTACCATGACTAAACTTCGTCCTTCAGAATGCTTTTGGACTTTTGATGTATAGATAATTGCAATAATATTTTTGATTTAGAGATTTTCTGAGCTTTAGTATTTTATTTTTTTATTTAAGTAAGCCATTCCTTTGAGCCACTTTTTAGCTGAAAAATACACCACCAATTATTACATACCTTGCAAGTAGTTTCAAAGATTTAAACACAACTTTAATTATGTACATTCTAAGAAGCTTTAATGTAGGTCTTAAAGATAGGTTTTATCAAATATTTTAAATGGATAACCATCTCTCACACCACCAGCACCCCTCCTCAAAATATATAACATCTTTTTAGTGGTGTGTGAGTGAAAGTTGACCTAGTTCTCAAAGGATTTAACTCTACTGAATATAGTTTTGTAACTTGAGGCTCTCACCTGTTAAATTTATCAAAACTCATATTGAGTCTGCTGAAGAATGTGCCTCGTTATCAATCACTAGCTAGTTTCTCTGAAGACAAGTTTCCTGAGCTTCACACCCATAAAACTTGTTATTTTGGTATGCTACCTTCAACCATCTGATATAGGGTTGCAGTATATTACTTGCAAAATACCTACAAAAACTCTGGTTTTCAGTTCTTGAGCATCTTATTAAAACCTGTACTTTTTAAATGCTTTATGACATGCTTACATAAGAGTGTAATCTTTCTTATAAAAAGTCATAAAAATATATAAAGAATCAAATCCTCCTATTTAAGATAAAAGAAAGGTTTATTTTGTGTCACTCAATTGCTAGTAGCTACCATGAGACTCTTAAAACATTACTCAATTGAGAGAATCCCTTACTTATACATTTTAGACATTTGGATTTCCTTCCCACTATCCCTCCACCTTACCCCTCTCTGCTTAAAACCCCAGGACTCTCTCAGTTCCTCTTTATGCCCCATTCATACCTTAGTTTTTACCTTATCCTGTTGGTCCAGACTAGGTCATCCATGTCTCCCGCTTCTACAATGGACATCTAATGCTCTTTCTATGGCTACCGGTCCAAGCAATGGAAATTCCTGGCTAACTTCCATGTCATTTATCTGCATTTTTCTATATTTTTCAGATGAAATGTTTCAGAATATCCTTGCGTGTGTGAGAGAGAGAGAGAGAAAAAAGGAAAGATGACTTAGATTTTCATTTGAAATGTCAGTGAATCACATTTGGTCTAACTAGAGATTTAAATTACCAATTCTATGGCACATAGTAACACTTAATAAATGTTAGCCATTATTTTTATTATGACTATTTCCACATGATTGATGCCTTTCACTAAAATTCCTAAGTGAAGAAAAAAATTAAAAAGACTTCAAGGGAAAACAGAAGGCGGCTTTGGCCTTTGCATTAAAAGCGTAGAGGGGTCTTTCATGATTCTCAGATAAAAGATGTAGTGGTATAGTTAGGAAGAAATCAAGGAGATGAAGACAATATTTATGGTTCACTGTTAGTGAAAACACTTTTGGTGAGAACTTTTGAAACTTAAAACTTTGTAACTTTTCCTTTGTTTTACTTAATGTCATTTTTACTTTTTGTTTAGTTCTTTCTTTGTTACTAGCAGTAAAACCAAAACAGGAGTGCCTTTTCTCCAGAAACTAAGTGGAAGGAGAATATCTAGATAACTGAGTTCTGACACTTGTTAGCTATGTGACCTTGGACAGTTACTTAACCTCTCTGAGGCTCAGTTTCCTCTTTGGGGAAATTATTTGGGGAATTATCTCCTAATGCGGATAATACAATCTATTTCTAAGAGTAGTTCAGAAGATTAAATGAGATAATGCTGAATACTCTTAGTGTAATGTTAAATGCCTTCTTATTTCCCAACCGGACCTCTCCTCCAAAAAAAATAATGTTAATGGTGTTTTCCTTTGTTGTAACTTTAAAAGAATAAACCCAAATTGGTGTCAAATAACTCAATTATTGCCTCCATGAGACTAATAAGAAGCTACATGATTAAATATTTGCTTATGTTTATCTCCATTTTTACAAACTGAAAAGATAATCAGATTGGCCATTTGGTATTGCCTAGACAGAATAAGCAGTCAGTAGTATGAGCCACTTGTCATGTTCGATGGAGTCTAGATAATTTTCCTAAGAAACAGCTAAGATTCAGCTATTGAAAAAAACTGTCAACAGCACCAGCAGCAACTGCCACAGGGCTACGTGAACTACCAGGCATGGGGGCATTGTGACCTAACATTCAGGATGCGGCCCCAGGATGTGAGGGGCCGCATCAGGCCATGTGGCTTCCAGAGCTGGTTTACCAAGGTATATGTGAAAGTCCTGAACAATCTCTTTACGATATATAGTGTCACTAAAGGAACATAATTTTGTAATTTCCTCTTGTGTTTTTATTTAAAATTTTTGAAACATTCTTGTCCCTTTTAAAAAAAATAACTAGTGTCATTGCTGTACCATTGTATTGGTATTAAAATATTTGATCCATTCAGCAAACAAGCAAAAATGAATTTAGCTCATAGTACATACCAGGCAGTGGGGCCAGTGATGGGAACGCAAAAAGAGCAACTGCTTACACAAATTATGGAGATTAAGTGAAAATGAATCCCCTGGAATCAGGTTACCAGGGCTCATGTTCTTCCTCTGACACTTACTACCTATGTGACCTTGGAAAAATTGCTTGGCCTCTCCTGCCTCATCTGTACAACGGGGAGAATAAAGAATACCTAACACTTGTGGGTTGTTAGGCAAATCAAATGTATCAATGCATATGAAATGCTTAGAACACTCACTGACATATGTCAGGTACTCCATGAATATTAGTTATTTTAACATTAGAAAGGCATGTTCCCAAAGCATGGAACATGGCATGTTATTTAAGTGATATATAGACTGTTAGTCTTACAATTATTATGATTTTTTTCAACTATGGTTCAAAAGAAATATAATTAATGTTACATAATGGACATTTTTTCATTAACAGATGCACAATTTTCTTTTTAAAAATATTTATATAAGTAAAAAAATTGTGAGTTGATTTAAAGAAAAGAAAAGCATTACAAATTCTATTACAGATAAGTAGTAAAGACTCCTAGTGCACACCCATATTCAGTTCTCATCTCTTTCCTGCCACCTGGGAGGACTTTACTACCCTGCCTTTTATAGTAGGCCAAGGTCCCATAACTAGTTCTGGTCTATGGGTTGTGAGCAAAAAGCGCCACGTGGCACATCCCAGGTGATCCATTGAGTTGCTAGAGTGATACCCTCCAGCATTTTGTTCCCCCTGCCTTGTATTCTTCCCTGGAGAGTTGTCAGGCTCCATAGACAGCTTTGTGTGAGTTAAAATGAAGTGCAGTTTTGTTACGCCACTGAGATTGCACATTTTTGTTACTGCTGCATAAAATGGTTTATGCTGACTAACACGTGGCAGTAGACGAATATTACAAAAGTTGTGAAAGTAACACTTGAAAGTCTAAAGTTGGAGAAACAATGTAATAGAAATATAAATAACACCCTATGAAAAGATAATAGATTAGTTTTGCCTTGGGAGAGTCTGAAAGGTTTTATAGAGAAAATGGTATTTGAATAACTCTTGTAGGGTGAATAGGAGTTTGGTAGGAAAAGGAGTAAAGAGCAATCCAGGATGAGGAAAGAGCACACGTGGGTACGCAGAGTAATGGAAGTGATGATGTGAGGAACGAGAGAAGGAATCAGAGTTACCCAAGCTCAGAGACAGCTGTGGCTCCAGCAGGGTTGGGTTGAGCAGCCACTGCCACGTTTCCAACCTGGCAGGGAGGGAACAGGGAACAGTCATGTCCCAACCCCTCTCACCTGTTGCCCTTACTGTATTCACTTATGCTTCGTTAACTTGTTAACTTAGAAAATTTGACGTCCCTAATTACAATTTTTTAAACTATTATTTGACCAACTATCTGGTGCCCTTCATAACAAATTAAACTCTCTCTATAGTAATGTATTTACCTGGAAGATTGTTTGAAAAAGACAAATGGAAAACTCAATTTTAAGAAGGTTTTGGATGAAGGTTGAGCTCATCATTATTCAACATCTTTCTCTTGCAGCTGTATGACAGTTACTTCTTATTTATTTACTTATTTATATATTTATTTATTTGGCTTTGCTTTCTGTAAGGTATGTCTTTTGTGTTTCCTGTCACCCACTGTAAGATAAAAAGTTTAAAAGACAGCTTCTCTATTTGTATGTGTATTTGAAAAAAAAGAAATCTATACACTTGAAAGATTAACTTACTAGTCTCCTTGTTATTATTGTTATTAAAGAAGAAAAATCAAATCCACAGAGGGCTGACTATAACCAAGTAAAAAATTCGGCATTCTTCATCCCTAGTGAGTCAACTTCTTTTTTGTGGACCAATGTTCCCAATTAATACCTATCGAGTACAATTGAGTATAGCCAAAGCTGACTGTGTTTATATACTGTTAAATGGTCAGAAGAAAATTGTGTATGAGTAAAAATACTCATATAGTTTAAATACTATATTAAACTATTAGTAAAAATACTCAAATAGAATGGTTTTCATGTTGTTGTTGTTCTGTGTCCTTCAATATATTTATATACATAATAGCTTTGATGTTGAGAGATGACTTCAATGTCAAGCAGACCTGGCTTTAATTCCTAGGTGTGTCATTCTCTAGCTGTGTGGCCTTTGTCAAATATTTAACCTCATTGAGCCTTGGTTTCCTGTTTGGGTTATTGCAGAAAAGTAAATAAACTCTGGAAAGCTATTAGCATGGTGCCTGGCACATAGTAAGTGCTCAAATGATGTAATCTGGTATTATCATTATTAACTCTAATTAAAATAGTTTTTTGGTTTTTACTATTGAAAAATAAGTGTATCACCTTAGCTCTAGACATAATTGGTGGAGTCTTATCCTCATGGAAGAATAAAAACTGATTTGATTTTCCTTATTACAAGATCTTGTAAAAGAAGGGAATAATTATCGTTTAAAAAATAAATAGTTTACACTTATAGGTAAAGTGTCATCTTTCTCTTCATTCCATTTTCTCCTCCTTTAACATGAAGTTATTAGAAAAAGACTTTTATCTCGGCGCCATTCTCAAAATGTGTCACCATCCTGATGACTTTTTACCATGCTGTCTCTTTCTCCCACACCACTGTCATAGTCTCCTAATAGATACAGCAACTCCTGAGTCACTAAAATCTGTTGTTCACAGAGCAGCCAGAGTGATGATTCTGCAACGTAATTTGGATCACGTCATTCTCCACTTCAAACACCTCCTACAGCTGCCCATTGTGTCTAGAACAAAATTCAAAGGCTTTACTCTTGTAAAATCCAGCTCCTGAGTAACCCCTGTCCTTATTTTCCACCACTGTTCTCCTCCTTCACTTCATTGCCTACCACAGGTCATTCCCACACTGACCCCAGGACCTTTGCACTTGTTGCTCACCTCCTGGAATTCCCCTTCCACTGATACTGCAAGGCTGCCTTCAGGTGCCTTCCTTAAGGAAGGCTTCCTCAACCACTTCAACTAAAATAGTGACTAGCATCAGCCTCTATTGCTTCATCCAGGTCTATTTTTCCTCAGAACCTATCATTTCAAGTTTATGTGTTTATTCATGGCAGTATTCCCACTTCCTTATGCTGGGTTTGACATATAGCAAGTACTCAATAAAGTATTTTTGAATCAATAAATGAATGTTCTACTTTAGAAAATAATTACTTTTTTACTTGTTTGAAGTTTATTCACTTTTTTAGGCGACTACTTCTTAACTTAAAATGATTAGTATATACCATAAATTTTAAACAAAATAATAGGTAAGTTAATAAACCCAATAGTTTTTATGACAAATAGTGCTAAAGCATTTTCATATGGAACTTTCATAATATTAACTAATCAATTAATACAGAAAAATTGTCAGTTCTATGTTGTTGCTCAATTGTGGTACCTTGTAAAGTGAGAAAAATAAGGTTCACAGGATGTCTGAAGAATGATAAATCCTAATCAAAGTACGACCTTGTTTGAGTGAAAGCTTTGGTTGTCCAAATTGTGCTCATTTACCTCAAGTTAGGAGCATAGGTCAGCCATTCTGTGTTAGATAAATATACTATTCTTGTTGACCAGCTGAAGACCTTATGCTTTTATTTCAAAAATATCCCCACTTATTTGAAAATTAACTTTCAGACCTAGGTTATTTGTTGAAGAATAAGATGTTCCTAGCTAAAATATAAGAACCAGCATCCTTATGAAAATCTCAAACTGAAAGACTTCAGATTTTCTCTGGCTCTTTTTTACATGAACATTTGACCAGTATATTCACAGGTAAGGAAGAGACCATAGTTTAGGGGCTACATCTGACCAGGCCTGCTTAAATGGTGCCAGTGATCCTTCATTATCTACAGAAAAATGTCCAAGCTGGCACCTACGGTGCAGAGGCCCCTGTGACTCCCCCATATCCTATTGCTCCCAGACACTTTTGTCTCAAAAGCCCTTCTCTGACTAGCCTCACCTTCCCCCCTCAACTCTTTTCTGAGCACAGAAAGGTCACAATAAAATGACTCAATCAGATGGCAGTTTAATATATTACAAAGAAAATTTGCAGTAAGACATAACCAAATTTGGAACCCTTTACCTAATTTACTAGGTTTGTAGTCTTAGATAAATTACCTAGCTCTCTCATTCTTAGTTCACTGGCTGGAAAAATGGGAATAATTGTACCTACCTCAGTTGCAAGTAATATATTAGACTGTGAAGCACAGAGCACACAGCACGTGTTCAGCAGGTGGTAGCTGGGTTTAATAATTATTATGAACAACGCCTGGTAGAGAGTATGCCCTCAGTAATTGTTATTTCTCTTCCCACCTCTTGGTGCAGACAGAGTTTCATCAGAGATCCTCTTATCCAGTGCCCTTATCTGCCAAACAAACTGCCCACCCTCTGGAGTAGTTAAAGCCCTTTCCAGGAGCTTTCAAGTCCAAATAATGTCAGTGTTTCTTTCCAACCACATGGGCTCCTGCAGAGGCCAGTTGGTAGCCACGCTCTGAAAACGAGGCAGAGTTCAGATTTTTACTGCATTTTATGGGCACAAACAACTCAAACTTGGTAAACACTTTCACTGCCATGTGGAGCAAAGCATACTGAAGCCTTGGATATGACACATTCTGAAGTCTTAAAAAGCCAAAGGGAAGCAAAAAAAAGTTACATTTTTAAAAATCTGGGATAACAGTGAGAGGGCATGACTAAAACAGTAATTACCCTGATAGCAATCTTAGGTACCTTATTTCTCCTGTGGGCAATGATATTAAACCTCCTGGGATTAATTTGAAGACATCTCTGTAGCACACAAGGCCAATCCTGATGCCAGCCTAAGTTCCTTAAGACTATTGTTTACAATAAGAACAGCCAGTCTCAGCACTATGAAATCCAAAAGCATCCATTTTGTATGAAGAAGTGTACACAAATTCAGATTAAGGTGCTATTACAAAATAGTACGGGCTTCTTAATCGAACCTGTGACACAGCGGGTAGATTTATTCTGACAAGGCAATGAATGATATGGCTTTGGTGGGAGTGTCAGGTAAAGCCAATTATCATCAGCTTGACGTGACAGCATACTAAAAATGCCTCCTTGGACTCACCCTCTTTTCTGAGGCGGATATTTTTGTTTCTGGGCATGGTTCTGATTTGGGATGTTCCAAGTTGTTTTTCTTTTTAGAAATGCAGATGTAGCCATTGTTTTAAAAGACTCCAAGTGTGTCACCCTGATTTATCCATTTAGGACGGCTCCATTATAAAACGAGTCAGTTACTTCCTGGAATGGAACCAATGCAAAGAGCAATCCTAAAGCCTAATTCACTGCAAACATTTCCCTGAATGCACGGCATTCACTGCTCGTTGTTTAAACAAGGGTACTGCAGTTATACCCAGAAAGAGAACTAGTAATCAGAATGTGCAATGTCAATGTATCTTTCAAAAGGGGACTTGATAATACATAACTCATATTCATTAAATTTGAACTGCATCACACTGCATCATTTTACCTATTTATAAGGTGATACACCTATATTAAGCAATTTTTAAAGACTGTGTTTTGGGACCTCATTTCTGGACTTAGTAGCCTGCAATCTCTCAGGAAGCTAGGGAAGCACACTAGTAGCCATGCGATGGTGGTCTCTGCAGCTTGGCTGTGGACACCATGAAGTTTTGTTCTTCTCCTTAGCTTTATTTCTAGATTGAACACCACTAATCAGCCATTCACTCATATTACAAGGTTGGTTTATGCAGCTGGGCTTGGATGAGGATGTGCCCTAGAATCAGACACCCAGCCCATCATTCACCAGGGGAATATTCCACAGTGAGGGAAGTATTTTCTGTGAACCTCACATCCTCATCCATAAAATTGGGCACATAAGGAAATCTCTATGAACCTCAGTTTCCTAATTTGTAAAATGCGAATGGGAGCACCTATTTTGTAAAACTGTTGTGATGATTAAATGAGATAATTATGTGAAGTGCTGGCATATGACTCAAACCCAGTAAATTAGAATTTTTATTATTATTGCCTCAAATTATTCTTCTTTCAATTCTTAGTAATTTATAATCAAGTTATCTTTTTCTTTTCTAACCTTGTATGTTAGTTTGTTCCCTTGCTACTCATTTACTAATCTAGAACTCTTCCATCTCTGCCCACCCTTGACATTCTTAAACTCTCTTGCTTACTTTGTGTCCTTCCTTCTCTGCAAGTTTCATAAACCATTTATACCATTTCCCCAATGTGGAAGCAATAACACACTCCAGGAAACTCAGATTTCATCTCTGAATATACACGTGTAGTGCATTCTACCTGCAATGATTTGAACCCATCCAGTAAGGTGTTTGCCACTTTAACTTGACTTTGCTGGTACCCTGAGACAGAAGGGTATATTCCTTCCTTCTTTCCTTCCTTCCTTCCTCTCTCTGTCAGTCTCTCTTTCTTTTTTTCGCTCTTTTTTGGTACTACTTTCTTAAAATAAGCTTTTGCACTATGGTTCATTTTCTATTTCACAGTGAGAAAAGGATAGAACAATTTTGGGGAGATAAAAGTTGAGGCATACGAGTAGTAACTAAGGGCCTTACTTTTGAACTTTTGTCATCTTGTTAAGTGAGAACATTCTTTTAGAAACGGATTAGACTCCAAAAGTATATAAAATTTTTTGTGGAAAAATTTTAAATCGTATAATTTAGAACAGCAACCCCTTTTGCTTTTTTACTCCTTTAAGAGTTGCCTAAAATTGGGTGGAAGAAGACTGCCATCTTGATATAGTAGTTTGGTTTTGGAACTATGCAATTGAAGCAGGCCAAGACAGAAAAGGAGGAATTGGATAAAATGTATGTCACATCTGGTTTTTTTATTAAAAATGCACTGCTCACCATCAGCACTCTTATAAGCCTATACAAGTCAAATTATGTTTTTTGATTGCTTCTGGGTTTCTTTTATTAATGTGTTGGCTGCTTCCTTGGATTTTTTTCTGTCTTCATTTCAGTTAATCAGTTTCTTATTTTTATCTTTCCAGAGAACTGAAGTTCTCAATATGGAAGACTTTTTTTTTTTGAAAATGCAGAGGACTGTCATCGTCTAAATTGCCAAATGCTATGCTTAGTTCTGTTTTCTCCATAAGTGAAAATTCCCATAACCACTGGCCATCTGATTAGTACATTGGGTTCCAAGAAACAAAGATTTCATTTCTCTTCACGTCTGTTTTGGAAACCTTGCAACTGTGTAAGTATGTAATAAATATTTCAGGCGTTCTGTATTGGTTGTGAACACTGATTTAAAAGGAATACAAAATAAATCTAGGTGTGGGTTTCAGAATTAATAATTTTAATATATAAAAATCATCTTTTTATTTAGTCATGTATTTAATATATAGTCTATGTTATAATTTATTGAATTAAGAAAGATTCCTATTCCCATAGTCCTACTCAAGAAAAAGGAAAATAAAAGAGAAGGAATGGCATTTTTAACAGAAGAATACCTTAATGTAGGAGGACTGACCAAACTGGAAAATGACTATCTGAATTGAACAACTACCTAAGGCAAAAATCATCAATGGATGGTAAAAACACTGAGCTCATTGTTGCTAGGGAAGAAGATTCACGTGGTCTCATAGTATCACCCCACAGATTATTTACTAATTACAAAGAAGAAAAAGGCTCTTTTTACAATGGAAAGATCAGGCAGACATTGCTTTAATCAAGTGACCAAAGTTAGCATCATCAAGAATGCCACAAGTGGCAGCGTGTGCTTCCTAAGACAATGTACTGGAAAGTACACAACATTATTTATGTTGTATACATGTAAAAATTAAACCTAATGCCAAGGAAACAATCAGACAAATATAGATCATACATTGTTTTACCTGACAATTTGTCAAGACTTTTGAAAATTCTTAGCGTCATGAAAGATGAGACAAAGAAGATACGTCAATCAAATGCAATCCATAATTCTTGAATGGATCCTCAATCAGAAAAAATTGAGACAGTTGGGGAAATTTGAATATGTAATATGTATATTAACTTATATCATGTCTACGTAAAGTTTTGGGTATGATACTATGTGGCTCTATAAAAGAATGTTCTTGTTCTTAGGTGATACATGGTAAAATGTTTTTGGTTAAAGTTCATTTGTAACTTGTCCAAGTGATTAAAAAAATGGGTTTTATATATATATGTGTATATATAGAGAGAGAAAGAAAACAAACTGGCAAAATGTTTGATGGTAAATCTAGGTCAAAGGTATATAGGTGCTCATGGGTATTATTTTTTCTACTTTTTCTGCAACTGGAATCAGCTAGAGGTGCCTATTTTTGTCCGGGAAGATGGTGCAAGAAACTTGTCTTTCTGGCAAGAGGGAAGAGTGTTTCTACACCTCTCTGGCCTCTTCTCTGAGGCATGTGCAGTGCTAACAACAGCAGCTCTCACTCAGATACTCATTATCTCGGGTCCACACACAAGTGATCAGGGTCCCAGCATTTCCTGCTCATTTCTTTCCTCCTGAAGCACTTAGAGAGGTCAGAGGGAGAAAGGAATGAAGAAAATGTAGGTGAGGAAATGGAATTTTCACCTACTAGTTCTTTGGAGGCCAGAACAGGGAAAGCCTTAACTTACGTTCCTCCAATAGTTAATAATATATGACATAAAAAGTAGAGGCACTCAGTTTTGCTCCAAGTTTCTGTCTCAGAATCTTCAGGGCTTTTACAAACAGAAGGGCAAATTTAATTTGGTTTCAAGTTGTGTACAATACTTTTTTTTTTTTTGGAATTGCATAGCACCAGCAAAGGATTAAATAAGGCCGTTGATAGCATCTGTGCATGTCCTATTAAGCATGCTGAGAAAACAGAGTCAGAGCAAATAACCTGGAGCAGGACTTTAAGGGCAAGCAGGAAGGCTGCAGAATTGTTTAGAATGCTATAATGTGAATTAGAGAAGTAAGTCAGCAGGTGCTTTGGCCCTGAGTAAGTATTTAACCAGGAAGCCAAATAGGAAGGATGTTTTCAAAGGCTTTTTTAGAAAAAGGTAGTAAACAGTACAGACTCCTCTTTCAACCCTCAGCTTCCTGGCTCAGCTCAAGCCCAAATTGAAGAGAAAGCTCGGCTCAAACTGTTGCTATCAAAGAAGAAAAGACAAAACGAGATTAAGGGAATTGATAGATAAGGTCAAAATTAGGGAGCTAGTGCTAAAGTTATAATATTTTTTAAAAGGGCCACTTATTTCGGTTCAACATAAGCAGATTTTAATTTAACCTACAGTTTTATTTAGAATGTTATAGAATCTCACCCTGAATTCTTCCAGCCTCTAAGCATGTTGACTGTGCTTATATTCATGGTTGTCTCCTCGTTTGATAAATCTTTCATATGGTATGGATAAGACTTGTAGCTAAGAAATTTTTGTGATTTAGTGATAAAGGGGGAAGTAATGGAAAAGAGTGTGTGAAACCTAGTTTAATAAAGTATATTCTTACTCCAATAGAAAGAGAATATATTCCCCAGCAGCTGCAAGGGAATTTCAAGAGTAAAATGTTATTTTACTCAGTGGAAAAGAAAAAAAAACACCATCCAAACCTCAAGTCTTCACAACATTTATAAAACAAGTTGCCTCTTACACTTCCCAGGGGCAATTTCTTTAAGCAGCTCGTTTTCATCCTGACTTGAGATTTTGGTGAGATTCATTTATTCCAGGTAGTCCACAGTAAATATTAAACGCACCACAGAAGAATTTATTACAAGCCCAGAAAATAATTTGTTTTAAACTTCTTATATTACAAGGAACAGTGCACATGACAAAACACTGGACATAGTAAAATAATCTTGATTTGGGTTTTTGGCTTTAATTTTTTTAATATAAAGGCTAACCACTTTATCTACCTTGTTTCATTTAGTATCCATTTATGAATTCAAGCAGTTTTTAATTAAAAAAAAAAGGATATTTAAGTCTCCCACACAGTATTTCTTATATTTAAATTGTCCTCTTAGGGCTCATATATTGATATTGGAATGCTGTTTTCCCATTTCCTTTCATGGGACTTATTTCAAAAAAATTAGGTTCAGATATTCTAGAAGAATCTATGAGCAATTTTACTCTTATTTATAAAATGGTTTCAGAGGGGGACATTTATATAAGACAGAGTAGTGGAGAACACATTTCAGTCACTTCACAGATGTCTAATGCTATATTTCTGTATTTCTTACTGTAGGGAGGAGTCACCTTTCCTTGGCAAGTTTTTTACTTGCTATTTCAGCAACACCTTCGGCAGAGAGATCAACTTCCTGAATGAGGCAGAGATGGACTGTTAAATACCGAAATATCTTCCTGTCAGAATAACTTGTCACTCAGGGAGTACATTCTACATCCCTGTTCCCTTGATTGACTTTCATAACAAACAGTCATTACATTGTTAGACTGTTTAGTATCAATGTTGATTGCTAGGAAATTAAAGCAAACTAAAGTTCGTTGACATGAAGTAATCACATGTGGGGTGATGAGATGAAGACGTGAGCAGAGGATTCACGTCCTGTGTAACTGGTCTGGAACACTGCAGGTGTTTTGAGCAACTTTTTCACCTCGAGAGAACAAGTTTCATACATTGACAGGTCAGTACCAGGCAACATGGTGGAAGGATCTAGAGAACACATAAGAGATCAATGGCAGATACTTCCCCTAAAGCACAGGCTCAGTGCTCAATATATTTAATTTAATTAATGTTATGTGGCACCCACAGGAGAGCTCTGGGCTTCCATCAGTTCAACATTCAGATCAAAAAGTTACAAATTCAATTTTTCAATGGCCACTCAGGTTTTTATAAAAAGTAAAACAAATGTCTGATAATAATGATGATAAAGGTAATACTTAACATTTATTGTGTACTTTCTATACGCTAGGAGAGTGTCAGATAGTTACTTTTATTTACGTGAGTAAATAGCTAGAGTAAAGCACAAATTATTGGATGAAAGCAGATCTTATTTTGATTCTTAAACACTTTTTCCTAATTTACTTTTGTGTGCATCCTCATAATTCATTAAAATCTCCTTAACTCAGAATTGCAAAGCACCCAGTAGTCCATTTTATTTAATTAGCTCATAGAGTCAGCTTTTTTTTTAATTCATAGGAATTTGCCAGTGTTACAGAATGCCTACTGCTAGTATTGTCCTCACATTCCAACAAACTGGGAAATATCTTCAGTGCTAAGTGAATTAAGTAAATCCTGAATTTTTCAATTATTTAAATATGTTCTTGCTGCCAGAAAAAATGCAGTATAAATCAATAGAACAGAATAATGTAGCATCTCTCCTGTTTTTGCTGTTCATTGGGAGTATAATCTCAAAGGAAGCAAGGAAAATTTTTTAAACCATTGGAGTATCATTAGAATGAGTTTGCATTAAATGTTACAACATAGGTAGGCTATTTTGACATGGTGCTGCAAAACAGAAAAGAAAAAATAGTGTGCTTATGGTTACCTACATGCCAAGAATATTCAGTTTTTGCTTAAATACAAGTTTACTTACACCATCTTTTTTTTTTTACTGCATCAAAATGGAGAATTCAACTACTCCACAGCAGAAAAACTTTTAGCTCTTTCTCCCCTCATCTTTTGGCCCTGGAGTATTCCTTGAATGATCATTGCCTAGGTGTGCTAAATGAATACTACACTAATGTCTTTTCAAGTGCATGTATTCCTTGGAAAATTAGTTGTTGGAATGTTACTAGATATTTGACAAAAAAATAGACTCCTTCTCAATTAAGTTCAAGAAATAGCACTTAAACATAATTAAATGTTTTTGTTTGAATGTTGTGTTTGGTTGGTATCTTTGTTTACTGCAGTACTTCTCTCAGTAAATGGCCAGGTAAATTCCACTAATTTCAGAAAAGAGGGAGTTTGGGTCTTTCATTAACCCCCATTTTGATCAAGTAGAAAGAGTCTCTGCCTCAGATGGCAGGAAAGGTTTCCTAACAAAATGGAAAGGCCTTCTCCCAAGTCAATGGCACTATAATCTGAAGCAGAATTAGTGATCAGATTGTAGGTTGTGGTACCGTATATTCATGTCTATTGCCTGCAGCTGAACTGAGCAAAAATTTTTTCTTCTGATGAAACAGTATGATAACAAACATAGAAAAAAATCTCCTGCTCCATGTTTTATTGAGGGCCATAGGACATTTTATGAACCTCCAATTCCCAGCCATACTTAAAGAGTAGTTTTAGAAATAACTACTTAAATTAAGACGTTTAAGGATAGAATAGAAAATGTATAGGTACATTTTTCCAACAATCTGACAATTCACAAAATGTTCCAATGGCAACTTCATGATTGATGAATATCAAGAGAACATTTTTTGAGGTAAGGTTTGACTCCTGCTTTCTCTCTGATAATAATTATCTCTGTTGATAAATATTGAAATTCATCACTACCAAAATTTGTGTCTGCCTGTTGGACAAAATTGGAGAGGTACTGGCCATAGTAATGAGACACAGCAGGATTTTTTAGACTTGTACCTACATAAGAGTTAAGAAACAATAAGAACTACTTTTAATACTTTTTTTTATATTGTGAAAAATGTCACTAATCTGTCCCAAAACTGTCTACATAGCTGTCAAAACTTTAGAGTAACTCTCCCCAACTCAGTTATTATGGACATGGTCAATAACTTTGACTTCAAAGTCAAAGACAATGAAAGTCAAGACTAAGACATGTGCCATTCCTTTGAGTTAAAATGCAAATATTTCAATTTTTTTATGAAAAGGGAAAGTATTGGCGTATTATCAAAGGGCAAAATTAGATCAACCCTGAAAGACTTAGGCACAGAATACGTTTGGTTTTGATGAGAGTGAGTTGAACTAATGTCTGAACAGCGAACTCAGGTTGTAAAGACAGACCTTGGTACCAGAAAGTACTAAAACATGAAAATAAAAGACCATGGGCATGACAAGGCAGAAAAAGAGGGAAAATTCAAACTTTGTATGTAAAACAACCTGTTACCTTGACTAATTGTGCAGCAAGTCTTGTGATGTAACAAACTCTTAAAACTCACAGTGACACCAGTCTGTTCCGTCTCTGTATTTTACCTTCCATTCTTTCCTCCTTAGAGGTAAAATCTCAAGCTTCTGTAATTTTATATCAAAATACATAAAATCTTTTCTTTCCATACCATCATTAAACCTTCTTTATTGTCAGAGATAATGTTGACCCTCGCAATTGCTTGATGGTATTATTTTTCTATAAATTGTGAAAAATAGGCTTCCAGATCAGAACAGATGAGCCTGAAAGTAGTGAGGATTTCATGTTATTCCAGATGATATTACACTATTGGTACATTTTCTTCAATCACACGGACCATCAAGGTATATATGGTGTGGGCATATGTATATACATACATATACATGTATATATGTATAATTACATATATACATGTATATACATACATATACATGTATATATGTATAGTATTTATGTATACTTATGTGTATATACATATATATCCACATAAATACATATATAGTTTTTATATATATATATGAAGTAGAGGAAAAAGACCAGACAGCAGCAGACCTCAGTCACCCTTTAAAAACAAAAGTATTGCTGCTTCTCTGAGAAGCACTGGGAGATCAAATCATTCCATGTGACTCACAACAGCCGCTTATTCTTATTTGAACTGAATTTATAAGATGAAGCTTCAAATCCTGCTAAGTTATCATAACTGTATATGGGAAATGAAGCAGGACAAGAGCTTAGATGAATAGTTTTTAAACATATTTAGCAAAAGGATCTTTTTCCAAAGCAAGCATCCTGACAGAATTCCAATATATAAAATTATATTTTATATCATGTAAGTTCAAATTTATAACAATTATGTATCACAAAGTCATTTAAAATAACAAGTAAAATATTTAGAAAATGAATGTCTCAGATCACAACCAAATAAGCCTCATCATTTAACTTATTTATACATTTTGTTTCTACGCCATTGAACAAATTCTATTTCTCATATATAAGTGTTGCAAATGGCTTTTAAACAGCTTGCAGTACAGCAGAAGAGGTTTTCACAAAGATAAGTTTATCTGGCTGCACATGTTAATATGGCAGCAGATATCATCAACGTGTTAAAATATACGTATTGTTTTTATTATATGAGACGAAGAGGAAGTGCAATCAAAAAGAGAAAATGAGGTCATAGGTACAATAATATAAAGAAAATAAGGATGGAGTCACCCACCTAAATCCTAGTCTTCCTTTTCTGACTCAAATTAGATCTTGCTGTCTTTGAGAAGCCTACGTCAATCCTCTCAAATTGGATTAGGAGCTCTCAACCTACTAGTCAGGTGCACAGAGATCAGCTGTAATTTTTTTTTCAAATACTCTCTTTCCTGGATCCAAATGTGTGCATATGCTGGGGCACCTTCTGCCTCTCTTTTTCGTATACTTATACTTGCTTACACCTGACGCTAGACTATGATATTTGTGAGGACAGAAAATCATGTCCAACATATGCACCACTATATTCCCAGTGCTTAACCTGGTGCTAATTACATAGTTAGTTCCTATCAAATATTTGTGGAATAGGCGAACAAACGAGAGAATGGTAATTACTTATTACTACACAGAAGGTAAGAGGATGCATGAAAATGATTAGGGTGAGCAACTTTGGATAGAAAGAGTGAAGATAAAATATGCAAATATATATTGGCAAAGGATTTTTCTGTGGACCTTGGTTTTTGTTTTTGTCCTCTCTGAAGAAAATGCTGTGACCAGCTTAGATTTCCTCAGCCTAGCAAGGGGTGCAGCTAGATAATTTCTGGGGTGATTCATCATCAGATATAGCTCTCAGTGGAGGAAGTAGTGATGTTGATGATTAAGCAGAAGGCATTTTCCCCCAAGGAGAGATGTTAAAAGGAGGGCCTTGCATCCTGGAAGTGCTGTTTTTCATTGAGATGCAAAGTTGAGATCTTAATCTCTTGGAACATTGCTGGTTCCCTGGATTTCTCAGTAAGAGACAGCCAATAATAATAATAATATATAGTATCATATTATACTCTTGTATAGCTTTTCTCAGCTCTTAGAGCAGTATAATATTCATCATCTTATGAGATCATCATAGTAGACTTACCAAAGGTGATAGAATAGGGTATTTGAAAACAGAAGAACAAAGGCTTAGAGATGAAATCTAAGCTCATGTAGCTAAAAACTGGCAAATTTAGGATGAGAACTTGGTGCTCTCCATCACAGGTTCTATGTGACCACAGTTTAGACAATTCAGTGTTAAAATAATTGCCTGTGTACAAAATCACCCAATATATCTTTTTGGATTTAGGTAAAGAAGAAAAGTATGGAAGGTAACTATAGGGAGGAAATCCAGCCAAAATAAACACCAATCTTTCAGTTGAACCTACTTATGTGCTCCTTAAGATGCAACAGGGGAAATGCATCATGTATTATCTTAGTTAAGCCAATGCGGTCTTAAATGGGCAATTACAGAGCTATATTCTATTCTATTCTCTTTATTTATTTATTTAGACAGAGTCTTGCTCTGTTGTCCAGGCTGGAATGCAGTGTTGTCATCATAGCTCACTGTGACCTCAAACTCCTGGGTCAAGCAGTCCTCCTGCCTCAGCCTCCCAAGTAGCTGGAACTACAGGTGTGTGCTACCACAACCAGCTAATTTTTTTTATTTTTTGTAGAGATGAGGGTCTCACTATGTTGCCTAGACTGGTCTCGAACTCCTGGCCTCAAGTGATCCTCCCGCCTCGCTCAGCTTCCCAAAGTGAGACACCACACCCAGCCCAGATCTACATTTTAAATAAAGTTGCAGTGCTGGATTTTAATGCCTGATGAAGTGTGTGTATTGTGCAGCACCTTTATTTCAAAGCACTTAATAAATGCTTTCCCATTCATCCATTCCCTTACCCTTGAGGAAAAAAAATTTTCCCCAAATCAGTTTGCATAATAGATGTAGATTTCTTGAACTCTCATCAGATGTTTTAAAGTTCTTTTAAAAGCTCAGAACTAGAGAGACATATCTGTCCACCATCAATTCTTACAATAAAAAATTGTCCTAAATGACCTAAAATAGAGGTTGTGTATTTCCAATGTCCAGATCCCATCCGTGTTATGTCCGTATCTATCTCTAGCCCTCCATTTTACCTCTCAGGGTATGCTGAAACTCTGATAAACTGATAAATTCTTGATCTGGGCACACTAAAGAATCAGAAAATATTTTCCCCTTGTGTTTTCAACAGGAGGGAGAAAGCAGAATTGGCCAGGATGTATTCAGCATCTAAGGACTTGGACAGAAATAAGCCACAGAAAATCTGGAGTGGTAGCAGCTATTGTGAGAGATGGCACTGGAGCAGAGAATTTTCCAATGGAGAGATGTGGTCTCCCAACAGGAAAGGCATTTCCAACTCCTACAGATGGATGGGACAAGGAAAACTTCTAGTCATATATCCCACAGGTGATCTATGAATCTTAAACAGTAGAACTTCAATTTTGTATTCACATTTAGACTATAGCCTAAATAAAAACCTTTCTTGCATATTTTTATGTACTGTTTTTTTTGATCCCCAAAGGCATGAAGATACTTCTGGAATCAATGCAATATAAATTAATCTAACAGAATGCTAGATTTATATTAGGTTTTAGTGATTATAAAATCTCTCAATCAATAGTTATACAGAATATTACTATCTTTGTGCAGAAGAGTAATAATTGTTTAGATATTATCTTTTCACTCAAAAAGGTCATGGATGACTGATGTAGAGACAACCAAGGTCCACCAGCTTGCCTGGCAAGTATGGCACAAACAAGACAAGAGTTCAATTCTCCTGATACACAGTATTAGGTTCTCTCTATACCACTAGTGGTACTGAATTCTAAAATGTAGGTGTCATGAAGAAAGTCTAGTTTGCACATAAATATGTATTTTAAAATATATATTTAAACCTAGCATATATTAAAATTATTAGAAAAACAAAGGCAAAATGAGTTATATTCTCAAAAAGTAGATTCCTTCAGCAGTGATTTAAATACTACTTTTGAAACTGTGCTGGGAACAGAGAAAAGGTATAAATAAGGTGATTAAGTAAAGGAAAGAGAAACTCCTGTCCCACTCCCCTCGTGCAATTGGAGCTGCCATGTTTTAACTGGATAATTGATGGTAGGTTTGTGTTAGGATTCCCTTTCTATATGGTTTTGGTATAGAGCTGGCTGAAAGGTGAGCTTGTGTGAGATTTGGAAGATGAGAGTGAAGCAGAAGCCATTGCTCTCAGAAGGGTCAGACATGGTGATGAACAAATGTAGGGGCGTTCAGCAAGTTCCAACTTGTCCTTGCTCCCTTGATGTAGCTCATCCTCCTGCCTGATGATTCTGCTGGCAAACAGTGCCTCAGCTGATGGCATTAGATAATTGGTGTCAGCACCCAGAAGGCTGTAGTTACATTGTAAGAACTCCTTCCCCAGAGGCTGCAGTTCCCATAATTTTTGCCATCTTCATCATCATACAGGTCCAATTTCAATGGCCAAATATGTTTGGATTCTTAGATTTCCCTACAAGCTACAAACAGTGCTTCAGGTAAGGTGGTTGGCAACTGTTTCTTGGTTTCTAACATCTCCTGCCATGGTTTAAATGTTTGTCTTCTAGTAAACACATGTTAAAATTTAATTGCCATTGTAACAGTATTAAGAGGTGGAAACTTTAAGACATGATTAGGCCATGAGGACTCTATCACATAATAAATTAATAAATTAATGGCATAATAAATAAATCCTATTATTGAGGAGTGGAGTGGGTTCCTTAGAAACGGATGAGTTTGGCCTCTTTTTGTCTCTCTCTCTTACCCTCTTTTTGCCCTTCAACCGTAGAATGACACAGTAAGATGGCCCTCCCAAGATACTGGCCCTTCAATCTTGAATTTCTCAGCCTCTAAATATGGGAACCAATAAATTTCTGTTTATTATAAATTACTCAGTCTGTGGTATTCTGTTACAGCACAAAACAGACTAAGACAATTCCATTTCAGACCTTTATAGAAGCTTTGTTTTCATGACTGAACCCTGATACAGGCTCTAAAACAGGATAGAAAAATAACATAAAATGTATAAGATTAACCATCTACAAAGTGACCCAGTGTGAGGCATGATTGTTAATGTGTTGCCCAATGGGACCAAGTTAGCTTGTCATCTGGTTTCTATAACCAGTTTGTTTTGTGGACTAATAACAAAAATAATATCTACTACAGGCATACCTCATTTTATTGTGCATCTTTGTATTGAACTTTGCAGATATTGCATTTTTTACAAATTGAAGGTGTGTGGCAACCCTGCATCAAACAAGTCTATTGACGCCATTTTTCCAGCAGCATGTGCTCACTCTGTGTCTCTGTGTCAGATCTTGGTAATTCTCGCAATATTTTAAACTTTTTAATTATTATTATATATGTTATGGTTATCCATGATCAGTGATCTTTGATGTTACTATTGTAATTGTTTTGGGGTGCCACAAACCATGCCCATAGAAGACAGTGAACTTAATCCATAAATGTTGTATATGTTCTGATTGCTCTGACTGGCCATTCCACCATCTCTCTCCCTCCTGTTAGGCCTCCCTGTTTCCTGAGACACAACAATATTGAAATTAGGCCAATAGTTTCTAAGTGTTCAAGTAAGAGGAAGAGTCACACATCTCACTTTAAATCAAAACCTAGACATGATTAAGCTTACTGAGGAAGGCATGTGGAAAGCTGAGATAGGCCGAAAGCTAGGCCTCTTGTGTCAAAGAGTTGGACAAATTGTAAACGCAAAAAAAAAGTTTTTGAAAGAAATTAAAAGTGCTACTTCAGTGAACACATGAGTGAGAAGAAAGCGAAACAGCCTTATTGCTGATATGGATAAAGTATTAGCGGTCTGGGTAGACGATCAAACCAGCTATAATATTCCCTTAAGGCAAAGCCTAATCCAGAGCAAGGCCTAACTCTTTCCAATTCTATGAATGCTAAGAGAGATGAGGAAGTTATAGAAGACAAGTTGAAGCTAGTAGAGGTTGATCCATGGGGTTTAAGGAAAGAAGCTGCCTCCATAGTATAAAAGTTCAAGGTGAAGCAGAAAATACTAATGTAGAAGCTATAGTAAGTTATCCAGAAAAATCTAGCTAAGATCATTGATGAAGGCTACACTAAATAGATTTTTTAATTTAGAAAACACAGCCTTATTTTGGAAGAAGATGCCATCTAGGACGTTCCTAGCTAGAGAGAAGTCAATGTCTGGCTTCAAAATTTCAAAGGACAGACTGACTCTCTTGTTAGGAGGTAATGCTGCTGACTAATATCAGCTAACATGCTGATTGACACTATATTCATGCCTGCTAACATTGCATCCATTCTGCACGGATAAAGGAGTAATTTTGACTTTCGAGTCTTATTATTTAAGAAATGCATTTCATAAGGCTATAGCTTCCATGCATAGTGATTCCTCTGATGGATATGGGCAAAGTAAATTGAAAATCTCTGGAAAGGATTCACCATTCTCAATACCATTAAGAATATTTGTGATTCATGGGAGGAGGTCAAAATAGAAACATTAACAGGAGTCTGAAAGTAGTTAATTCCAACCCTTATAGATGACTTTGAGGGCTTCAAGACTTCAGTGGAGGAAATAACTGCAGATGTAGTGGAAATAGCAAGAGAATTAGAATTAGAAGTGGAGCCTGAAGATGTGACTGAATTGCTGTAATCTCATGATCAGTCTTGAATGGATGAGGAATTGGTACTTATGGATGAGTAAAGAAAATGGTTTCTTGACATGGAATCTATTCCTGGTAAAGATACTGTTATTATTGTTGAAATGACAAAAGATTTAGAATATTCTATAAACTTAGTTGGTAAGGCAGTGGCGGGGTTTGAGAGGATTAACTTCAATTTTGAAAGAAGTTCTACTGTGCATAAAATGCTATCAAAAAGTATCACACGTTACAGAGAAATCTTTCCTGAAAGGAAGAGTCAAGTGATGCAGCAAACTTCATTGTTGTCTTATTTCAAGAAATTGTCACAGCCACTCCAACCTTCAGCAACCACCAGCCTGATCAAGCCTCAGCCATCCACATTGTAGGCAAGACTACCAGCCAAAACATCATCTCTTGCTGAAGGCTTATATGATTGTCAGCATTTTTTAGCAATAAAGTATATTTATTTATTTGTTTTTGTTTCAAAATATTGTGGGGGAACAAATGTTTTTGGTTACATGGATCCCTTTTGTAATGCTTGAGTCAGGGCTATAAGTGTGCCCATCACCCAGATAGTGTTCATTGTACCTGTTAGGTTTTTGCCCATCCCCTCCTTCCCTCTCCCCCCTGCTTGATTTCCACTGAGTTTTACTTCCCTCTGTGCACATGCATGCTCATAGGTTAATTCTAATTTAACAGTGAGTACATGTGGTGTTTGTTTTTCCATTCTTTAGATACTTCACTTAGGATAATGGTCTCCAGTTCTATCCAAATTGTTGCAAAATGCATTAATACATCCTTTTTTATGGTTGAGTAGTATTCCATGGTATACATGTACTACATTTTGTTAATCCACTCATGAATTGATGGGCACTTGGGTTGATTCCACACCTTTGCAATTGTGAATTGTGCTGCAATAAACATTCAGGTGCAGATGTCTTTTTGATAAAATGACTTCTTTCCCTTTGGGTAAATACCCAGTAGTGGGATTGCTGGATCTAATGGTAGGTCTACTTTTAGTTCTTTGAGGAATCTCCATACCATTTTCCATAAAGGTTGTACTAATTTGCAGTCCCACCAACAGTGTATAAGTATTCCTTTCTCTCTGCATCCACGCCAGCATATGTTGTTTTTGGACTTTTTAATAAAAGCCATTCTAACAGGGGTAAGGTGATATCTCATTGTGGTTTTCATTTGCATTTCCCTGATGATTAGTGATGTTGAGCATTTTTTCATGTTTGTTGGCCATTTCTCTATCTTCTTTTGAAAACCTTCTGTTCATGTCTGTTGCCCACCTTTTAATGGGGTTATTTGATTTTTTTCTTGCTGATTTGCTTGAGTTCTTTGTAGATTCTAGTTATTAGTCCTTTATCAGATATTTAGCATGCAAATATTTTCTCCCATTCTGTGGGTTGTCCATTTGCTGTGTTGATTATTTCCTTAGCTGTGGAGAAGCTTTTTAATTTAATCAAGTTCCATTTATTTATTTTTGTTGTTGCTATGATTGCCATTGGGGTCTTTTTCATGAATTCTTTGTCTAGGCCAATATCTAGAAGAGTTTTTCTTACATTTTGTTCTAGAATTTGTATGGTTTCATGCCTTTCATTTAAGTCTTTTATCCATCTTGAATTAATTTTTGTGAGTGGTGAGAGATATGGATCCTATTTCATTCTTCTGCATGTGGCTATACAATTTTCCCAGCACCATTTATTGAATAGGGCTTCTTTTCCCCATAGCATATTGTTTTCTGCTTTGTTAAAGATCAGTTGGCTATACATGGATGGTTTTATGTCTGGGTTCTCTGCTGTGCTCCATTGGTCTATGTCTCTATTTTTGTGCCAACACCATACTGTTTTGTTTACTACAGCCTTGTCGGATATTTGAAGTCTGGTAATGTGGTACTTCCAGACTCGTTCTTTTTGCTGAAGATTGCTTTGGCTATTTGGGTTCTTTTTTGGTTCCAAATGAAGCATAGAATTATTTTTTCTAGATCTGTGAAATATGACATTGGTATTTTGATGGAGATTGCATTGAATCTGTAAATCACTTTGGGTAGTATGAACATTTTAACAATGTTGATTCTACTGATCCATGAGCATGATACGTTTTTCCATCTTTTTGTGTCATCTGCGATTTTTTCCCTCGGTGTCTCATGGTTCTCTTTGTAGAGATCTTTCACCTCCTTGGTTAAGTATATTCTTAGGCATTTTATTTTCTTTGTAGCTATTGTGAATGGTATTGAGTCTTTGATTTGACTTTCAGCTTGACTGTTACTGGTATATAGGAATGCTACTGATTTGTGTACAATGATTTTGTTACCTGAGACTTTGCTGAATCTATTTATCAGTTCCAGGAGTTTCTTGGTGGAGTCTTTGAGGTTTTCTAGATATAAGATCATATTGTCAGCAAAAAGCGATAGTTTGATCTCCTCTTTCCCAATTTGGATACGTGAAAAACCCATAGCCAACATCATAGTGAATGGGGAAAAAAGTTGAAAGTAGTCCCACTAAGAACTGGAACAAGACAGGACTGCCCACTGTTATCACTTCTATTCACCATAGTGCTGGAAGTTCTAGTCAGAGCAATAAGGCAGGAGAAAGAAATAGAGTATTTTTAAACTAAGGTATGTTCGTTATTTTTTAAACATAATGCTATTGCACACTGAATAGACTACAGTGTAGTGTAAATGTAACTTTTATATGCACTAGGAAACAAAAATATTTGCTTTATTGAAAAATTCGCTTTATTGAGGTACTCTGGAATCAAAGCCACAATATCTCCGAGGTATGCCTGTATATAGTATTATAACTCAGGCTTTGTACCCCATTCTTCCTAATTATTTTAATAACTCCTCATTGAAGTCATCACCAATTTACAGACAATAAAAACTGAGGGTACAAATTGTTAAGGAACTTGTTTAAGGTCCAAATAGCTAGAAAGTACTGGAGTCAGGTCTACCTGAATCCATATTGCCTTCCAGTTATTCTACAACACTTGCATTATAATGATTAACATGTAGTACTGGCAACTCGAGGGGTGGGGAGCAGGCTAAGGATGATGGCATGAAAAGAACTTGAGTTCTTTTTGATTATTGAAAGCTACTGATTGTATTTCATCCTGAGCCGTCCTATTTCATGCCTTCCAGTTATCTGTAGTATTATGTTTTTATTGTTCAAGGTTTAGTATTTTGAGTTAGGGTTTCTCTTACTTCAACCAAAGGTATCTGAACCAACACGTTGTATAAGAGACATTGAATCTGCAAAATATTGCAATTGATAAAGATTCTAAACAGAGAAAATTAATTGGCCTTTTTATTTGCCTGCGTTATAGGTTTCTTAAGCCTGCACCTAATTACCTTTGGTTTGGTGGTCACCAAGCATATTTCTCTTTGAGAATTTATTTTCTCAGATACTTTGGCGCTTGGAGGCAATTGCCCTTTATACCAGTTTTATGTAATCACTAATTTACAGAAAAAATCCAAGTTACTTGAAATAAAATATGATTCACAAATCCACAGCGACTCAAAATAACTATCGTTTCCTTCTTATAAAACATGCAGACATGCGTGGTATGGGAGAGATAGAAAAGAATGAAGAGAAAATTCTTATACAAACTGGATGTCCATCAAAGGAAATAGAAAATTACTATATAATACTTCTAGGCTATCACTGAGCTTTATAAATGAAACCAATTTACCTCTTTCTTTTTTAATCTCCAAAAATAATGGAGTGGAGGTGACCAAAGAAAATGAGTTGAGTTCAAGTCAAAACAATCACAAATCAATAACAGGTTAAAGGCATGTCTATTGCCGATGGCAACATACAGCCCTAGATGACGTGGGGAAGAGAGACACATCCTGATTCTTAATCACATCCTAAATTCAGTCTCTAAAGATAAATTGTTAATGACATCTTTTCACTCCCATCTTCCACCTGAAACATGCTAATCTTCAAAGCTACGGGTCAATTTAAAAGGCAAAAGAGATTAGGGTGATTAGTTCTTTGTTTTTAATTTAGGTTTTTTTTTTTTTAAAAAAGCCTTTGGACGTTTTATTTGACTACACCTCTAAACTTATTTATAACATTAAAACATTTTTTAAAAAATGGAGTATTGCCTTCCAGTTTCAGAAATGGGCAAAAAACCCCCAAAGAGACAAAAAAGAAAGAATGAGAAAAATGCATTTTTGTTGATCACATCAGGCTTCCTTTTGTAAAATAGTCTTTTAGGTGAACTTCTAAGTAATGAAATTTTAAATTAGCAAAGCTGCAGAGTCAAAGAGTTTTTTCCAGCTCACCAGTTCCTGTTATGATGTACTCAGTGACCTCAGTGACAGTCATGCCTGAAGAAAATTTGCAAAGATACAAATGTCTACATGTGATTTGCATGCAATGTTCATATCCCTCCTTTGCCTGTTTTGTCTATATCTACATTTTTTAACTCAAATTTTATAAACAGGATTATTGTCACCTCTTCTCAATGGCTCACATATGCTCATGGATCCTTATTGACCTTTTCATGTAAGCACAACACATATAAGAACTTACTGGTATATAAAAAAAATCAGAAAGATGAAAAAGAGAGGTCTCCTGAAAAGTGTTTCCAGAGCACACCTTTTAACAGAAATCTTCATTGTGAATGGTATTGAAATACTAGTTGAAAATAAATATTGTAAATCTAGTCTGGCTGTAGATTAAACTTGAGAAGAATGCAAGCTGGCCTCTGGAACCTTTCCTGAGGCCCCAGTGATGGCCTTTTTTCTCCTCCTGGAGGCCCTCCCTCCTGTCTACTGCCAGATCTACATCTTGCTCTTAGCCTGCTTACTTTACCAGCACTAATGAGGAGTCTCTGGCTGGGATCTGAAGAAGCTATTCCTCCCAGACCCGAAAAGATGAAAACGGACTGATAACTCAAAATGGGATTTCCCAATATGGGTGTGAGTTTAGGTATTATTAGCATGAGTAGTTGAAAAGATATTTTCAGTCATAATTTTGAAGAATTTGTGCTTCATTAACCACATCTACTGGTCATTGCATAAACACAGAACCATGAAATGACAGGATATATCATCTGGCAATGCATCATCAGTGATGCTCTGTATCTGTGGCCATGCTGATTTGTTAAAATGTACAAGTCTCACAGGGTGAGTGTATTTGTCTGTTTCACTTTCTGATGTCTCCCAAGAGCCTAGGACAGTTCTTGGAACATAGTAGGCCCTTAATAAATATTCAATAAATGAATAGATGAATTTATGTAATTTTTTTTGTCCATAAAGCCTCAGACCAAAGAAAAGAGCCCTTTAAGCTTCAAAACATTTCTTAATCAGAATATCTTCAGAGCCTGAAAACTTTAATTTTTAACAAAGACATTGGGAGGTATTGATGCTCAACCAGGTTTAACAATCACTGGGGTAAATGAGCTAAGAAGTTTTTTTCAGCTCTAGAATTTTTTTTTCCAATTAGAGTCTAGAGAGAATAGCAAAAGCATAACTGAGTTTGGTAAGTGTCCATATGAAAGATTTCTAGTAGAGAGATTCCTATGCTATCCCAAAGGACCCAGCAAGAGTTGCAAATCAGAGTTAAAACTGAAGAGTCTTCTCTTAACCTCATCTTTGTAATGGCAGGAGAGTGGTTTCCAGCATAGCCTTGCAAGATTTTCTGTCTGTTCCACATTGCCCACAGAGTCAGAATATGTGTCTAATTTGTTGATGATCATTCAACCCATCACATCTCTCAGTTTCGAAGTCCAAGAGGGAGAAATAACCAAGAACTATTACCCTTTTAATTCTTTTTACCCAGAAGAAATAACACAAGAAAGGGTCATCAGGTAAGATGCTGGGGTAAAAGATTCACCTTGATTACCTCCTTTTAAAGATTTAGCAATGAGATGAAAAATTAAAAAAAAAAATTTTTGTAAGATTTAGGGGATGAGACTAATGGTATGAAAAATGCTGAAGGGAGCAGTTCTATCCCATTCAATCATGGCAGTAGGGATTCTGACAGAACCTCCATTAGCAATTCCTTTCTAAGATAACTTAATTTCCTGATTAAACACGCATTTCTAAATCATATTGACATTTTAAAGGAGAAACAAAGAGTGGCGCCAATTCTTTTGGGCATAGGGAAAAGTGTTCCTTTTTCTTCCATACCACTGCCACACAGCATATTTCACTCCTTCTTGTCTTAGTGCCCAGAGAGAACCACATGGTTTGGAAACTGCCTGAATCTAGGCACTGCAGCTCGACTGGCTTGTAAAATTTGTGGTGGAAACTAATTTTAGATAGAAAAAGAATTTTCTGTGTTGGCTTGGGCAGTTCACAGCTGTGTGAGGTTGAGTACCTCTGTCTGCCCCGAGTATGTGTGTATGTGTACGCTTGGGAGCTGAGGGGCAGCAGGGCATGGGAGGGACATGGTTTTCTTGGACTAAACTAAGAGTTGGTAAACTATGCCCCCAAATATGGCCTGCTGTCTATTTTTGTAAATAAAGTTTTATTGGAACACATCCATGCTTCTTTATTTACATGGTGTGTCTATGGCTGCTTTCACACTACAATGGCAGAATTAAATAGTTATGACATAGGCTATATGGCCCACAATGCCAAAATATTTGCTATCTGACTCTGTACAAAAAAAAAAAATTGCCAACCACTGGACTACAGATTCCATAATCTAGTTAGTATCTTGTACAAAAAAGGAGAACTCGGTGAATGTAGCTGCCCACAGATAATGAAAGCTCTATGAGTAAGGTGGGTGAGCAAAAGGCTCCCCCAAAGGACATATGGGGGTGTTTTGTTCACAGATGTGTTCTTCAAAGACCCCAGATCCATTAAGAGTACTAATAATTTGAAAAGTTACTTCTCTACTCATAAAAGTGGGGAAAGACCAGCTCCTCTATTTTAAGCAATAAGTTTTAATTTATTTATAACTTTAGTTGAAGTTCTATTTTCTTCTTCCCCAGCAAATTTGCTTCATAAGAAAGGACTATATAGTAAAATCTTGAGAAATTAGCAGCCATTAGCAAGTCAGGACTTTGTTTTTCATTTCTCAAGTCATCTCCTTATAGACATGATGCCATAAGAAAGCATCTGGGATATTCTCAATGAGAAAAGTAAGAAAATTCACTTCAGAGGAAGGTTGGAAATCAAAAGCTTATTTTTTCTCTTTTAAAAATTGACTTTAGCCTCCAATTTTTTCCCATTTGCCTCAATTAGAATTACATTTTTCAGTTATTAAGACATGACATTTAAAATGAGAACTTACATAGAATGAAGTTGCTGTTATAATCAAAAAAAAAACAAAAACAAAAAATAAAGCACATACTGTACTAAAGGGTGGAATTGTGCTTTAAAGTCCAACCATGTGGCTTCTTATGGAAATATAATAAGTTAAAGATGAAATTCCATTTCTAGTTTGCATACATCTTGCAAAGATTCTGCCCAGTAAAATGGTAATTGGAGTCTTTTTTACAATAAATATTATAATTTTTAATCCTAATACTGTAAGCTATGAAATGTCTTCCATTTCCCTACCATATGTTTTTTGTCCTGTTTCTCAGTCCAAGAGACAGAAATAAAATAAACACCTTAATGAGCACAATACCAAACCTCCTGAGACTCTGTGCCTATCTTATGGACATAACATGGACCAGAGATTTTGAAGACTTTCCCTAGAGAGCAAAAATCTGCCTCATTTCTCAACCCAATGTGGTCTGCAGAAGTATTCAGTCTGGTTTGTTACTAAATTGCTGTAGCCTCCTAGTAAGTTGCAATTTTCATTTATAAGTATATTTGTGAAGTGTAAATGGGTTAATTTTCCCCTTTGGAGCTGATAGGAAAGCACTCCAAGATGGCAGTGAAGTTAGGGTGGGGTTGCTTCAGACACTGGGAGGCTGATCATGAAAATATGGCTCTCTGCTGGTCTTTTTTGTTAATTGCAAAAACATGAGGAGGAACTCCTGTTGAGAAATCATATTAGAAACAAAATATTTTGAATATTTCTCCCTAGTGATTATAGACATATCATGAGAGGGAAGGAAACTTTGGGGAAAAGGATTTTCAGGCGTTGGGTGTTCAAATGGTTACTTGTCTCCAACTTAACTGGTCAGTGTGTGGATTTATCAAATATCCATTCATTTCTTTTATCAATGCAAACATCCTGACAGCCATACATTCCGAGGAGGGGGAAATTCTGCAGAGACCTGCATAAACTAATCACATCTGCTCTACCATCTGACAACCCGATGGTCATGAGGGACCTTAGTGCACGTGTTGGTGGTAGTGCCAGAATGTGGAGGAAAATTATTGGACCACAGAGGATTAGTCTCTTCCTGCAGGGTGAGCAGGCCAAGCAAAAACTTGTAATCACAGACAACAGCTTCAATCACATAAGTTAGGAGAAAATATCATGGATATGCCACAAATCAAAACAGTAACATCTCACTCACTTTGCCATTGTTTCACAGCAGAATGCCAAGGAGGTTGACAATCTGAATGGGTCTGAGACCATCACATAGTATGCTTCAAATCATGAGAGCATAAGGGTGGGTGTTGTACAGTGCCTTTGAGATCGATATTTTAATAAACTCAAATCACAGCAAATAATAATACCAATAACTAATTTTTCAAGGATAATAGAGCAACATCACAGAATAGAAGGCTCTCTTTGACGAACTCAGCATAAATCATCTTATGCCATAATTTGTCTATAAACACATCAAACTTCAAACTGTATTGTGGTATTTTCCATTATACAACATTTCTTTTAATGGTTTCCCAACTCTGCAATATTGTAATTCTGATCCCTTCGTGAAATTCCCACCTCCTTACCCACACTACATCTGCTGAAATCTCGACAACTTTAAAAGCTCAGCTCAATTGTCACTCACTCTTTAAAGCTTGCCATTCCCACACTAGCTGGAAGTTATCTCTTCTTCCTTAGAAGCCTGTATCATATTTTTTGTAAGTGCTAGAGACTTAAAAGTACTTATTTTTATTAGAGATAATTATATATATATATATATATATATGTATGTCTTAATGGACCTGCAAAATATTTTGCCTTCTTTAGTGCAGAAAACTTCATATATCTATTTTTGTTTTTCAAGAGCAAATGTCTTTAACATAGTAAGTTCTCAATTAAAAGTCTTGAATCAAAGATCTGTTAGCTTGGGTCTGACACTGATTTGGGCACCATATTGTGCTTTTCAGACTCCCCAAGGAGTATCTTTTCTGACTTCAATTTGATTACATCCTTTTTAGATATTTAGAGGACCAATAGCCAGAGTATCTGTATAGCAGAGTTTAAGAACAGATTTCAGCTCCGGTTTGTCAATAAACTGTTGGCCATATGCAGTCTCCATGGTAAGAGCTAGTGGTAAATCCACTTCATGCCTCTTTGCAAACACTGGCTTTCTAAAATACCCTGGATAAACTCTTATAATATCTATAAAGAAACAATTATTTTCAATGATGTGAAATGAATATTAAATGATATTCTTTTCATAATTAGCTAGTCCTTTTGTCCACTTTTTCCAATGATCTTTATTTCTCAGAGATGGTCATGTCTGCCAATTAAAATTAGAGTGTTCAAGCTGGGCACAGTGGCATGCACCTATTGTCCGGGTTGCTTGGGAGGCTGAGGCAGGAGGATAGCTTGAGCCCAAGAGGTTGAGGTTGCAGTGAGCTATGATGACACCACTGCACTCTAGCCAGGCAACAGAGCAAGATACTGTCTCAAAAAAAAAAACCCCACAAAATTCCAGTGTTTAATACTCTAAAGTGATAACAGAATCAAGTATGGGAGAACATTCATGATAGGGGAAAAGTCAAAGTCTAAAATAGGTTTCTGACAATACCATAATGGTAGTAAATATAATAAAAATGGTATTGCATTAAATAAAATGAGTTCTATGACATCACAATATGGGTTCTAGCCTGAGCTTAGTGTGTGAAAGTTTAATAAATTCTTCTCTAAGTTTCTTCCTCTCTGACAATACCTTCCTCCTGTGGAAGATTCTGTATGAATTCATTTATAAAGGCCATATAAAGTGTTTTGATCTAACTAGCAATATGTTTTATGTAAAAGTAAGGCAGACTCGAAAAAATGTGTTTGAACTAAGCTATCTTTGAGGAAGATCAAAGGCAGGTATTAAAAAAAATGAAACAATTTTCAAATCATTAAAATATACTACCCCAACTTGTTTTTTTTTTCTTCTGAGCCCATTTAGGACAGTAAGAGACTTATTAGGACTTACTTATTTGCTTTTTAATATTCCATATGAGATTTAAGGGAGCATAGCTTCGTCTCTCCCAAAGGCAGACATGGGTTGGATGATTGCTAAGACAAACAGTGGACAATATGTGGCAAGGATGTGACATGATCTTTTTTTGGGGGGGAGGGGTGCCCAAGATTTCAGAGAATAACTACTTTTACCCCTAAGCAGGCCGGGATCTTGATTTTGTTAAACTCTCAATATTAGATTTTTGCCCTGTGAGGTCAACACTACTAATGATCAGGCTAGGGAGAAAAAAAAAGGCATGGCACCTTAGAAAAATTTCAAAGTCACAGCATAAATTTTTCATCAGAGTATTAAAGCTTTTCCTTCTCAAGTGAAAAGCGCAAAGAATTGGGGAGTGAGTGTTAGCCTCCAGAGAGAAGGAAGCAGCCCTCCCTGGTGAAGCTGCATCCTCAAGAACAGCATCCCCACGCCACATCTTGCTCCCATTACTGCTCTTTTCAACTTTTGCTGACAGCTCCAGTTCAGAGGTTGCCTTGTTTCCCTTGTAGTTGATGTTAGTTCGACATTAGACTCTAAAGGTGGAGCAAACACAGAAATTAGTGCACAGGGATAGGAGAAGAACGTTGGCAGCCAAAAATAACATGTGTTTTACACTTGGGGCAAGTATATAAATTAAAAATGGAAAAAGTGGGCAAAAGTGAGATAATTGGCTAATATAAATACCTGTCAAACCAGACTTTCTCACTGAGATTCTGAGCTGAGAAACAAATAAAATTGCTCACTATCACCCTCAACCCACACTCTATGTCTTTAAGAAAACCTCAGGGTGATTTTATGAGTTTTGGATCAAGGAATCTGGCATGTAAGTGGGAAGGAGTTAAGAAACAAGGTTTCCTTAGCTATTTTATGCCAAAAATTTGTGTCTAGGAAGGACTGAGAAAACAATATCCCCCCTTATTTAAAAATAACATCAGGCAGTTGATGGAAGTCAAGAAATCATGAATACATAGTTATTCAATTTTTTTGAGGGCCCACAATTGAATCTGTTGCCTGAACTTAATGGGTCAGTTTGAGTCTACAACAGTAAATGGTTATAAGGTTATGATAGTTGAGAAGTTATGTTCACTTTACGATTGATACTTAAGAATGAAACTGAAATAATTAAATGTGTCAAGCAGAGGTTTGATAAATTACAGTATACTTTTATATTCAGGTGTTGAAAATGGAACAAAAGGTTACATTAGGTTTCCTTATCTCCATCAGCATGTTTCTAAAGCTTTTTTTGCTAAATTCTTAGGTGTTAGAAAACCTGTTTGAACTGTACTTCATTTGGATTGTGTAATATACACAGGATTAACGGCTAAATTCTTTTCTAATTAATCATTGAAAATAGGTATTAGGCTTAAGAAAATTGTTTCCCCTTTAGATAGGCAAGAAACTATCTTTTTTTTTTTTTAAGGAAATTTTCATACTAGGTTATGTGAGTGGGAATAGCCAAACTGTTCTACATAAAAAGGGAACAGAAATTTGGGAGTGAAGGTGAGCAGACTGAATAGGGCATGTTGGAGAAAGAGAGAGGAGGCCAAAGAATACGGCAATGAAGGGTCCTGTAAAAAAAGAGAGAGAGAGAGAGGTTAGTGAGATATTCCCAGAAAAAGTGGTCAAAGCCCATACAACAGGGATGCAACATGCAACATTTTAACTTTTTCTAACAACTGGTACAGATGCATGCCCTGACCACAAGTCTCGTGTGCACGCAGAGTTGAAGGAAGAGTTCAGTAGCAAGAGTTGAGACAAGCCCGAGCAGGAGAGATCAATGAGTGAAGGAAATAGAAATTCTGGGTCACATTCGTCCCCAGGATTTCAAAGAAGTCTTGGGGACAGTATCTTAATTTTCCTACTGTATATGGGATATGAGTTTTAAGTGACTTTTATATATAGCTAAGATACTGGGGTGACTTCAGCTGATACTTAGATTGACATAACATGTTTCTATTTTTCTCCCTTAAATGTCCTAAGACTATCCAAGACACCCTAGTTGTGATGAGTATAGAGCACATGACATTCAACCATGATGCAATTCATACTTAAGTAGCATATAAGCTCATCAAAATACATGGGGCTAATACAATAATCAGAGGATCTATCCAAATTATCGTGAAGAAGAACATGGCTTCCTCCATGTTTTGTTTTGTTTTGTTTTTGAGGTGAAGGAAAGAGAAGTTTGTTAATTTTCCGCAAAGGAGGAAAATGGTAGACTATCATCGCAAAATCCAAATTCTTGTACATAAGCAGAAATACAGAGCTTTTAAAGGGAGGGCCCTCAGTTCTAGGCTATTGTCATTTAACTACAGTTAATGATTCTAATTGTCCCATCTCTTCTGAAGACAAAGACTGTGACCATAATTTTAAATGCTCTAAAAACCTTGGTGCTATAAAAAATAAATAAACACAATAAAATTATAAAGGAAAACATGTGAGCAATTTCAGCAAACCCTCAGGAAAGTCTTTTTCTCCCTGGGGTAAAAAAGATACAAAACAATATGCCTGTGTATCCACCACATAACCTCATAAGGATATTTCCAAGATGACAGTTCCTAGAAATACCTGGCTTTCTTCATGTTCCCTCTTTAAAAGGACTTTCAAAGGAGTTCTAGGAAATATCTAACCCTGACAATGTGGTCGTTAGTAGCTTCAGAGACTATAAGTTTCCCTTATGACAAACTTGGCAAAAATTTGGTGTCATTTAAACCAGCCAAAGAGCAGTATATAATAGGCAGAAAATTAAGTCACATTCAGAGAATTAAAAAGTATCTGAGACATTTCTTGAAATTAAGTCCTAGTTTGTTTTTAATCCATCCTTCCTCTAAATAAGCTCATGTTCAATAACCACAATCAAGGCAAAGAATATCTTCAACCTAATAAAAACTAGCATATTTTACAGCTTTTACAATATCATGGTTAAACAGGAGGAATTATTATTTTCCTACAGTGTGCATGCTAATTGGATTTGAGCCAGAATTGCAGAACTATGTTGAATATTTTATTCTATTCTAGAATAGACTTTGTCTAAGAAATTATGCACTGATTGCTACAAAAACTCAAATAGTTTTGAGGGCAAAATCCACGAAAATGATCCCATCTTTCAACCCCAGGAAAGACAAGTTTTTGTTGTGTTTCAACTACTTGAAATCCTCATCAATAGAGGCAAGTTCAGTTTTTAGGAAATCTTATTGAGAATGTGGATAATTTAAAATATAGCCACATCTTTTTTGTCCTTAATTTTGATTAGAGTCAAGAGTTATGTGTAACAATACATAAATAAAATCTCAAAGATATCGGATTAACTGAGAATATCTTGAAACATTGACATGTAAAGCTTCTTAATAGTTTGTCTTAATCATGGTATAATGCTAGATTAATTTGGACTGATTCACTTTAAATTCTTTCTAAAACAATGTGATCTGTCAATAAATAAACAAATTTCTTGATTGAACAAAAATAATTCTATATTTAGGTTAATTTTTATCACATTAACTGTGTTATTTAGTAGAACAACACATACTCTAAGGGATGACATACATGAAAAATGAAAATGTGTATTAGGCATTTAATTCTAAAACCATTTTGAAATTATTTCCAATCCAGAACTACATTGAAATTTTGCTTAGAATCAGAGGATGATCTACGGTTTTACTTGACAGTGCCTTAATGTTGATTATCAATTAAACACTCTCATGGTATAATTTTTTTCATGACGATTACCATAATTATAATTAAATTTTTATATAATTAGTTAGGAATTTAATGTGTTTAATAACAATCCTCTAAACTGTAAGATCTATGAGAATAGGTCGTAAATATATGTTGAATTAATGAATGATTACATAAGTGATTGTTTATTCATGTATTTCCATGTTCTTCAAAAAAGAGATAAAATTCTCTAGTTTATTAGAAGTTATCAGCAGATAGAACTTAAATCATGAAGAAAGCAATTCAAATTTTAAAAATGAAGTTAAATTCAATTTATATTTCATTGCTTCATTCACAAAATTAAAAGCTTTTTGTCTGTTTATTTGAAAGTTTTTTTATTGATCAAAACTAGTGAATTTTTCCAGATCATTTGGCTCATTAGCCATTTGTTTTCTTGAATATTCCAGATCCCACACTGTTTTGAGCCTTCTTGGTTTCCAGTGAGTCTCTAACATTACACATGAATCAGTCCTCAGCTATATCTATCAAATTACTTTAACTTATTTTCCTTGCCAAAAAAAAAAGATATCTTAGTGTCTCCATTATAAAGTACTTTTCTTACTTGTAAAACACGTAATTAATATTTAATTCCTAGAAATTATCATCAATTATAAATCTATTTCTTTCCACAATATTTGTTTTGCTAAATACAGTAATGACTTAGAATTTAATTACTATATTTTGCCATCAAACACTAAGCACTTCCTCAAACAACTTGTGAGGCACTACTTTTATTTTTTGCAACTGGCAAAAATAATTAGTAGTATGAAAAATACTCTTTTTACTTCTTTGAGTTTAAATTTCAGATAAAAGGAGTTTTAAGAGAGATAATTCATAGAGTTATAAAAATTTAAATTATTGTAATAATTTTGTGAAAATTACTTGTGATCATACATTTTTACTTCTTTCTAGAACATGATAATAAATTTTCTAATACCTTTTTTTGCTACAGAGACAAAATAAATTTTAATAGTTATATAATAGTCATTACAATTATGGTATTTTCTTCATAAACATCTAATTTTCTGGAAATTTTCAAGGTCAGTACTGCATCTGATTTTCAAATTACAGAAATACTAGAACCATTTATATTTTACTTTATTGAACATTACATAACAAAAACAATAACAAAACAAAGGCTTTTGCACAAAGAAACCATATATTTTTTTAACTTGAGTAGCATTATGATAGTCTGTAGAAAAATTTTTCATTTTGTTTAATAATTACTTTTAAATTATGTTTATGTTGCTGTGATCAATTGTCTACTAAAAATAGTTGCAATGAAAAGTAAATCCAAAATAAAATTTAAAAAACAAATTAGAATCTCACAGTCAGAAGAAATACTTTTAAAATTAAAGGTACATTTAAAATTAAAAGTGCATCAATAAGGTACTTTAAGAATTAGATTAGTTAAAAATTTTTCTCTAAGAAAATTAGAATAGGAATATGAATTCAAAGAAAAAAATAACAATGTAAAATTTTTTACTGGTAAAAAATGTGGCTTTTTAAAATGCATAATAGTGGGTATCAAATGGCTATGGTATTTAGATTCTGTTGGACATCTTTCAAAATATGGTGTAACAGTTTTATGTAAGGATACCAATATTATAATATGCTGGAACTGAAAATTTTGTAACTATTTAAATTGAAGATGAACAATTTCAGACGTCAATTTTAAAATGTGTAAGAAAATTTCCATTTAATATATGCAAATATGCCCCATCTAGTAGGTGGAGCTAAATCCCCCATCCCTATTGAGGGTGGGCTATACTTAGTACTTGCTTTGAAATAACAAAGTGTAGAAAGGGAAAAATAACAACTTTCCAGTGGAGAGACCTGGCAAGCGTTATCTTAACCAAGTGATGAAGATTAACATTACCAGTGATGTCATATGGATACCATGTACCTTGGGTTTGATATGATGAGAAGGACATTTCACCATTGTGATATTCTTCCTCCAAACCCATAAACTCAGACAAATCATGAGAAAAACACTGGACAAATCAGAGCATTTTACAAGATAACTGGATAGTATGTCTCAATATTATGAAGACCAAGAAAAATAGAAAAGACTGAGAAAATGTCACAGACCAGAAGGAGACAGGGTAGACATGACAACCAAATGCAACGTGGATGCCTGAGTGGGATTCTGACACAAAAAGAGGAACTTAAAATAGGTGAGATAGGTGAAATCCCAATAAAGTGTAGAGTTTTGCTTTAGAAAATATGTAAGGAAGTCAGAGGGATTAAAAATTCCTGGGGATGTCACAAAGGCAAAAAGTTTGAAGACACTTGATCAGATGAAAAATTTTACAGGTATGCAAGTAGATATGACTTTTTAAATTAGAAAGTAGCTTTAATAGAGATACCTGAAAATAGCTTAAATGCCTACCAGTATTATAATGGGTAAATAAAGGATGGTATAATTGGCTAATGAGTACTATATATCAGTTAACAAGAATGAACTAAAATCAAATCATCAACAGAGTTCAATAAAAAATAATGTTCAATTAAAAAAACAAGTTGTCAAAGATATGTACAGTATGATGCTATTTATTTAAAGTCAAAACATACTCAGAATAATTCCATGAATTTTTTGTGGGTGCATACATATTTAGAAAAAAATACATGCATGGGAATATTAAGCATCTACTTCAGGTGAGTGGTTCATTTTCAGTAGAGAGAAAAGAGAACTCAATTAGGGAAGGGTATACAGAGGTTTCCAATTTATCTGTAACATTTTATTTATCTTAAAATAATCTTAGTCAAATGTAAAATGTTTAAAATACATTATGATTACATTATTACTTACATTATTCTAATTACAGTTTTAAATAATTTACAAAAAAGTAAATAAGATGCTCCCAGTCTAGGTATGCTGTGAAGGTAAGGGACTAACATGAAGTGACTGATAAGAAGAGACAGGAAGCCCTCAGGGCTAAGTAGGGCTTAAAAGTCCAAGCAATGGGCAAAAATAACCAAACCATTTATTCATCAGGCATCTGGCCCTCAACTGAGTCTAGAGTTGACGAATAGAAATCCAGTTTTTTGGATGGATTTTGTGAGAAAGGATTTTAGCTTAAGAGCAGCCAGCATGCTGGGGATTCATATATGAGGACCAAAAACCAAAATCTAGCTGTTAGAACTGAGGTTTAAGGTCAGGACAAAGACAGTATAAAGCAAAGATTAAAACCAAGACCCATTATGTTTGACCAAGGAGGTACTTTGTCAGTATTTTCCAAAGTTACTTCAAGAAGTGTCATTGCTAGTGGTGTCACTGGTCAAGTTACTTACTCTTTCAGTGCCTTAGTTCTCCCTTTATTAAATGGAGATAAAAACTATACCTATATCCTTCATAGGATGATCATGAGGATTAAATGAATTGTTACCCATAAGGTGTTTAGAACAACACCTGGCACCTAGTTAAATGCAATATAAGTGCTTATAAAACAAAAATAAATAGCAACATGTCTAATAGAAGTACTTTTCTTTAGCAATGTTGATGCATTTCCACTCAAACAAATTAATTGTCTCATTTGGCAGGAACAACATGGTCATATGCCAAAGCATGAGTTGACCTATATGGCCTTTTCTCTAAAAACTTCAGAATATATCTCATTTGTGTATGTTGACAAGCAGTGAAAAGTGAAAAGCTTTTCTTTTTCTTGTCTTTCATAGCAGCACTCATTGACTTATGTGTTCTGGGTAAGGCACAGAGCAAAGAACTACAACAGAGAATGACGAAAGTTTCAGAAAGAGGCAAGTGTGAGTCATTTGAAATTCATTAATAAGATATGAGATACCAAGATATTTACCAAGTTTTATATAAAAACTTCAGTATTTACATAAAAATGAAACCACTGATTGATACAACAGAGCATCTAGGTTTTTAAAAATATATATTTTCACCATTGTATAGTTTGAAACAACTTGTATTTTTAAAAAAATGGTGAATACTGTATGACATGTGATTGGGCCAAAATACAAATGCTATTTCTTTCTGAAATTTAGAACAGCTACTTCACTACTAGCATTTTTGCCTAGAATTTTATTAAAACAATTATTTCTCTCCTCCATGTCAAACAGAAGTCTTTATCAGCTCAGAAAATGTTAGTTTTTTAAGTGATCTATTGTTCCATAATTGAAGATTTATACATGCTTTTATATATCAACATGCCTTCAGCCTTTCATATACATAGCATGTCACTCAAAGAAATATGGGACGCCTGTCTCATGAGAAATTTGTAGAACATTCAGGCAGCTTCAAATGCTGTTGAGTGATGATAGAGGGCTTGGATTCACCATCATTGAAGGAAACCAAATGAAATAATGTATTATTTAAAATATATTATTGTTTTGTCTCATTTTAAATGTCAATATCATGCAATGTGGATGCATATGCCACTTGTCAGTTATGACATTCACATCCAGCACAAAACCCATAGCTGAGAGCACTGGGGAATGGGAATATTTGTTTCTGCCAAGTTGTACTAAGGAAGCCTACCTTGGATGTGGATAAAATAGATATATTACAGGAGTTGCAGAAAATAGCTGTGTCTAAAATTTCAGGAATTACTTGCTTTGCTTGGTGTAGTACATAAAGTTGTTTTATATTATTATAATAGTGAAGTGCCAAGAGATAAATTAAATTATTAAATAATTGCTCTCCTCTTGCTGTTAGGGGAGAGAGAGAAAGAAGCCTTTGGTGCTAAATCCTATTTTGATTATCTGCCATGGTCAGATAACAATAGTACTTATTCAGTAGGTTGTTCTATTGCTCATCATTTTATCTGCTCTAATCACTGAATTGATTAGCAAGGGATGCATCCTCAAACCAACAATCACTTTAATCTGATTAATTTTTCTACAGAAAATCTGTCAAGCATGTAATGAGTACAACATCACAACATACAACATATGGAGCATATAGTACATATACCTATATAGCCAGGAATATGGTAAGTATGCATCAGGCTGAACCACATGAAACTGCCAATTATGTAGGTCAAAAACAGTCAAATTTCAGCAACTGCACAACCAATATTCAATCTAATATTTATGGATTTTAAGCAGAAATTATCAATTTTGCCTTCCAAATGTTTTAAAATATGTAGTTGTGTACTTGAAGTGAGAAATTTAAATTTTCATGAATAAAATAGAATTATTTATCAATAAGATAAAGACACAATCTGACATGATCTTTCTAAAAAAGAGCCCATAAACCAAATGGAAGGGAAGTCATACATCACATCAAAACACTAGCTTGTTCTCAAACTTTTATTAAAAGTGGCCTATCCTTGATTAAAAATTCACCTTCAATATATGATTCTATAAAGTAAGAGAAAAACAAGACAGACAGGATCCCAAAAAATGCAAGAAAAATAATTAGGAGTATGCAACATGGGACTAAGTTTTTTCTCTATGGTAACATTTACCTCTTATTTTAGTGATGGAAGTCTATTTTAGGGATTATAAAACTTATTCTGTATACTTGAGGTTACACATTTCCTGCTCAAAGAATAGCACCTAGAGCTGACCAACCAGGGTGCTCCAATCCCCAGACCAGTTGAATTGGATCAGAAATAGGCATATTACAGACATTGGGTTAATTTGTTATATCTACTCTTCTGAAGAGAGCGTCTCTTTTCTTCTGGGATACTGAGTTGTGAATATGTCAGTCTAAAGCTGCTGGAGGTGAAATTTCCCAGCTGGAAACCTCCTGCCTGAGAATAAAGCCAACATGAAAAGGAGAGCTCAGAAAGACATTGATGGTAAGGGTGAGGTAGGTGATAGGTACGTTCCTTCACAGTAAAGCCTCACACACAAGGTATGGGGTGGAAGGAGAGTAAAGGCGAGGCTGTCTCAAGTGTCTCAAGCATTAAGCATTGATCATTGGGGTGGGAAGGAAGGAAATAGAATCCTGAAATGGACTATGGACAAAAATGCTGAGAAAATGGCTGGGTGGGGATCAAAGAGGAAGTTGACCTACTTTATGATTTTTTCTCAGGCCAGCCCTGCTTACACAGCTGACAGGCATTTACCTGAAAAATATTTATAACCCGAGTTCTTGTGGCTTAGGCATGTTCCACAGGGAAGTGAAAGAAGTAGACAGAATAGCCTGGGTGTAGCTATAAGGAATGGGCTGTTATTCTTAACCGAAGGCTTTGAGCTTTGTTTCTAAGGTTTCTAAATCCTAGCAATTGAACTGTCCATCACTATATCTATCCTTTCAGTACCTAGCTGAGTTACACTTCAAATATGTAATGTTGATAGGGCCAAAATGGTTGATACAAATGATCAAAGGTCTAGGAGTCGAGATGGTAATAGAAAAAATAAACATTAAATACTGGAAAAAGCAAATGGAATTACAAATTGAAGTTGAGCATGGACATTGAAAAGACAATAGAAAAGACTGTTGACTGTCAAACACTTTTTCAAAATTACCTTTCCAAATTAGACTCTGACATGCTTCAACATGGAGGTCAGTGTTACAGTGATAGCATATGCTTAATGGTTAAAAGTTTAATGTTGGGATCAGGTTGACCTGTGTTCAAGTGTCAGCTCTGTCACTTGATATTTTGGGCAAGTTATTCAATCTCTGAACCTACTTTCCTTGTCTGAGAAGTAGGGCTAGTGATACTAACTAACCTCCTAGGATTTTGATGAGAATTGAATGAGAGAATGAATTTAAAGTGCTTGACATGTGGAAAAGGCCCAATACATGTGGGTATTATTTTACTCTAGAATTAGAGAAACACAAAGAAAATACATGATATGGTCTCTTGCTTTCATACAATCTTATGTATATAATATACAGTGTAAAAACTTGTTTCAAAGTTTTTGGAGATTAGGAGCCCATGATAATGAACTAGAATTCAACTTCTCTTGATATTAAGAAATTCTTCCATATGTCAACTAACATTCTTACTCAAATGTAAACATTCCTTCAAGTTTCATCTTTTCAGAAAAAAAAGAAACTAGTTACCTTCAATCCAATATATTTAAGCCTGGTGTCATTTCTCTCCTTTCTCAAGTTAAGCGAACTTGATTTTTTAAAATGTCCTGTTGGCTGCCATTTCTTTTTATTCTGTCATTGTTATTACACAGCCTGTGCTCATGAAACAAATTGTGATGATGCTCTTGCGTCCACCAACAGCCCAGACGGTTTGCTCACCACTTACTGGAGTTTACTAAAGTTGAAGGAATATATTCTAATGAAATCTATCATGGTTTTGTAATTTCAATACAATACATGTAGCAAATACAGACATTTTCCACATTTCTCTTTTCTGTTCAGAAGAAGCAGTCTTCACAATACCATAGGCTGATGAATCCAGCTCCACTCAATAATAAAGTTTTGTATTGGAGGGAAGAATATTTGGGCATTAAAGAAAATAATTAAGCAGAGAGTATAAGACTAGGATAAAATAGAAATTAAAATTATTAGGAAAGGAAATCTTTAAGCTTTATCCAAATGAACCACAATGCTATAATCCTCAATTAGAAACTGAGCTAAGTAAACCCTTCAGACTACCAATTCCTGACTCAGCAACACTGAAAAATATATTGATGTCTGTTCTTGGCTTCAGTCCTTTCTTTCCTGCCACAGAGATCCTATTAATGGAAATTGCCCATAAGTTTTCTTGTCTTTGTTTCTACAGATTTATTCCTATATCAGTAGGTAAGAATGGCAACTGCTTTTGAATCACAAACAGCATTAAACATACCACTCCCTGTTTTACTGAGTCTACCACAATTCGTGTGCTATTGCCTTGAAAAACCAATGCCTGTGCAGTGATACAGTCACATTTCTCTGGTGGACTGACCAGAATCACGATCCAGCCATTTTATCTGCTATTTTTGGTTAAACTTGAGGGAGGCAATTATGTCTGCAGATAAAAGTTTTCTTGGAAAATATAGAATGGTACCTGATTCCTCTCCCTTATGCCCTTTGGCTGGTAGCAGCTAGGAAGCACACGGGGATGAATGATAGAAGAGGGGACTATTTTTCAGGCAACTTGGGCAAAACCTACCTTTAGCTCGTTGTTACCCCAATTTCTCCGTTTCAGAACCCTAAAGTATACAGTAAATCTTCAGTTTTGTCAACCGTGGGATATTCTCCCTCTTCTATTCTAGGCCTAATCTCTTCAATTGTTAAGCTCTTGCTGAGCAAGACCACATTAATTACAGTAGAATGAGACAGGCACAGAAGAGAAGGGACCTGCAACCTGACTGAAATACAGACGCGTCACGTGTAGAAGGAAGTACAAGTTGGAAGAAAGTCCTTGGCATATGAAAGAAAATAATAGCACAACAACATCTAACATTATTGAATACTTAAATACAAATGAGATTTTGGATTCATTTTTACTGTGGTTTCTAAAGCAAAATAATTACCATTTGTTGCATATGTGTTGTATAATGTATGTGCTTTACATATGTTAACTAATTTAATCACAATAGCTTTATGAGATGGGCACACTTATTACTACCTTCATTTTTAGGCAAAGATAATGAGTCAAGGAAAGGAAACTAACTTGCCAGTGTCACCTACTTGAAAATGGTGGAGCTATAAGCTCAGGGAATCTAAATCCAGAACTTGTGCTATTACTCACAGACACCTGTGCAATAAGGCAAGTAATATTAGAAGGTTGGGAGGGATGTACAGAAGTGAGTAGGTTTACAACTCTGACCAGGCAGGTGGTCAATGTTGATAAATGATTCACCAGGTAACAGGCCCAGTTTAAGAAAATTTAAGAAAATTCCCAGTTTTATAGATTGTGGGGGATTGGAGAAGTTATACGATGTGAGAATCAGGCATAGAGAATACAGGGATCTAATCAACTGAATTGGGTGAAAATGTGGAAACTGAGACTCAGAAACAAAGGCAAAGCCTCTCTCTCAAAGTCAAGGCTGAACTAGCAGTAAGAGTGACTTGATGCTAAATCTGATGATGCTAGAGTGGTAATTCTGAAACTCAACCTGCTTGGGGTAAAAATTGGTCCCAGACATGGGCAGGGTAAGAGGGTCTATTTGAGCCTGCAGATGGTGGTCAAACAACTCAACATCCAGGGTGAGCTTGGCAGTGCTTGGCAGTGCTGGCCTCAGCATTTCCGGATAGGCAAGTTATCACAGACAGCCAGAATCTAAGCCAAGGTTAGAGTAGAGCCAAAACTGGATCTCAGGCTGCTTTGAGGTTCATTATCTTATTTTCCGCATCAAGCAATCAAAGTCTCACTGGGATGGCCCAGACCTGCTTGTGAATCACTAAGATAAAATGAGTCAGGATACTCTGTTTGACATTGATGGCCGGTTTAAAGAACACACCCACGTGTGGGAGTTTGGGTTGTTTAGGTCTTCCATTTGATCTGGAAACAGCTGTCATTTTGGGGCTGTGCTTGATTTCCCAGATTTTATTGGTCTTCCTGATTGGTCTTTTCTATCTCCATCTCTACCATTTAATCTTATCCCTTTTTAGAGCTTAGTTCACCATAGTCATTGGTGATTTTAGCTCTTGGTAAGTGATAAACATCTTTGGAACTTTGACGGAGAGCGTTCATGTAAATCACAATGTGACTTCCATCTTCCCCAGGCTACACAGAATTGGAAAAAATAACTTCATGACTTTTTGCATTTCTTCTTGCATTTGAGTTTGAGGAGCAGAGTCTTCAGTAAGAGCATATCAGAATGAGTATCTAAAACATATTTGTTGCCATAAAAAATGATTCTAATTGTCTGGACATTGCAGATTCAGAGGTGAGGAAAATAAAATTTTCTCATCGTTAACCAATGCCATAGGGTAATATCATAAAAGCAGTTTATACTAATACCAGTTCAGAAACAAGCATACTACTGAAGCAGAAGAGATAACACTATCTTTCAGCAATGCTGTGAAAAATGATATATTGAACAGTAAAGGAATAGTAAAACTCCATTATTATTACAACTAGTACTGACTATTGGGGAAAAGTTGCTGTGGTTATAAGAGGTCTAAAAAGAAAAGTATACTTTACTCACATTATAGTTTCAGCATGACCTTTCTGACACTGAAGGATGGTGTGTGAAAATTTCCATGAATAATCTAAGGAGGTCGTGAAACTTTTTTCTGTCTCTTTTTTTTTCGCGGTATCATTGTTAGATTAGGGGCTCATGGAGGTGAGGTTGCAGAAGTCCTTCCTGCCCTTTTAGTGTTATGTAATGGATAAGGGAGAACCAGCACCAGTGAGACCTGTACTGAAGTCCTTCTAAGTCTGTAGAACTTACCTTTTATCTTCTCCAAACCTCATGTGAAAAAAAATTGGGTAATTGAGGAATATTCTTTCATCTAAAAAACTGATACATTGAAAACTGATAAAAGGGATATGTAAGATTAAGAAATAATGTATGAAAACTTCCCAGTGGAATGTCTGATTCAATGTGTATGATCAATAAATGGATCTGTTTGTATTCATGTCGTCATTTGTGTGAAGGCAATTTAGTGCTCTATTCAAGAGCATGAAATTTAGATGCAAACAAGCAGGCTCAATTCTATTTCTTGCTCCACCCTTCATCATGTACCTCTGAACAACTTGCACAATTTCTTTAAATCCAAATCACCACATACTCAAAATGGCAATAATAATACCTGATAGAGTTGTGAGATGATTAAATGAGAACATTTTTGTAAAGCACCTAGCCCACTACATAGCACATGGCGAACACTCATTAAATGCTTACTCTGTTGTTATCGTTCTCATTTAAGAAAGATTCATTTTCTGTAGGATTAGAAATCAATTCTACTGATATATATCACTGTGAAGGCACACTTGTGCCTAACCATCCTTGGGTTGGACGCCAACAGGGATTAGTAAAGACAGATTCAGGTTTTTGTGTTCTGTATATTCAAGGCCACTTAAAAGATTATCACCAAACAAGTAACGTTCATGAGAGCAAAGCATAAATATTACAGGCAAAAGTTATAAAGTTACATGGTCTGGTTTCCAAGCCTGTTTTACGGCACTTTATCTGTGTGACTTTGAGCAAGTTTCTCAGTCTTTAGGTACTGTGTCAGCTGTTATAATTATTGACTAACATGACTTCATTCTTGGAAGCTGCTCTCTGGAGAAGCTTTCAAAAAGTGTAATTTTTAGAGTTTAAAAAAAGGTTGTTAAAAATAGAACACAGTTTTCTCTTAAACTGCTCTGTCATAAAGTATGTTACGTGTTTTTTTAGATCATCACATTTTTAACTTTTATTTTGGTGTCCTTTCGTCTTTTGCATGTCACTTTACTGTTGACTCTCAGCAACTTAAAACTGAAACTCAGTCTCCATGTGAAATTTACCCTACAATCAAAGTGCCAGTTTTCTTCAAAAATCCTTTGTGTGTGAGGTTTAGAATCACAAAAGACTGGAACCCTTTCTGTCTTTCAAGATAGTAAGGCAGTGTGCTGCACAGAATACTTTTAGGAAGACAATATTGAGATTTACATTATCAAAAATTCAAAGATGCTATTTTCAAAAGCTGAAACCACCAAAGCCCCAGGCCAATCTAGACACAGTAAGATGCAGCCAACCAAGCTGGCCGGTGGTATTCCTGTGGATGATTTAAAGGAGGAACCACCCCCAAGCAATGGTAGCTCTCAGAAGGGGGCCTGTCCTTCACAATTGAAGTTCTTTGAAGCTGCATTTCCTTCAAGCAATGAGAAGTCTTTGTGGTGATGGGAAACATACATTTATAATTACAGAAGAACATAGTGTATACTAGACATGGTAGAAAAGAATGCAAGAGTTTGAAGGGAAGTCCTGATAATACATTCAGCCTTGCTCATGTAGCGTCTCTCCAGAAACATGGGGTATTTTACTCTACCTAATTGGAATGGCCAGGAGGCAACATTCCTTCATGGCTCTTCTCTTTCCAGCACCCCATTTGGCCCTGAAACAAGGCCAGCATGATACTATAGTGTGCTTTCTGAAAATCCGGCTGTTGAAATAAGATGTATAAAAGTCATGAAATGGTTTCAAAATGGCATGAATATATTCATTTATGGGGCATCTGAGAAAGTGAGAAAAATGGAATTGAATGGTGCCTAGAATATTTTTAACTCCTTTGAGCAAAGCTTGAGCTGATTGGCCTATCCTACATGATGCATTACTTTTTTACTGTACATGTGAAAAATAACCTTAACATCCCTAAATCATACATTCAAACTTCCTAAGATATGGAATAAAAGATACTTGTGTTTGATTGATGGGAGGAAAAAAAGACAAGATTAGCAAAGGTATCAGAAGAAATGGTACTAGTGAATTTATAAAACTTCAAATTAGTTCTATATTTCTTATTCATTTAATAATTACTATAAATAATTTTATATTTTTTAAAGTTTCAGTGGAGAATATATAAAATGATAATTAATAAAAAGTGTTAAGTAAACCTTCCACAATAGTCTTTTAGCATAAAATAAATGGAAAAAAATGAAATCCACAATTTTTTAGCCCACAGTGGGAAGGCCAAAGGTGAAAACAGAAAGCCTCACAAAATTCCCAAAGAATTTTCTACTGGATGTCATGTTGTAGATAAACTACTAGAGATATAATGCAAAATATTTCTTAAGCCTTGGTTTCTAAGCTAATAGTCAACCACAGCCTATTGAATGACAACAACAACAAACCCTACAATTTTATCCCTTAATGGTTTGTAGTTATTATACAATATGGTATATAAGGGAAATCATAGGTTTTGGAGGCAGTTAGGCTTGAGGTTTGCATTTTGGACATTGTTCACTAGATGCGTGAATTTTAGCAAGCACTAAATCTTCCTGAGCCTCGTAAATTCCTATGTGTAATGAATATAAGAACTACCACAAAGTGTATTAGAGACTGACATATGAAGGTCCAAGCCTAGCTCAACTACTGGAATATAGTTAGCACTTAGTAAATGTTAGTTCTTTCCCTTTTTTCCCTCTCAAGCTATTTTTTTCTTCTGAAATTTGAATATGCTCTGAAGAGATAAGAGATTTTTTTCACCATAAGAGCCAATCTTAGTCCTCTGAATGGCAATTTTTTCACATATCTGTTCTTTTCACTTTATTTCTTCCTTCATGTGTGCATGTGCATTTGTGCACGTGTACACACGTATGCATGTGTACAATCACCTGTTTTTGTATTTTTTCTTGCAGGCCATGGGTAAGGTAAATTTGAGGCAAAACAAAAAGTCTATTTTATGCATAGATTATTCTAAAGTTCAGTGGGTGACATTACTTAATTGTGGCTTAATAGCCTACGTAGGTCACAGGAGGTAGAACTCAGATAATGAAGCAAGTGATTCACTGAATTGACAACATTATTATATTCATATCTCTCATTATGATGAAGTAGATGGCACATTTGACTAGAAATCTTGACTAAGTTCTCTCCTTGATATCACTACTGACTTATATGACTGTAACAAGGGTGTGTCAATTTCTTACATGCAAAATAGAAATCACAGAATAGTTGCTCTCTTTCCCACAGCAATTTTTCATGTATAAGTTCTAATTATATTGTTAGTAATTTAGAGACCCTGATACCAATTCAAAATAACATTTTGAGCATTTCAAATGTACCATAAAAATCTCGTCTTTCTTTTTCTCTCTGCACTGCTTCCTTCTAATATGTTATTCTAGAAATATAGCTAATGTCTCTTTTTGAAAAAAAGAGAAAAATAGTGCTGATATATAGCCAGAAAGGTTGGCAGGGGTATGGGGGGGGGTGGAATACAAAAAAAGCAATTTTAGAATGACGTGCTTTGATTGAATCCTTCGTGAGCTGGGTAGCAGAAACCGCTGCAAATAAGTGGCAGTGACACGTGGTGTTTGGGAGAGTTGACAGCAAGAGTCGTCATCAAAATCAGCATCACAAAAGAGGCAGGCCACTGTCCAGGTTATTACGAAGACTGCATAGAAATAACGCAGAACAGAAGCAGCTTACATTGGAAATGATGATTGTTTAATTGTATTTAACCTTTAACAATACAAATACAGTTAGTATCCAATTACCTATATATGACAAACAGGGAGTATTCTGTGGGGAAAAAAATAATCACAAAATAGTTACAGGAATCATGGGCAGGAATTCTCTGGAAATGAGCATCGGTCATAAAGAAGGACCAAGAAAAGAGACTTAATTGGAAGCTCTATGAGGGCAGAGGATCATAATCTTCTTTTCATCGCAGTGCTTGGCACAACGCCTTACCTGTGATAGGAGATTGATGAGCATTTGTTGAATGAATAAGCAACGTTAAACAGGAGGTAACTCTCAGACTCTTGTTGTGAAGAAGCTGATATTCCTGCACAAATTACAATACACATAAATTCAAGGACATTAAATTATAGGCTGCACTCTAACCTAGTTACCCCTAACTCTTATAACCAGAGGCTATGACACATCACAGTATAATTAATTAATTTCAAACACCTCCCTTCCTCCTTGGTCCATCACCCTCTGGATGCCACCCTATTGCAGCCCCTCATCTTAGTTGACTTCAGCTGTGGCACTCTCACCAAGGCATTTCCTTTAATTTGCAGCTACTCTTCCCTTCAGCTAGAGGGCAAATACAAGGGCTTAGATTATATCTGTATTTCTTCACTAAAACGATTGAAACTTGCCAGGCGCAGTGGTTCATGCCTGTCATCCTAACACTCTGGGAGGTCAAGGTGGGAGGATTGCTTGAGCTCAGGAGTTCGAGATCAGCCTGAGCAACAGCGAGACCCTGTCTCTACCAAAAATAGAAAAATTAGCCGGGCGTGGCCCTCGCCTGTAGTCCCAGCTACTCCGGAGGCTGAGGCAGGAGGATCATTTGAGCGTGGAGTTTGAGGTTGCAGTGAGCTGTGCTGCCACCATGTGATGATGCCACTGCACTCTACCCGGGGCCATACAGCAAGACTCGGGCTTGCTCTTATATAGCTTTCTGAAAGCTTGATCAATATAATGGCTACCATTTATTTACCATTTACTATGTGTCACATACTCTCCTGAAAGTTGTACATAAATGCCATTTTTAATACTAAGAATAACTCTACAATTTGGGTAGTATTTTTGTCTCATTTTAAAAATGAGAAAATGGAAAGACAGATCAAGTAACTTGTCCAAACTTGATCAATTGTAAAAAATCAGAAGCAAAATTTGAACCAAAATCTGTTTGATACTAGATCAATTCAGTGTTTCAAATCATCTGTCTTTTCTTTGCAAATCTGTGACAGGTACATCTCTAGTGACAAAGTCTTCTTCATTTCAATAAATCACAGATTTTTCTTACACCTAACACTCTCTTGAACTGTCTCTAAATTTTTATTTTATTCAGGACTGCTTTATTATAATGAGAGCAACTCATTATAATAATCAATATAATAATCAAATTAAAAAAGGAGTTAATTTTTAAATGTCCCAAACTCTTTGCTCAGTCACAACTTGAATTGCTGTTGGCTTCCCCATGAATACTGCACAACTCTCAATAGTCATGTGTAATGTGGTTAGGACTCTGCTCTCTGCCTCAGGCACTGATGGAAGCAGGGGCACAAAGAGCAGCAGGACTCTCTCCTTCACTTTCATCTTCCCTATTCTGTGGATAGTTGGCTTCATTCTGAGACTGGCTCTTTCTAATTTGCAAGAAATATGGCCACAAGAAGGGATGCCTTGCTTCCTTTAGGCTCATTTGAAAACATGGCTGAAACGTAGCCACCTCCTCTTGGCCCTACATCTGGCCCAACTGACTGTGGTCAGAGTAAAGACTCTCCTCAGAACCACAGGGAGCATAAAAAAGAAACAGTTCTTTAGGGAAAGGAGGGGGCTGGGCAAACAATAAGTTTTCCTTGTAGTCTTATCAGGAAGTATCATTAGGTAATACAATTTATAGGTACTTCTAGTAAAAAGAAAAGGAAAGGGATAAGAAATATTTCATTCTAAAGTCAAATAACAAAGATACAGGATGTCTGCACGATTGTCAGCTTCAGTCCCCTCCGTTCAGGGAAACAATACATGGCTGCTGTTATACTTCTTGGGATCGAAGAAGTGGTTTTATAGTACTCTCCCAACTTGCCTAGCAGAGTGCCATGCGTTCAGCCCTTACTTACTACATAAGGAAGAAAAGTAAAAGAAGGAAAGAGAAGGAAAGGAAAAGAATGGAAGAGAAAACAAAAGAGAAATGTAAAATACCAAAATAGAAAAAAAATGACAGAAGAGGGTTGGAAAGAATATCCTATTCTCTTATAAGTCCAGTGAAATTTGGCAGGAAGTAAAATAACAAGAAAGATAAAGCTGTATATAGCTGGGAAATTTTAATCTACACATGGCCTTGTTGATTAGACATTATGTAATCTTTTTTTAAAGATTAAATTTCATGCCGTTTGATAGCATTTTGGGCTTTTCCAAGGAGTCAATAATGGGTGTTAAATTGGATTACCTACCTATATCCCTTGCACTCTCTCTTTATTCTAGCTCATCAGCTGGCAAGCAATTGCAAAAGCCCAGCCAGGAACCCAGGATCTTAACAGGAGTTGTCCTTATACTCTATATTTACCCTGTTTATTCTTAAGAGTACAAAGTAAGAAGTGTCACTTTGTGGAAATGATGTTTTCTAAAAGTCTAAAGTTATCTGAATCTATATGAACCTAAAAAAAGTCTTGGGTTGGGCTTATGGTTTGAGGTTTGAATTAAAGCTTAGGTTATTCTTATTTTATCTGCACTAGTTTTCCATCAGTAATTATACTGTTTCTATATCTCTGTTTTTCAAAGGGAGAGAGACATTATCATGGGTTTGGATACAGTAAGAATAAACTAACCAAGTTTTCTGCCCATCTGTCAAAATGAACCTGGGCTAAACATGTCTACAGGTTCAAAACCCTTTAACTGTGTACATGTTTGGTTCTCTGGGGTTGGTTTCCATTTCATAGTTTTATAGTTTTAGCAGGTCATATTTATATAGCAGAAAAATACTAGTAAGATACCAGGATCTTTCAAACCCCAATATTACCCAAATAGCTAATTATAGGATAAGGTCACTGATGAATTTACTTCAAGAGAATCTTCTGGATTCTTCTTTAGTGATTGAATTAAATATTTATGTTATACCCATAGCTCCTCTGTGAGACAGACTGTAGTTTCTACGAAAGGGGGAAATTTATGAGACCATATTTTGTGTTACTTACTACATCTTCACTTCTACCTTCCTCCCCCAACCATTAGGACAAAGCTGAGTATTTGACCCTAAGACAGCCAATGTATAGCCCAGCTATACACCTATGAAATATCCTGCTATGGAAGACTTGACTTCCATAGACTTGATATAGTCAATAGATACTCTTTTGGGAACTTCAGTGGAATAATATGGAAATAATAAAAAAAGTTAGTATGGAAGCCAAAGCTTCCAGGTAATGCCGTGAGTCAAATCAGGACCATGATAATCCTTAGAAATGGTAATAAAATAGTGGTCAACATATTGACCACTTCCAACAATGGCGCTACTTTACTAGCATTAGCTCATTAAGTTTAAATTAGTTACTACTTTTACTTTATCCTATAGATCATGAAACCAAAGATTTAATGAGATAAAATATATCACCTATATCTGAGAAGTTAACTATTTGCAAATTTTGGATTTAAATCTAGATCTAAATCACTTAATAATCCATGATCCTTCTCACCATTGTAAGCTAGAATTACAAGAAAGCAGAAACAATGAAGAAGTGGAAGTTGAATAAAGAAAAGACACACAGCAGAGGAAAAAAAATATGCCTGTTGGTATTGAGAAGAAAGTGAAGCTACAGGGTAGAAAGTTGTGATGTTAATTTAATTGTGGGTCACTAGTTTAAAAGTTCAGATTTTAGTATTTCTGTGGTTCCTGGAACTAAAATATGTAGCCTCTATTCCCAAGGAAGCCTCTTTCTTTGGCTCCTATTTGGGGACAATGATAAGATTCTACCTCTTAATTTTCCCTCCAAAAAACTCTCTCCATCTTGAGCTACCTTTAATGAGAGTGTCCAGTCTGCCCAACTAAAAGAAGACGCTAATTCAAACCAAGGACACCACCTTAGTAAGTTCTATTTATCCACTTATTCATGGATAAATTTGCTTATCCATCAGTAAGTTAATAACTATGTAGAGCACTATCTAGTGATAATAATTTCTCTCTGGAAGAAATAGAAGTGAATATTCTGCTCCTTTTACATAGACAGAATTTGGAGATACTGTGCTTTGGAGATAATGGAGTTATTTGGCGATAATGAAGTTTACTCACTGAATTGGAGCTACTTCTATATGTAAACTTACAATGGAGTGTAAAAGACTGACATCACTGAAGGGAATGTTCCTAAGAACAGAGGGACATTTCAAATATATTCCAAAGTATGTTAAATGGAAACAATATGAAATTAACAAAGTGACTAAAAATATTTTTGATCATACAGTGCAGAAGAGAGATTCTCCTAGATCAGTATATGAATTGTACTAATCTATGAAAGAATAATGGAACATGAAAAGCAAGGACAATGTAGCAAGTTTTCCATAAAAGGTTTGTTTGTTCTTGGTATAAAATTGTCTTTTGTTTCTTGAAAAAGTGGTGACAATAGGTGTAGTTGTTTTTATAATATAGGAATTTGGAAAAATAAAAAGTTGTTAACCCTATCATGGTCTTCAATTTTTATTTGCTTATTAAATATTTTCTTATAGGTAAAATCCAAAATTACTGGTGTTGAATATGATCATAATGGCAAAGCTGATGGGAAACTTGGGAGATTAGAAAGCAAATATGTGGATGACAAGGGAAAAATGGCTTCCATTGGATTTATTCTTTGGGAATAATTTTTAAAAAATAGTTAAGGAGAAGAAAGGAGATTTGAAAAGTTAGAAGCTTCAAAAACTTTGGATGATTATTGTAGAATTTTAAAGTTTTACTTTAATGATTTATTTACATTCATTACAAGACTATGAGATAAGAGGAAATATGAAATAAACTCAAGTATATTTCATAAAAAATATCCATTTAAAAATGAAAACTGCTGAACCATGGCAAGTGGAAGCCACTAAACATTTTGATACATGTTTCAGCCAGGTTCTAGCCAAACCACGGAATTGTCCCATTAAGTTATGAGCATTAAATAGAAGCTAAGAGAGGGAGACAGGTCCCAGAAGGCAGGAGAGAATAGAAACAGGTTTAGATTTCAAGAATATCCCTGTAAACCTTGTGGTTCTTTCCTGATGCAAAGGTCATTTTTTCCCAGTGTAAAAAGACACTTTCGCACCTGCTTTAAGAGCTGGTGGGTTTTAGTTATTTTCAGGTTGCATGCTTTTGTTTTGCTATTTGTCCATTCTTATTTTCTTATCAGTTTTGAGTAGCATCCCTTGCCATGCCAACTTCTCTTTTCCTTCAGTAATCTCTCTTCTGAAGTTCACTCTTCTTATAACAGACAGAACGAACGAAATGTCTATTTTATAGCAATGATTCTCACAACATTATCATTATTGAGATATAAGAAACTATATATGAGGAAGTGACTCAAAATTGCATTGGAAAGGCTGACAATTATAGTCTTGGAAATAGACACTTAACATATAAAAGTCAAGTCTGACTTTATTCTCAACACAGTTTAATAATCCAGATTGGACTAAATAGGAAATTGAGATAATTCAATCAGGGTAGACTTAAAAGTTATCTCTTACTAGCCTTAAAACAGAAGAATTTTACACAAATGATAGTAAATATGATTGGGTAAGAAGAGGAGAATCAGAAAAATAATGTTTAAGCTTCAGAAAAAAACAAGTACAAAGAACTAAAATTGTTTGTATAGAAGTGAATGCCAGAGCTTCTTACCTCTTCTCTCAAGTAAAGCGGAAATGAATTCTTTTTATTCTTATTTAAGTAGTTGAAAGATAACTGAATTTTATTTAGATATTGTCCAATTTGAATGTTAACATATCAGATTAACATTGACCTTCATTAGTCTAAAATAATGACGTTTTACTACATAAAAGCATTTAATCATCAAAGGAAGTAATGAATCAATGTTCCTTTGGCTCACAAAACATACCATGCTCACTTATGGAACTTTACATATTTAAAGTTTAAAATATATTTTTTTAAACATCTATATATGTCTCAGAAAAACCCTCATACTTTGGTTGAGTAATTTTACAATATACCTGATCTTAGCAAGGTTGGAACATTAAATATAGATCAAGTAGAGTCTTTTCTCATTTTAAAGTATTACATGTAAGGACTCCTCCCTTCCTGAATATCTTTCCATTACAAAATTTTGAGCCATGACTATTTGATCAGTCTATTAAAAAAAAAAAAAAGAGGAGTTGATGAAGTCAACTTACGTCCCACAGGAAAGCTAAGAGAGGAAATGAGCCAATTCACTGTTCTGCTAATTACACTGATAAAGGAATGGGGAAAATCCCTTCTTAATGTCTCTTTCTCTCTCTCCCCTCCCCTAAAGAAAGGCAGAACATTTATTAAAATTCTTTAAAATGTTATTTTAAAATGTTATTTTATTTAAAAGTTATATCAAATAACTTTTAGAAGAGACCTACTAAGGTGGGAAGAAAAGACATTTTATAAACTGGAGATGTTTAGCTTTAGGAAAGACACTTAAAATGAGGCATGGAGTGGTGGGCTGGTTTACTAGGGAAGGTATGTTATAAATTTGGATGTTTCCTTTTATAGTGTCTGGAAAATGAGCATGGACAACGAGGGTCACGGAAGAAGGATTTTCACATTGGTCATTGAGGCAGCATTTGAACCCTGTCACTGTCTTTTGCCATGTCTAAAAGGAAAGAAAATCACAACTCTGGTCTGCCTTCTGATCGGGTACAAACACCATTGGGACAGGAACCAGATGGCCAATATAAGCAAGTATTGCATTTGACCCTGCACTTGAGCTTCCTTTAGGAAATGATCTCTCTAGTCAGTTTAACAGTACATGCAATTAGTAAAGGGACAATCTGTGGAGAGTTAACTTAAGTGCTACCAAGGTATGGCCCTGCCTTTCAAAAAGAATAGCTAGAAGACTAAATACCAAAGAGAATGTTTGCTTTTCAGGTGACTAGGACAGGTAAACTTGTTACAACGAATATTTAAAGGTAAGTTTGCCTTACTATCAAATTTAACAAGGACAATTAAGGTAATATCAAAGAGATGAAAAACACTTCATGTATCTGAATTATCGAGGTGGTTTATGTGTAGTAAACTTTTTGAATGTCTACACAGGTATGTATGTATCTATGTATCCAGCTTACAAATATAATACAAATTTTGGCTCTGGAAGCTTGAAGAATTAATAGGGATTTCATTGTTGTGAGAAAAAAATGAACAGTGAATGAGTTTATGGGGGAGGATCAGGAGGGGATACCAGGATATTGATTCTCGGTTGCTTATTATTCTATCTGTTCACCAAATTGTGTGCCCCACCCCCCACAATCCCATATGGTATAGAGTTTTTTTGGGAAGCAGTTGCCTAGCAGGGTGTACATTTCCAAGCTCCAATGGTAGAGTGGAGAGGATGAGACTAGCGTGTTGCGTGTGTCTCACTTTCCATGGATGAGCCTTCTCCACTTTCTGTCCTCTGCCTCTGGCCTGATGCGGGTGAATTTGACAGCCTTGGAAGCCTCCTGTGGAAGATGGAGGAGCTAAAAGTGGGAGGGGACTTGGAGGAGAGCCACCTGCTGATTAGGAACAGGCATTTGGACTTTACATATGCAATACATTAACTTCAGTAATATTGTTTTCATTGGAAGAGTAACTAGTTCTACCCTAATCAATATCTGAAATATCTTTTACTTGAATCAGAGTTGGCTTGATTCTGGATTGAAGGTGAACATTCAAAATAAATTGCCCCTAAATTCAAAGAACATTCTGCCACCAGAATCTTTGCAAGAGTGACATTTTTTGCTATCTGTGGTCCTCGTTTCTATTTCGCTGAAGTTAACACCACCCATCAATATACTTCATGTTCTACATGACAAAACAGATAGGAGTTTTGTGCTGTTAAAATGTCAAAAAAATTGTTTGTATTTTGTATTTTTACTAATAGCAGTGTCTAATGTGTAGAGAAAACTGATATTCATGGGGTCTTGTTAACACTTCTTTATTTTTGCTGCTTTAACTTTTTTGTTTTCTATGACTTTACTATGTCATTGGATTCTCTTGCTCTCATGATCCTATAATAAAATTGTGAAAACCAAAAAAAAAAATTACTACTGTATGCTAATAGCATGTGACATTAGCTATGCCACAATGTCAGATCATTAATGAGATAACAGTTTATTCTTAGGAGGACAGTTACCTAACTTGTGCTTTCCATTAGCCATTAGTATTTTGTTTTATTTTCACAAAGACTGTGATGTGAACAAACTGGTTGTAGACTAGAGAAGTACTATACATCCTGTGAAGACTTTAATGGCCTAGTATGGGAATAGAAATTTCTGGATTAGATGATGAATATTAGATCTATCATGCCTTTGTAATTTAAACCAACAGGTCTCACTCTTGAATGAAGTGTCAAAATAGATGAAATCAATTCCATTTGACACTAACTCATCCCCTAATCATCTTTCTTTCCTTCCTGGAAATATGTCCTCTTTACTTTCAGTGCAGTCATTTTCCTTACTGCTCATCTCTGATGAACCAAAACCCTAGTACAGCAATAGCCCAAGGCTGCTACCCCCTACCTCATGTTTTAAAATCACCATAATTTCCTTCTCCCTCTTCCTAAATGGTCTTTCCCATAAAAACTTGTATTAATATTATCTAAGAGCCAGATGTTGGTAGGAAACTATGTGATATGAGACAGTAGGAATGGTGCAGTGGTTCAAAATCTGGGATCTGACCACTGATTTCCCCTTATTAGATGGATGGAATTTGGGTCCGTCTCTGAACCTCAATTTATTAATCCATAAAATGGGGATAGTAATGCCTATCACAGGGAAAGCATTTACCAAGGTGACTAAGCATAGCAACTCTCAATAAATGGTAGCTATTGTTATTATCATTTTCAGGAAGCTTTGTAAGGTAGAAGACAACACTTTTCAAAGCTCAGATGAAACCCTTCTTGGCTGATTTTATAGGAGGGGAGGTACTATGACAAAGTAGAAGTAAAGAATCTTAATTACAACTGGAGAAATTTTACTAGGCAAGAAGATGAAGGCAAGGGAAGTAGGGCACATAAATGATAACAAATCATACATTTAAAATCTGCTGGAGGAGAAACTTCCTGGCAGCCAGGTAAGTATTTTATAGCACTGCCTCTCTAATGTCATCACTACATAATTGAGAAAACTGGTCAATCTGCCTGAGACACTCCCTGATCCTCCTTGAGCAGGTTAATATCTCCTCACACCTCAGCATTTAGCTTAAAGTCGTTTCCTCCAGCAGGTTTTCAGTGACCTCATAAGATCAGGTTAGGGACTCCTCCTATGCCCTGCACACATCTTCTTCTCTATGCAGCTGTAGCACAAATAACACTCTATTGTAATTCTTCATACTATCTTCATACACTGGACTGTAAGGTCTTTTGAGAACAGGAGACTAGGTTTGTTCAACATTGTATTCCTCATGCCTAGTGTAGTTCTTAGGTCACAGGAGACACTTAAAATATTATTGAATGGATGAAAAAATTAATTAAAATTTCCTAAATGAGATATTGGGGAAAAATAGACCACTGGGGGAGACATGTAAAAAGGAATAGGTTAAAATAAAAAGTAAAAGTAAATTTAAAATATATGGGCTCAGAGATGTGAAGACTAGGAGGGAACATGATCCCTGTCTTAAAAATGTGAAAGGCTGCAAATTCATTGCCTTATATTTAGTCAATTATCAAATGGTGGCCAAATGCTTCTGATAGGTTCTAAGGATGCAAGGGAAGAGAAAGAAGGTTTCTGACCTCACAGAGGTCAAAACATAGTGGAGGAAATATAGATGTTAGCAAATAATAACAATATGATATGACTAGTGTCACACAGTGCAGAGGATATTCCCCTAACTCAAGGTAAACAGATTCCAGAAAGTCTTCTCAGACAGAATAGTGCCTGAATTAAATCTGGAAGGTGTCCAGAAAGGGAAATAAAGAAATAGAGATGACCTCTGGCAAATATGCTCCGTTTTTGTCATGGGTCTGCGAGTCTAACATAAACTGACATAATGAAGAGGAATGTATTGGCTCACAGAACTGAAGTCTGGTGGAGACTTCAGGAATGGTTAAGTTAGGAGGCTCAAAAATTGTCTTCAGGCATCTCTCTCTCTCTCTTTTTTAATCTCCTGGCTTTACTTTTCAGTTGGTTGAACTCCTCTGTTTAGATTTTTACTCATGGAGGCTAGACACCCACCAGTAGCAGCAGATTACCTCTCCCAGATTACCATCTCACAAAGTCTGGTAGAATGAGAAAAATCTGCCTTCCTAGTAGCTCCAGTGAACCCAGAGAATCAAGTTGCATTGGTCAGGCTCAGTATATGCCCATTTTTTAACAAGTTAGTGTGGCCAGAAGGGTAAACTGCCCTGCTGGGCTGTCTTGAATCCTTTGTCCACCTCTGCAGTCTAAACTAAATTCAAGCCCATAAATTCACATGGCTTAAGAGTGGGGGAGTTGTATCAGTGGCAAAATTGGGGGAGGAGCCAATACCAAAAGAAGGCAGGGATGGACATCAGATAGGCAAGAGCTACACATGTTCATTACACCCACACGTGCATGCTCATGCGTGCACGCACACACACACTAGTGGACCTTAGACAACATCTCTTCTACATGTTTCCTGAGACAAGCTTATATTAAATACTTTATTATTGCTCCTGTTCACATATCCTTATATATTACACACACACTCACACATATACAACAAATCACACATAAGAAAGTATGATAAAAATTAGCAATAACAACAAAAAGAGGTATTCGTAAATGTATAATGACCTAAGTGTGATTATTTTTTTTGGTTGAGTCTATACTAGCTAAGGTTCTGTATGCGTTGATTATTCACTGCTTGCACTAGTGCCAACTCCCTCATGCATGGTCTCCAATAATCATTAGCAAGCATGATATGGACAGGGCTTACACTCCGCATGGCTGTGAGCATTCATTAGATAGGGATTACTACATTTTTTTAAACTAGAAAAGGCCTTAAAGACCCTATTGTTTAGCCTCTTGTTTCATAAATAAGAAATTAAGTCCAGAGAGGTTCAATAACTTACAAAATTTACAGACTTGGTGATAATTCAAATAAAACACCAAATGATAATTTTTAAACAGAAAGATAATTCTGTACCAGGCCATCCCCCTTGCCACTTTCTGCACATGCCAACCAGAGCCTCCCTTTCTGCCAATATGAAAACCCTCCATTATAAAACACCTAAAACTGCTATATATCACATAAAAATTAATTTTCATTACTTTAAAGCAGAAAGAGACTTTGTTTTCTAGTTTCATTCTGAGTTAGAAAACACTGTGGTCTTTCTAGTCATTCTAGGGATTCTAATGAGAAGCAATTTGTGGGGAAACTTGACCGTGCTGGAAGACTAGGACCAGTGCCTAATTTTGCCCCTGCAAATTCTTGAAGAAATATGACAAGGATTTTATGTAACGTATTTCTACCTCTGCCTTAAATACCAAAAGAAATGGGTGCATAATTCAGATGGAACATTCAGCCTCTGTGTTTCAAAATCTAATCAGAACATTTCATGTGACTTACTCAGATAAGGATCTACACAGAACTATTGTTGTCCCTGTGTTTTTTGTCATGTGAAAGAAGATGCAGCATGATAATTTACATTTGTTCCAACATAAAGGGGAAAAAAGTGAAAGTTATTGCTGTATTTTGATTTACACATTAGGAAATCAAGAGGAGATATTTCCTGAGAAGGAAATCAAAATGATTAAACCACATGGATATTTTGTTGCTTTGTCAATGTATACATATGAAAGCTTTTCTATTTAACATGAGTGTTATGCTACCAATAATATTTACTATTAAATTTTAGTAATGCATATTATTTTTCTCCTTGACACATTTTTGAGATCCAGACACTATCAGCAAAAATATGAGCTAGATATCCCTTACAGAAAATAATTCTAAAAATAGAAGGAAATCTTAGATCTGTTTTATTTCTTGTGAGAGCCTCTAATTCCTGAATCTTTGGGTTATAGTCTATCCTATTAGTATTCCTTCCCCTTTCTAGAAGTTGTTTTAATGTTCACAATTGACATGGATGATAAATGTACCTTGATATGATAAACAATGTTATATTTTTATTTTGAGGACTACTTCACCTTTGTTCAGGAATGAACCATTACGCTTTGCTGTATGGCTTTAAGACATCCTAGTTCCTGTTTTCTTTGACTTGAGTTTACCCACAATATCAAAAGAAAAAACAAAATCCCTGTAGGCAGTCACAGTTATATTTTACCCTAATTACAGAATTCTTCAGCAGTATACTCAGAAACTTTAACTTTCTGAAATGGATGTTTCTGGGGTAGATTAAGGTGACAGCTATAACACTGGATAGGACTTTGAAGTGTTCAAAAATTCCTCCCCGCAAGATAAGCCTGAAACTGAATTTCAGCCAAGAGTCTGTAATTGCCTGAAAGTGTGATGTTTTCCACTTGTTTCTTCTAAGTTTCTTCCATTTTATCCACAGAGGCAGCAGTTTCCTATTCTAAGTCTCATCTTTTCCACAACATTTCCCTACCATAAAGAGATTTTAGAGTGCTTATCTCAGAGAAGGTTGATATGTTATGATTGCAGACCAGCCAGCCAACCAGTATTAATACCTATTAGATGGCACGATCAGTACCTGTAGTAATGTCAGTACCTATTAGATGTATTTATAGTGCTTTTAGACGAATGTGACCGCTACAGTTTGGCTATCCCTAGGCAAGATGAGCCCCCATGAAATCATTAGGAAACAATACAACCTTAATGTGTTTTGGAAAGCCAAACTGGAAGAAATGAAACAAAGAATACTTGCAATAGTATTGAAAAATCAGTTGAGGGTCATCTATAGTTTATAACAATGGTTTTTAAAATAGCTTTATTGAGGCATATATCATATATTATAAAAATCACCCATTTTAAGGATATAATTTTTGTAACTTTACTGAGTGGCATGACCATCACATTTTTATCACCCCCCAGAAAATCTCTTGTGCCTATTTACAGTTAATCCTATTCCCACCTTTGGGAACCACTAACCTACATTCTGTAGCCATAAACTTTCTTTTCCTGGACATGTCCTATAAATAGAATCATACATTACGTGGCTTCTTATGTCTAGCTTTTTTTTAACTGATTAATTTTTTTGAGGATCATTCAAGATGTAGCATGTGTCATTATTGGTTTCTTCTTATTGCTGAATAGTATTCCATTGTGTGGAATGATTTTAAATGGCGATGATTATAGAAGTGTTTTTCACAGTGCCCTTAAAAGCTGTAAAGGTTGGTGAGTGAGTTAAACCCTGTTTCCACAATAATCAGTCAACACAAGGGGTCATGTGACTAAAAAGGGCTTGAAAACCATTGACCTAGGGGACACAACACATTTCAGCTATGCAATAGTTCAACAAATGTTTACTGAAGTACTATCATGTGCCAAGTACTGTGCTGCCCACTGAGAAGACAGTAGGGCCTAAGAGAGCCATAGTCTCTGTGCTCACGTCCCTCTCATTATGGTCTTTTAGGGAAGATGGGCTTTAAACAAATAATTAAACTTAAAAAAGTAGGTTACAATTGAAATGAGCGCTACTACAAGAAAAAGTGCACACTGTAAGAATGAGTAACAGGCATCCAGCCTAGTCTGACAGTCAGGAAGGATTTCCCTGCGGGAGTTGTATTTAAGCTGAAATACGAAGGACAAAATATTTGGACAGGTTTACTAAAAATAAGGAAGAGAGTGTTCTGCTCAAAGAACAGACTTGGACAGGACTGATGGCTTCAGGGAGGTGCCAGGATGGCGGAGTGGCAGAAGCGTGGCCTTGGAGTAGGTGGGATGAGTATGATGCAGGGGGGGCTGGGAGGTGGCGGGGGCCAGGGAGAGCAGGGCTTGGTGGCAATTGCAAGAACTTGGGATTTTGTCCTGAGGGCAAAGGATAACATTGAAGTGTGTGAAACATGAGCGTGATATGACTGCTTTTGTTTTCTAAAAAAAATTACTTTGGCTGCTGTATGGAGAATGTATATTTGAACAATCTCAATATTGTAACAAACTGGTAGAATGAGCTCATTTTTAAGGGGGTTAGTATGTAATTTGTTCCCTGATAACTAATGTGTCCCCATTCCCTAGAACTGTCCCTCCTATACCACTTAATAGGAGCTCTTCTGGGTATTTATTCAAAAGAATTGAAATCAGGAACTCAAAGAGACATGAGCACTCTAGCGTTCCTTGCAGCAACATTCGTAACAGACAACGTGTGGAAACAACATAAAGGTCCATCAATCAATGAATGGATTAAAAATATGTGGTATATAAATACAATGGAATATTATTCAGCTTTATAAAAGAAGGAAATCTTGCTATATGTGACAACATGAATGAACCTTGAGGACATTGTGCTCAGTGAAATAAGCCAGTCACAGATGGACAAATACTGCCTTATTCCACTTATATGAGGTATCTAAAATAGTCAAACTTATAGAAGCAGAGAGCAGAATGTAGTTGCTGGGGGGTGAATGTTGGGGAAAATGGAGATTTCAAGTTTCAGTTATGCAAGATGAATACATTCTAAAGGTCTGCTGTACAACATTGTGTCTATAGTTAACAATACCTTATTGTACACTTAAAATGTGTTAAAAGAGTAGATCTCATGTTAAATGATCTTACCCCAATAAGAAAATAGCTGTTGGACAAGTGAATAAATAATAAAAGGCAAAATCCCTGAATTTCAGAATAGCTTAGTTTTCTTACAAATTAGAAAGGATCTCTTGTTTACCACATAATGAAGTAATTTTTGATCATTTGCTTGATAATATAATTTATTGAGTAGGAAAGAAATGGGTGAAGTGAAAGCTAACATGCCAACAATAATGAATAACTCCAAGTCTAGGCAGGGAATGCGTCCCTCTTCCATCATGGCAAGAGAAATGGTAAGGACTGAGGTAACTCACTGTAGAACTACCTAACATAGGATAATGCTAACCCCTGTTCAATTAGAAATGTAAGCCCATTCTAACCACAAAACAAAACAAACTATTGATTATTTGAGGAAGAGTACAGAAAATCAAATAGACATTTCCTAGTGTCAAAATGATTCTGAGCTTCTGACTCTTGATACTGGTAAATCTGCATGGAGGAATGTTATTACATCACAGGTGCTCAACACCTGCTGAGTGATGTCTTCCTTCATCAACCTTGAGATTGGTTCTTCCATCTTCCAACTCTGCAAAATGAAAAAATGTTTCCCTCTGTTCTGGACTATCTGGTTGCTAGAAAAAAATTCCAAAATCTACTGCTGACATGTTTACCATGAACACTAGTTCAGCTGTCTTCTCCCATGAAAAACACAATCACCCTTCTCAAAGCAAAGACCTGACATCTTGGGACAGCACACCTGAGACAGTCTTTATTATTTAGTGCCAGGGTTTTTTTATTTTAAGTTTTTAGGAGTCTCTATTTTTGAGACACCCGTAAACTATTTTAGAATTTATTGAGTGAAAAATATTGGCTAACTACTTGCCTCCATTTATCAAAAACTTGGAATGGGTTTATACCAGGCATGAAATGTCCCTTTAGATTTTTACTAATGGATTAATAGTGCTAATAAACATTCAGGGCAAACAAAGAAAACATGGCACTATGTTTATTAGACTCACTTCTAAGAACCTGTTAAAAATAAATGGAATCACTTAATGGTTGAATGTGCTTGTTTACATTTCAAAGCTGATTAACTTAAATTTAATCTTTGTTTTCTTTCGTTAGACGCTGTGGAAGTTCTCTGTCATTACTTTAATTAGATGCATTAATAAGGTTTTAAGACACCTCTGCACAGAACTATGTGCAAATTCGAGAGGATGAACCTGAATCTGGCGAGGTAGATGTCTGATTTCAAATATGTTAACTGGAAGCCAGTTACCTTTTTTTGTATTTTAGTCTTTTAAAAATATTCTTTTTAATGCATATATGTGAGTGTTTACTAGAATCAGTAAGAAATCCTAATCCATTTTAGTTCCCATTTGGATCTCTAGAATGTGCCGAAGCTCCTAGGAAGGACTCAAGATCCTTATCTGCATTTCATATAATGAACCTAAGCACTGTGGTGCTGAGGATAAAGACAAAAATTTAAACAAGCATGGATTTGCTCCCACAGGAGAGAAAGAAGTCTGCATACATACCCATAACACAAATTCCATTTTAAGTAGATGCTCCCTTCTTATTTGTCTCAAAGGAACATAAAAGAGAACTCGAAGTTCATTTTGGAATCAGCTCTCTCTGGTACTAGATGGGTACTTAGAAGCTCTGGCATTGTGAGCTATGGTTGACCCATTGAAGATTTGGAGAGGCGGTGGATTCTTTAGCTTATAATTTAAGATAGGTGTAAAAACTTTGCACAGCTATGTTTCCTATCTGAATTACATTATATTTAACCAATCACTAATGCAAGAATTCATTATATTTACATATAGAAATAATGGAGATGTGCAAAGCCTTTCAGTAGTCAGTGTTTTAAGGTTTATCTTGAGACTTAGAGTTTCTAACTTTCCTTTTATTAGTGACAATTTTATATGCATTGATGTAATTTCCTTTCATTTGAGAATTACCTTTTCCTTACATACCTGCATAACAGAACTTGAACACATACGCCAAGATTTATAAATATGTAATTGGTATCATATATCAGCATGAACTATAGGATTCTTTCTTGAGAAGCATTATATAATAAATGACTCCTATTAAAATGGTCTAATTACTTTTAAGGGTTTAACCAGCATTAACAGAGAGATTCAAAACCCAGCCTACCTAGACAGCATATTAGTTCATAATGACTTAGGAGTAATCAGCTTTCCCAGATGGCTTCACAAGGAAGAGAGAAAATAAAAATAAAGCAGTTTTAAAACCAGGTAGCTAATTATACACAGATTATTTGTAAACAGCTTCTCTCCTTTGAACAAAAGAAATAAGCTTAGCTGAACTAAACTGAATCTCTCATTGCCAAACCCACAACAGAACCATTTTCCTAGAAGAATAGTCCTGTATTATGGATATAGTGATGAGTAAGACACCAAGCTAGGCAGTGATCAAAAACAAACTGATATTTGCTCTAGCTAATCTGAATGGCTGGGCTTTGGGGGCAGCTGGGATGATGAAGTTTGTGTCTTTTTTTTTTTATTTTGAACAGAGGTCTTTGTCTGAATTCTGAGCGAGATGCTGGTTGGCAAACAACTGCATTCTTCCCCACCTCCTTTCTAGCAGCAACAACTTTCTAAGGAGTCTTTGCTTCTGTCATTCTTTTCTACTTGTAAACAATAGGTTCTTGGAACTCATAAGGATTCTTGGGATCCATAATGGATGAAATTGGACAAATTAAAAATTTTATTCCATGTTGCATGGCTTCCTTGGTAATGGTCTCAAAGTTGTTTCAAAATTATTTTTGAAGTAAAGTCAGGCCCATGTTTGCTTTGAAACAAATGCTATATTCTCTGAGTCAGTTTTGTTTCTCATTATCATCGCATTAATTGAACTTCAATAGTAGTCAGTAGTGGCCATTGTATGTCACATACTGAGTTACTGCTTGACTCTGGCTCTAATTTATTCATCACAATACCCCTATTATCTACATTTTAGAGATAAGAAGGCTGAGACTTACAGAGGTTAAGCACTTGTCCAAGTTAAACAGCTAGAAGGCAGGAATGGATCCATGTCTGCCCGACTCCTGTGCGGTGTGCTCCTAATCATTATGCTATAGAACAGAAAACATTATCATGATCCTCACTTCTTGTATGACTAAAAAATTGGTTGCTCCAGATAACAACAATTCTGAATACAATGAGGGGTAATTATATGAAGGCCAAAATGCAGAAGCCCATACCAAAGGGTTAAACTTGCTCTCTGTCTATTATATCCAGGATATGTCCTATAATCAACAATCATGTTTATCTTCCTCAACAATTGGTTTGTGAGGTTGCTTTGCAATGATTATGGATTTGTTTGTCCTTATTTTGGTTCATAAGTAATGTCTTTTATGGTTACCAGGTGCAAAAATTTAGTTAGACAGAATGAACAATATTTGATAGCACAACAAAGTGACTATAATCAACAATAAATTAGGGTATACTTTAAAATAACTAGAAGAGTGGAATTAGAATGTTCCTAATACAAAGAAATGATAAATGCCTGAGGTGATAGACACCCCAATTATTGTGATTTGATTCATTCACATTGTATGCCTGTATCAAAACATCACAGATACCCTGTAAAGATACACAACTATTATGTACCCGTAATAATTAAAAATAGAAAATATATTGTCTTTTTACTCTAAATTCCTTCCAAAGGAAAACTTTTGAAAACTTTGCCAGAGGTTATATTTTATATACAAGTGAAGTACAGTAGAGTACGTGATGATGGTTTAGAAAAATAGAAGGCTTTTAGGCAAAAATGCCCAACTTTGCATTCTAGTTTGGTCATATCAATATTTTCGTGACACTGGACAATGTGTTTAACTAGGACTCAGCTTACTCAGTGTGGAAAAGCCTTGTGGAAGATTACATGAGATGATGTGTAACATCACCAGGCATAGAGAAGTGTGTTTCCTTTCATCAGCCCTATTTTTCTCCTTTGTTCTTCCCCCAAACTATTCTTTGCCTTTTATTTTTTCCTTCTCTCTTATCTCCTCTGTTCTTTCTTTCTTTAATTTTACTTCACATCTTTGATATGATATGGGGGAAGGTAGAAAAAGTGGTTTCTGAATTCTGTAGAAGTAATTCTATTTTGCTACTATTCAGTTACCTACTTATGATGGGCTCATCTCATAACCTGTCTCGAAATTTTCATCTCCACAAGTTTTGGAGGTGATAGTCATGTGAGCAACCACTACTAAGGCAAATCTGTTGAAAATGGATTCCACATTTCAGGGTAAACATTGAACTTTGTTGCTTATTTTGTCATTTTTTCCCCAAGAAAATTGCTTGATAGCAATTTTCACTCATATGTGATTTTTGTAGAATGATAATAGTGAGGATAAATTTTGTTAAAATGTCCTATTTCTTCAACAATTTTCCCTAGGCATTCGTTAACTTCTCGTTTCAGCTTTACTACTTGATATTGCCAATGTCATGTACATTTTAACATATATGTTAAATTTTGGAAACACCTCTAATGAGATTTTTAAAAATGTATAAGCAGTAAGATTTGGAAGAATTTTTTCATAGACTACTAGCTTCTGGCTCCAGCCAATTATGTTCATTTGGGACTGTGTCACCAATATTTTAACCCTGAAATGCACATTTCTATGAAATTTCTGGACTACTTTTTCTTGGCTTTTAAATGTGGGTAATGATCAGCTGTTTAAAAAACACTATGTGCAGAAACAAAATCTCTCTGTTGGTATACACAAAGGAAAATGAAGATACCACATTTTTATTTAATATTCATCTTATTCTTGTCTTCTAGGGTTTATATTAATGTTATTTTTCATACCTTGATACTAACATTTTTAAATGGCACTGCTTTGTACCAATATACAATTTATAATTCTCACATTGTCATTTTATACATTTTTAATGTTCATATTTTGATGCCAAAATACTAAAGTGGCAGGAACATAGAGAGGTAAAGTATTGTTTAGGTTGGAATATGGCCAATTTATTCACCCTTCTGGATGGGATACAGCTGGAGAAGGCCAGAGTGAAGCCCTGTAAAGCATGAGGCAAGAACTGGAGTCCTATCTGCCTATGCCTAAGAACAGTGCTAGAATTCTGTAAACTGTTTATGAAAACATATTCTTAGCAAATCAAGAATAAAAGGAATTTCCTGAATGTGATAAAGGGTATCTACCAAAAAATTAACATCAAATATCATACTGAAGGATAAATTACTGAAAACTTCTCCCTAAGATTAGGAACTAAGTAAGGATATTTTCTATCACCTTTTCTACTCAACATTGTCTAATTGAATTTCAAGTGGGAGGCTCATTCAATTTCCTCTTCCTCATTCTTGTCCAGTTTCTCTCCCATTTTATTCTGAGACTCCCAAAGGAACATCTTGGTTAATGACACTGCAGCTCAGGGGTTCACAAAAGCTTGCATTGGAAAAAGACTTCCTCAACCCAAAACACAAAAACTAAAAACATAAAAATATTTAAAACCACTTCCTTGGTTTATAATGCATGTCTTTTCCTTTGGGACTAATTTCCCTAGTTGTTTTAGTTTCCATTGTCTGAATCTTCTCTTTTTCTACATTCCTCTTGAATTTTAGTATTCCAGTGCTCGATTAAGGTCCCAAATAATTCTACAAACAAACAAAATTCAAAAACTATATTTTGTATTTTAAAACTATCTTTAAAATAATAATATGCACTTAGCAACATTATCTTGTGGTGCACTGAAGTTTTATAAAGTTTAATAAAGGATGAAGAATATATAAATGTTAAATGAAATGTCTTCATTCACGTCTTCAATACTTATCTATTGCTGCATAACAAATTACAAAAAATGGAGTGGCTAAAAACAACAAATGTTTATTAGCTCATAGTTTCTGTGGGTCAGGAATTCAGAAGCAGCTTAGTTGGGTGGTTCTTGTAAGATTGCAGTCAGAGTGTTATCCTGGGCTGCAGTCATCTAAAGACTCAAATAGAGTTAAAGGATTTGCTTCCAAGCTCAGTCACGTGGCTGTTGGCAGGAGGTTTCAGTTCCTCATAATTGTTGGTTGGAGGCCTCTCTTCAAGACATAGCAGCTGACTTCCCCCAGAGCAAGTGATCTGGGAAAGAGAGCAAAGAGAAGGCAAGCAAGAAGCCGCAGTGCCATTTATGATCTACTCTTAGAAGGGACATGCCATCATTGTTGCTGTCCTCTATTGGTCACATAGACTAATTCTGGTATGGTATGGAAGAAGTCTACACCACAGGATAAATGCCAGGGGACCATCTTTAAGGGTGACTGCTGCACCTGACAAGAGGAATTCCTTTCATATTTCATCTTAAATGCTCATTTCATCTTGAAAATAGCTGGCAAAATCAACTAAAATAGATGAACTCAAAAAATCTGTAACAATTTATGTCATGGTCTGCCAGCCATTTTCATAAATTTTTAACAGTGATTTTCCAATTGGCAAAATAAGGCCATGCTTTAATTTAATTTAAATATATGTCTAGGTGTACCTAGCCAATTTTTCAAAGCATTTTTTCTTTTTAACATGGAGGAATTTGATATCAGATTCCAAGTAATATTTTACATTGCCATTGAAAAAGGAAGGTTGAAAGTGTTTTATTCTTTCAGAATAAGTGAAATCTGTAGTGGATGGTGGGCAAAATTTTGTTGCTTTACAATCCAAAAGAACCAAATGAAACCCTGGCTTATTTTGAGTGAATTTACTCAAACTGAGCCTATAGCCCAGCTACTGACTTGGCCATAATTAAGTGCTAATCGCATGGGTGTGCTGTTTTGTGAGGCAGTAAACCAGTTTCCTGAGTGGATAAACAAGGAGGTTGAAAGCCAAGGATCTTAACCTAACAAGGAACTGTAATTTTCTTGTAGAAAAAGAGCAGACCTACCTGTTTTGGCTATTAGGATTAAGAGTGAGAATTCCTAAAAAGTGAAAGAAAGGGTCATTTTAAAAATCAGCTAAGGGAAGTGATGAATGTAGAAAAGTAATTCATATGTTCTTAGTCTCTATGTTGAGTATCTTCTGTAGAATTCAACAATACATACATTTGTCTACTTGTCAAATACTTCCTTCCTGTAAAACATCTTTCTAGATGAGCATTTAAACCCATAAGTGTTAAAGCTGAAATGAGCTACAGATTTCATCTGGTCTACCACCAGTTTTCCATTGCACTCACACTAAGAATTTCATCAATGAGCAAAATGATATTCTGAAAGGTTAAGTAATTTTTCCAAAGCCACATGTCTAATATAGAAATTAAAATACAGATTTAGTATTCCAGTTGGCTTAAATTAAACCCTAGTTATCCACACACTATTTAACCCTGGGAGATTTAAACTCTCTATGGTTCAATTTGTTCATCAGTAAAGGAAGAAAGTAATCCCTACCACATTCATAAATTCTGCAGATATGAGCCAGGCAATGGGGTTACACTACCCTCAAAAAGCTTTTAGTCTGTGGAGGACATAAAGGTAAGTAAAATGTGCCCTGGGAACACAGGCACTGCTATGGTCTGATTGGTCTTCTCCTCCCCAAATTCATGTGTTGAAATCCTAGCCCCAAGGTGACGACATTTAGAAGTGGGGCCTTCAGAGAGGTGATTAGGTTATAGGGACAGAGCCCTCGTGGATGGGATTAGTGCACTTATAAAAGAGGCCCAAGGGAGCTTGATTGTTCCTTTCTACCATGTAAGAACATAAGGAGAAGATGCTGTCTGGGAGTAGTGAGTCCTCACCAGACACTGAATCTGTCAGTGACTGGATCTTGGACTTCCAGCCTCCAGAACTATGAGAAATAAATTTCTGTTGTTTATAAGCTACCCAATCTAAGGTACGTTTGCTATAGCAGCCTGAATGGACTAAGACAAACTCTAAATTTGTTTCTCATAGGTGGTCACATAAGAGCTTGGCATAGCAAGGAGAGGGTGAATGGGGAGACAATGGTCTGGGGGCGAGCACAGCACGCACAGAGGCCCGGGGACCACAGCTAATGCAGCATGGCCAGCAGTGGCCAGACTAAGGGTGTCTGGGTATAGATGGCGAGCTGGGGAGTTCAGTAAACTCACTGAATAAATGAATGAGAAAGGCTTAGCACAGTACCAAGCATATGGTGAATATTTGGTAAATGACATTTGCTGTCACTAACCTTATTATTGCCATTATTAAACATTAAAACTACAATTGGGAATCCAAATTCCCATGTGAACTTACCTCTGATTTCCAGTGTTATTTTTTAATATGTTGAGGTGGTATACCATAGAAGTTTTCCAGTGACAAATATTCATTGCTTGGCTGCTCTTTGCCAGGCTCTGTTCTGCTCCAGGCACTAGGGATTCAGAGAAGAAAGAAAGAAAGAGACAGAAGGAAAGCAGGCTTGCTCTGGTCTTTCTGGAGCTTACATTTTAATGAGGCAAAATAGAAACTGGGAAATAAGTAAATAAATGAAATCATTTCAGTCAGAAAGGCGCTCTGAAGAGAGACAGCGAGAGGAGCGATGAGAATGAGGTGTGGCAAAGTGTCAGGGGACGCGGGGAGGCCATGCTACTTCAGCTAGAGCCGTCGGGGAGGTCTTGCTGACACCATGGCATCAGAGCTAAGACCGGAAGGAGGAGGAGAGGCCAGCTATGCAAAAACCCAAAAGAAGAGCATTCCAGACAGAGGCCCTGCACAAGATCCAACTAGACTTAAGAGGAGAAGACCTCTTGTTTGAAGTGAGGGAGGAGACTGGAGTCAGAGAGTTGGAGAATGGAATTTGGAGGAGAAGATGGGGTCATATATGGTGAAGCAATTGGGTTTTACTTACATATATTGGAAAGCCTCAACCAGAGGCCATGATGTGATCTGATTCATACTTTAAAACAGAGTTTCCCAACTGTGGCATTATCTGCATTTGCGGCTAGATAATTTTTTGTTGTGCGGGGCTGTCATTTGGCATTGTAGGATATGTAGCAACATCCTGGCCTCTACCCAGTACATGCCAGTAGCAGCCCCCAAGGTGTGACAAGCAAAATTGTCTCCAGACATTGCTAAATGTCCTAAGACAGAGGGCAAACTTTCTCCCAGTTGAGAACCTCTGCTTTAAAAGTATATGTTTGGTTGCTGTGTGGATAACTGGCTGGGGAGCTGGGGGAGAAGGCAGTGCAGAAGCAGAGACTCCTGTGAGGCTATTGCAGCAATCCAGAGGGAAAAGTGACCTGATGGTGGAACAGCAGAGACCATGACAGGGGCTGGGAGGCAGGGTAGAATTTGGATATATTTTGCAGAGTTAGAAATTATTTTGGAAGTTAAACTGACACAACTTAAATGACACGTTAACCATAGATCTCGATTTATTCCAGAACACCCTGATTTGCCCCTATTTTCCTGGTATAATTTTTCATTGTGCCCCTCTCAGTTTCAAAAGTGTTCCCTTTGGACAGTAAATTACAAAATTACAAGGTTGCACTAGTGATGGTTGGATGACAGGGCTGAGATATCTATTGTATCTTCCTTGTCACCTTTTTCATTTAAGGGCTTTTCATTGTCAGTCTTTTCTCACCTGATGGAATAAAAAGAACACAACAAGCACATATTTATACAGAATAAGGAATAGAGCACTGCAGAGGAGGAGAGAAGGGAAATATTATGTATGCTAGTCTACTCATTTGTAGTGTGTTAAATATAGTTTTTCAGTTTAAATTACCATTAATTTCTGGGCTTTTTATATACAGTGTCTGAGCAAAAGAGAATGAGGTACATATAAAAGCCATAAATATTTTTGTTCATTCCATTTAGCATATCTGAAAGGGATATTATTTTCTTGGATCCATGGGTTATGTATAGTTAGACATTTTAACAAAATGTAAATTTGTAAAACATTAAAAAATTTTTGCCAGTTAAAATCATGTTTAATTTTCTTAAAGCCCCAAAACAATAGATGCTGGCGTGGATGCAGAGAGAAAGGAACGCTTATACACTGTTGGGGGGACTGCAAATTAGTACGACCTCTATGGAAAACAGTACGGAGATTCCTCAAAGAACTAAAAACAGACCTACCATTAGATCCAGCAATCCCACTATCGGGTATCTACCCAAAGGAAAAGAAGTCATTTTATCAAAAAGACAACTGCATTCGAATGTTTATTGCAGCACAATTCACAATTGCAAAGATGTGGAATCAACCCAAGTGCCTATCTATTTATGAGTGGATTAACAAAATGTGGTATATGTACACCATGGAGTACTACTCAGCCATTAAAAAGGATGAATTAAGGCCTTTTGCAACAATTTGGATGGAACCGGAGTCCATTATCCTAAATGAAGTATCTAAAGAATGGAAAAACAAAGACCACATGTACTTGCTATTAAATTGGAACTAACTGATGAGCACACATGTGCACAGAGGGAAGTTAAACTCAGTGGAAATCAAGCAGCGGGGCGTTAGGGGGGAAGGAGGGGATGGGCAAAAACCTACCTAAAAGGTACAGTGAACACTATTTGGGTGATGGGCACACTTATAGCCAGGACTCAAGCATTACAAAAGCAATCCATGTAACCAAAAACATTTGTACCCCATAATATTTTGAAAGAAAAAAAATTCCTACTTTTTCTGTATTACGACTAATTAGTTGCTGCAGTGTATGCTACTTTTAATAAGATTGAGGAGGTGTTAGTGCCCATGTGGACTGGGAAGGACACTTTATCAGCAGTATTTTGAAAGTAATGCACTCTTTTGGCCACAGAAAAGGGGAAGAGAAAGGAAGATCAGGAGAAGGAAAATTAATATCTCAGCACAAATCCATCTCTATTGTTGGAGATGAGTGAACAAATACACAAGAAAACACACAAGCCCAAAAGACAGAATGTGGGAATATGTTATATTTGGGACAGAATGCTACCACAAGGCTTAGGAACTCTTCTAGGTATTTATTTTCCATTATTGTGGGTTAAGTACTATATCTGAGGAAACTTTCCTCATTTAATGTACACTTTAACCTTGTAAAGTTGTTACTATTATTATTCCCATTTTCAAAGAACCTGAGACTTGGAAATGTTTGAGTAACTTGTGCAAGGTCACCTGACTCCTGACAAAATTCTCATCAAGGCACCTCCAGGTCCAAAGCCCTTCGTCCTTTGATTTTGCCTCTATGCATTGTGATATTAGTGAGGAAAATTCTGTTTTATAGTTGGGAAACTGGTGTTCAGAGTAATGAGGTGATTTAGTCAAGGTCCCCCTTGCAATTAGTGATGTAAGGCCTTGAAGAGAAATCTTCCAATTCTTAGTCTGGTTTATACCATAGTATTTGGATGCTGGGAGTGTTAAATCCAATAAGTTACTCTAGCACTTTCAACAGACTAGCATGATTTATCAATGAATAGTTTTTATCAAGTAGCCTCATGAAATTAAGAAAAATATTTTCACATAGACCAAAGGAAGAAGAAGAATGTTCAACTCCATCATAGAGACACTGGAGTATCTAAATGTGATAATGTATGTTCTATAGCTTAAAGCACAAGTTGAAAATGTATAGAAAACTTTATTATGCTGTCTATAATTAGTGATGTAGAAGAGTGTTCATAATTGTATAGTGATTAAGCATCTAAACTTTGGAGTCTGAACAGTCTAAATCCTAGTTTGCCGCTTAGAATGTTCTAGCTCTATAACTGTATCTCTGTTTGCTTATCTACAAAATGGGTATAAAATAGTATTTATCTCAAAGGATTCTATTGAGGACTAAATAAGACTTTATGGTAAATACTCATTAGATATTAGTAAATATTATTTACTAACTTTTCCAACAAAAATATATTTCACTACTTGGAATTCACATGGCTTTTAATGATGAAATGTCTTTTTTGGAGGTAACTTGACAATTTATTGCTGGATCTTCCCTTTAAAAATATAAGTGAAACAATTACTACAGATATTTTTCCAATAATCTATCCATATAACTTCCTTCCTCTCTTTAGATTCATACATATTTTTGGGTCTCAGAGGAACTTAAGAATAATCTACTGTTATCTTCTTGTTTACAGACAAGTCGTCTATGGAGTTTAGAGTCTAAGGACTGGCCCAAAGCACACAGCCATGGCAACAGACTTGGGGCAGGAATCTGGTTCTTAGCTCCTTGTTCTTCATTCCCTCTCCACAATATCATGTTATTCCTAGGTAATGTGCCCAGCTTATTTATTTCTTCAACTTGTCTTTTTGGTTTCAACAAAATTCAATAGACCAAAAACAACTCTTTTTATTGCTGTGGTGAATGGAGCTAAAAGGGAACTCAAATTTTAGAATTATCATTTTTTTATTTTGGCTAGCCAGCGCTTCCCGGATTACCTTTAAACGTGTCAGAAAGCTAAATATATATTGATAGTGGATTTGCCTAGGGGAGATTTAGTCCAGTCTAATTGGCCAAACACTTTCAATTTATTTCTCTTAAACAGGCCTTTGATATGAAGAGATTTATTGCTTCTCTTTTTTTTCCATCTAGAAGATAAATGCAGTCTGAGATCAGAAAAGACTTCTTGTAAACCCAAGAAGGTTTTCAGATTGATGGGTTTTTATTTGTCCTGACTTGTACTGGGCTTTAGCCCTGACCCATTCAGTGTTTTTCAAATACACTTTAGTTTACTTTATTTTTACATATTTCTTTGGACAACTGACTTATGTCTCTGTTTCTTTACTAATTTGTGTTAACTGCATATTGTTTAAACCAACAGATTAGGTGGGGAGTCTGTATTGCTTAATAATTTACCAGAAACTGGGTAAGCCAGCTTGCTTCTGTTCAGGGAAAGTATGAGTGTTTTTACAGTTCGTTCTGGGAAAACTTATGAACCCATACAAAAGAACTACTTGCTGTCTTAAACTGTGGACGCCACAAAGGACTATTCAATTAGAATTTCTATTCAATCACAACTGAAAACAGTGTTGGGTGAGAATATGCTCATTTGCAAATAAGGAGTTGGGTAGTAGTCTCTTGATAATCCCTTCTTGATCCATTCTGTATGTTTCCACATATTTTAATTACTTTATTTCTTATTTCATCTTATTCATAGTGTCTAATTATAATTCAGTGCCACATTGAGATCTTTTGAAGACTCTCTTTTCTCCCCAAGGGTCTTGACCAACTGGTGTTCCACTGTCTTCCACACTCATTTCATGTCTGATGTTGCATCTCCATAGCTGCTGCTTCATATTTCTTATCCCATTTTCCTTTCAATGTGGCCCAGAAAAGACTCCAGATAAGAATTGTTATTAAAGATGCCAGATCCCAATTATTTCGGTTCTAACTAATGTGAATTAATATGAAGACAAACACAACCACATCCACCCACTTCTCTCTCTACACCTCCACTCCTGCCTGATATAAATCAGGATATTCTCTAACTGGGATCATGTAAGTCTGAATAAAGGTGTTATTCATCCATCTAAAAAACTAAGCATTTGCCTTGAACATAGCAAAAATAAACAAAATATGATACACCTTGTGTAGGAGACACGTAGGTTGCTAAGGATGGGGATACAGCTAGAGGAATTTGGAAGACCACAGACAAACATGATAAATACACTTGATCTGCATGTATCATCCACTTCTGTGCTGGATATCATTTCTAGTCAATTCTGAGTCTCCTTTTGGTGAAATATAGCTTGTTGCTCCTGTTGTGGGGTGTTAGTCCTATTGTGATCTCTGACCAAAAGGCTAACACATACCAGATTGCTGAAAATTTCTACACTTACGCTGGAGAAATCACCTCATTAGAAATGTTTCTAAATTTGCCAAGCATTTTGTAAATGATACTTACCATTCTTTGTACAATGTGAACTCTGATCAATATGAAAATGAAGACATCTTTAAAGAACTATTCAAACAACTAACGGAAGGACACTGAGACTTCCATTTGGTGAGACCTAGGGAATTATGATGATGAAAGATGAAATGTACTGTCTTTTTTTTTCTATTTATTTTTTGTTTAGTTTCTTAGCAAATGTGCGTTTGTATGTCCCAGGGAAGGAGATCTAAGGTAGAGATTGCCAAACTGTTTTTGGAAGCTGAATTGTGCTTAACAGTTGACTAACAAACAAGTAAAGTTAACTAATTTCTAGGTGTTTTTGTGATATTGACAGTTGTTTTCACATTTTAAGTTTTCCCTAAGAATCTGAATTATTGTTCTGAATCCAATTACTTATTCCATTTGTAGGTTTATATTATTACTTCAACCAGTAAGAATGTATTTTTCCAAGTGACATCAACAACCATGCCAGAAAATGAAGAATACAAATATAGTTACTTTTAGGCATACATTGAATTAAATCTTACCACAACCAAAGTAATTTTTAAAGAGAGAACAATGTAACTATGATCCTTCAATCTTTCATCTCCTGCTCTTTTTTGGCCTAGTATTTACTTTATTTTAAATTTAAATTTGGTAAAATTTTAATTTACCATAATTCTTAGATCCAAAACCCCAATTCCAAGATGCTTTAGTAAATTTAGATTAATCAAAGATTAGGGTGAGATATCTAGAGCCAAATATTTTAGAAAGGAGTCTTTCTGACAAAGTTTCCTTTTCCTTTTATTTCCTCTAAATGAGTTATGATATGAAGGTTGGTACATGAAGCAGTAGGCTCTCTCCAACTTCTTGGAGCCCCTTCCTCTGTGTGCATGTGGTCTGGTCAGAGACTTCCCTTTGTCGGGGGTCCAAAAAAAATTTGTTATATCACATCTTATAGCAGGAATATTTAGACAATTTATGTCTTTCAACATCTTTTGGCATAGTAGATTTTTAAAAGATGGCATACTTTACTGGTGCTTATGAGGAACAGAAAAATGGAACATAAATTAAAATTTTTAAGTTGCTTTCTGAGTATTTTCTATACAAAAAGAATAACACCAAATGGCTTCTAAATTGCTTTGAATACTGATGAGTATTTTGGATTAATTTTGTTGTATATTTTACCTAGCATGAATAGGAATTTGGAAACTAATTTTAGTTTTGTTAATAAAATGACTGCAAAAAAAGCTTTCTGAGTGTTCTTCTAATCAGGACATTTATTCATGACTTTTGGTAGCAAATGATGGTAACCCAACTTGAGCCACCTTAGGCATATGGATTTATTGGCTCATTTGGTCAAAAGGCAGGCAGGGCATAACTGGGTCCATGAGCAAAAATTCCCTCCTATTTCAGACTATTTCTTTCAAAAAGTAGGGCAGAAAATGTTTAGTTTCCTGTTCTCCAGGTGACTACATATATCAGATCAAATTATACCCTTCAAATATGTGCAGTTTAGCGTACTTCAATTGTACCTCAGTATATTTTTAAAAAATAAAAAAGAAAGAAAGAAAAAAGAAAGGAAAGAAGAGCAAAGAAAGAAAGAAAAAGAGAGAGAGAAAAGCATATTTCTCAAGTTTGCCCTTCAGTGGGATTGAGACCTACACCCTTTGGCCAAAATCCCAAGTGCTCTAACTGGTCTGGCTTTTGTCAAGAGCCATGGCTGGGCCGTCACTATGGCCAGGGAGGTGGAGTCTTCGAGAAGATAGTCTTTTCAAGTCTATCCGCATGGTTAGAAAAACACTTCCCATCTTCATACAAAAAAGGGAGGTGCTGTTATGATCAGAGAAAACAATATATGTGCCCTATATTTGGATCTATGATTTTCATGGGCAAAATATACAAATCAATGTCATATAAATAGCATTAAGGAAAAGTGGTGATTAGAGGAAGGTAAAAGTTATATCCAATAGTTTTTTTTATATGAAAGAATTAAAAACTCATGGTCAGGATTTTTTAAATATTAGGAAAGCTTTTTGATGAATGACTGCCATCCATTTACCCAGGGTAAGGCATGTGGTGGGGAGGGGTTGGTTGGGAAGGAGAGGAAGGCTTACATTAATCATGAAAATATATTCTTTTTCAGATTCAGATTTAAAGATTAGTTAATTATTAATTCTTAGATTCCTCAATAACCTCCACCAAATATTGCTATTTAAGCAATAGACAAGCTCTGTTGCAAAATTGAGGAATGCAAAGTGACAGAATATATGTGTGTGTGTAATATATATATATATATACATATACACACACACATATTTATTTATAATGTTTCTGGCTTTTCTTAACTTGACAAATAGTAGTAAAATACAGAGAACACTGTAATTTGGCGGGGGGTGGTGGTGGTGGTGGTGGGGATACCAATTCAATTAGTGTAATACCTTCTGGTTTCTTTCCCTTTTCTTTTCCTTGGAAGAGCTCTGAGTCATTAGCTGGTAAAGGCAAAAAGAGAAAGGTGAAAAATAAAAGAGACCAACTAATGTGGTTTTTTTTGTTTTTTGTTTTTTAAATCTATTGTGAGACAGACACGTTAAGACTCTGTGTCATCTTATTAAATACGGACAAACCTGAGTCTTATTATCCCCATTTTACAAACAGAAACTGAGGCTTAGAGAAAATCTAATCAGCCATGTTTAATCAACATAGTAAATGCTAACTCTCTCCAAATCCAGAGCCCATGTTCTTTATTTTACACCAAGCTGTTTACCATTTACAATCTAGCTGAGTAATGAAAAGAAAGAGCAGCATCAGGGATACTTATTTAATTCTACTATTTAGTACTGGCAAATCAGTTCCAGAAGTCCTACCCTCCTGTACTCATAGTTTGACCTCTCCTTCCTCTCTCTTTTTCCTTTTCTTTTACATTTCTGGACAGTAAGTGCTTCAGTAGGTAAACTTCTCAGAATTATGGAGTGGAACTCTTCTGGATTCTCTTTCTCATTGAATTCCCAGGTCTCTGATTGTAAAATATTTTGGACAGGATATAACCATTAACTTTAGTTTAAAATTTCATTTCTGAGTGGGCTTCTTTGGGTCCTTTCTTTTCTGTTTCTGCTTAATCTAGTGAGAGGCCTGTTGATTTTGTTCATCTCTTCAAAGAACCAACTTTTTCTTTCATTAATCTTCTGCATAATTCTTTTATTATTGATTTCATTTGGTTCTGCTCTGACCTAAGTTATTTCTTTTCTTCTGCTGGTTTTAGGATTGGTTTGCTCTTCCTTTTCCAATTCCTTGAGACGATTCATTAGATTGTTGATTTTTGATCTTTCTGTCTTTTTGATGTAGGCATTTAAGGCCATGAATTTTCCCCTTAGGACTGCTTTTGCTGACTTCCATAGATTTTGGTAGCTTGTGTTCCCCTTGTCATTCAGTTCAAGGAACCTTTTTATTTCCATCTTAATTTCATTATTGACCCAATAATTGTTCAGTAGCAGGTTGTTTAATTTCCATGACTCTGTGTAGAATTGAGCGTTTCTCTTGAAGTTGACTTCTAGTTTTATGTCACTGTGGCCTGAGAAGATACATGGTATGATTTCTATTTTTTTGAATTTGTTGAGATATGTTTTGTGGCCTAAGATATGATCAATCTTGGAGAATATTCCATGAGCTGATGAGAAGCATGTATATTTAGTAGTTTTTGGGTAAAATGTTCTGTAAATGCCTGTTAGGCCCATTTGTTCTAGACTCCCATTTGAGTCCAGTGTTTCTTTCTTTATTTTTTTCTTGGATGATCTGTCTAGTTCTATCAGAGTGGTGTTGAAGTCCCCCAGCAATTATGATGCTGCTGTTTATCTCTGCTTAGATCTAATAGGGTTTGCTTTATGAATCTTGGTGCTCCTGTGTTAGGTGCATGAGCATTTAGGATTGTTATGTCTTCTTGTTGAATTGTTCCCTTTACCATTATATAATGACCATCTTTGTCTTTCTTTACTATTGTCGATTTAAAGTCAATTTTATCTGATATGAGAATGGCTACACCTGCTTTCTTTTGGTTTCCATTTGCATGGAATATTTTTTTCCATCCCTTCACCTTGAGTCTGTATGAGTCCTTATGGGTTAGATGTGTTTCACGGAGACAGCAGATACGTGATTTGTATTTGTTCATCCATTCAGCTAGCCTGTGTCTCTTAAGTGGGACATTCAGACTGTTCATTTTGATTGATAGAATTGATATGTGGGATGCTGTTCTGTTCATTCTGTTGGGTATACATTATTGCTTTGTTTTACCCCTTCTGCTATTCTTTTATATGAGCTCTGTGCTTTAGCTTTTTGGTGGTTCTACTCTGGTGGGTGTTGATTGTGCTGATCCGTGTATAATGAGGTTCTGAGTATTACCTGCAGGGCAGGTCTGGTCTTGATAAATTCCCTCAGTGTTTGCTTGTCTGGAAAAATCTTTATTTCTTCTTCACATATTAAAGTTAGTTTTGTAGGATACAAAACTCTAGGCTGGCAGTTTTTCTGTTTAAGAAGACTGAGATGTGGCCCCAATTCTTTCTGGCTTGTATGGTCCTTAACTGCAGTTAAGACGTCTGCAGTTAGACTGATGGATGTTCCTTTGTAAGTTACTTGATGTTTTCACCTCATGGCTTGCAGGAGTTCCTCCTTCATGTTGACTTGGGGCAGTCTGATGACTATATGTCTTGGTGATTGCCTCTTTGCAGTGAATCTCCCTGGTGTCCATGGAGCTTCTTGTACCTGGATATCTAAATCTCTAGCAAGACCAAGGAAGTTTTCTTCAATTACTCCCTCAAATAGGTTTTCCAGGCCTTTTGCCTTTTCTTCTTCACCCTCTGGGGTGGCTATGATTCTTATACTTGGCCATTTTACATAATCCTGCATTTCTTGCAGGCTTTGTTCATTCCTCTTAATTCTCTGTTCTTTGTTTTTGACTGAATTAATTTGAAAGAGTTGTCTTCAAACTCTGAGATACTTTCCTCTGCCTGGTCTAGTCTATTCTTAATACTTTCCACTGTGCTTTGTATTTCCTTAAATGAATTTTTCATTTCCAGAAGTTCTATTTGGTTTTTTTTTTTAAATATATTGATCTCTAGTGAATTTTTTATTCATTTCCTGAATTGTTTTTCTTGTTTCTGCCATTGGTTTTCCTACTTCTCTTGGATTTCATTGAGCTTCCTTAAAATCCGTATTTGGAATTCTTTATCTGTCATTTCACTATTTTCATTTTGGTTGGTATCCATTACCAGAGAGCTAGTGTTCCCTTTTGGGGGTGTTCTTTTGCTCTGATTTTTCATATTTCTGGAGTTCTTTCACTGATACCTTAGCATCTGGACCAGATGTTGCTTCTTATTTTTGGATTTTCTTTTGTTTAGATGGGGCTTTCCCCTCCACACACACTCATATGGGTACGTTTGTAGCATATGTTGAGTAAGAATCTTTGGCTTTGCTTATGGGTGCTTTGATGGTGATCTGGGTTCTGGGTGGATGCTTTGGTGATAGATATCTTTTTTTTTTTTTTTTTTTTTTTATAGAGACGGGGTCTCGCTATTGCTCAGGCTGGTCTTGAACTCTTGAGCTTAAGCAATCCTCCCACCTCGGCCTCCCAGAGTGCTAGGATTACAGGCATGAGCCACCGCGCCCGGCCGTGGTGATAGATATCTTTAGGATGATGGTTCTCTGAGTTGTTAGTTTTTTCTAGGCTATAGCAGTGGTGAGCTACATGAATGGGCAGATTCCCTGTCTCTCTTTGATGAGGGAGGATGGAGGTCTTTGAAATCCTTTCTCTTTCCCCAGCTCTGTAGTCTTAACAATGCTAATTGTATTGGCATGTCCACTTTAATCTCTGAGACAGCAGGTGGCACTCATGGGTGAGAATCAACCATGCCTTATATGATTGAGTCAGTAAATGCTGTAAAGGGCTATGAAAATTGACCTCCCTGTCAGTGTGTGGCACTTGCTGGAAGTAACATGCTGCAGTGTTGTTTTTGGGACCTGTGGCTGGCTCTATCCCCTCAGGAGAAATACTCAAATGCCCCAGATGGTGGGTGGGGCCCTGAAACTTCCAGGTGGGTCCTTATTCTTCTCCACTGCAGAGACAGGTGGGAGAAGGTGGCTGGGTGGGGCTGGGTTGAGTCAGTTTGCCCTCAGGCTCCACAAAAGCTGCTAAGGTAGCTATTTCAGCAGGGGTCAGAGGTCCTCTCCCAGCCTTCTGAGGAAAGCCACAAAGGGAGGGGCAGAGGTATCCTCATCCAGCCAGAAAATCTGCTTGTGGAGGCAGGGGCCATGTGAGATCTACAGTCTGGCTGTTGGGAGTGGGTTTTGCTCTTCTCTCCACTCCCCTGCTCTGTGGTCTCCCTTAATCATCTGCTGGCAGGCAGTAGCTCAAATTAGCTGAGCTTCTCCATGATGGCACTGTGGGCTGGGAGCCTCCCTGTCCAGGATTCTACCCTGGGCTGAGAGCACAGCTTTCCTGTGTGGAGGGGTGCCCTATGAGTGTGCTGTGGCTGGGACCTACACTGTGCTCTCTTTCCAGTTCTGCCCACAAGGGATCCTTCACCTCCCAAGATTAGTTCACAAATCTCTCCTCCGTGCCCCCAAGTAACACAATCGAGTCCTAGGGTATGGGAACTGGCCTGCAGGCCTGTCCTCAGGTCCCTGAAGATCACTCTCTGACTGTGCTAGGGAGAAGTGTGCTGGTCCTGAGTTGCCTATGGAGTGCTCAAGCAGGTTTGATGTCCATCTGCTTTGGGGTGTGCCCTGCTCTGATGGAGCAACCAGACAAGCAGCACCGGGGAGGGCCAGTGAGCAGGGAGCTCACAGTCTGAACACCCCTTAGCCCTCTGCAGATCTTTAAGAGGAAAGATTTGAGCCCCACTCTCTGTGGAAGCCCCACCAGAGGGGAAGCAGTAGCTCCTGAGAGCCCTGGCTCAAGTGTCTCTTGCAGTAGCAATGGGCAGGGGAGGGGAAATAGAGGAAAAGAGTCTGAATGGAGGAAGGCCAGCACTCTGGTCATTTCTGTCCCTCACTCCAGAAGGCAGACCACCTGGAATGTCCAGGCTCTGGGGTCATGCAGAGACCCTGGGACCCACTGGCCCCCTGAGCCTCCCCCAGTCTGAGCTGGAGTTGGGAAATGTTTGTGTGGAAAAGAACAAGATGAAAACTGGACCTGAAGCCCCATGGAGAGGACAAAGGCACACGGTGTGTGGAGCAGCATTATGGCACCTGCCATCTTGGCTCAGGTCTGTGGTGACAGGAAGCTACCCTGAGGGAGCTGGCAGCCTGGTGCTTTGTCCTCCAGAAGCTCCCAGTTCACTGGTGGCAGCAGCTTTTTGGCTTATGTGAGTAGAAAGGCTCTCCAGCAGCTCAGGAGCTTGTTGACTGCCAGAGATGTGAGGGAGGGGAGACAAATCCCTCCTCGCCCACCTACCCTTTTCGCCAGGTGCCAGGTCTCTCACGGGTTGATCTCTGCCAGTATTTTGCTCTTTCTTGGTTTGCTCCACAACTTCTTCCCATGGAATCTCTTGTAGGTTCTGGCGCTTTTCCCTCGGAATTACACCCGATCTGTGATTGTTTGTTTTTCTTTTTCACCTAAAACTTCTCCTTCTTTCTGAGACGATCTGGTGGCTGGTGTCTCTGGTCAACCATTTTCAAATTTCTGTGCGTTTGTTTTTGTTTTTACTAAGGTGTGTCCCAGAATGAGAATGCCCAAATACTAGGTCAGACTGCAGCACAAAAGACAGGTGATCCGGACAGGGACTGCTATTGGATGCTGACTGTACACAGGTGTGCAGGTGAAGAGAGAAAATGGGATCAGTGATTCACCAAAACTTCATTTCATCATTTCACCATAACACTCAACTTTTCTCTCTGAGAGAAAGGCAATTTATTTTTTCAAGTAGGCCTCTTGTTAACACCCCCTATCTGCTTTATTCTCTCTCTCTCTCTCTCGGGGAGGGGGGGGGTGGCAGAGAGAGAGAGAATGCAGGCACACAAGAGAGAGCTCTCTGACTAGGTGGAAAGATCTCCACTTCCAATTCATTATGTGACAATCCCATATTCTGCAGGCACTGAATTAAGGCACTGAATTTGGCTGCTGCATGGTGCAGGTTTGTCTTTCCAAATACAGTCTGTCCAGTACCATAATTCACATCTTCAGTTCCAACAAGTTTACACAAATTCCAGAGTATCCTTAAATAATCCTCATGTGACTAATCTCCAAAAAAAATACACAAACTCTTCAATTTCCATCCCTCAGTGCTTCTGATTTACTTTTAATTCTTATTTTACTAGTTATCTATTTCTCACTATTTGTTTAGTTATGTAACAGTTGTCCCAGTAGCAGCTGATTCAGCTCTTTGATAGGCAGGGGACATTTGGTAGCACCAAGATGCTCTGCTTAGCCACAGAATGATAAATACAGCTCTTTTATCTCCTAATATTCAAAACTTCTTACTGCCTTCACCTGACATAATTCTAGCTGAAGGGGCACAGACTGAGATCTAGCTGATTGTTCACTTATAAATATTTTTCCATGTCACTAAATAGTTGTGGAACAATTTTTAACAAGTAAATTTTATCCCAACTACCAGATTTGCCTTACTTCATTTAGTTGAACCTCTTCTATTGGATATTGAAACTATTTTGATTTTAGCTTCTATAAAAATCTGCATAGGTATATTTTACACACATCCATGGTTATTTCATTATGGTAAATTTTTAGAAGTAGAATTACTGAATCAAAATTTATGCACATTTTAAGGCATTAAATTGATCAGGATCATTTTTATCATTCAAGTTTTCCAAAGGGATTAATTTGGCTTTAAAATAACATCATCAATCATAATTGAATTCTCAAGTACTTCTCTCTATTGAATAGAAAAAAAGTTAACAAACTTTCTTTTAAAGATAGAGATTGTGAGATGGAAACGTTTAATAAAGTGAGACTTCTTAAAGACACAGTAGATACCAGTTCATCCGGCTGGATTCATAAATGATTGAACCACTGCATTCAATGTGTTGTACATAGCACAGTCTATATCAATCTGTAAGGTAGTCTCTAGTGGTGTGCCAGAGGAGGCTATGTTCATTCTGTCCTGTCCAATAATTTTATTAATCATTTGACTAAGGGCATTGGCTTATGTGTTTGCATATTGTTTGTATGTTTAGTTTATATTGTTTGGGGAGAAAAATGCAAACTTCTGGCAGATAAAATTCTAAAAAGACTATACAGACTAGAATTGTAAATAAAATTGAACATGAGGACAGTCAACTGTGATAAATTTTCAAATTATGAAGAAGAATAGAAATATATTTGCATAAATGAAAATAAGATGTTTTATTTTATCAACATTGCATAAGAGGCAATTGTGATATAGATAATAAAGTTATTATGATTTGGTATTTTATTACTAGATGTATAGTCTCTGGAATGAGGGAGGTGATATTGCGAATCTATTCCATCTATCTCATACCAAGAACATTGGCAGACTAGAGTATATTCAGAGAAGAGCAATTACCTTAGCATAATTCTCTAGAAAACATGTTCATTTTTTATTGGGTGATATATTCCCTGCATAACAAGAGTCGTGGAAAATGACTAAGGGATGTCTCCAGATAAGTAACAATCTATGAGTAAGATAGAGTGACTTATCTATGGGCTCTTGCCCATATCTTGTCCTCATCGAGTTAAAAGATGTCCTACAAAACCATTATATGTCCTGTATCTCTGGTGTAAATTTACCAAGCTCTCTGGGCAGCCACTGGGGAAGCGAGACCCTCCATATATCTGGTTGCTTTGGCTTTGGGCCCTGGAACTGCTGGTACTCCTATTGTAGTGGATACAATGAAAACCTTGTTGAAGCCCATACCTTTGGGGGAAGGTGAGAAAGTTGGAGATCTTAGGAGATAAGGCAATGGTAACAACGAGCAGGGCTCTCCATTGAGCAAGTGTCCATGGTTTAGGAAACAGGCTATGCAGAGTGGAACTGAGAACACCCATGAACTGCATCCAATGTAGTTCACTATTTGAGCCACTCAGATGCATTTCCACCCTTCATGATATCCATATCCCATATGAGAGCTAGATATTCTCACCCCTAAGATGAAAAGTGCAAAGAACATTCCAGGAAGATGGTGACAAGTGGCAACCTCTGAAAAAGACTTAAGGAAGATTAACTACCTGAGCCACAGTCTCTCACTGATCAGCTGGACTTAGAACTCTAATATTTATTATCACCCTCCTTTATTACCCTTTCTAGATTTCCTCACCTTTGGCCAATATTTTGGCTTCTCTGGGTTGCTTGATGGATGGAGTGGCACAAACATCCATTTTTTTCAGGGTCTTCATTTGCCCATTCACAGTTATTATTGGCTCTGGAAACAGGAGTTTCTTTAATCAACATTTGGGATTCCAGACAAAATCTTCTCTGTTTCCATTGTGTGGTAGCAAACCTATTTCTCTATGATAATCAGAACTGATTATCCCAGACAATACAGAATCTCCTCTCTTTCTCTACTAGTTCACTGGTATGAAGTATAAAAAGCGGCCAGGTGTTAGTCTCAACTTCTGCATCAGTAGAACCTTTTCTGTGTCCCCTAGTGGTAATATACTCCCTGGGAACTGGACTCCTAACTACAGGGATGGGATGCACCAGTCCTACAAGTGGGTCTCTGAGAGTGATGGTGACAGGGGCTAATTATCTCCTATTTTCACCACTTTACTACTAGAACCATATGCTTTGTTTACTTGGGACACACACCACAAAAAAAATCATCAGTTCCTCGTTATTCAGGACATCTTGAGGTCAAAAGAGGCAGGAGGCAGTTTCTTCCCTTTCTTGCCTCTTATTTGTCAAATTGCCCCAGTGTGTTAATTCCTAGCACTTCTGGGTTACATTACCAGGCCCCACTGGGAAGCCTGGGGAAGCCAGAGTCTCTATGGTCCAGTAGGATTGAAAGTGGGCACTGGAGCTGCTACGGGAAAGTCTGAGAAAGCAGGTGGTATTAGGTGGGGATGTGGGGGAGTAGGGCTGGGCAAATTTGGAAGGTTCTTATATAGTGATGAAGATAATGAGAACTAATATATGTCATATGAGGACTTTTGGGAAATACTAACGCTATTAAACTCAAGGGACAAAATACTTAACTATCCTCACATATTTAAGCTGTTCATTCAGAAACTTGACAACCATTTGTTGAAGAATCTTATGGAAGAATTTCAAGAGTACCTTGATTAAACTACTGTAGATGAACGTTATCATTCTGTCCAGACTTGTGAGGCTGCGATTCTTAGGCAAGTGAAACTCCATTTATTAGGCAACTTTTCAAGTTTTAACCAAACTAGGAAAATCTAAGAAATGCATAGAATACCTTTGTAAATCACTTGTGTAGTAAAGCCCCACAGCTAATTGAATCTATACCTATTTAATGAGATTGTATATCTGATTTTTTTCTACCTGGGATATAGAAGAGACCAGATTATGAGTGGAAAACTGACTGGGGTCACAGGTTGAAAGTGACAGTTGATGCTAGAGGACATCAGCCTTAGCTCATGCTAATTCACCTTAGTTGATGTCCACCAGCAATCTGGGGACACTTAGTATAAAAATATCCAGCTTTCATAACATTCTCAATATGACCCTTGAGGAACATGAAAAAATTAAATTTATGGTTGGCTTACTCTGCTTCCATGTGATGGTGAATATTGTAATATATGAAGAAAAGTCTTTTTATCATAGCTAGTTAAAATAAAATTATTTTGTTGACAAGACTAATTCAACTTAATTACTTATGGAGTACTTACTTTAAGTGAGTCCCTGTTGCCGTAGATAGAACAGGAGATAGAAAGATGCCTTGGGAGTACAATAAATATGTATTGATTGATTGTGGATTCACTTAAGGCAAGGTCTACCCAATAGCAATATTCATTTTAAATGAAGACTAATTTACAAAACAAAAAATAAATATTTGTCTGCCTGTATATAATCCTAAAAGTGCTCTAAAATAGTAAGATGTAATTGTAAAAACATCCACCATTGTTTTGTTTATCTAATTCTATGCAACAAATCACACAAGATCCTGGTGGTTTAAAAAAACAACAATCATATTATCTGTCGTAGGTTTTGTTTTGTTTTGTTTTTGTTTTTGGGGTTTTTTTGGCTCCCAGATTTGGGCTGGGCTCTCAACTGGCCAGTTTTTGCTCTAAGTCTCTGATGTAGTTGCAGTCAGACATTGGCAGGGCTGGAACAGCAGAGGGCTGGAGTATCTGGGGATTTTTCCCAGCATGTCTCTCTCTTCATGCAACTTCAGGGCCTTTCCGTGTAGTCCCTTTGCATGTGCTAGTTTGGGCTTCCTTACAGCATGCAGGCCTCAGGATAATTGGATTGCTTACATTGCAGCTGAGGGCTTCTGTAATGACAGCTTCAGAAATCACATAGGGTTACTTCTGCCATAATCTCTTGGTCAAAGTGGTCACAAAACCCACTCAGTTTCAGTGGCAGAGCCCATTGATCCCACCTCTTGATGGAAGGAGTGTCAAAGTCACCTTGTAAAAAGAGAATATAGGATGGGAGATCTTGTTGCAGCCATATTTGAAAAATAGAATCTACTACAACCACGTTCAAAATATGAAAGCTAAAAATTATCTGTTCTCATAGTGATCATAATCCATGAAAATGGGTTTGCACAGTTGTATTCCATAGCCCTTTAAAAACTAAAATAGGGTGTTTTAAAATGTGACAATATCCAATGTAATCTACATATTCTTTATACTTATAGAATGCTACATGTTGGAGATTAAAAAGGCAAGGAGTAACTAAAACCTGATACCCTTTTTTTCCCCTCCCTTTCTGTTCTCAAGTAGAAATCAAATATAATTCTTTTGGAGCAAATGGAACTTAATTAACATTTTGTTCATGATAAGTGAATCTGAAAAGCATTGAAGAACTCTTGGCAACTTTTCATATTGTGTGGGCTGAGTGATGACAAGTGCCTCCAAAGTGGGTGACCTAGCATACTATAAAATAGATTGTTCATGAACGAAGAATCTGTGCAATGCTGCATAGGAAGATTCTACAGGGTCCTCATAGCTGCTGGATTACAAATGTGCCAAACTAATCCCAGAGATACCGCTGGGATACTCATGAAGGAGAAAGAGAAGGAGAAGGAGAAAAAGAGGAACATAGAGGGGGAGGAAGAGGAGAGGGAAAGGGGGAGGGGAAGGGAAAAAGATCTCAAACTTTAGGCTATTTAGGGAAGGAGAACATTCCCGAACATTCTTGGATCTATCTCAATGGACTCAGCTGAGAGAAGAAATCAGTATCTTGGTTTTAATATTCTTATCTTTCTAAAATATTCAGCTCTTAAAAAGCACTTTCTTTTTATTTTCCCAAATCCCAGATTTGCCTAGTGTTTGGATCTTTTAACTATTATGGATTTTTATGGTTACAAAAGTGAAAAAGAAAAAGAGTTTTCATTTCATTAAATTCTATTTTTTCTGTGTTCACACATTAACAGGTTTTTAGTAATTGAAAGTGGATTTTATTTTCTTTTTCACCTATGAATGATGGTTGTGGTCCCCAATTTGAGATCTTATCAGTTTCTCCCCTAGGATCAAAAGCTATAAAGAAACATATTGCTTCTTTTAAGGGGAAAAAATATACACAAAGCACAAAAGAAAAATGGTGCAACTTGGCAGACTCATTCTAGACTGCTTATTTCTGTAAGACAATGTTGATTATATGAAAATCTTTTCTGAAGGATGTGTTTAAAAATATAAGTTATTATTCTGGGGTTCTCTCTACCTGTGCTGTGGTGAGAGTCTTTAGAGCACAGTTATTTTGAAAACTTGTTTTTTGCTCTACTTCAGTAAGGGAATCTCAACCTTCATAGGGACCAGTAAGTAAAACATTAATTCCTAATGTAGATCCTTTTTTAAAATGCCACTGAAATCCAAGTGTCAAAGTGGGAGAATTATGACTCTGTAATGTAGCCATAGCGTTAAGGAATGATGCCTAAGCCATTTTCAATCCGCAACACCTTTTTAAAAAATTAGTAAGAAAAATGACCTCGCTTCTAATTCGTTTTCCCCACACTGATGTATTTGACTTAGCAGTGTCTGGGTCTAAATTAAGATTAGTCTGTAAAGTACCTTTTGGCGAAGGAAAACTGTAATGATTTTATTACTCTTTTACATAAACCAGGAAAGGAAATTTTACAAGCATGAAGAGGTTCTTAAATAGAGCGGGTAATGGAGGAAAAAGAAAGAACAAAAAGAAAAAGTAAAATCAAGATATTTTTCCATTGCATTGTTTAGCTTCCTACATCACGGAAAGAAGTAGGGCTGTTTGCTCACTTGGTCAATCTCATTTTTCCATTATCAATCATTGAAATTGGAATGGATTTGTATGGGGTATGTTTGGGTTTGCTTCAAAAAGGCATTCTTTCAGATTGGGCCACTAATATGGTAAACCTAACTATTTTCTCTCTTTTTTCCTATATACTAAAGTAATACAGCTAGCTTTAAGTATTCATTCTTCCCTTTTCACCTAACTACCCTTCCCACCTAACTTCAAAAAGACAGGCAAAGCAACTGTTCAACTTCTAGCTCATTGACATTGTTTTTTAAAGCAAGCAATATAGTTTAGTAATGTTAAACTCAACCGATTGCAAATGAAACCCAAAGTACCTTGTTAAGACAAGATGTGTTTGCTGTCCACTTAAGCACCTCTTGTTGCTGGTAGTTTTTCCAAAATGATCTGGGTGTAAGTGATGTAGTCAGTGGTACTCATGCCATGGAAATAGCTGTGACCTAAGTTTTTATGCTTCACATTAATCCTTACTCTGCTTAGGATGCTGATATTCTCCACTTACTCTTGCCTCATTCTTTCAAAGCAGGCACTTTCGGCATTAAAACACACACACACTCACACACACAAGCTTTCTGCTAATACAGAAGCTGCAAATTTGTAAGCCTGCTGCAACACCCTCTAGCTTGTCTTTGAGCAAAAAATGTTGGTGTGATTAACATAATACTAAGTCTGTTGGACCCCTTGCTTGCTTCAGTTTCTATCAGTGCACCAGTCGATAAGGCTAAAATTATACAGTCAGAGGTTGTTTACTTTAAAGCTGCTTGTAAAATATCAGGAGATTTTTCAAAGCATTAGCAACCAATTTAAGAGAAAATGAGTGGTAGAGAGGTCAGGGGGGAATATTTACTTTGGAGGGTCAATTGAATATTTGAAGAGAGTAATAGGTTTGGCTTCTAAGGTCATGTTAATGTATCTAGTTGTCTATTTGATCCTAAATAATTAAGCTGTAGAAGCAGGAGGTTGCAAAGTTGGAGATTCGGTCCCCAGCAGAGCCCATGCCATAACGAGGTTGGTAAAAATAAGGGCTGTATCTTCTATGTAAGGTATGATTTGTTTCTAAGACAGGTCATAGCCTGCTGTCCTGGATCCTTAGTCAGAGATCAGGGCAGTCACCTCCTCCTTTGTAAAGCTATGTGGGCAACGTTTGTCCTCTGATTTTTATTTGTCTGTTACTACCACAAGTGCTACTGACTCTACAGACGACGGCTTGAGAGAAATATACAACCTGGTGGCTTTTGGAGGCTGAGTATCTCCAGTCTTTGGGTCACACGCACATTCCAACGTACTTGGCTTTCTTGAAATTGAAGTACAACCCTTAATTATGTTAGTTAATTGCAATTACTGCTCTTGAATTGTATCCATGATAAATGAGCACTGGCATTTATCAAATTAACTTTTTTTGGTAGAAGAATTTGTGTCCTTTAGAGTGATTGCATTATCTGCAAGAACCTTTATACTATAAAAATAAGGGGGCAGGAAGTGGGAAAGAATTGTGTGTTTCTAGTAGTAATTTTACTGTGCTTATGGCTGGCATAATTCTCACAGATGGACAGCTTAGTTTTTCTTTTTACACATCACGTTCAGTGAATTAAGTGGTCACAAACTTAATAATGATGAAAATAAACAAAATGTTGTGTTTTCTATTTTAATATTAATTATGTTTTTAAATATGTAAGATCCAAAAGCCTCTTTTCTTGCATTAACCAATTTAAAAGTCAACTGTTCAATTGGAAGTTAATTTGAGCCTCTACACTGTGATTTAAGTAAACCGAAACCAAAGATTTATTTTGTTCAAAGATTTTGTTTTTAATATTAAAAATCATACTTTCTTGGAGGCATTTTCATTGCCATTTCTATGTCCTGTACTTTTACTGGTCTGTTGGAAAAGTTTAGGGAGAAATTTAAGATTGTTTTCAGATACAAATCTTTCTTGTATTCACCATAAATCTTGAAAAAAAAGTATATTTTTTTGCAAACTGATATTTATGCCCAATTTTTATATGTTATAAAAATTAAATTAAATTTAACTAATTAAATTAAATTTAAATAAGGGCTGGATTGGCTCTTTAAGTTTTGAATATTTTTAGTTGGTAAAATCAAACTATGTGGAGTTCAAATATACATTACTGAGTCTAATCATGGTTAGATTATTTGGTTTTATGTAAAAAAGAAAATAAAAACTCTACTGACTTCAATCAAATTCAGGTGAACAAAAGGAATTATATAGGATTGAATGAAATGATATTTAAAAGTTTCATTTTTACCTACTACTCTCAAAGGTGTTTCCAAGATGTTAATGCTTTAGGTACTATCTGCACTCAAAAATATTTTAGGTTTTGTAATAGTAGTCATTGTCATCACATAATACAGGAAAGAAAAATCATCAGCCAGCCTGGCTCTGGTATAATCATAATATAAAATATATTTTACATTTAATAAAGGTAAATTATGTGTCAAAAGGTAAAGCAACCTATAATTAATAGCAACTTGGCTTGTGATAGCCAAAACACATCAAAGCAAGTCTTTTTCTTATTGACTAATGCATGCACTCTGGGCAATCCTTCCTGCCCCCCCAATCAGTTGAGATCTTTTAAGTTTAATGGTATAAGATGTAAATTGAAAGATTTATTTTTTAAATATAATATCTTCTTCTTATTAAATTTTGTGGGTGCCTGATCATTATTCATATGGGGATGTAAACATATAAGAGAGACATAAGTGTATGTGTGTGCATGCCTGTGCGTGACACAACTTCACACCCTTCACTTGCAAGATGAACAAGAGTACAGATGACTTTTATTATCAGAAATTAAGAAAATACATACTTTCCCCTTGAAGGAAAATTTGGTGTTTGTAAATGACAATGATCCTTATGTACTCTGCATTTGGCAATCCTCATGCCAAACAAAGAAAAAATAGATATGTTTAAGATATTAAGAAGAAATATATATTTATTATTCCTAAGCATTCTCTCCTGTTAAATTGTCAAGATACAGTGCCTCTATAGTCTATACTATTCCTATTTGCTTTTAAAACACTTTGAAAAGGTTTGCAGTAAGACAAGTTATTGAAAACCTCAAACACTAGAAAAAAAATTGTGTCCTCCTTATAGCAAGTAACACAATATATTTTTTAAAATTCTTTGTTTTGAAGTGCTTTCTAAAGGAGATTAGAGAGCTAGACCAGAATTTATTACAGTTGTCTTTCGTTTTAAAAATGGAAATCAAGCTGAAACTGCTCATTTTTTGTTATTCTAGTTGTAGTTGCTGCTGTTGTTTTGATAGAGTGGAATCTTAGTAAATCAACCAGTCCATAGCTCATAGAAGAACTGCATTTGCTGAGTGTCCTTGCTACCTTTCAAGGGCAATGATTTGATAATGAGTTATGCCGCAAGCAGGGGTTTGGGAGGAGTTTCTGGGCCTGCATATATTCCCATTTTTAGAAACTGTATGACTAAGGGTTTGCATAATTAAGAGTTACACCGGAAGTATACACAGACCCCAGATCCTTTCCTGCTTCCCTAAAAGTCATTTGCTTCAAATGTTTCCAAGTAATTCCTCTGTTACAATTGTTCCTACTATAATGAAAAAACATTTTCCCTAATTTCTCTATGTCAGTCTATTCTAGATGCAATTTCATTTTTTACTTTTACCTTTAAAAAATTTTATGTAATGTCTTTCTTCAAAAGCTTTGTTTTATTTTTAACAACATTCAATATAGATAGATGGAAGGTAACATGTTATGTATGTTAAAATCGTCCACATAATTTCCAATAGAATCAACACATTTGATTACAGACCTGTTTGATTTTTTTTTCTTCAAATGCTTTTTTCTTCTAGATGATAATCTCTATACATGTCTGAATAATGGCTTGCTGTTTATTGAAGAACTTTAAAAAGTATTGAGTAAGGCTTCATTTTCTGTGTATCATCACGGGTAAGGGATTATTATAATCCCCATTTTATAGACAAACCATTTGAGGTTTAAGTAACTTGGCCAATGCCTGGGAGTAGGTTAGACTTGAAACCAGAGTAAAATTTACAGTTTATGATATTGATCTCAGATGAACTTCTCTGTGTTCAGCAAGAGAGCTTGTCTTCCAGTTTTCTAACCTGCAAGAACTAGGTTATTTGGTGCTACTTCTGACTATCAGTAAAAGGTGGGACTGAACTCATGATGTTAGATCATTTCCTGACCCAGTTTTAATTCTTTTACAGTCACTGAAATAGTTAAAAGCTTCTCTTCCAGTTTGCATTTTAGTTTTCTTATTAATCAGAAAAACAGCTTTTGTTAGACTTTTGCAAGGGCCAGATATACCATTGCCAGAGGTTCTATCAGTGAAAGAAGTGCTGAGTAAATAGCTTTTTATTTCTTGTTGAATTAAATGTATGGATAATAATATCCACATTACCATCCTCCCTTTAAGGTAATATGTATAGTTTAGAATGCACTTAAGATTTTTTGAGTGATGACTCCAGGATTTCTAGACTAATAATATAAGCACATCATCAAGAATTTAGGATCACTATGCTACAATATGACTGCACTATAGCAGAAATATTCATTTTTAGAAACCAGCTTTGCTTGCTATATTGCAACAGTAACAGCATTTATAAGCCTGTGATACAAAATGTGATTTTCTTTTTCATAATGAGAAAAAATTCCATGTAATTCAAAGAGTTGAAGAGTTTGATTAAGCTTTTTATTAAAGAATAATAATAGCTCTGAAATTTTATAGGAAATGGTCTGGGATTTATGATGTCAGTTACAACAGTTTCCAAATCATAAAATGGTTTCTTAATCAGGAGACAATTAATAAAAAATAGTAAAATTAAGCTAGTTCTGGAAAAAATAAAACAGCTTTATTTTAATCTACTTTGAAAATTCAGATTAGGATTAAAAATTAATAAAAGCTTTTTCTTCTATGTGAGAGTTGGGATGTTTCATAGCTGACCTAAAGATCCTCATTTATAACTTTAATTGCTTGCAACATTCTGAATCATTTTCCTTTCAGTCTAAAACTTTCCATAGTTAATCTCAGGCCAATAGTAATTTTTGTATTTTAAAAAATGTTTAAGGAAGAAATTATTAGAACTATTTTGGTGATTCTTGTACTCTTAAAATATTATCCAAATAATTCAAAAATATACTCTCAAAATGCCAAACTTTCCTAAGGTCTTTAATTCAATACAGAATTATTGTTCTTTGAAACTTTAAACATATAACTGCGATACATTTAGATGTTAGAAATGCTTTTAATACATAAGTTATATAACAGTTCTATAAATCTCTAATGTGTTGATTTTAGAAACATATACTTAAACACTGTACATTCCATAATTCCTAGTACCATAAGAGGATGTTACAAATCTAGAAGACAGCATTGTCTAAAGGTAACATCATTGGAGAAAATCATAATTGTATTTCACGAACTTGACTGTCTCTGATTAAAAAGAAAAACTTTAAAGTTGAAAGAGTAAATGTTAAAAGCAATTTTACATTGCTAGTTTTAAGTGAACAATATGTAAATTAAAGTTGAAAAAAACTTTAGTAATTCAGGCACATGGAATATTCTTAATATTATTGTAAGACAGTTAAAGACAGAAGGTAATAGTTGCTAATGTATTCGAGATTCAAGTAAATCGCCTAGTTGTTGTGTTCATATTCACATTATATGCAAAACTAGTCTGAAACAATGCATATGTCCTATTTAAATAAAGCTCAATCAAGCACCTTGATCACTACACACGAATAAAGCAGAAAAATAATCAGTAATTAAAATGCAAGTTCCAAGGGGGAATACCTTGCAGAAGAAAGCCACAGAAGCACCTGATTCTAAAAATGTCAGGCAGTTTTCATAACTGCAAGTGCCATTTGTTAGCAGGTGGAGGTACAATTTTTATAACAGCACTTGCCTGTCAATAGCTTTATTACAAAGCTGGCAATTTAATAAAAAATTTAAAAGAAACCTATTAAAATAATCTCTCACTCACTCTGGTAGCCACCATTTTAATCACTGCAAATTATATTCTTCTTTAGTGATTTCTGCTTTTTCCATTCCTTAGTATTTTTAAAAATTAGTGACTTTTCTAACATGTTCCCATGAAATTCTCAAATATATAGTTGTATGGAAGTCATATGTACTTTTTAAAATATAAAAAAAACCACTTCACATCAATGTATGTGCTACAGAACAATATATCAGCATTCATGACAACAGTAATATGACAAAATAGTTCAGTTTTTATAAAAGTGGCCCTTTTGGTCTACCTGGTATATCTGACAAACATTTCGGATCTCCATTTAAAGGTAGTAAAGAGGCGGAGAATAACATTTCCTTCATTGTTTTTAACCACTAAACAGGTGAAACAACATATCTATCTCCTGATTTATTTCATCAGTGTTTATCTAAAATATTTTCTATACCAAAGAATAGTTTAAAATTTACTTTTCTCTACCTAAAAGTTCTTTTTATATTTAATATTATTTCTCTAGGCTAATGACTTTACTATTAGAAATCACCAGTTCAATGTTGGTTTATTCTAGCCCAAAAGTAAACCTTGAGAGCTATGTCTGTTAACTTTAACAGTCCCCTGGTTTGTTCTAGGAAACTTTGTCTCAGACTTAACTTAGTGACTTCCCCCAAAGCCTTCACATTTCTCATGCATGAACATTTTTTTAATTCTTCCTTCCTAATCCTTCTAGTTCTTTTCATTTTTGCATTTTGGGAACTTCTATAATGGCTAAGTACCAAATATAGTGGTTGCCTAATGTTCATGGGTACCAAGTGTAAACTTCTTCCTTCCTATCTTTATTGAACTCCTGTTATCCTCATAATTCAATGTATAAACTGCTTTGTAATTTACATTCATGCTCCCAAACACAAATCTATTATACAGATAGAACCCACGGTCATTTTGTGGGTGAAGAAATTAAGCTGTACACACTAAAACTTACATAAAAATGTTCTGTTCTTTAGCACTCACTCTGTCCTAAGCATTGCTATTGATGCTATATGCAGGATCTCATATATTGCTCACCACAACCAAAGACTGCAGTTTTCCTGGAACCCTTTCTTTCTTTTCCATCTCATATCCGATCCCTCAGGAAATCTTGTTTGTTTTCCTTTCAACACATATCCAGAATGTGACTGTTTCTTACCACCTCTACTGCTACCATCCTGGTCCAAGCCTCCCTAGTTTTTCACCTGGAATATTGCAATAGCTTTCTAAAAGGTCTCCCTGCTTATATTTTTCCCACTATGGTCCATTCACAGCAGCCAGAGAGATCTTGTCAAAACACAAATCAGATTATATCATTCATTTGCTGGCTGCCCTCCGTTGGCTGTCCACTTTATGCAGAATAAAAACCACAATTATTTCTCTGGCTTCTTTGGTCCTACATCATCATCCCTCTTACTTCTTTGACTCCATCTTCAAATCATCTCTTTCCCTCCTTCCACAGCCTCCTCTGATGCACCAGGCCTGGTCTCAGCTCAGTCTCTGCCTTGGGTCTTCTTTTTGCTCCCTTTCTTCTTACAGATCATTCCTCAGATGTCACCTCATCAGTGAAGCCTATCTTGGACCCCCCCCAACTAAAATGAAGCTGTTTTTCCCCATCCTTACTCTTCTTGCCACCCTTAATGCTTTAGTTATTTTTCTCCATAGCACTTAATGCTAACATACTGTATATTTTGCTATACATCTTATCATGTATTAATCTTGTCTGAGCTCTGACTGTCTGAATAGAACATAAACTACATGAAGGCAGAGATTTTTCCTTGTTTGTTATCTGTTCCATTTTATAGACAAGAAGTGTACCTGGCACATGGAAGTTACTTGATAAATATTTGTTGAGTGCATGAATGAATGAACTCCTGCATGAGGTAAGCAATATTACCTGTATTTTAGCAATAGACAAATATGATGCTTAGAGCAATCAAATAATTTGTCTGAAGTCACAAGCCAAGCTTGTCTAACTTCAGAGCTGCTTTCTTAATCACTACTCCATCCAGCCTATCAAACTAGAACACTAATCCCTGAGTTTGGTGTTTTCCCACTTGAACACGCAATCTCCCACATGGAATGTCCTGTAAGACACAAAACCAGGCAAACAAAAAGAGTAAGACAGCATTCTAGCTGTGCATAATATAATGGCTTCCATAGAGGCAGCATGAAATGCATATTTGAGGGCATGAGATGAATTGAAGAATTAAAAATTATCATATGAGTGTTTCCAATTTATTTGCAGTTTAAGAGGTATGGTGTTTATCAGCAAATGACTCCATTTCTTACTAGCTGGGTGACTTCGGAGAAGTTTCTTTACCTCTCTGTGCTTTACCTTCCCACTTATGAAATGGGAATAGTGATAGAGAATAGATGAGGTTATCTGTGGTGCTTAAAGCATTGCATCATGCATAGTAAGCACCCAATGCATTCCCTTCCATCTAGCTTATTGTGGTTTTTAATATTATTTTAGGTTGAATATAATACAAACTCCTTACTGTGGCCTAAATAGCTCTATACAATCTCACTTCTGCCAAATTCTTGACTTCATTTTTTCTCTTCTCTCTCCACATGCTCAACTCCAACCCCCATGCCTTCTCTTTCTTTCTGGAGCAACTCATTTCCAGCTCAACGCTCATAAACCAGTTGTTCCTCCAAGAAAAAAAACACCACTGCTGCCCTTTCACTCCTGAAGTCTCAGCAAATAGTCACCTGCTTCATGTGGTGTCTGTGAATGACCCACATCAAAGAGGTTCATGTCTCCTGCACCAGTCATTCTGTATCAATTTCCTTTTGTGATTTTTTCCTTCCATATTTGGACTTATCTAATCTTCCTATTTTTTTCAATTGTCTGTCTCCCCTGGGGAATATAAAAGACAAGAGGACAATGACCTTATCTCTCTTCTTTGCCACAGCTCCTTAGTACCTAAAGCAGTGCCTAGAACATACACCGTAGCTGCTCAGTAAATTTTTGTGGGATGAATAAATGAATGAATGAATGAATGAGAGATTAGGATGTCTGGTTCAGATTAGGACATTCTGATGTGGTAGTACATGAAAATACATCTGACAAGTAGTAGTCCAGGAGGCAAAAGTGAAGACTCCCATGGTAGGGACAATCTACAGCAAAGACTCACATCTTGTTTAACTTCAGGTACAGATACTGTAACGACTCTCTTCAGATACAGCCCTTACGCTTCCTCATGGCATTCAAAAATGGCCCAATTGCAGATCACTCTGAGGCTTGGTTCCCATCTGTCTTGAAGGGTATAATTCTGGCACATGGCCCACTTTCATCGGGCTCTTTTCTCTAATGTACCCAGCATATCATTTGACCCCCTAATTACTGAAGAGAATCGAAATCCCAATGCTTTTGAAGTGCCTACAGGTAATGTGAATCATTAGAAGCATATGTCATAAAAACTGAAGACATTTTTCAAATCACTTAAATTATAATAATTAATTTAATATGCTTCATATGTTTAAACTATATTTAGTTTCAAGCCATATGCTTTCTTACATGAAATGGAGTTCCAGATTTTTCCATTGCTTTTAAAATACAGTATCTGAACTAGAATTTGTCCAGCACATCAAGAGTTAACATGCCTATGTTAGAGAAACATGTCTTGGTGTCTGTAATAAGTATTAAGAATAATAAAAAAAAAACCTCACCTTTAAAAAAAAAATGACCCACTTTGAGTAATGCCATATCCCCAGGTCGGTTACTTCTCCACTGGTGAATGCTTACTGTATCCAGTAGTCTGAGTTTTCTGTTCAGACAAAGGCCTGAGCAGCCAACTCTGCTCAGAATATTGATGTCACAGCCTAAGATACTGTCACATGTTCTTAGCTTTACTCTGCAGACATCTTTTTTGTTCCAAAGAATATGGTTTTTAAAATATTTTAGGAAATAAGTGTTATGTTTTGTCCTTAGATCTTTCTATTAATAGTTTCGTTCTGTTCTTTCAGAGATGAGTTAGCTGTTTTGAAGTTATCATTGCTTCTGTTTTTTGTTTGTTTTTAGATTCATTCACTCATATTTTTGGTTGTTTAAAAATTGTATATATTGAAGGTGCACAGTGTGACATTTTGATCACTGCCTCTGTCATATAATTTTCTTAGTTTACTTTTCAGCTGTTACCATCATAAGGCCACGTAACAGTTAAGTCATGCCATTGTGGCTTTAATGATGAATCAAATACAGTACAGGGGAAAGAATGCTGACAATTTATACAGTGCCAAATAAAACATTTTATGACATAAATATAAGTTAAAGTGAAACTATTCATCAACCAGCATTGATTTCTCTCCTTAGACTTGAAATGCTTTTTTTAAAAAATAAAAGGTATTTAATTTGTGGCTTAGCTGGCAAATGCTAAGAAGTAGATTCATTTTAATTTGCTCTCCCTACTGCTTTCAACAATTGTTGGGTAGCTGAGCTGATGATGGGATGAAATGAAGAAAGACTATTACTTTATAACATGACAAGTCATGATTGCAGGTATTATTAATTGTTTGAATTCTACTGTGCCAATTCTCTGACGTTCATGGATTTATATGTAAAGAAACGATGACATCATTTTAGGAAGCAATTTTTGATAGAGATGGGATTTTTTTTTACCTTTACTCAGGACTTCCAATGATTCCCTAATTTATTTAAGAAACAAAAAATGTCTCTGTTTCAATTTGCATACTTTGGGTTACTTCACTGATGTAACAACCTGTTCCACTGTCTATTGTCAAACAATGGTGCATAAAATCATCCTGATATTAATCTAGGGAGACTCTGGCAACCAGAATTTACCACCACCTACATAGCTAAATTTTGAAATGTTCTCACTTTAAATACACGTTTATACTTGTTGGGTTTTTTTTTTTTTTTTTGGTTTTTTAAAATAAGGACAAGTAGTTTTGCCACATGTGTAAATCCTGGGGAATCTAGTTGACAACATATGATATTCCCTATTCGATGTTTGTAAACTCAAATTAGCTACAGAAAGACTGATTCCCAAGCCAGTGTGTAACGCCACTAACCAACTGCATGGTCAGGGCTGGCTATCTGCTTCTGGACTTGCTTTAGCTAATGTCCACTGGAACATGAGAAGAAACATAAGTAATTTTTCTTTTTGCAAAGACTACTTCGTTACAGGCCAGATGTAACCTTAATGATCAACAGCTGTAAGTATGCATAGGCCAAAAGCAGAGAAGAATTAAAGCATAATGGATATTGAGAAAATAGATGAATTGACAGGTGTGGGAAGGACCCATTATTACTTAATGTAATAGATTATTTAAAGTAGAGTATTCTGGTAACATGTTTATAGGAAGAGCATTTCTAGTATTAAAAAACTACGAATAACTGGTACTAAGAATTCAGCATTAAGAATTGATCCTTGGTCCTTAATGTTTTATTTGCACTTCTAATCTTCATGCAATATTTTTCACAAATGCTGCCAATTCAGCTATAGACTAACAATGCATGAGCATAGATTTTTTTTTGTTATATATACATTTTGGAATAAAAAGGTGCATTTCTTATTATCTTGAATTATCAAAATTTTTTGAAAAAGTTTCTGATACATTTTATTCTTAAAGCTTTTATTTAGTGATTAATTATGTATTTTTCTGCTCAGAAATTAAATTTAAGTTAGAGCTATAGCTTAAAAACCTCTGATTTTTCTCAAATAAAAGCCAAATCAATAACTTTATGGTATCCCTCAGGATATTAAAAAGATGTTTCAGCAAATTTTTAATACTAATGAACACTTTATAACACATTTAAAATTTTGCTGGACTTTTTTCTACTGTACTAGTTATTTATTTAAAGGAATTGGGTCTAATATCAAGCAATAAAAGTATTGCATTCAAGAATTAATTTCAACTCTACAAATGGTTCTCATTCTTCCTTTAAAAATGTCATCTAACCACAGGTTCTGTAACTCGTTGGATTTTTTAAAATACAATTGTTTATGTGAACTTATAATATGCAAAGTTGTGTGCTTTCTAAATTGTTGCTAGTCAATAAATATCATTGGGGAGTTATTCAGTTTTGTGCAATAAATAAATTATGTGGTAAAATTTCAAATAGCTTTTTGAAAACAACTATTTAGGTGATAGCTTTAGGTATAAAGTATTAACATTTGGGGAAGATTAGGAAGTAGAATGGAGTATAGTAGGGAAAGAATTCCTTGCTGATCAACTCTCTGTCCATTTTTATTCTTAGAACTGACAGGTGGTGATTTATATGTATATCTTTTTGTAAAACCACAATTCATTAACTGCTCTGGAAAATTAAGTTACATTAAAGCTTCAGCACCTGCTCGAACTTCTATAGGTTCTTTGCTGGTCTTATTCTCTTGATCTCTTTCTGCAGACCTTCTGCCCATGGAAATGCCAACAGTGCCTTCTGGCACTCAGTGACGGTGTATTACCATTTCACCACATACTGAAAACGCAGTAAACATGCCAACTTCAAAATAAGCAATATGAGCAGCCTGCATAAGTGCCTTTCTTTACATCGATGGTGCCAGTTACAGCATTCTACAGAACCACCCCTCCAAAACACATCATTTTTCTCCTCCTTATCAGAATTGTGTTCTTTAAGTGAAAATTTTTTTCTCTGCACTTATTTTCATTAACCACATTTTATAATAAACTAAATGAAAGGAGGCACACTGGATATAAATAACACACGTTAAAAACCTATGCACTGCCTCCCCTCACTCTTTCTTTTCTGTATAACAACGAGGCTCATAATGCCCTACTTGTTCTTGCTATTAAAAAAAAGTTTACAATTCATACTGCAAAATATTCTGGTAAAGCCTCTGGCTAATGCGTACAGTAAATCAGCCCTGCCCTTGCCGAAGTTTTAATTTGCATGCCTGCGTCTCTGGAAACATTCCGGAGTCTTCTAAGAAAGCATTCCAGTGTCTGCCTCTATAAGAGTCCATATGGCAAATGCCTCTGAGATCACAGAACTTTTCTTATTTAAGGCCAAACATATCCCCTTTATGTTTAGAGTTCTCAGTAGGAGCCTAACAAAGATTCTGGAAATTATGCGGAGAATAAAGGCAAAGTGGAGTCAAGAGAATGCAGGAAAGTATATTGGAAGACAAAAACCTATATGTGCTGATTAAGCGGCACTCACATAATGCACATCTTGGAACAAGGTATACTTCTCGCTCTCTGCTTCAGGAAATGAGAATGGAGAGGGCATATATCAGATGATGGAGTTGATTAGGTTAGCAGTTCAATTAAAATTTCTAAATGTTCCCTCTGATACATACTGGTTTTTCATTTATTTTACTCAGGGGACACCAACCATGAGTGTTATTTAAAATGAAAGAGTTAGGAATTTTAAGAGCATTTGATTTTTTTTGAATGAGGCACTTTTACATTTCATAAGTACCCAAACAAAACTTTCAAGTGTGTACTTACCCAGTCCAGACCTAAATGTAAAAGGCAACCATACCTCTGGAAAAAATAAATCACTACGTCAATCCTGTCTCTGAAATGCAAAATTATAACTTTGAAATCACATTTAGAACCTTGTACTAATGATGAAAGGATCTTACAGGGAATAATGAAAGGGAAGATATTTTTAAGTGAGTCTTTTCCCCTAAAGACTTTGGTGGTATCCATTCATTTCACAAGTATTCATTGAGTGCTTTCTCTATGCTACGTGTTGAGGGGAAAAAGACAATTACGCCATAGTTCATCCCTTAAAGAAACCCACAGTCTAGTGGGGAAGACAGACAAGTAATAGATGATTGTAAAACCACGCAGGGAGTATATGACAGAGATGGGTATGGAGTTAAATTCCTCTTCCCACCACCACCTCTAACCTGATGGGGTCAAGGGACTTGTAAAAAATAACCACTGAACTGCGTCTTAAGGATAGCAGTTAGCTAAATAAATTGGTCTGGGATTAGGGTGGCAAAAAAAAGAGAGTGTGAGCACAGTGTGAAGGGGGTAAGAAAGAGCCACACATAATTCTGCTTGGCTAAGGTGTAAAGGGTGAGGTATGGAGCAGTGAAGCATTTTTCAGATGTGAGCAGGCATGAGCTAGGTGATAAAGGCTCTTGTGTGCTTATTAAAGAGTTTGGATATAAGGTCAGGGTTTCCCAGATTTCGTGATTTTTGTCAGAGTTCTGTATCTCCTTAAATATGTTCTTATTTAAATGTATTTACTTTCTTTACTTCAATAAATTTGTTTTTTAAAAAACTTCATATATCTATCTCTGAATCATGATTTAAAGAGGAGTGACTGGAAGTTTTTCAATGACAAGTAATGAGGAGGGATGGGGTAAGATAAAGCTGGGTGACACGAGCATCGGAGGGAGGTGAGTAAGTTCTGGAGGCGATGATAGGGACTCAGGAAATGCTAAACCGCACATTCTGGCCTTGGGTTCTGGCAAAAAAAAAAGGAGTCTCAGCTATATAAGCCATAGGAAAAATATTTTCAAAGGAGAGCTAGGTTCTAGTTCGGGGCAAAGGAAAAGGAGCTCTCTGCCAACATTGGGAGGATATAGTAGACACTGTTAAAAATAAACTAAAGGTTCAGAGGCAAAGCAGCGAGTGAGTGTGGTCTATAGTGAGGGGTTTCAGTTGAGAACATGTATGACAAGGACAGTGTAAGGGTACTAGAAAGGGTGAGAGTGTTTGCGGAGACTGGAGCAGGGTCAGTGGGGGAGATTAATGTAAGTAACTGGGGCCCAGAGAGTGACTAAACTCAAATGACCTGATTTTCCCAATTGTTTTGGTGCCAGAACTGATCGAGTTATTGAATGCCCAAGCTGGCATCAGAGTAGATTTGTGATGGTCATTTCTGATTACCCTTTATCAACCCTCGCCTAGAGCCCATGCTAGAAGGCAAACTGATTCTGTAAGCTGGACTGCAATATTGACCTTGTGCTTCAGTTTCCTGTGCATAAAAATCAGTACAATCATATTTACTTCATAGAGTCAATGCAATAAGTAAATAAGACAATACATACAAAGTACTCATCAGAGAAAGTGCTCAAAAACTTTAGATAGTATTGTTATTATATTGAACTTGAATCACCTGGAATGTTTCATTCATTTTCTCTGTTGCTTAAAGTTTCAGTAGACATTATAGCCCTGTAGTATAATTGAAAATCTGGTAAAGTGATGCCTCCAGATATGTTCCTTTTGCTTCAGGTTGCTTTGGCTATTCAGGCTCTTTTCTGGCTCCAAACAAAGCACAGAATTATTTTTTCTCAATCTGCAAAAAATCACATTGGTATTTTGATGGGAACTGCACTGAATCTGTAAATCACTTTGGGTAGTATGGACATTTTAACAATGTTGATTCTGCCAATCCATGAGCATGATATGTTTTTCCATTTGTTTGTCATTCTCTTTGTAGAGATCTATCACCTCGGTGGCTAAATACATTCCTAGGTATTTTCTTTTCTTTGCAGCTATTGTGAAAGGTATTGAGTCTTTGATTTGATTCTCAGCTTGACCGTTGTTGGTGTATAGGAATGCTACTGATTTGTGTACATTGATTTTGTAACCTGAGACTTTGATGAATTTATTTATCAATTCCAGGAGTCTCTTGTCAGAATTTTTTGGGGTTTTCTAGATATAAGATCCAATCATCAGCAAAGAGTGATAGTTTGACCTCTTCTTTCCCCATTTGAATACCCTTAATTTCCTTCTTTTGCCTGATTTCTCTGGCTAGTACTTCCACCATTATGTTGAATAGAAGTGATGACAGTAAGCATCCTGTCTTGTTCCAGTTCTTAGTGGGAATGCTTTCAACATTTCCCCATTCAGTATGATATTGGCTGTGGGTTTGTCGTATATGGCTATAGTAACCAAAACAGCATGGTACTGGCACAAAAATAGAGACATAGACCAATGGAACTGAACAGAGAACTCAGATATAAAAGCATCCATATATTGCCATCTCATCTTTGACAAAGTAGACAGCAATATACATTGGGGAAAAGAATCCATATTCAATAAATGGTGCTAGGAAAATTGTATAGCTACAAGTAAAAGATTGAAACAGGATCCATATCTCTCACCACTCACAAAAATTAATTCAAGATGGATAACAGACCTAAATCTAAGACGTGAAACCATAACAATTCTAGAAGAAAATGTTGGAAAAACTCTTCTAGATATCGGCCTAGGCAAAGAATTTATGAGGAAGACCCCAAGGACAATCACAGCAATAACAAAAATAAACAAATGGAACTTGATTAAATTAAAAAGCTTCTGCACATCCAATGAAACAATCAACAGAGCAAATAGATAACCTACAGAATGGGAGAAAATATTAGCATGCTATACATCAGATAAAGGGCTAATAACCAGAATCTACAAAGAACTCAAGCGAATCAGCAAGAAAAAAATCAAACAACCCCATTAAAAAATGGGCAAAAGACATGAACAGAAGCTTTTCAAAAGAAGATAGACTAATGGCCAATAAACATATGAAACAATGCTCAAAATCACCAATACTCAGAGAAATGCAAATCAAAACCACAATGAGATATTACCTAACCCCAGTGAGAATGGCTTTTATCAAAAAGTCCCAAAACTATAGATACTGGTGTGAATGCAGACAGAAAGGAACACTTATACACTGTTGGTGGGACTGCAAACTAGTGCAACATGTATGGAAAATAGTATGGAGAGCCCTCAAGGAACTAAAAGTTGACCTACCATTTGATTCAGCAATCCCACTACTGGGTATTTACCAAAAAGAAAAGAAGTCATTTTATCAAAAAGACACTTGCACTAGAATGTTTACTGTAGCACAATTCACAATCCCAAAGATGTGGAATCAAACCAAGTGCCCATCAATTCATGAGTGGTTTAATAAAATGTGGTATATGTACACCATGGAGTACTACTCAGCCTTAAAAAATGAATTAATACCTTTTGCAACAATCTGGATGGAGCTGGAGACCATCCTCCTAAGTTAAGTATTGCAAGAATGGAAAAACAAACACCACATGCACTATTAAATTGGAACTAACCGATCAGCACTCATGTGCACAGAAGGAAGTAAAACTCAATGGAAATCATGCAGGTGGGAGTGGGGAGGAGGGGATGGGTGAAATCATACCTAATGGGTACATTGTACAGTATCTAGGTGATGGGCACACTTATAACTTTGACTCAAACAGTACAAAAGAAATCCATGTAACCAAAACATTTGTACCCCCATAATATTCTGAAATTAAAAAAAAAAAAAGAAAAAAAGTTTCGGTGGAGTATCTCTACAGACACATACTTAGGACTTATATTATTCTTGAGCCATCTACAGAATGCTTAAAACATGCCAGTAACACTCTTTTATTGTTTTTTATTTGTTCCTAAGAGCTTAAAATTCCCTTTTTCTTTGAAAGATCAAAATCTTTGGAACAAGCCATCTTCATGACAAATATTTTAGCCTAAGACAAAAAAGCCACAATACAGAGTATTTTATGGTAAATATATACACCCATGCAGGCTTGGTGGGAGTTTCTGTTTTGTAGTCATCTCCTTTTGTTGCCACTGTAATATGACTACCATTTTACTTCTGGGGAAATACTCATTTTTTTTTTCCTGCTTGCACAGCTTCTTATACAAAGTCTCACCCATGACCAGTTCTCATATTTCTTGCATATATGAAAGGAATGCTTTCCATAACTGAGAAATACAGTAAAGCCTCAAATATTTTTCCATGAGCCACACACTGAAGACTTCTTAATGGGAATAAACTATTGGGAAAAATGGTTATTATAGATAGGCAGACGGGATGAAAATTAATGATGGCTGTTCCAAAAGGCAATATTATGGGAGTTTATGGGACCCAAGACAGAAGGATGGATTCTCCAGATTTCTCTGCCCTTACACCCTACACTTCCTGTCCTCTCTCTATAAGTGTCTCTTTAATCATTATTCCCACTATAGAATTATATGGCCAAATGTGGAGGGGTGAATAAGATAGAAAGGCATTTTCTCATAACCTCAGAAAGCAATGCCACTGGCTCCATAATTATCACCATGCTCTTGGCTACTTGTCCTATGGATCAAGTCAAAGGAAAGACACAAGAATTGGTGAATAGTGCACTCAACTCATCTGTCTTTCAGAATATGCCACGAAATAATCTGGACTTCCAGAAATTATTACTTCTATGCAGATAATATGCTATTCTCTGAACTGGCTCCTTAAAAAAAATGGTGCTAAGTTTATTGTCTTTGTTCCCACCTCTTTCTTTTTAAACCTCTGATGTCAAATATTTTATTTTATTTTATTTTTTATTTTTTTAAATAATTTAAAGAGGTTTATTCTGACCTGAACATGTGTGACCATGGCACAGAGAGCCACATCCAAGAAGCCTTGAGCAAGTGGACTCCCCTGATGTCAAATACTTTAAAGTCTCCCCAGCATTTTCTGTTGAGAAGAAAAGTGATCTGATCAATGAATTCAAATTAAAATGATTGTGACTAAAATAAGTTTACTCTTCCTAAGGTGTATTTAAGGTGTTGTTAGAAACAAAAGAATGAATTGTGAATAATAAACTTTTAAAGAAATTTTACTGAAAGAGAAATTTCAGACACCTTCACATAGTCCATCACCAATACGTAGATAATCCCAAAGGCAATATTAGGTTTATTTTTCCTTTTCGTGTGTTTTTCATGTGCTACTCGATTTATGTGAACATTTTACTTAAAAGCATTTTTCTTCTCATAGTTACAACATGAGAGCAGTTATGCCAGTCTGTAGGCAAATTGTAACCATTCACTTTAGCCTGATTGATCTTGGTTTTTTCCTTCTCTTAAATGCATTTCCTCCAATTTCTTCCTTGAAGTTTAACCCATCTTACCTTCCTAGGCAATGAAGGAAAAACAATAAACAGAAAAAGTATTACATTCTTACCTGGGATTACTTGTATCTGAAAAATGAAACAGCAAAAAACATTTGCCTTAATCACAATATAAAAATGTGCATATTTGTCCATCATTTTATAACTACTTGTTGACACCAACTATGAAAGTCAGATCATGGAGAGTGGTAGGTAGTATCTTCATGAGAAAGAGAAATTAGATCATGGAATGGATTCTTATTCATTCAGAATTCATTCACTACAAGAAATTTCAGATGGGAAAACAAGTGTGTCCATAATTGTGATTGCTAAATGGTAGCTGCCGTGTTGGGAAAAAAAGAGGAAGTGGCATCTCACCTTGGCTGAAGCATCAGCTATGTGCCTTTTAGCTAATTCCTACGGAATGTACCCCCAAAACACCAAAAAAAAAACAACCCAGAACCAAAAACGTTGTCGAATATCTCTTCCTTTACAATGGTATTAAAGAGGAATTTGGTGGGTCTGTGTGTCCTCAGATTCACTATACTGCTTGCCTCTCCAGAGCCCAGTGTTCATCAGTTATAAAGTTAATGTTAAACGAGCCACCAAACAAATTTACTTCAACGTTTTCAGAGGGCTTTTTGCCTTTATTGTTCCCAGTATAGATCTAGAATCTACCACTTCTCACAAATTCTGCTACCCACTGGTCCAAACCATCACCACCTCTTCCGGGATGATTGCAGTGGTTTCCTAAATTATGCTTTTGGCCTGTTTTACTGAATTCTCAAAAGAGCTATCAGAGTGACCCTGACACATTGCAAAGGAGATAACATCACTCTTCCACTCAACACATTCCAAAGGCTTCCCGTCTTTCTAAGAATAATATCTTAAGGCCAGGCAGGGCCTGCGGCAGGTTCTACATGTTCTGGCCCCTCATTAACTCTCTCGCTGTCTCCTACTTCCCTCCCCTACTTGTACTCCGTTACAGCCACAGTGACCTCTTTGCTGCTTCTTCTGTTGTCCTCGTCTTTAGTCTCTTTGTATTTGCAGTTCCTTCTGTTGGGAGCAGCACTGTCCAGTAGAACTTTCTGTAATGACGTACAAGTTCTACACCTGTGCTGTCCAATATGGTATTCACACGAGGCTAGTGGCCACTGTTTCGGACAGCACGTCTAGAGTTATTTTCCTTTAGAAAGCTACATCACTCATTTCCTTCTTCCTTTGGATCTTTCCTCTAAAGCCCCTAAAATATCAGTACCCCCTCCCAGCAATTTTTATTTCCTTCCCTGATTTATTTTTTTCTTAGTATTTATCACTATCTACTATGTTATACGTGTATTAATTATCTATTTACTGTCTATTTGCCCCACGAGCATGTAAGCTTCATAAGCGCAGGGAATTCTGTTTGGATTTGTTTTGTTTTTATTCAATGAAACACCCCCAAGAATCTAGAACAGTGTTTGGCACAGAATAAATTACTCAAAAATATTTGCTAAATGAATGAGCAAAGGACTCATTAATTAATACACTATAAAACAGCCATCATGGCATTTGTGTTGGTAATGAAACTTGGTGGGGGTGTTGGGAAGTGATGAAATATCTCAGCGCCTCTAAAATTCCCTACTTTTCTAAGTCCTGAAATACCCAAGCTCCAAAGAGGAACTAAGGTAATTCTAAGCGCTAGATATGCTTAACTTACTGCGTAGATCTGTGTAATTCTAGTGTATAAATTTTGCTTTTACTGGGAATACACTATTTCTTTCTTTCTCCAAGCATTTGTTAGTAAAAAAAGAAAAAAAAAATTCAGGTTGAGTCAAAAAGAATTTCCCAATACGAAAAACAAAGAAATATCTGAACATAAAATTACTCCATGATTATTTACTGTCTTAAAATACCAAACTTACTGCCTTAGCTGAAGCCACCTGGAAGTTTGTTATCTAATAGTATCATGCTCCCTTATGTTGAGCTACATAAGAAGATAGAAATCTAATTGACAAAAGCACACGTCTCTTTTAAAAATGCATAGAATTTAACTATATCTGATAAAAACTCCATATAGTTACTACAAAGACTGAAATAACATAAATAAAAATTTTCAAATCAGTCCTTTGGCATTAACAGCCTTAGGGCTCAGATGGTGGTTCTCAAATGAATGAAAGAGCACAAACTGCAAATTTCATCTGATGCTAGAAATATCTTGTTAAAGAAACATGAGGGAACAGACCTTAAATTTGATTTTATTTAACTGAATACTTAATGTGGCACCTTTTTTTGCTGGCTGGTCTTGGGAGAAGGTGCCCAAAAATGAACTGGATGTGCTGGTGATTTCAGCTGGATGGGAGGGCAACCGTTAGTCTGCACTTTTAACCACTCCCATCCCACCCTGCCCCTACCCAGGAAAAAATGAAAAGCCTGCCACACATCATCAAACTATTTCGCCGTGATTACCTGCAAGTTAAACACTACCCTTTGAAGCAGATGGTCAATTGCCCGTCTAATAGAAGGAATTGCCATCCTCTCATCCATTGAATGTGCTTTTGATACTCTCTGTGCCAGCAAATTGCTACAGGTTCAAATAATGCCCCGTGTATCACAGAGAAATAGAATAATTGAAGCTGTCAAAGAGCTTCTCCTTTCCCATCCTTTCCCTTTGTATAAGAAAATTGTTCTACTTTCACATAATTAACATTTAAGAACCCAGCACAAGGGAATACCATGACGAGATCTTACAACCCCACTGAAATGAAAATCATAACAATATGTAAGATAAAGAATTAGCAATAAATTTAGAGTTCCTAGGGTAAATAACGTCTATTTTAACCACTGGGCATACTCTGGCATGAATCAGAGTCCTTTTTATTAGTCAACAAGTAAGTTAAGTTGGAGTTTTATTTGAAATTTTGTGACAAATGTGCACTGTCCGCCACAGGTCCATGATAATGCTATTTTGTGTTAAAACCTATTTTGGGTATATCTGTACCTACTTAGAATAGAAAATGCTTGTAGTTACAATGTCATTTATGTCATATATTGAAGCTTAAATATTCTCAGATTAAAGAGGCATAATAATAATGTGGGATGAGTGCAGAAAAACAAAATTGAGTTCAAGTTCAACTGTATCACGTACTGGTTATGTCATCTCTGGCAAGTCCAAATCTCAATTTCTTTATCTTCCTACCTTAGACAGTTAATTTAGGAATTAAGTGTAAAGTAGATAATATATCTGGTACATTATAAATAAATTATGACTATTATCATTGTTAAATTATGCAAGCAGTAAAATTACAATAAATATATTTAAAAGAATGAATTCACAGGGAAAAAATTAGAGGATACCTATTAAAATGTTAACAGCAGTTTTGTTTACATGGTAGAGAAGCCTTTTTTTTAATTCCCCATATTTTGCTGAATTCTCTTTAACAAATTAAATTTCCTTCTTAACGAAAGCAGTTTTTTCAGTTTTCATACTAAAAATTCCTCCTATGCTTATCAATATGTTCTAGAAAAAGATAATCCAAATAATATATTAGTTTATATAAACTACAGAAATACTTTTTAAGCATTTTATACTGTAGAAAAGTCCAAATTAACTTGCCTATATAATTTGTCCCTTAATTAAATCCCTGTGAATCTGAATGAAAACTAATTTCAACTTATCAAATAATGTGTTATAAGAATTATTTATGAAGAAATGTTCTGAGATTTTTATAAGTTTTTTTTTTCTCTGAAATGGGAAATTCCCTTTTGCTAAGACTGAACAAACTGCTATCCTGAAAACTCTAAGATTTGAATAGAAATTCTGAGCAACCATTCTTCTAATTCTAGTTTCTGCCCCAAATCATAGGAACTTAACCTTTCACAAATGGCAACTCCCCTTTCATTGAAACTCTACAGATTCATACACCTGGAGAGACTGCAGCCAGGGTTTAAGATCACTTCATATTTCTGCATTTAGGAATTAGAAGTAAACATTTTTTTAGTAGGCAAGTTTCCACAGTGTGTGGATATATTCTTAAATGCATACTGTCTCCTAACATGATCAGCCCAGGGAAACTTCCTGACTGGATTTCCCTTGGCTCTTTTTTCCTGTTAATTTTTCCCCCAACCCCTTTTCTCTGTAACCTGGTTTGTTTTTTGTTTTTCCTTTATGTGAAATGTTAAAGGGTGTCTTTGAATTGAAAGAAAAAAAACAAAAAAAGTTGTAAAGAAAGGATAGGAAGAAGAAGGGAAAGGAAAGGAAAAACAGGAGAAAAAGCAAAAGGAAGAAGGAAAACTAGGATGGAAAGTCCTTAGTTCTTAATGTCTGTGATTGTGTCAGCCTTCACGCTGGCCAGCACACACTCGTGTGCATTCTAGAAAGCCTTGGTACAAAGATTAAAGGGAATTTTCCAAAAGGTAAGGAAAAGTGACTACTCTCTTTTACCCACACGACAAAAGGACAAACAGGCCTTCTTCCGATGTAAATCTCCCCAGTTCCACCACGAATATGAGGTAGCCGTATTCTTTTAAAAGACGCCTTCCCACTCCACGCATTATTCTTCTCTCTGTGGCTTTCAGCAAATCACGAAGGCTTGTTTTGCCCATTTTTCAACCTTTGCATCATGCTAAGACATCACGTCAGCATTCTTAGCCCATTCCCCTGAAGGTGGCAGGTTGCTCATTAAGCGCACAGAAGGGGGCATATTTTCCTTCCACCACTCTATTTATCACATCTTTTCTTGGGAGGGAAATCTAAATGTCCCTATTCACCTTGAGTCTTCTACGAAATGGAAAGAGCTTTGCTAATATCCTCGCCAGAACCCTCTGATTTCATTCACAACGTGACATAAGAGCCCAGAGCCTTTACTTTATCTGTCATTAATCCTACCGCAACATGCTGCAGCCATTAAGGTGGTTACTTACCAGCTCTCTCACTGATGAATATACAGAAAGGAGTAGAAAGGAAAGTTGGCAGGGTCCATGACAAACGATAGCAGAAACTAGGAATAAAGACCCAGCTATCCTTACTATTGGGGAGCCATTTCTCCTGTGTCAACACACAGCCCACAGGGCAAGGTAATTTTACCATTTTATGATCTACTGTACTTGGCATTTGTTCTGGCACTGGAGACTGCGTCTATTTTGGGGATCAGTTGTGTATTCCCAGATTGCCATTTTCCTCTGCCTTTCTCTCTGTTAAATATTCTACAGTACATTATCACTTCATTTTACTTCCGTTATTTCCTCTGACAGTGGTGCGGGGCAGTCTGGACTCAGAGTCACTTCCTCTCTCAAACTCAATCTGTCTAAATGTCAAAAAGAAAAAAAAGTAGAACTCTTTAAAATCCCAGCAATCTGGCATTTCTGAGGAAATATTTGATAGGTGTTGCGTTTCTGAAGCTCTATTTGCTGGAGGCAGAAGGGTAGAAGAGACACTTAGGGTTGAAAATACTGGTACATTTACGTTTAACTTTTTCTGAAAAGCTATACTGTGTTCTTAAAAGCCCCAGTCACAAAAGAGGCTGTGTTGACATAAAGATGTGTTTGTTTGTTTATTGAGAATGTTTATTGGGGATGATTCTCCCAAACTTTACTCACAGATGGGAGATATCTGCTAATAAATTTGAGCAATGGCCTGGTCAACAATTTGCTAAAACTCCCAAAGCTAAGAGATTACTATTTCTCCCTCCTCATCTCTCCTCTCCTTCCCTCCTCTTCTTGGTCCTCTCTTCCCTTTCCCTGCCCTTCCCCACCCCCTTTCTCCATGCTGAAAGATTGTCAGATCTGGTGACATAAAAGAACATATCCCAGAAAAGGCCTTATTGAAGGTTTCGCTACTTGTCTTTTGGGACAAGTGCTGGCACTGAATATTTCCAGGCTATTTCATGCCATCCTAATTATAGGCTATCAGGAATAAAATTAGAGATGGCTTAACTAGGTCAACAGGATTTAGCGATAACATATTACTCTGTGGTGGAGTATCTGGGATTAATGAAGTGTTTTACCTAAAAGTACTTCTATTAATAACATTCAGGAATGCCCCTGTGCTTGGAAGCAGCAACGTATCTACTAATAATGCTGAATAACTCATGGTGCACAGAAACAGGATGTGTCTGTTGCACCACAGATTTCATAACTTTTAGAAGTCAGGGAAGCCTTTCATTCCTTTACTTATTTCAGGAAAAAAAAAAAAGGTCAGTATAGTATGAAAGCAAGCATGTGAAGGGGAGAAGTCAGGCATAAAAGTGGGTGTTTAATGTACAATAACCCATTTAATTGTCAGGACATCACTAGAAGGTGTCCCCTCTACCATCTTCATCAAAAATGAAGAAACTGAGGCACAGTTAAAAACAACAACTTGCCCAAGATTATACCACCAATACATAGCAGAGCCAGGATTATCTTTTCTCAAGTGTTTCTTTATTACTAAACTCCATATAATTAAACTGGGATTTCAAATCCTTTTCATCTTTCTTTAGGGATTTGCCTGCTTTCTAAGACTTGGAGCAGATTGTCAACCTTCAAAATAATTGCCCACTCATCTGGCTAGAATGCACACAAAGCAAAAGGAGAATTTATTCTGGATTATAAAAAACATCACTAATTTAATTTTCTATATCCCATAGACAAAGGAGCGTTGGCAAAAAGAAAATTGGGTAGTCTAATAAATATTTTCAATTTATTTATCATATGAATAAAACATTTTGAAATATTTTTGAACTTTAAGCTATTTTGCATTTAAGGGCCTTATGATCACTAAAGTTGTTCATTTCTAAGCATTGAAGAAGAAAGAGGATATATAAAAATATCAGCCAAAATTCTATTAGGTTTCAGAACACTACAACCCTAGCTCTAAAACATAAAATTATTTTTTCTGTATATTTTTAAAATCTGTTGCCATGAAAGGATACAGGATCACTTTTGTTCAATGCATGGCAAGCATGAACCTGATTTTTAATGTCATCTTTGGATATATTTTTAAATCAATAAAATTTCCAAAGCAGTCTTTCTTATTTTTCAAGTCTGGCAGAGTTTTAATAAAGAATTCAGGGTCTCTTCCCATCTTTCCAATGTGGGGTTATTTTCCAGAAGAACTGCCAATGATTCAGTTATCTTCTTGGAAGAAGCAGAGTTGTCAGAATCTCTCTTACTTCCCTCACTTCCTTATGAGCTACTCCTTAGTTTGACAGGAACAATTCTTTTCCTGTAGACGCACGCAGCAGAGGCTGTGTATTTGAGCCTGTACTTTGGCTCTTTCATCCATGCTCTTTCTGACATGTCTGCACTCTGGATGGTTCCTCTTTTATCAGAGGCCTTCTCTGTCTACATGTTCATGAGTCTGTATCTTAGCTTAAGAATGGTGGAGGCAAATGATCATGGTGACGTTTTTTGATTTTTGTATCTTGTGCACTCTGTGACCACAAAAAAACCCCTGATAACGGAAACATTTACTCCAGTCTGGCTACAACATGAGGGATGGGGCAAGGGCAGTTTACTCCATATTACTTTTTCCTCTCCCTTTGATTAAAGGTGGTCTCTTTGAACACTCTTGGGGGGTAACTTCAAATAGCACACCAAAACTTTTTTTGGAGGGATTAGGAGAAAAAAATGCATGAAGGAACAAAAAGCCCTAGGACTTCTGACAAAATAATTTTAGAAGATGAATGATAGCTATAGACCCCAATCACTTTCATATAGTAAGACTACGCAAACAGAAAAAAAATAACTATGGAATGTTGAATTTCCCCTGAAAACATGGTGTGATATGTTATAGATAATTTTGGCAGCAGGTCTGGGTTATAGTCATGGAAACTCATTGTATACACACACATTCATGCATACAGGTTTAGCCACCGCAAACACATACATACATAAATACTATAGATGTGTGCACATATTTTATATATACAGTGTACTACTGCTAAGGTGATTCTATTTAGGAACAGAATAGTGAGTTTATTGGGGGAATATATGCACTCTGAAGACATGTGGCTCTGTGTTAAATGATGAGTGGGGATTGTGTTTTCCTTAAGTCATTGGTAGGAACAATAAAATTGCTTTATCAAATCATCATCAAAGAAGCTGACACTTTCATCTCTACGCTACTCACCCAACAAACAAGTAGTAGGAAATTCCCTGTTTCCAGTTGTGTCTTAGGAGTTTGCAAGCAAACAGAGAGGTAGAGCCACATCAGCATTTCCATTTTAAACCTTTATTTTTCAATTTGCCTATTGAAATAAAAGAACTATATGAACAGAAACTTATGTTCCTGGTATAAGTCTGACTGATATCACTCCAGTGGTATTTATATTTTATTTCTACCAATTACTCTGAATTTGCTAGAAAAGCCACACTGCAGTCATTAAATAGCCTCTAGTAAGGAGAAGAAGAAAAAGGCCATGTTTTTGTATCAGATTCATAGAAGCAAAATCTCTTCCATCAAGGAAGAAAGAACCTTGAAGTATTTGCCAAAAATGTGAAATTGTTGGAGTATCTAGAGTTTAAGTATCTTCTTGGTGATTCTTGTGTAGGGGAAGAATTTGAAGTAGTTAGTAAAAGATTTTTTTAAAAATTATGTATATTCAGGGCAAGCTAGACTGAGAAACTGGACAGACACAGCAACCTATGGAAAATTTAGTGTTATGTCAAGAGATGGAAACTGACTTCAGATATTCCTAAAACCTTCATTAAACCATTAGTAGTTGAAGTCAAATTGAGTTTTATCCACCTTATTTATTCCCCAGTATCTGCTAGCTGCCCCAAACTATGCTGTGTGCTAAAGATACAAGATCACAGTCTCTGATCTCACAAAGTTCATACTCTGAATGGAAGAGAAAGAAATTAAACAAAACATTATGACTAGAAGAGATAATATGAGGGAGTTGCTAGGAAAGCACTAAATGCAGTAGAGTTTGAGGGAGATAGCCAAAGAAAGCTTTCTGGAAGTTGTAACACTGCAGTTGAATGTACAAGGACGAATGTACAAGGGGGAGAGTGTTCTAAGCCTGACCAAGAGGAAAGATCAGGAAACCTAAAGTGGTTTATTAGCATTGAAATATGGGGCATATCCTGAGGGAAGAGCAAGAGTTGATCCTATACAGCAGAAGGGGGCCAAATCTACTCCTTACATACTCTGGTGGTTGGATTTTATGCTGTGAGGATCTCCTGAAGGATATTAAATAAGAGAGTAGTATAGTCAGTTTCTTTTCTGCCTCCTATGATTGAAAAAAGGGTGCTGTTAGGATTGTAGACAATAGTTTGTAAGATAGTAGTAGCTCTTGATGTGGGGAACATATTTATCTTTGTATTCATTGTTCATAGCAGATTCACCAAAGAGGTAGTGACCCACAAATGGTCTTCATGCCAGGAGCAATTATTATCAGATAGGAAAATACCATTTCTGCTCAGGAATTATACACGTGTGGCTGTGGAGGAATTCTTATTTATTCTAACACTTTCAATTTATATGGCTGTTCAGCCTCATTGATCATTTATCTTTGACTTTTTTTTTTTTTGGCAACAAAGACCAGTTCCATTTTCTTTGAATATTGTATGACTCAGGACAAACATTTCATCTCTCATGATACCTGGTTAAATCCAAAAGTCCAAATGATTTTTCAGTAAAAATAAACTTTTAATTTAAGCTTCTTTTCTAGTGGAATTTATTATTTTGTTAACCAAGTGCACAGAGTGACTCATCTTTACCTAATTTTTTCTGTCTGGGAAAGTAAAGGTAAGACATATCTTACTTAAAATGGCTTCAGGCAAAGATATTTACACTTTTGGCAGTTAGCCCACTATTCTTTCCTTAGGACACACTAACATTTCTTTCCATATCACTGGCAGTTGCTAATTAGCAACATTAGTTGCTAATATAAATTAACATTTAAAATTTTTCATGTATAATTATTTCTTTAATTCTGTACTGTGGGCTACACTGGTTCTTAGAATGAAATCCTCAATATAATCATTTGCCCAAATAAGCCAATGCTCTTTTAGTTCAATCCTAGAAAATTTAGTATCAATCCATGAAGTTGGATTAAACAGCCAATCTTTCACAGTGTCCCTTTACTTAGAATAGCACTTCTTTGGTTATGTTTATTGTTTTCCCAGAAAATTTTTTTTTTTCACTTTTAAGAAAACTCCAGAAAGATTTTGCTAACCAATTCAGAACCCTTTGAAAGGACATCTAAGAAATTAAGTGGGAAATGTAATTATGTTTAAAGGTAGAAATAGATCTTCCAAAAAATCATATATTCTCAGCAACCATAGTTTTTCATTAGTTTTACAAACCATTCTTATTTATATCAGAATAAAAATTTTGGTAGCACATTTTCTTCATGCCCTAAATACATTTTTCTAAATTGTTTTTTTACTTAGACTCTGTGTTGGGCATTTATACTCCCTCCATCCTATTCCAGGCCACCTTCACTTTCCTATTGCTCATCTCTTCCCCTTTTCAACCAATTTATAATGTCATTGTCCAAGTAGTGAAAATGGGTAGAATTTATAAAGCATAATAATACCAGACCTCTGGGAACTTGGTACACAGTATTTCAGCTAATCCTCTCAATAGCCCTTCAAGGTGAATATTATATTCTGTTTTTTCTACCAAGACACTGAAGCTCAGAAAAGTTGAGCAATTTGCCTCTGGCCATAAAACGGAGGGGCTCATCTGAATCCAAGGCTGATGCACTCTCTCTGCTCCATCACTCTGTCTCCCAAAGCATGATCTTTTATTTACACTATAACATTTTCCTGACCAAGAAATCTTCATTAATTTACCACATCCTGTCTGAATTCTTCCGCTTGATTGTGAAAAAGAACCCCAACCGAGCAAAAAAAAAACTTTTCTAATCTGCTTCAGTTGAACTCAATAAATAGTTATTGTGTGTAGACTATGTACCAGGCGCTATTCAGGGTACTAAGGAAGAAGAGAAGGATCACGTGCTTTAGTCTACATATGCAAGTTCATTTTCTGTCAGTCTCTGACCTCTTTATCTCTGTTTTGGTCAAATCAATAACCTTCTTGTTTTTTATTCAGGCGATGCTCTTTCCTACTCTCACACACTTGTTCCCAATATCCTGTAGTGAGTTTCCTTTTGTATTTTCAACTTATATTTTTTATTCAGATCTAATTTAAATTTCACTTTTTCAGTGGGACTTGTCTGATCCTCTGTGAAATAGTGCTTCATGGTTTGACTGTTAGTATCTTCTTGTTTATATCTGTTACTTTGATCTCACCAGCCAGATTGTAAAAGGTGTGGAACGTAGAAACTGGGGATACTCCCTTTTTTCATTTCTCATATAACACCAAGCCCACAGTAATTACTCAGTTAATCAGTCTGTCTGCCCATTAGCAGTAGGGAGAGAAAGCAATAAGGACCTGTTGGAATCTGACTCATAGCCTAGAATTCCAGGAACTTTCTCTCTACATTGCTGAGTAGAGAACCTCATACAATATCATGAATCATGGACTATCATCAAACCAATTCTTCCCTAATATGAGAAAAAAGTATTATAAATTGTGAGTAGACACCATAAAATGTGGGCCATGTTCCCAGCTGTAACATTTTTAGATCTTGTATAGATCAATAAATATTGTCTTCACCTATAGAATGAAAATAGTTATATATAGCTATTGAAGTTGGCACATGCAAGGCAAGAATTAAAGTTCTTAAGATTTAAGTTACTTTATTTAAATAAAGCACTCTTGGAAACGTCATTATAATACTGTTTGAATCAGATAGGTTTCTCTAAGAAACCCCCTAAGAAGATAGTTTCTGAGCTTAATGGAAAAACCTTGCAATAAGATTCAAGTTCAACAAGCAATGAATGAGTGCCCAACATGGCAAAGCCACATGTGTGGCTTGTTTTGGTGTGAGGGTGGGAGGAGGGTAGGCTGTAAAACTAAACAAGACAGGTCTTTTTGTCTTCTAGGAGTTACAGTCCTAAGGCCTCCTACTAACATTAGATATCTTGTGATGAGTTGTATATGGGTAGAAAGTGTTGTGGTGTTTTGGACAATTGCCTGGGGGGTGGAGAGGAATTTCTACATTTATTCCCACAAGAAAGAACTCAAGTTGAAGAACTGAGAAAGGATTAAGAATGTTAAAATTGTATAAAACAACTAATAAAATTGTGAGAGGGACAGCCTTGATATAGGTATAATTATTTTTCTTTTGCTCTCTCCTTAAACATATTGAAACTCTGGTGCTTTTAAAGTGAAGGATTACTCCTGGATGTAATCCCAAATTGGCAAAGGATCAAAGTTTCCAGGTAGGTCAGGGAGTATGGTTTTCAGATTTCCTGATAAAGCTATCAACTAAAATCATACTTCTAAGTACAGAATCAAACATCATTTCAATATTCTGCCAGGGTTATCTTTCCTAGAATAAGAGAGACAGCAATCGCATAACTAAGCCTCAGGTTAGAGCAGGATCATATTCACCTCCAGGAATTTCTATGTAGGATATGAGAAGACTGGCAAGATAAGCCCTTTGTCTTTTGGCAAGAGAGTTCTGATGTGCCTGTGAGGTTCCCATGTCAAACAGCCAATACTTTCCATTTTCACTCCACTGCCACTAAAGACACCCAAGATGTCTAGCCCTTGTTTCTTTGAACAGAACATTAAACACAGGAAGTTTTCTTCTGGTTCTAGATGGTCAAGAGAAATGAATTTAATTGACTTTAAAAAGGCCAGAAATTAGCCTCCCTGTGATTGAGTTCTACCATTTTCGCCAGGAAAAGGGTTTATACCCTTTCGTGTGACTGCAAAGTAGATGTGATGCCTGAGAAGAAGTTTCATCCATTTCAAAATATGTCTTTTCTTTTCCAGTGACCCTTCTGCACTCTCCTGTTAAGATTCTGAAATAAGGAAGTTAACAGGCTGAGATCCCACTGCTTCCTATTTCTATTTCCAGTAATAGCTCTCAGGGCCACTTTGTCACCAAGATCCACAGAATTGAATCAGAAAAAGGTACTATGAGTAGAAAATGAATTCCTTATGTTGAAAAGAGAAAAATGTGTAGGTGCTTTAGGAAGGAGACTGTGGAAAATGGTGTGCTTTTCAGCAACATATTACAAAGAGATGGCTAAACTGACAGATGATTAGACAATTGACATAATTTTTGAAAATAATAAACCTGAATTTTCCCATTTATTATGGTTTTCATACATTTTCCTTTTAAACTGCTGGTTATAATGCTTACCAAAAATTTATCTGTGCAATTCATTGTGATGTGTTTTGTCAGCAAAAGTTCATAAAGCAGTGTGAACTCTACTTACTTTGTAGTTTTCTTCTAGAAAATAAGTTTGGCTCAAGTCTTAACCAATGAATCTCACCAAAAAAAAAAAAAAAAGGCACCAGTTATCCATGGATCCTCAATCAAAATGGAAATAAAGATGTCATCTGATATTTGGATGCTTAGACCTAATGAATTTAGAGAAGACTTTTTGGAATTTTGACAATTACCTATTATAGTGTACCCTAGATTTTAGTCCATAACGTATATATCTAAGGTACTTTGTTTCACCTTTCTGCCATTACTAATCTTTTCAAAATTTGAGGAGCAAATTCAGTGGAATTGCATCCTACACAATGGTTAGGTTAGAAACTCAGCTCATAAATCAATAATTACATATAGAAAAATTACCATTTAAAACTTCTTAAATTACTGGTGAATAAAAGAAAGTACATATTCTTAACATAAACAACTTTATATGATATGTGTGTATATATAATATATACAGTAAAACACAGTAAAATAAAAAATACATTTTTTAATGTAGTAAAATATATAGAATATAAAATTTACCATTTTAACCATTTTAAATATATAGTTCAGTGGCATTAGTACATTTACATTGTTGTGCGACCACCATTTCCACCCTTCCCAGACCTTTTTTCTCATCTTCCAAAACTGAAATTCTGTCTTCATTAAAAAATAACTCCCCACCATACCCCCCAACACACACACACTTGCCAGTCCCTGACAACTATCATTACACTTTCTGTCTCTATGAAATGACTACTCTAGGTGCCTCGTAGTAGTGGAATCACACAGTATTTGTCCTGTTGTGACTGGCTTGTTTCACTTAGCACAATGTCTGTGGGATTCGTCCATGTCGTAGCGTATGTCCGAATCCTCTTCCTTTTTAATGCTGGGTAATGTTCTATTGTAAGTTTAGACCACATTTTGTTTACTCATTCATCTGTAGATGGACACTGGGGTTGCTTCTACTTTTTGGCTATTATGAATCATGCTGCTATAAACCTGGGTATACAAATATCTGAGTCCTTGTTTTTAATTCTTTTGGGTTTATGCCAGAAGCAGAATTATTGGATCATTTGGTAATTTTGTTTTTCAATTCTTTGAGGAACTGTCATTCTGTTTTCTATAGCAGTTGTACCATCTTCCATTTACACTAGCAGTGTGCAACTATTCTAATTTCTTAACATCCTCATCAACACTTGTCATGTTATGGGTTGTTTTTTTTTTATAATACCCATCTTAAAGGGAGTGAAGTATCTCAGTGTGGTTTTGATTTGCTCTTCCCTGTTGATTAGTGATGTTGAGCATCTTTTCATGTGTTTATTGTTTATTTGCATATCTTCTTTAGAGAAATGTCTATTGAAGTCCTTTGTCCATTTTCTAAGGAAGTTGTTTGTTTTTGTGTTGTTGGATTGTAGAAAAATGGATGTATTTTTAATTACATTATATATATTTGAATAAGTTGAATGCATAAGATGATTCCACCATAATGTATTCTGGGGAAATTCTGATTTAAGACATATTTTTGACAATATATGGGCACTGCCAATAGCAGAGAACATATGATGGGGAAAGAAGATATTTAAGTAAAAGAGGAGGTAGGCAGAACCACTGGATTACTCATTCAAGCAAATCTTGCCAATCATTATGTTACGTTTGATAGATAAGTTGCAAATTTAGGGAATGAGTGACTCATGTTTCCATTCCTGATGGTTGCATTACAAAAGGTATTGCGTGCACACATCTATTTATCAGCAGTGGGCACCCAAACAGAACAGGTTAGCTTGGTGAGTGTGCTTCAAAGTTGCCAAGCAGGGCTGGCTTCACAGTTGCTAGGCTGTACAGAAACAGCCTTGGATTTTCTTCACAGAGCAGGTCACTGTGACCTCAAGTGTTCTGGCTCCACCTCTGAAATCTCTCCTCTAGTTATGGAAGTTCTGCCAAACACTCTTGACAGTAAAACCTACAACAGATTAGTTTGCCACTGCTGCTGTCACGACTACTGTTACTACCGGTGCTACAGTGGTTTCCTAGCTGGGACCTACTCACCTCTGTCTGGCCCCAGCTTGTCCATGAACATGTTTCTTTTTCCCAGCCTGCCTATCCTGTCCTCACTTCAGCACCCCCTACAGCTGTGCTTTCGGCCTCTGCCATCATCCATCCTAAGCATGTGTCCAAAGTCATGGGGACCTGTTGTAGCAGGCGCTGTTGGGAGTTTGGCTGTGTTCCAGGAACTAGTTGTAAGGGTTCCTTCTTACTGCTTAAGATTAAATGAGGCTCAGGGATGACGCTGATGAAATTGTTTAGAAAGCTGCATGTGGTGCCTCTGTAGCAGGTCTGGGTTCTACCATCATTACAAAGATTAGAGTGACTTGCTTTTCAAGTTTGGGCGGATGCACATTTGCAGGGATGCCCTAAGGACTTGCTACTTTAAACATATGCAGGGCAAATCCCATTTTGAAAACTCCACGAGGTTGTTTATTTTGCCAACACTATGAAGGTTCTTCCCTGATGCACAGACAGATTTTTTTTAAACCACATGGATGGAAGTCATACAAGGTTTTGCATATTTCTATCATATTCTTGAAACATTCTCCATCATGCATTCCTTTCTTTAGGCAACACACAGTTCTTGAGTGCTTACCATGTATCAGGCACTGCACTAGAGAACAGGAAGCAGGGCATGATGATGGATAAGATCATGTTCTTTGTAGTCATACACACTTAGATTGCATCCCAGCTCTGCTACTCACTAATCAAACCCAGCACAAATGTCTCAGTCCCATTAATACTCACCTTATTTGTATTATAAAATGGTGAAAGTGATAGTACCCTTCATAACGTAGCATAACATAGCAAGGATTATCTGATGTATGAAAATTGCCTAGCACAATGCTTGGCATAGAGTAAAAATACAATAAATGTTTAAAATCATACTATTGCTAATATTCCTGAATTGGAAGGTGAGGTATAAGATTTTCAGCCACAAGTAATGCATCAGCTGGTATGAAGACAAGCATGCAATCAATTACAAGACAATATAAGTACTATAAGTAAGTTAGTGAGATAAAAGTTCTAAGGGGGAGCTAATTAATTCTGCCTTGGGGGAAGAGTATTAAAGTTTTTGCAGATGGGAGCTCAAAGGACATTTTACTTGGACTGAGACCTAACAAACAAAAAAGATTTAGATAGATCATTTAACGTCACAAAATTTTGTTGTCCTTAATGTGCTTCCCAAATGTCCTTTCAGCCTACAATATCCCTAGTCCCTTCCATTTCAAAGTCCAAATTTTATCAGTCCTCTAACCCTCAAGGCTCAACTCAAATGTCTAATATTCCGTGATTCCTTCCCTAATGAGTGAATAAATAAATATTACTTGAAAATATACTTGTACGCTAAGGCATGAAAATAATTTTTCTTATACAGAAATGTATTTTGGCAGGAGAATTGCTGTAAGGGAATATAACCTGTATTAACATGAGTGCCACCCATCATTCCCAGAGATGAGTATGATAAACATTTCCATTTTTGATCCAATTAAAGCTAGTGGAGCTAGGAAAAAAAACCCATATGGATTCTTTTCTTTTTTTAAGTGGTATATTTTTCATGGCATAACTACCGAACTGACTCAGAGAAAATACTATGCCAGTAGAGTTTGGATATAATCTGCTGATATAACATAAAGGTCTTAGAACAATAAACAAGACCCATAATACAAGGAACTGATGGCATCAGGATAATTAGATCCATCAATACACTTAGGAACAACCAAATGAAAGAAAACCACAACCTAGCAAGCTAGAGTCACATTGCTTTGTCCCCTTTTGCTAAGTAGCTCCAACTAGATAATATTCAGTGATAATGAACATAATCAGTAACGTTCACTGCGTAAATAACCAAGGCAAATTATACCTGTAATAATTCCAGAAAAACAAACCCCAGGAGGCAGTACACAACAAGCACCCAAATTTCTGCCTCCCACAAAGTACTGCCCAAATCCTAGTACTGAGAATCCAGATATCAATGACAACAGAGAGAGGACCATCATTCAGATATGAAATGAGAAATATGTGCCAAAGAATTCTCACAAAATAGTATGAGAATCTGCAGTATCTAACTAACATGCAACAGCAAAGGGGAAGAAGTGAAAGGTGGATGGAGAGCGGGTTATGCAGGTTATAGTGGCCATGAAAATGCAGAATTGCCATTATTACACTGAAAATTAGTAATAAATGGATCGAAATAGATTTAATTATACAGAAGTCACCAACTGGCTCTCTGCTGTGTGAATGTGATCCATTGACGTGTTTTGTTTGTTTGGTCCATCTGGTATTTAAATAATTTTTAATTAGTTATAAGATTTTACATGAAAACCCAGATCTCTGTCTTTGTTTTAAAATTAGAACCTGGGGCACTCGTGCGCAGCTATTTGTGGTACTATCTCCCTCACTTCCTTCAAGTCTTCCCTCAAAGTTCATCTGATCTATAATCTTCTCCTGACCACCCATTCAAAAACTGCACCCCACATGGTCCTATCACCCTTCTCTCTGTTTTGTTTTCCCCCATGGCACTTACGACCTTTAGTATGGTACTTAATTTACTTATTTATGAAAACACCAGGTGGGCCTGGATTTTTGTTGATTTTGTTCATTGTCTTCTTATTTTTCTTCATTTTGTTAAATGTCTAAAAATGTGAATATAGTATGCAGTCAATATATATTTATTAAATAAATCTGGTGACACTGGTCCTATATTTCTGCTCATAATAATTGGCATGAGCTTAATAGAAGCTGCCCTCAGTGGATGTAAGTCCCAGTCTACAACTAACTGTCAGTCCCCCAGTCCTCACACCCTAGCTCTCTCTTCCTCAGTACAGTTTAAAAACATGAGCCTCATTCCAACCACACAGAATTCCTACAGGAATAAATGGATATACAAAATAACTTTTAAAATATAATATGAAAGACCCTGGGTTAAATGCTTTTATGGACATCAATATCTATTTTATAAAAAAGAAATCTGAGAAATCTTATCAAACTAAAACTTTATCCATCCTAAAGCTAAGAAAAAACAAAGATACCTGTACCAGGGAAGAAAAAAATAGTGTTTCTATATCCCTCATTAAGATCAGAAATAATGTTTGAGTTGAGGGATAAAGCAAAGACTTCAAACTTGTTTGAGGGAAGGTGCAGTCAATGGAACACCTGCAGATTTTACTAGTAAATGATAAATCCTCCGACCAGCCCCAGTTTTATGCAGTGCAATTGTAGAGACCTGGCAGAAAACGTGGTTCTTAACCCTTCTGTGGAAACAGACGACAGTTGGGGGTGATTTGATGACAGTCCTGATCCAATCGGTGTTCTTACCAGATAAATAGAGAATATGGCAAATGGTGTGACCCTGTTTACTGTTCATGAGCTATGTGACTTTGGACACATCTTCTGACTTTTTATTCCTTTCTGACGTAAGTTTGGCTGTGGGAAAATTGCATTTCTCTGGGAGCCTCATCAGTGGTGAAGAAAGACAGGAGGCAATAGCACTTCCTGCAGTCTCCCACTATAAATTCACAGGGTACATCCCCCTCACTCCACAAACCCGTAATAGTCTTTTCAGCTTCTGTTCACACTTGCTTTCCAAAACCCAACCCCCAGTAACATAGCTCTGATCATCCAAAGGAAAATGTTGAGAAAGGGCTTGGAGATCACGTACCAAACAAAGAAAACAAAACTATTTTGTTGTGTTGATGCCATCATTCTCAAACCTGGCTCAACTGCATTCAAATATATTAAGTTGATATTTAGAGAATATGACCATCCCTCAAGGCTCCCCTGTTTCCTTTCTCTCCATTTCCTTATTCAACATGCTCCTATGTAAGAGCTGTTTTCTCTCTTTTGCCCAAGTTTTGGGCCTCAAAATCTCATCTCAGTGTTTGATTCCTTTATTGTAGAAGGGAAATATGCATAACATCTATGTGGAGAGAAATAAAGAAGTAGCCTTATGTCTAAGGACCCCTAGTCCTATTTTTGTTGATTGATTTGGTTGGTTGATTGGTTGGTTGGGGGAAGTGTTATGCTGTTTTTATTTACTGTTATTATTAGTGTTATATTTTTTTCAAATGTCCTGTAAATACCATGACAGGGAACATTTGCAGCTTCAAGAGTTACACAAGTCCGGTGAGATAAACAAAATTTGGAGGTAGCCCCTTTGTTATTAAGCAGGTCCTGGCAGGAAATGCCCCAGGCCTAGGCCAGAGGAAGCCTGGCATGACAGAACCTGCAAGGCCTGGCAGCACAGCTGGAGAGAATATTCACAATATGATGGTTTGTGCAAACAAATGGCACACTTCCGATGGCACAAAGACTCTAAGACACTTTAAAATGGAATTTTAGGACACTTGCACTTCTTTTTGTGACCATTCAAGTCTCTCTCGATATATATATATAACCTGTATAATCCCAAGTAGTCTGATTTTGACATGAAAAATAAAAAGCTGGAGGGGGAAGGAGATGATTTTCTATGATCTCTTACTCAGAAAAATCAACTGCTTAGTTGCATAGAACAAAAAAACTGTCAAATTTAGGCCAAATGTAAATGCCCTGATCATCTAAGAACACTAAACGACGATAACATAACAACTCAGAGGCTAAATGAGAGAAAATTAAAAGTTAGCAACCACAGCATTAATACAAGACATATTTAAATGTTGTCCACTATTGATGGTACGGAAGTTTCATCAGTTCATTAACTGGTGAAGAAGGGGACTGATTTTCATATGCACTTCTTTCTCATGATGAATAGAAAAAAAGATGGCTTTTCCAAAAGAAATATTTTTATATGCAGTCTAAGTAGGTCTCCTCATGAAAATTTTCCTAAATTCTGAAGTCTCTATGCCCTCACTGTGTTTTAAGATGGCTGCCGAGTTCAGAATTCTTTTGCCCCTTTCTCGGCCGCGCTGCATACTGAGACCATGAGGTACACTTCTCGTTGGAAAGGAAAAGTAAATATTGGGTTGCTCTAACTGAGGTCATAGTTTCTCCATGTCTAGACACCACTGGTAACCGGTGCCTTCTGTACCTGCTGTGCTTTCCATGGATTCATAAGTGTGTGGATTGCTTTGTATTTGATTGCAGGAAGCATACTGCACTTTCAGACAGATTTCAAAATTGTATTTTAGATCTTTCTGATAAGTCTGTGCTCGAGTCATTTTCCCTCTACCTGGAAAAATGTGACTCTATAGAATGAATTGGTGTACAATAAGATGGTTGTTTTCCATATTTTGAAACTCATCAAACAAATGTTTTTAATTTTTTGTGAACTAGCTATATTTTATTCCCTTGGTGTTGTATCTTTCTTCAACCACTCCGAGTTTAGATGAGAGAGAGAGAGAGAGAATAAAAAGAAGTATCTATTAAAAATAGCACGAGAAAACAATAGCTTTCTGCAGGAAAAAATGAATGGAAATTATTTTTTTTTAACTTTTATTTCTCCTTGTATATAGACCATTTTGCTTTGGTTGTTTTATTGCCTCACTATGTCACAATATATAAGAAAAGTGAAGTATGACAAAAGACACAGTCATACACATATGTTTTTAAAGATAGTCCAGGGAAATAAGTTGTTATGAATAGGCTTGAAAAACTCTATAAACTGCATGACTTTTAAATTCTATATAGTTATGTTCTTAAATTCACCAAATAATCATAAATGCAGATATGCACTTCTGCAAACAAAAAATAATATATTACTTGTGATGCCAACACCTAAATAAAATTTAGGCCGTGTGTGTGTGTATGTTAGAGAAAAATATGTCTTTTAAAAAATACCCTGTGGGCTTCTGTGAATATTTTAGGACATAATATATTCTTTTTAGCTTCTATTCTGAGCATAGAATATTCCATTATTTCTAAGTCTTCAATTGATCCATATTAAGTTATTTAGAGGAACAATCATAATGTATTTTTTGAAATAAGATTTCTAGTGATGCTCCAGTTGTTTGTGTTATTTTTTAACTGAAAATAAGAGACTTGGAAACTACAACAAAACCAGAAGAAGAAAAAAAAAACTCTAAGTCTTATAGTTGCTGTCAAAAATTTTAAGTTATATTGATTTGTCTGAAGCTAGTTGTTCTCTTTAGAAATGATTCTGCTTTGTTGGTTTCACTTTGGGGAAAAAGAAAAACCGCCTCTGTGCCACCAGCATAATAATAACAATAATAGAGTAAACTTTAATATTATTTTATTAACCAAAATTAATACAGGAGAGTACTACCCTTGCCTAAGTTGCAGGAGGGTCAAACCCTAGTAGTAAAAGTGCTACAAGTTGGCTTTCTTCTTGATTTATACAGTGATTTTTGCTTCCTTGAAAGAGTGAGGGGGTATATTGAGAATCCATATGTTTCGTTCCCTCCTTTCAAATGCTTTTCCTTCTTGCTGGAAGTCTATTCCCACTTTCTCTGCTTGGCCCTTTAGTTTGTCCCCTTATGAAGGCTTCCCATATCCAATTTCTTTTAAATAATTTCAGAGTTCCTTATAATAGTTTGTATTTAACTCTGCTATAATATGAGTCATATTTTATTATAGTGAGTTATTTCTAAGTCTCTTTTCTTCTCTGGGAGTTTCCTAAAAGGAGAGACCTCTAGGGCCTTGTCCAACTAGTCAATAAATGTGAATTAATTAACTAATTAATAATTATTTAATAAATGTTTTAAACAAGTTAGTATTTTGGAAAACAATTTATCTCCATAAGTTCTACAAAAACAGATTACAGTTAGAAGAAAGGGATAAATTTAAAAAATAATACTAGCATGAAAATATCAATGTAAGAGTTAGGAAAACAATGTGGTTTTCTCAGCAATTGAATTTGTCTCTGAGAGATGACCATTTTTTGTTGGGCTAGTACTTTGATTAGCTACATGGGGTAATAGGAAAGACCTCAAAGAGCAAGACTGAACAATAGTAAATGGTCACTTATTGCGTTTTAAGGAATCAAGTTCAGTTAAATGTAGAACTTTTATGTTCTAACTCAGATTAGGCATGCATACTTATAGCAGGCACTGAGTTGTTTCAGGAAATAGAAAGGATTTCAGAAACTATTTTAAAAAATGAAAGAAAAGGGGAAAGAAGGATTTTTTACATATATAACAGGAATTTGGGAGAACAGGAATGCTTACTGAAAATGCAGTGCTTATATTTGCCATGCAATGTATGTTGTAATACCTCTTCTTTTCCTCCCCATGAAATCTTAAGCAAAATCTGTGTGAGTCGCGAGTATACCATGGACTTGAATCTATATTTTGGGGAATGCTATGGAATCATAAAGAAGTTTCAAGGTTGGTATACCACACCATATCTGTGTTTATACTATACTGGTCAAATTAAGAAGCATGTTTAGTGGTAATGTGAAAGCATGATAATGCTTTAAATGCTAAAGAATAGGAAAAATAACAAAGAATAATATTAACAGGTTTAATTGTAATAAGTTTAAAATTTTACACCACAGAATAAAATATATAAAATAAAAGTACACAGGGAAAACATTTGTAGGACAGGGTTAATTCATGTGCAAGAACTCATAAAAATTCATAAGAAAATATCAAGACACTAATATGGTATAAAAGATGAAGAAACAGTTGATAATTAGTAAACAAACATATGGGATAATGTTCAAACTCACTGGTTATTAAAAGAAGGTAAATTTTTAAAAATGTTACCCTGGTATATTATTAAGTTAGTAAAATTTTCAAGTGATGTTATATACACATGTTAATGTAGATTTTTGCAAAGTAGTATGAATTCATTCTTTGCTATTGGCAGTTTAACTTTAATAAGTCTTTCAGGAGAAAAAGGTGTTATTTCATGTTTCAAAAGCCATAAATATGTCCATACTCAACCTAGTATTCCTGGAATTTATGCCAAGGAAATAATCCAAAAGGCAAACAATATCATATGGATGAAGTTATTTATCGAAAGAGCAAATTAAAACTGTTGATTTTTAGATGCAATGAGATTTCAAATGCCTTTAAATTTTTGTCTTTACTAATTCTACTGTTGTGTTTGAATTTTAAAAAAGAATCAACTCTTCTTAAAGCTTAACTTTTTTAGATGAGATCCTTTGTTTTCCTTCTATCAAAAAATATTCAAGATCATCATTTCATTTTATTGTGCATAATTTTGCTTGAACATAGCATGAACAAGTAATGTACTATTGAAATTTAGCTTATGATAGTGCTTTGATTTTAGAATTGTAATGATGTTGAAAAATACACTAGCTGTTATTTCTTGAGCTTAATTTATATGTAGTATTGTTTTACTTTTAAACTGAAACAACATTGGTTATTCAATATAATACTGGGACTTATTTTAGATCTCCAATAAGATAAAGGCTGGAAGAGGCTTATTTTTTAATAATCTTTTTATTATCAAAGGATAATATGTATTCACTGTAGTACATTTGGAAAATAGAGAAGTGCATGGAAAAAAAGTAAAATTTTCAGCCTCTCATTACCCAAAGATACCCACTATTAATATTTTGACCACTATTCATTCTGTATCCATGAACAAAAATGGAATCATAATGTTCGTACTGTTTTGTAAACGTTTTTGACTTTATATAGCATGATACATTTTTGCATTTCCTTAAATATTTTATCTTATCATAATTTTTATTCCTGTGTCGTATTTAAATCTGCCTTATTTAATTTAGTTTTGAGTGTTGAATCATATTTGTTTTCCTACAAAGGCAAAAAAATAAAAAAAGAAAAGTCATACAAATAACTCATAAAGAAAGAGAAATAATAGTACCAAAATGTATTTTGGTAAAGAATACTTCTTTCCACTGAATTCCCTATCAGTCTGCTTTATGGAGCAGATGTCAAATGTTTTTGTAGTATTTTGGTTTTTACCATAGCTCAAAAGTCAGTATTCTGCCATCAGATGTGGGTTTACGTGTAAAGAATAGGAAGGGAACTTAACTAAGAAGCATTGAGCTTAGGGAATTGAATTTGCATCTAATTCACTGAACATACATGTTTACATGACCTCTAGTAAAAGGAATTAAACCAGTTTTTCCCTAGCTCTAGGCAATCCACGTTAAAAAGGTGATTGAATCAAGAATCTAAAATACTCCTTACAAGATAGCGAGGCTAAACAGAAAATTACTTTAATTCAAATATATTTCGCTATTAAATTCATAGTGATGTTAGCATGGCATGTTGATGCTAGTAAGAAACTCGAGGTGTGAGTTTTAGTTCCAGCTGAGTTGTTACGTGACATATAGACTATTTTAATAAGCACCGAAACAATCCCACCTATTCCAAAAAATTCAAATGCAATATTTTAAAATTTTATTTCAAAGCATCCAGATTTTCTTTTGGCAAAATTCTGAATCAATTCCAGATTGGTGATTAATGATAATGTCTTAGTATAAAATCAATACAAAGTCAGGAAGCATGCATAGGTTAGGGGCCAGCTCCATCACTAAACGTCTATGTAACCATAAGCAAGTAACTTAAGCCTTCTAGGACTTACTTTTACTGCCAGTAAATAAGAATATTTGGTTATATAATCTCCAAGATTCCATCTAGCTCTAATACCTTGGGATTATAATCCCTATTACCTATCCTTTCTGAAAAAAATATCAAAGTTGTACCAATATATTACAAGGGACCTGCTGTACACTGCCGCCTCAAGAATGGAATAAAATAGCTAAATTTGGTCTTGTTCTCAGGTTTCCATACTAACCCTGAGAAACATATAAGTAAATATTTAGTGAACAAAATGAATGAATATATGAGTAAACTACTATAAACATATATTTAAGGCAAGGAGAGGATTGGATTATTGTGCCAATACAGTTTTATCTATTGCCAGCATTGCATAAAGCACAGCTATATTGAGCTGGTATACAGTTATATTTTTATTACTATATAATCTTCAGCTTGTATATACAGAAGATTCTAACTTTAAAGAAAAGGCAGCAAGAAGGGGAAGTATTAGAGGCCAAACAGACGAGAGGAGAACAAAATATACCACTTGTTAAAAAGTATTCCAGTATTATTCTTTTTAAAAATCCTACCTTAATTTCCTCTAGGCATGTAACTAAGTATTTCTTTTCCTTGAGAAAAGGAGGAAGAGCTGGGAGATATGATTAGTGAAAAGGGATGAATCACTAATTTGGAAAGAATTTGGAAAAAATAAATAAAAACAATAAGCTCCAGGGATTTCAGAAAAAAATGATTAAGAGAATTTTATATAGGCTGACTGAACAGAGACTGAGGAGTATAGCAGTAGCCATCTAGCAGTATCTGAGGATTAATAATGTTTTCGTTATATAGGCTTCAACTCAATGCATTCGAGTCACAATCAATGCTAACCAAGGCTGAGCAAAAAGCGTGGAATACCTTATGAAAACAAATCAAATACAAATAAAGTTTTTTATAATTAAGGGTTAATGGATATGCTTATGGAAAGGGTAGACTGAGAAAGGATAGACTATTTTGTGGACCAAAGGAAGAATTTAAATGAATGCTGAGGAAATTAAATATAATTTTCTTTCAGTTAAAGTTTCTTTGGAAGCAAGCAAGAAAAGCCAACTCTGACTAGATTTTCAATAAATATTTCAACAACTATTTATTGACTACCAAATATGTGCAAGTATTACTCCAAGCTCTGGGACTGTACCAGTAGATAAAACTGAGTCTTGCTGTCATAGACCTCACACTCCAAGAGGGAGAGGGGGAAAGAGAAACAATAAACACTAGTTGCCCCGTGTATCAGATGACAATAAGTGTATGAAGAACAGTTAAGGAGGATGGAGAAGAGAGTGGCTGGAGTAAGGGTTATTTTATATAGAAGTTCAGGAAAATTATTTTTGATAAGGTGACATTTGCACAGAGACCTGAATGACATGAGGAAGCAAAAAAATATGAATCTCTGTGGGAAAAGCATTCCAAGAAGAGAAAAAAGCAAGTGCACAGACTTCGGGGTATGGACATTTTTGGCATATTCAAGGATGAGCAAGGAGATCAGTGTGCAAGATGTAGAATGTACTAGGGAGATAAAAGTAGGAGAGAAGTTCAGAAAGACAGCCGAGGGCAGATCATATTGGGCGTGTAGGTCAAGGAAAGAATTATGGATTTTGCTCTGAATGAGATGAAAAGCTATTGAAGTGTTTTAAACAGCAAAGTAACATTTATAACATATTTCAAAAGAATATTTCTGATTGCTGTAGGGAGATGAAATTATAGAGAGGCATGGACCAAAGCCAGGAAACCAGTTAGATTATTGATTATTTCACCTGGGAGATGGTGGTATCTTGGACTACAGTGGTGAGAATGGGAAGGACAGAAGTAGTTGGAACGTTTGCAGGGGAAAGACAAAAATATTTGTTGATAAATTGGGATATAGGATGTGGGGTCAAAAGGGCAGACAAACATAAAATCTGTGATTAGTGCTAAAATATAAATACTACAAAGGAAAAAATCTTCACCTATTTTGCTCAGTGATATGTTCCAAGCAATAGAACAGTGCCTGAAACATAGTGAATACTCAATACATATGTGTCAAATGGATAACTTTTGATCTGAGATATCTGGAAAAAGTGGATTTGCCATTTACTGACAGGGAGAGCAGGTTGTGGTGAGAGCAGGTTGGAGGAAGGAATCTGGATGTCATTTTTATATATATTAAGTAAAGATGTCAATTAGACGTCCAAAAAAAATGTAGAATAAGCAGTTGGATGCACAAGTCAGGAGTTCAAGGATGGGCAGGGCTAGAGAAAGTAATTTGAACATGCTGGTATTTGGATCCACAGAACTGGATGAGATGACCTGGTAACTGATTGTAAATGGTAGGAGAAAAAAGACTTAAGAATTGAGTACTGAGATATCCCAACATTTAGAGTTTGAAGAGAAAAGAAAGATCCAGCAAAGGGTCCAAGAAAGAAGGCCCACGAGATAGACAACAATGACAGCTGAAAATGCTAGAAGCCAAGTGAAGAAAATGTTTCAAGAAAAAAAGGATCAACTAATTGTGTCAACTGTTGCTGATTGATCAGTTAGGATGTAGACTGAGAACCATTGGATTTATCTTTAGTGACCCTGAGAAGAACTATTTGGATTGGCAGAAAAGATAGAGTAGATTCCATAAAACATGGGGAAGAAAAGCAAGTGAAGTGACAGTGAGTTTAGACAACTCTTTCAAGCAGTTTTACTTGTAAAAAGTACTTTAAAAAATGAAGAGAGATGAAGAGTTAAGGGAAGATTTTTATAAGTTGGGAAATACTGTAACATGTCTGTATGTGTGTTGGTAACCTGGCAGAGAAGAAGAAAGCAATGAGGCATCATTAGATGGAGGATAATGACAGAAACAAAATCCTTAAGCAGTCCCAAATAAATGAGATCCAACACATAAGGGGTGGGACTGACCTTAGATAGGAGTATAGATAGATAGATAGACCTATAGATAGGAGTTGAGAAAGAAGTCAAAATTTATGAATATAGATGCAGATATATTTGGATATTTTTCATGGGAGAATCGAGTGGATGTTTGGAATAATTCTTTATGAAATGAGAATTCATCAGCTTATTCATTAGCCAATAATGAGAAGCCCATCAGCTAATAATGACAAATGGAGAGAAGTTATTGTGAGTGTGAGGGGGGAGTGAAATAGCTCTCTATGTGAACAGAAGGGTTAGAGAAATGTATAGTAGGGTTTCAGCTAACCTTAGGAACCACTTAATATGATAAGGGTTAAGAATTCTACAACCTATGGTCATAAATTTAAAATGAGAATAGTCAGTGTGATTGTGTTGTTTTCCTAAGCCATGTTCTGCAGCTTGGGTGAAGAACCTAATAAATAGGATAGTTAGCTTTGATCAGGGTTGGGGGTTTTTCACCGAAATTTTGAAAGAGGGAGAGAAGGGCTGGAAGTTGAAGGTATGACAAGGGAGCAATTACAATATTGAACAAAGAGATCTGAGCTAGATAAGAAAGAATATGAGGTCATGGGTGAGGAATGAAAGACAATGAAAAAGTCATAGAATCAATTAATCAGAAAGTTCCTGTGGGGTTGTTGGAATTAAAGTACAAGCGAGGTGCACTAAAATTCAAAAAAGGTGGTTGTCAGAGATTAGAATGCTTGAACTTGAGATGACAGGGTTCAGCTACTAGAATCACCATGCAAATGGGCAGTTGACCTAGAATGGAGAAGAACATTAGGGAATCTAAAAGGTCTGGTGGTGAAAGATACCCAGATCGATACTGAAATCACAGCCATTATGACAGAAGTAAAGGTGTACAGAGATTAAGATGGGTGATAAAATATTCAAGTAATGAGGACAAGAATAAAAAGAGATTTAGTGGAAAGACACGATGTAGGCCATCCATTAAAAGAAGAGAGAAATAGTCAAAACTTGAGAAGGTCAGGATTTGAGCAAGAGGAATCTAAAGACCTTTTCTCTAAGGTATTGCCATCAAATGTCTCAGCTACTACCACCTTCAGTTTCTGGTTATCCCTACTAAATATGAAAATACTAGGGAGAGCCTCTGCTTGACCAGCTTGGGTAAGGAGTCCATACCTTAGATTGACAATGATGTATAGCTTGGTTAAGGAGTCAGTAACAATGGACAGAGCAAGACCCTACCGCTAAAAAAATAAAATAAAAAATAAAAATAACAATGTACTAGACTCTCTCCTTGGCCAAGGATATGGGGATCTGAAACCAGAAGTCTAGGAATAAATGCTGGGGTGACACACAGAACTGCCATTGTAGAAGATATCACCCAGTATGAGACTAACTAGAGATGGCAAAATGCCCCCATTGAGGTGAAAGAATTCTTATTAAGTGCCAGAAGAATGTTCAGCAGTTGCTGAGACCTTCAACTCCTGGAATAAAGTTGGAAGACAAAACTCTAACTTACACTTTCAACTACCATCTTATCAAGGAATACTGGTATCATCACTGTTGCAATATTTGAAAGGTTTCTTATTCGTGTTATTTCTGAGACCATTGCCTCTATTTGCCTGCAGTGTTTACCTACAGAAGAAAATTCTGAAGACTAAAGCAAACAAAAAAAGCTACACTTTCAACTGAAAACAAACAAACAAACAAAAAACACAAGTATTTATTGAGCTCCCATTATGTTCCTGATATTGAGCAGCAAATGAAATGGGAAGCCGGGCAGCTGACATCCCACTGCATAGGTAACCTTAACCCTGGAGGGAAGAAAACACCAAGGATGGAAATAATTGGTGGTTGCATATTTTATATATATATATATATACACACACACACATATGCACACACACATATATGATTATTGTAAAAATGTAGATGTTTATGGAGTAAAAAGTAAAAAATCATTATTTACCACCTCCAGCTCTTTAACACCTCACTCTCCTCATCACTTCCACTATGCCAAATTCTCCATGCATATTATGTTATACAATTTGAATGTTTTATCCACTCTAATGTATCACTCTCCTCCTCTGGAGCTTTTTCATGTCCTTTTTTTTTTTTTTTGATTACTTAATTAAAAAGGCCTATCTCACCCCAAGATTATAAAAATATCCTCTAATGTATGATTTCAGTTTTGTTTTGTCATTGTTGTTATTGTTTTATTGTTTAGATACTTAGTGTATTTTTGTGTGTGCTATAAGTTAAAGTTAAGTCCACTTAACTTTTTTATTTTAAAAGTTGTCCAAATGTCCCAACAAAATTTATTGAATAGTCCATCTTGTTATCACTAATTTAAAATACCATCTTCATCATGTGTTGGACAGCTGTTCTTATATCTAGCTAGCATCACTTCCAACCACCTTCTACTAACGACAGTTCCATCTTCTTTGGAGGAGAACTATCAATCCTTTCTTCCATACATTTATCATAGGGTTGTCAATAACATAATTTGATCCACTGTGGCAAGAGGAATGATCAAATAACCCAGGCCAGGTCAGTCGGATTGTGTCTGTCTGAAATTAGAATATTGAGATGCCATGACTAAAGATAGCTCAAGTTGAATCTCTCATTGGCAGCACCTACAGATAATCCATAAGGGTTTTTTGTTTTGTTTTGTTTTTGATTTTGCTTTTTAAATACTGAAAAAGCTTTCCTGATTCCTGCCTTTCTTGGGGACTATTTGTTTAGAACATCCTTTATTCTGTGAGCTACTCAGAAAATTTTGGAATTAATGAGCATTTATTGCTGTTGCTTGCAACAAATGAACCTTACATACACACTCATATGCTAATTCTTACCTACATGGGTCATATATTGATTATCCAGTCTATACATAGATTCATTCATCTACTCCAAGATCGGTTATACAAAATTTATAATATTATGATGTTATAGTAGTGAGTTTTCATACCTGAAAAGCAAATCCTCCCTCTTTCTTCTTTTTTATTTTGTTCTAAAATTATCTTTGCTCTTTTTGCATAATCTTCTAGGTAAACTTAAATGTTAACATTCCAAAAAATAATTCTATTGGGAATTTGATTAGGATTTCAAATGTTTTCAAATAATTTATGAATTAATTTTGGAAGAATTAACATATTTACACAATTAAGTCTTACCGTTTATAAATATGGATCATCTGTCTTTTCATATGTTCAGATCTTTTTTCATGTTCTTTATTAAAGTTTCATTTTTTTTCAGTTTGAGTTTCTATGTTTCCCACAACTTGGTCTATGTTTTAAAAATTAGAGAGAGGTTGGCTGAGTCTCTGGAGACTCCTGGAATGAAGAGAAGTTAAGCATATACTTCTGGCTTGGGCCTAAAAAAGAGACCTAAAGCTGAATAGTAGAAAGTTCCCTGCCAGCATTCAAGTATATTGCATAGTTTGTGTTCTCTTCTCATTGCCCATAAAATGAGTTATTATGACCAAAAGTCCAAACTTTTTGATACATATGTTATCATATATTAAATTCTGAAGTCCATAATAAAAATTTAGTGAAGACAGATTGTACTGTAGTTTCTGAATATATTGCAACCCTGTTTCTATAATTTTGCTGATTTACAACTCAAAGTATGACTGAAGATGTTATCTTTGAGTAATGAAGTGTTATGTGACTCGGGTGTTTTTAGAAATGGTTTTTCTCCCACCCAGTTAGATCATTTGGAGCATTCTAGCTAATAATTGCCAAAATGGGGTCATGTGAGACCATACTTATTAAAGTTAGCATCAGAGGCCTCCATCTATGGCTGTGTTTCCAAATGATGCTTTTCTCTCTGAAATTACCATTTATCTTGTTGCAAAAGTCTTAAATTGTATTGCTTTCAATATTAATCTCATGAAAATCTTGAAATCTCATGAAATCTTGAAATCTCATGAGATTTTGTCCTGATTTTACAGAAAAGTTTCCCACCTTTCTTTTCCCCACCTGATTCTGAGGTTCTATATAATGTCCAGGGCATCTCTCTTTGTCTAGAAACCATTGACCTATCCAACAGGTATTTAAGCATAAAGATGGCATTCTTTGCCATTTTATAGCCCCACTGTCTAACACAGTATCTGACACTTAGAAGGCACGCAGGAGTATTTGTTGAAGGAATAAATGTATGTTTTAAAAAATAGCTTTTTAATGAGTTATATTCTTTCCAGATATTGACCAAACATTTCTTGATGATTTACCATATGTCAGACACTATATTAGGGGCTGCAAATACAGCAGTAAACAAGACAGGCAAAGTCCTGCCTTCTAAGAAGTTACATTCTAGTGACAGCAAACAATAAGTTCCTGAACAATTTACATGAGTAAGATAATTTCATAAAGACGAGATAGAGCAGAAATGAAGGCCAAGTTCAAAGCCCCAGATAAAATGTAGAGGAAGGTAAAAGTATGGAAGCTAAGCACAGGGGATTGAGAAGGGGCTGCTAGCGAGGCAGGTGGCAATCTAGATAAACATGGTGGCATGAAAGACTACAGGAAAGGGTTTAAGGAAGGAGTATCAATGACATCACATGCTATGGTGAGATCAAGTAAGAAAAGGAGAAGAATGGGCATTGACTTTGGCAAAATACAGGTCATTGGTGACTATGATAAGGTCAGTGAAGTGGTGAGAAAAAAACCACCAGATTGGTGTAGGTTAAAGAGAAAATGGAAGGGGAGAGAAAGAAAGACAACAAATATAGACAACTGTTTGGGGGAACCCTGTTGTGAAGAGTTACAGAAAACAATGGGCAGTCACCAAAAGAGATTTTAGCTCAAGGGAAGGTTTGGGTTGCTTTCCTTTTTAATATGTACAATATGAAGGTATGCTTGCATACCAGTTAGAATGAGCCAGTTCAGAGAGAGAAACAGATAATGCAGGAGAGAAAGTGTACCATTCCAGGAATTCCTTCCCAAATGCTTTGGGAAGGCAAGATGGAAAACAAGGTTTCTAATAAGAGAGGGGAAATTTCTTTTATTTTAATAGGAAAGTAGAGTACATGGTTTCAGATGCAAAAAGAATAGTGGAATCAATGCTGGGAAGATAAGGTAGGTCTTGTTTGATTTCATCTATTTTCTTCTGTGAAGTGTACAATGAAGTCATCACTTGAGAATGAATCAGAAATGGGGGATTGGAGACATTAACAAAAAAAGGGGAAGAATGAACTAGTCTCTCCAGATTGGAAACATGAGACCACGTAAAGGGAGTTAAATGAAATAAGATCTCTGGACAGTGCGTTAATGTGTGAAGTGAGCCCACTCAGTACAGATATGTGAATTTTTCCCTCAGTATTTAGCTTCTCTGGTAAAGGATTGAGAACATGGATAGTAAGATTTAGCACTAGTTAAGCTTGGGTATTTTTCCTGACAAGATGAGAGGAGAGTGTTAGAAAAGAATCAGGGTTATTTGCAAGGAGATGTGATATGCTGAGTCACATAATTTAGGCTGGGTAAAGAGCAGATTGAGGACAAGAGGAGAATGATACAGAGTGAAAAAAATTAGCACAGTCCGTAGGTTGGAAATATAAATGAGGTCCAAGACCTTCTGTAGGAAAAGGACTAAGGAAGGTGAGATGGAAAGAGCAGTAGTGAAGGCCAGAGGACAGGATGCTTGACCTACAGACTTTGGATTTGCTAAAATTATTGGTGTTGTTAGGAAAAGGGCAGGGCAACTTGAGTGGGTGGCTGAGATCACTGGAACTAAAAGGTCACTAATTAAAGAGGTTAGAGAGATGGGTGCGTTAGAGAGTGTGAATGTCCAAGTCACTAATGATGGTACTAGTGGCAGCAATGCTGAGAGAATCAGTGAGCTAGATACTGATGAAACTAATCAATGAATGAGGATGACACAGGAGGGGTAAAGGGTGAGAGACACGCTTCCAGGAAGTTCTGAGAAAAAAAGAGAGAAGGCAAATTTGAGAACAGCAATATGGAGGTTTGAGGATACCCATGAACCTTCGGCTTTGAAGGATGCAAGATGTAAGAGAAAAATCAAACTCCATTTAAGAGGCAGGTAGAGAAGATAGCACCTTTAGTGTACAACTATGTTTTAGTTAATGCAAATGGATGAAGGGAATACTTATAAAATAAATGGAGAATTAAAGTGTTTTGTTGATAATGGACCATGAATTCCTGAGAGCCAAGCAGAAGAGTTCAGAGAAGGGGGGACAGGATTCCACTTAACAGCCGTACAGAGAAGTAGGAGATGAGACATTTTTCTTTCATTTTCACTAGAAATAAATATTGAGATCTTTATAGATTCATATCTAATGAAGTCACTGTAAATAGCACTTAAACTATTTAAAATTATCATTTTATTATAAAAATATTCATGCTTATGGTTGAAAAATTCAAATAGCATGGAAGGTTGTAAGTTGAAATGTAAATGACCTCTTTTCTTCCAACTCACCCTCAGATATACTCCCTTGAAGTAACAATTGTTAACAATTTCTTATGTATCATTACAGAAATACTAAATCCAGAGCCACAAATATAATATCATATGCATTGTTCTATATGGTCTTATTTTTATTTCTCTTATTAATAAGAATCTTGATAACTTTCTCTAAAAATATGCACACACCCACACACCTCATTCTTATAAAGGCTGCATGGTTTTCCATTAAGAGATGTACCCTATAAAAGGGTCTATTTAATCTTATCACACTGACCACCATTATTCCTGAAGATTTAGAAGCATCAGGGCTAATCCTGATTACAAGTGTCAATCAAGTATCTTAGGAAAGACTAATGAAGAACTGACTCTGAGCTAATAAATGAATGACCAGACTGGAAGTATTGCCTTTCAGCAAGCATCTAACCTGTGTCAGTAATTTGCTAGGTTTCCCTGCCACTGTCACATATTAAAAAAGCAGCAGGTCAAAGCCTTGACTAGGGGCAGTAGTGCTGCCGTTCTGAAGGAAGCACTTGCACTGATGTTAATGAAACTATTTTTTTACTGAATTAACTGAGAATGGAAATGATGATTCACCTGTGAACTGTGATCATTCATTGGTCTCCTAGTGCCTTAGGAAATGGTATACTATTATCCACTCTTTATGAATAATTTCTATTTGTCTTATTTAGCTAAATGTATTTACTTATGTAAGTATTCCTTGCAGTGAAATGCAATAACAAAAATAAAAACAGACATTCCACAGTGAAAGGCACATTCCAGAACCAACAGTTTTACAAACTAGTGTTTATCGAGGTACTCCTCAACTTACAGAAGAGATGCATTCCTGAAAAAAAAATGATTTTACAGTGAAGCCTCTTTCCCCATTGAATTTGTGACAAAATGTAAAATGCATCGCCTCATAAAATCCATACATTCACTAATTTTTTAATCATAAAAGCAAACTAATTTTGGGGGATAGTATAGACTATTTTGCTAGGGCTAGCAGCAGATCGGCTATTTCTCAACTCTGGTATATCTCTCTTGTAACACTTTGGGTTCTCTTTGGTCTTTTTGTCATGTCATAGGAATTCTTCTTTAGCTAGAAATCTTCAAACCCCATATTTAGTTTCTAGAGTTTGGCTTCTCTACTTCCTATAACAGAATATTTTTTCTTGGTAGAACACAATACTTTTTTCTTCCTATATCATAATGTTTTTTGCCTGCCCAGCATTTAGTCTTTTTTTTTTAAAAGATACTTCAAAGTCTTCTTTGAACCCTACCCACATTCTCAGTCTGTGAGTTTGGGTAGGTCTCTTGTGCTGCTCTCAGTGGTGGAACAAGTGACCCTGCACTGGCCCATCAGTGCTCCGAGGCCCCCTAACTATATTGCCAAGATGAGCGTAGTTACATGATTGGTTCAATAATGAGTTCATCTTAGAACCTGTGTGAAATCTCCCGGGAAGAGACCTTGCTTTTTATTTTGGCTTGTAGCTATGAGAATGTTGGCTTGAAACTGCTGGTGCCATTTGGCCACCACATGGAAGCTGATAATGGGGCCAACGTGAAGTAAGAGACAGCCAAAGATAGCAACCAGGTTAGGATGACATCACTTGAATCCCTGAACTGCTCCCCTCCTGAAGACTACATGGATACTTTTCTGTCATGTTAGCCAATAAATTCCTTTTTATCATCATCATTGTTATTATTATTTGTTTTAGGCCACTTTAAGCAGTGCTTTCTGTCACTTGTAACTGAAGTATTTATAACTAGTAGAAGGATTGTAGGACCTCACAGGCCACATTAAATATTTGGGGTTATGGTGTTGGTGCAGTAGGAATTTGCTGAAGAGTGGGGAATTGGGAAATGATGTAATTGATACAGAAGAGTGACGAATGTGGCTCTAGGGAGACCAGGTAGGAGACTCTAAATAATCCATGTGACAGATGACAAAGGCTTGAACCAAGTGGTGGCAGTGGAGATGGGGAGAAGTATTAATATATGGATTTGAAATATTTTGCAGAAAGATTTATAGACAATAAATCATAGACTTCTCCAGCTGTAACACTGTACCAATTATTTGACCAAGCAGTACAATTGCTGGTATTGATTCAATATACTTCCTCGATGTTCTGAGGGTTTTTTTCCCAATTCAGTTTTTACGGGGCCCTGGACGTACTACTTGAGCATCATGGATCGTTCTGTTTCTCCCTCTTATTGTCATTCCCTTGCTCCTTGCTCACCCTTCCCTTCTTCAAGGGAATGTGATAGAGAAAATAATAATCAGTGAAATTTGTACTTATTTTCCTAATAGCCAGTCCGTATCATTTCTTAATTGCTGCAATGAGTCCTTTATTCAGGACTGTGTTTAGAGAGATAAGTCAATCCAGCTGCCTAGATGACATGAAGGGAGACATGAAAGTTATTGCTTTGAGTGCTGCCTCTTTTGTTTCTCCTTGCTGTCTCCATATCTTCCCGAAAGGGGAAAAATATCCCTGCTGTTCGCTGATCCCTTGCACTGTCATACACAACTAACCAAGAAATAATATTTTTCTAGGTAATGTACTTTCATGTTTGATTTGATGGAATTTCATGAAGTCTTGACATGGTTTTGAAGTTCTCTTTAAAGATTTGGTGGCTTTTGCATTTACTGAGCTCTGCCTTACAAAAACGCATTTTTTTCAACCCCTGAAAAAGTCTGCAATAGGGTTTATCACTTTACTTCTCCTAAACCTAAATAGACCAACAGAGTAAATGTGAGCAGTTTGGTAAATAGTAAAGTGTGAGAACCTACAGATTTGCCTTACTTTACAGAAAGATGCATTCCTGAAAAGTTAATCAGTTTTTAAATAAATCCAACCCTATTTTTAAAACTCTGGGAAGTGGACTATTTAAAGGAACTCAGAAGCTAATCCTTTCTTGTGTGAAGCTATATCCTTTTGTAATGCAAATATTCATGACTAAATTTATCTGCTTTATTATCTAAGAGATTTGTATTTGATTTTCATGAATGGCATATTTATATGATTAATTTTTAATGACCAGTAATTATAATAAGTATCTCTTTCCCAGTCAGGCACACAAACTTAGTACCAAGATACAATATTTATATAACATATAATATTTAATTCTCAAGAGCGAAACATTTCATATATTTCCATTCTTTCTAAAAGAACATCTCTATTAAATTATCCAAGGTGGCTAAAATGTCAATAATATTAATATCAACAAGAATAAAGAGGTAATTAGCATCTTATTTACATGACTGCTGTCAAGTATAATCACTTGTTTTTTACTCTTGTGTTCTCTTCATTAAGCCGTTACTCCTTCTAAGGACATGAAATAATTGTTTAAATGTAAGAGTTTTTTTTTCTTTTTTCTTTTAATTGTACATGTCCTATATTTGAGAGCAGGAATTAAGATTCCTGACAACATATCCCTATATATACACTCATAATCAAGATATCCTGTCAATATTTAGATAACGAATGTCTAGAAAGGAAAGAAAGCAGACATATGGAAAAAAAATTTTGTTCAGTTACATGTTATAGGAAATATGTTTGTCATATCAAGGATTGTGGGATCTCATAGTGAACAGGTACAAAGAAAGGGCTGCGTGTGATTCTCAGGAACCCAGGAGTGAGCTTTTGTTTCATCAGGAACAAGAAGCTCCTCCAAAGCAAAGATGAAGAGTGGCCTTCATAGGCAAGGGAAAAAAAAAATGTGTGAGCAAGGGAACATGATGTGAGCCCATAAATTTGGAGTTACTTAGACAAAGAAGAATGTGCCGGGTTATATGGTCAAGAAAAGTAAGTAAAGGGCTGGAGAAGAACCTACATGAGTATATCGCTACTGTAATAAAATTCTCTAGCCTTATACAGTGATATGGGGATGGGGCAGGGTCCTGAAGGCTAAAACAAAACTTCACAATATTAAAGGATTGATTATTTAAGATAATCCTTCTGAACAATATTTTCCTTCAAGAGTGAAATTTCAGGGTTTTGGATTAGAATAGCACAATAAAGAAAAATTTAAGAGATAATACAATAATTCCAGTAATGCTTATCTAATGGGTCTACTAATAACAGGTCTAGTACTCAGTCATCATAAAATCATCATGTGTTCCTGGCACAAATAATATGGATTTTCTTTCAACAAGAGGACACTGAGGAGATTTCAAGTAATCTCATCCTGAATCTCTTTGATCTTGTGATGCACGAGCATCTTCTGTTGTGCTATAGTTGCCCCAGGAAGGATTTCCTTTCTTTCCACTGAACCCCTCTGGCTGTTAGTTGTCTTCACCTCACTAAGACTATGCAAGGCTTATGAAAATTTAACATTTCATAAAGTGGGATTTGAAACAGGAATGTTTACCTGTTTAAAAATGTCATTTTAGACATATTTACAATGTTTGTCCCAGTTTACTTAATGGATGTACTCCAACAATGCCAGATATCTATAAAGTGCTTCTGTTAAGTCCCAAGATCAAAATTTTTACCCCACACAAGTCATGTTCAGTTTTTTCATATCCTTTGGCATATTCTTTAAGAGCATGAATAGTCATTCAAAATATGTTTTATCAAAAGACACAGCTAATACAGTCAGTAGCACTGAGGTACAAAGATTATTAGAACACAGATCTTGTTTCAAGAAGTTATGGTCTGAAGAAAAAATAAGAAAGCAAAACAAACAAACAGCAACAATATAAATAATACAATGGTGTAAATGCTGTGATGGTTATAGGTGCAGGGCACAGATGGTCCTCAAAAGGGGTTCTATCTAGCTCCTTTTTGTGGAAACTGCTTTTAGAATTGAGAAAGCTATGATGTCCATCATTTCATGTGAAGTGGCAATGATGTTCAACCTATAACTGGACTTCTCATTTTCATTTGAGGCAAAAAGAAAAAAGTAAAATGAAAATGAAGAGGATAGGTAAATTTAACAGATGAATCTATTAGAAAATTTTGTCTCCATTATTCCTATTCTTGCCATTTCATTTAATACTCAGGTGGGAATATTTGCAGGGATTGTGACACTGAATGACATAAGATGGAGTAACCAGTGCCTGGTATTGTTTCTAAAGGGATCACATTGAGATAAGAAAACAGTAATTAAATAATGAACTTGGGCAGGAATAAAGGTCTCACTGTCATGTTTAATGAAGGGGGAAAGTTACAATGTAGAGCAAATAGAGACTAGGTATTATACTTAGAGTATTCATTTTCTTATTTCTATGTATTTATACTATGCTTCATTCTACAAATGCTTCAAATGACTCTTGGAATTTCATAAGCAGAGCAAAGAGTTTTGCCAACGTGATGAAACTGATGTGGTTTTGGATTAGATGTGTTTAAACAGATTCAATGCTTGATCATGATAGGGAAATTACTGATTATGAGATTATAGTAGACATAGAGCCAATCACCTTAATTATGCAAATAGATTAATATGAGAATATTAGATTAATTGGTTTATACACATACAACAAACAAAGGGAGATGATTTTCATATTACCGGTCTCAGTGACCTAAAAATCCAGAAAATTACATCCAATTAAATATAGAATATGTATAAAATATTCACCCTGGGAGGAAAAATGTCTCTTAGTTGTTAAGTGGTAATATGAACTTTAGTGAAATTAAGAACTTTCATATTAGGAAAATGCTAGCAACACCTTTTTTTAATAATCCTAGGAAAATAAAATGCTCATAAACCAGATCATGATTCTTTTTAACTCTTCCTTTTACTCTGTCATGGGTCCTGATGCGACATAACATGTTTTGTTAATTGATTTTTTTCTATCATCTTCATCTGTACTACATACATTATCTGGAATACTTAATGTTTTTTAACTAGTGTTAACTGCCTTTTATGACAGCAAAATGAGCTGGTAATACCTTTGCAGATGGTTTAACTTGTTCCAGAATAATCTACTTACTTGGTTTGTTAAAGCCATGATACTACGATCCTTACAGACTCAAATCTGATTTACCAGCCATATAAAAGCGATGCTGGTCCTTCAGTGGAAAGGTTACCCTATGTCTGTAGCTTGGCACCCCTCCCCAAGGAATGCTGTAATGTTAACTCACACTTCCCTCAGAGGGAAAGCAATTCAAAAGTAAACAATCAGCTACCTCTACCAGACATCTGACACGTTATGTACAAAGTACCCTCAGTCCTGGAGGCTATTTTGTCAGCCTCAATCTTTAAAGTATATAGCATAACTATTTAAAAGAGACACCCGACAAGGGCATGGACATGCCTCAACCTTCACTTGGCTGCATTTCAAAGAAATTGCACTGGCCATCTGAGCAGCTCTGCTTTATATTCTACAGAGAAGACAAGCCTTCTGAACAAGAAAAAGATATCCAACTACACTAGAAAACATTATGGCCAGCATGGTTGTGTAACACACAGCACATCCAAGCAGTAATGACCCTCGTTCATACAATATGTAAGTGAGTTTTTGTTTGTTTGTTTGGTTGGCTGGTTAGCTGGTTGGTTTTAACTTGGTTGGTTGGTTTTAACCTGGTTGGTTGGTTTTAACCTGGTCTTTCATTTGTAGCAGCAGAGTCTGCTTGTGGGGCATCATCTTGAAAGCATATGGCATGTGACCATATGCTTCAAAGAAGTTTATCTTTTTGGACACTTTGATAAAGATCTGTTCTTAATAGGCTGATGATAATCTAATTTTCTTACATTGCAATGCACAGTTTTATATTTTAAAATCATCCTTATCTATGGCAATTGCATTGCAAGTGTTTCCATTTGTGCCAATGGCTGGTTTCTACAGGACTTTTTAAAATTTTTTATGAAGGAATCAGTAGCATTTGCAGTTTACCCCCATTATGTAATTATGAAAAACACTATGAGTCTTGAGTCTATTTTTTCACACTGCAGATTTTACATCCATGGGCATTAGTGATTGCTTCTGTAGGATTTTATATATGAAGAAACATTTTGAAGTAAACTGTTTGAAGAGGCACATTGAACAACACAAGATTCTGGTGTTAGTCTCTAGCTCTTCAAAAAAGGGGCCCTGACAACCTTCATCCAGTATGACCATGCATGATTTGGCTCCACTAGGGTCCTCCTTTGTGTTTTCTACTTAGTTCTTGTTCCACGCTGTTTAGTTTGTATCACAATGACTGCTTCTTGCTTCAATGCCATTTGTGTAAGTCTTGGTTTTAACACAAGCACTTGCTATTTAAAAAAAAAAAAGTCTTTGACTATAAAGTCTACATAAATCAATGTCAATGGAAAACTTAGCTATTATCAGAAATTTGTGAAGAATTTTGAAAGCAAGTCATTCGATAAGTTCTTGCTTCCCTTTCTCTCTGTGGGCTCAGAGATCCCCTCTTCCAGCAGCTGTACAGTAATTCTCTGCAGGGTAGGCACTGGAGCAGTAGCTTTAAATTCCTTTTGCCCTAAGGATTATTTCTTATTTAAAGTCTATGTTGAAAAGAGCCTTCTTCCCCCATAAGCCCAATTCTCCAAACTGGGCCCACAAAATTAGCAGAAAAACCATCATTAAAACAAATAATAACACAACCTCCTCATGGGATGCAGAGAGGTGTATTGGAAAAAATGTGGGGTTTTGATTGCTTAAAGACTTGCGTCAAATTTCAGTTCCTCACTTGCTGTCTGTGGTATATAGACAATGCATGCATTAGATATCTGGAATCTTGTTTAATAGAGACGGGGAGCTATAATGCATACCCAAGTAGCTAGCACATCAAGCAATTTTTAAATATGTGGCATTTGTGGTAGGGACTTAAGAACTGGAGAACTGGCAATAAGCAAAACAAAGTATAACTATCCAAGAAAGAAAACGGGGATGGAAACTCTGCTTAGGTTTGCTGAATAGCTAAGTAGCCTCACATGAAGGCATGTATCCTAGACAAGTGCTGTCACTCACTCGAGGTACTGGTCCTCAAATGCATAGGTTGGGCTGGAGGTAGCCACCGTGCCTGACATGCACGATTCCCTTCGGCCATTGTGGTTCCGATGGCACGCCTCATCTGCTCTACTTCCATTTGTAACTGGGTGGGGTCTGGGGCTATACGTCTAGGAAAACAACTGGAGAAGTGGGTATAGTTTATTTTTTATGCACCTTCACACAACCACCCTCTCATCTTTGCCTAGTCCCCTTGTCATACATCTCTACTATTTCTTTAGTTCCCTCTCTAATTTTCCCTCTTAAAATACTGTTTTGTTTAGTGTCTTCATTTATGTCCTTCCTGCTTTTTAATATTTTAGTTGCGAGTGGAGGAGTATCAGCTATAGTTCCTTAGTTCTTCTTCCCATTCCCCCTCCTTCACTATTTCCTATGACCATCCTTTCTTCACAATTTTCTCTTCACTTTCAATTCCGTTTTTAAACTTCCGTTGAACAGGTTTATGTGTCAGTTATATATAGACCAAAATCAGACCAGTTTCCTTCCCTCAAGGAGCTCACATTAAACCTAATGCTGATGATTGAAATCCATTTCTTGATATTATACCTATTAATTCACAAACTGTGGTTTGAATGACTGATAGATGTCAATCTTTTGTTTTACCACTGGTAAACAAAATGAGCTTGTTTCCATAATGGATTTACAGTATAATGTATGGGGCGGAACATAAAAAGAAGATTGTGCAAATATATAATTGCAAACTCTGATTAAGAGATATAAAGAAGTAACAAATGCTATTAGAGAGATTAACAAGAAAACAGAAAACCTAGTTTTGCATATCCTGTGGTCTGTTAGGGAGTCCATGCAGGCAGATGGTCAACTGCAGCCACAGGGCTGAGAGCCCTGATAGGTAAATAGGGTATGGGAGCATGAGAATGGAGCTCAATCCCAGATGGACTGAGGCCAGGTAAAGCTTTCCAGAGAAATTGAGATCTAAACTAAAGGAAGAGTAGGAAACTTATGGAGGAATTATCTCAGTTAGTACCCACAAAATCTCTATGAGGTAAGTATTATTTTAATCTTCATTTTATAAATAGGAAATTGAGGATCAAAGAAATCATGAGTTAAGAGAGGATTTTTTTAATACCCCTAGCATGCAGTAGGCATTGAATAAATACACGTGAAATGAATAAAGTAAGTCAAACCAAAGACCGCAAACATGAAAGTCTATGCAGTTAACCACTATACCATTTTGCCCCAAAGAGATATGATTAATTCTGAATGGAGTTTGGGGAGATTTAAAAAAAAAAAAGTCCTTCCCCAAACAGCTTTTTAGTGAAAATCTTTCACTTCCTCCTACAGCCTAAAGTATTTTCTCTTTCCTCCATCCAGCAGCCCACAGCTTACATGAAATGAAGGGAAATGTAGGGAAAAGAGCCAATCTGGAAAAGGAAGGTCTTTGGAAAAAGCAACTGTAAATGTACGTTTCCATATTAGCAGTCACGGCTTCATTTATTCTGTGCTGCACTTGTCTCTCCTGGAGAAGTGCCTTTGAGTTTTGGAATTACTCCCCTTGAAAAGCTTTCTACAGCCCAGGTAGCCCAGGTAGACATGTTCGTATGAGAGAGTCTTCACTGATGTGAGAAGATACATCCTTTGCCCCAAATCTTTTGGAGGTTTTGTATGTTTTTATTTTTCTTAGATTTGTGAAATTTTGAAAACTGTAGAATTAAAAAAAAGAAGGAGAAGAAGAGCAAAGAGTGATCCAAATCAGGAAGGCTTCCTGAGAGAGGTGAGGCTCGAGTGACATGTTGAAGGGTTAGTGAAGATCCGCAACACAAAAGTAAGAAAAGGGAATTCCAGGAAATAGGAAAAACATATGCAAAAGCAAAGAGGCATAAAAGAGTAAAACACATTTGAGCAAGTACAAGTAGCTCTAGAAGGAAAGATCCAGGTTGGTAAATGGTAGGAGATTAGAATAGAAAAATAAAACATTAGGTATATTTCTGCTGTACAGCTATTGTCAAAAGCCCAGATGGGATAATTGATATGTATAAGAGAAGGGGTATTCTAATTCGTTTACATATATTTTCTCTAAATTCTACCTCCTGTATCATGTTATAGCATCAGAAAACCCTCAATGTGCATCAGAACAATCTGGGAAATTTTTTAAAAAGGTGACTTGATCCTGTCTAAATGAAACAAAGTATTTTTCGATGGAGACACATTTTAGACATTTGCCTAATATGAATAAATGAATATATCTATGTATTATACTTTTATTATGCCTATGACTTTTATTGAAAATTCACTGTTCTTTATACAATTCCATTATAACACAGGCTCTTTCATACTTTCCAAGGTGTGACAGATAATCTGATAAACAAATTTGTTCTAATGTGCTAGAGATAGTCAGAAAGCTTTGTTGAATATACATTTTATTTACAAAAGCATTCTGAAAACAATGTCTCCATCTTTGCTGCCTAACTGAAAAAAGTGACTAACACTGTCAACTTTGGGTGAAATACAAGGGTTGATGTTCTGACACATAGTGGAGTAGATATCCGAGAACAGGTGGGGTCCTTGAGTCACCCCTAAAGTCATTCCATTTAAGACTCTGCCCGCTGTAACTTTTCATAAGGCAAGCTCTCTTCTTTGAAATTTAGAACTTTTCCTAAAGGCAGTATTTTCCCTGAGTGGGGCAACAGGTGGAGAAGTCAGCAGTGCTGAAGACAAATGCACATCCTTAGCCCATTCTTTCCTTGAGTTACCCAGAATGCCTCTCTGCATAGCTTGGAAATTTGTCTTCAAAAATCTATTGAACAATCTATTTAGAGGCTTTGTCTTAACTGTCATGGGCTCTCAGCACATGTATCTTAGCTAACATATACCAAAAATTCAAGCAATACCTCAAGCCAGAATTAAGTGAGATTCTCCTACAGCTGGACTTACGATATAAATATCAATATTTTATTCCATTTTGTTTCAGTGAGGGCAGGGATTATATTTCACTCAATTTTGTGTCTTTAAGGCCTAGGACAGCACCCAATTTTCAAGATATTCAATAATTATAACTTCAATGATTTTGAATCATTTTAGAAACTCAGAAAAATGCTACATAAAAGTAAAATGCAAAAGACAAGCACATATGGTAAGTATTGTTCACTAGTTTTCAAAGAAAAGGGATAACAGGATTATAGGAATACATCATTTCTTTTTGCTTTTCCTATTACAGTTTTTAAGGGAGTTTCATATATATTACTCCTTTTGTTCTTCAACATGAACACATGAAGAAACTTGTATAGGCACAGAGCTAATAGATGGGAAAAACGAAATTGAACATAGGGTTTAAGCTTCCAAATGCAGTAAATTATAAGATACAAATTTTGCTATTCCTCCCATTGAAATATATAGCCATTTCCCTTAATTTGAGCTGGGCTTGTGACTCATTTTTGGCCAACACAATTCAGTGGAAATGAAGCTACATAACTTCTAAGGCTAGAACCAAAGTAGCCTTTAAGTTTTCCATTTGGGTCTCTCGGAATTGTTGCTCTTGGGATCCTCCTCCTTGGAACCCAGTTATGATGCTGTGAGAAGCTCAAGACATTTTGACAGCCCCAACTGAGCTGTCATTGATAACAGCCAGTTTTAACTTCCAGCCATGTGAGTAAGTCATCATGGACATCCAGCCCAGTCCAGCCTTCAGTTGACTGAAGCTCCAGCTAACATCTCATGACAAACACATGAAAGACCCCACAAGAATCATCCTGCTGCTTCCCGTTGATCCACAGAACTGTGGTAAATAATAAGGTATTAAATTGCTGTCTTAAGCTAATAAGTTTTGAGTGATATGTTATGCAGAATAGATAACTAGAATGGAATTTGTTACCAGAGGTAAGGAGCTATTATAACAATAAAATGAAACATGTGGGACTGGCTTTGGGACCAGGCAACATGTGATACCAGATAATGCTGATACACTTGATACTATGTGATGAGGTTCAGGTTGGAAGGATACAAAAGAAATATTACTGGAGTGTGGCAGAAAGATAAATATTGTTATATAGTGGCAGAAAGTTTAGTAAAAGTATGGCCTTCAGCAACATGAAAAACAGAAAATGAACCTAATGAACTAAGAGACTCACTAAGGAGATTTTCAGGCAAAATATTGACTGTTCCAACTGACTTCTTTTAGCTACATGTGATAAGTGATAGATAGAAAAAAATGTGATGAAAGGAACACTAGTTTTCAAGCAGAATTTAGAGGAAATACAAAGGCTACAGGGCTTTCTGTGTTCAAAAACAAAACTGTTCCTCATCACCAGCTTCTCCAGATGGCAAAGGCTCTCAAAATACAAAAAGAGCCTCAAGGTAAAGATTATCTCAAAGGTGAGAAGGTAAAACTCGACTCCTAGCTAAAACTGCAGAAAGATTTAAGGGTATGCTGATAAACCCTCTCAAGTGAATAAAAAGTCTTCAAGTAATTTTAAGGATATAATTATATGGCACCTTCACTCTTAACCTAAATTTTTAAAGAGGACTTTTCTTGAAGAAATTTGTAGATGTATTTCTTGTCCAATGGAATGAACCACAATAAATCTCATAACAAACCCATAAAATATGAAGAGAATTGTACTGGCAAAAGCAAAATCAATGTGGATTTTTTAAAAAGGGAAAGAGAGTTCAAAATGAAAATAGCCTTTAGGTGCTTAAACTTATATGGAAACAAAGCAGACTAAAAGGTATTCAGCTGAAATTATAGTTCCTTTTCCCTTTCCTATAAAAAAAGAAAGATGACTCAGAGTATATAGCCAATGGTCCAAACAGCAGAGTGTAAAGCCCAGTGGTGGAGCCAATTGCCACAGAAAACAACTCCCAGGAAGTAAAACTGAGCATTGATCAAGGAACTGGTGACTTGTGCAGAGTTGAATTTCAGAATTACTTGAAATCAGTTACTACAACATGACATCTGTTCTTTACCTCCTAAATTAAATGAGAGTATTAATGGCCATTAATGAATGTTTAGAGGCAGATTACTTGTCTGTTTAGATCAAAGTATTCAGATCAAGAGACGCCATACTGAATATGCTGCATGCAAGAAGACTTACACATACTTGAATCTAATTTAGATGAAAAAAAACCCTGGGCAAGGAGCCTGAAACTTTTGTTGTAATGGATAAGAGTTTTATAGGCCTTCTGAAGGGTGACTGTACATAATTTGTAACAAGATGACAGTTGCAACAGCAAATTCTTTGCTACTTTTCATATTGTGAAGTGAAATCTAATTTCTCTCCCCTTGAACCTGAGCTGATCCTGTGAATTGTTTTGACCAATAGAATGCAGTGGAAGTGATGTGATGCTCACAATACTAAATATTTTCCCAAATGTTTACTAGTGCCAATGGATTTACCCAGAGAAAGTTTTTCCATAATCAAAAAGTTTGGCAAATACTATTATACAAATTGCATGGACATTTAGAAAACTCACGATGTACAGCAGCAGTCATAGAAGTGCTGCACTAATAACTCTCTTTAGTTTTATGTAAAATATTACCTCCCCAAAATTTTTGGCCCTAGGACACTTTTTTTGTCCTGGTTACTATAGACCTTCCACATAATATATTTTGATCTAGGGAATTTTTATGCTACTCTGCAGGAATAGTTCATTATTAATTCATTCATCTTTTAAACAAAGGCTTATTGAGTTTAATTGGGTATAACACTAAGCCTAAGGCTACAAAGCCTAATCAAAATATTTGACTTTAAGGATTTCAATGATGAATAGAGCAGAAAAAACATTTAAACATATAATTTCAAAATTGTTGAAATAGCGTTATGATAGCGTATCTAAGTAAGAAGTACGTTAATAACAAGTAGGGGAAAGAACACACTCCCCTTGTTTGTAGAGTTGATCAGCAAAGATATTTGAGCAGGGTTAAGAATTTGACACGGATGAAGAAGAGAAAAGTGAAGAAGGGAAAACACATTCTCTTCAAGTCAGAGACTGAAAACTCACAGGATAAAAGAGCATGGCATAATTAATTAGCACTTTAGATATTTTAGGAATTAAAAGATTTAATATTTTTACTATAGAAAATTTGGTGCTTATAAAGGTCTCAGTAGGAATGAAAAAAAAAAAAAAAAACCCAGAGAGACTACCAGTTTTTCCAGACATGCTATTATAGTAAACTGCTGGTATTGACACTACTATTTTGGTTGATTCATAAAAAAGCACACAGAGTCTATTGCAGAATATCACATCTACCAAAGTCCACACATGTGCCTCCATTCCATGTTATAATCAACTTGCTGAGAACCAGAGATAAAGAGAAAAATCTTAAAGTAGCCAAAGAAAAGGAGGAAAAAAATTAAGAATTACAGCATGGCTTTCATCAGAAACAATGAAAGCCAGCGAACAATAGAACATCTATAATGTACAGAAAGAAAAAATATATGTCAACCAGGAAGTCTGAACCCAGAAATAATATCTTCCAAAAAACAGGTAAAAGTGGCCTTGTACAGTGGCTCATGCCTGTAATCACAGCACTTTGGGAGCCCAAGGCAGAGGATCACTTGAGGCTAGAAATTGGAGACCAGCCTGGGCAACACAGCAAGACCCTATTTCTACAAAAATATTTAAAAATTAGCTGGATGTGGTGGAGTGTGACTATAGTCCCAGCTACTTGAGAGGCTGAGGTAGGAAGATTACTTGAGCCCAGGAGGTCAAGGTACACTGAGATATGATTAGGCCACCTCACTCCAGCTTGGGTGACAGAGGAAGACCCTATCTCCTAAAAAATAGATAAAATAAGGGCATTTTCATATTATTTGAAGATTAGCTCATTATTAGTGCACCAGCACTATAAGAAATGAAAAAGGAAACTACTAGAGGAAAACTCATACACACACACCCCCACACACCTCCCTCTGGAAAGGTCAAATGAGTAGAAAAAATAGGAAAATATATATATGAAATATATCTTTCTTATAGTTTTAAATTACTTTAAAAGATAATTTACTATTTAAATAAAAATTGTAATAATGTGTTACAAAGTTTATAACAATTATAATTATAAAATATGAAAGCAATAGCACAAAAGCCAGGAAGAAAAACAATGAAGCACACTACTGAATGTTTCTTATACTATATGTGAAGTGGTATATTATTTGGAGATAGACTTTGAAAAGGTTTATGTAGTATAAAACTTAAAACAACCAGTAAAAACTAAACATAATAAATAAATAAATAAATAAGCCAAAAAGGAGATTAAAAAAATCATAGAAAATTAATCCAAAGAATGCAAGAAAATAAGGGGAAAAATAAGTACAGGAAGAAAAAGGAGAAAACAATACAAACAAGACAAAAATAAAATAAATAGAAAAATGTGGGATATAAAATCAGACTTATGAATAATTATACTGAATGTAAAGGATCTCACCAGTCAACTCTAAAAGACAAAAATTATAAAATTAGATAGAAAAGCAATTCAACCAAATGATGCTTATTTAAAAAAATCCCACCTTAAAGAAATAATAGGTACAAAACAAAAGATTGACAAAGATGTATAATCTAACACTAATCAAAAATAGCTTGAGCCCAGGTGCAGTAATTTTAGCACTTTGGGAGGCCAAGGCTGGAGAATCACTTGAGGCCAGGAGTTTGAGACCAGCCTGAGCAACATAGTGAGAGCCTGTCTCTACAAACTATTTTTTTTAAAATTAGCCTGGCATGGTGACACTTGCCTGAGTCCCAGCTGCTTAGGAGGCTAAGACAGGAGGATCACCTGAGTCCAGGAGTTTGAGGTTGCAGTGAGCTACGATCATGCCACTGCACTCTAGCCCTGGCAACAGAGTGAGACCCTGTCTCAAAGAAAAATATTTTGAGTGGCTATATTAATAGCAGATATAGTAAATTTCAGATAGATGAATAATACTGTGGAAAAAGTAGATGATTTCATAATGGTATCATTTCTTCAAGAGGACAGAGCAATTCAGAGTTTATACACTTATAAAAGATCTTCAAATTGTGTGGATCATAACCTGAAAAAATTAAAATATGAAATGAAATAAAACTATTGTAATTAGAGATTTTAATACTTACCTCTCAATTATTGACAGAAAATGTAGACAGAAAATTATCAAGGTTATTGAAGACCTGAATAACACTACCAACTAACCTGACCTAATTGGCAGTTATAGAGCACTTCACCCAGCTTCAAAGAGTATGTTATTTTCAAGATCACCAAAACACATACACACATGTATATGCATGCACACACACACATACACACACATTTACCAAGACAGACCATAGTTTGGCCTTCAAAATGATTTTCAATAAATTTAAAATTATTTGAATAATTAAAGGTATGTTCTAAGGCTAAATCAAAATTAAATTAAAAAATGAATAAAAGGGATAGGTATAAAATCTCCAAATGTTTAAAAACTAAAATCTATGCTTACAAATAATCCACAGTTCAAAGAAAAAGTAGAAAGGGAAATTGAAAAATATCTTGAAGTGAATGGGAATTGAAAACATGGCATATCAAATTTAGAAGAATGCAATTAAAACAATGCTTAGAGAAAAGTTAGTGCTGAATGTGTATGCTTGAAAACAGTAAAAGTTTAAAACAACAGCATAAGCTTCCATTGAGAAACTAAATAAAAGAGCAAATTAAAACAAAAAAGGAAAGAAATAACAAAGAGAAGAAATACATGAAATAGAAAACAGAAACACAATGTTTCAAAAAAATCAATGAACTCTAAAGCTGGATCTTTAAAATCATCAATAAAAACAAAGAGTCTCTAGTCAGACTCATTAAGATTAAAAGAGAGATTATATAAGTTACCAATATCAAGAGTGAGAGATATAAAAGCACTAGAGATTATATTAGTATTAAAATTACATAAAAATATTAATAACTTTGTGCATTAAATTCAACAACTTAGATGAAAGACACAAACTCCCATGTGACATTTCCTGAAAACGTTTAAAGGCACAGTATTGGCTGTAGCAGATTGGGGTAAGGGACAGTCAGGACAGGCAATGAACATATTGAAAAACCTGGGAAAGAAGAGGTTGAGAAAGGAGATATATACGTGGGGCATAAGGAATATTAAAATCTCCCATAAATACTGAGAAATTGAGAAGGCCACACATGTACCCATGACTGGATGCCTGCTCAATGCTCAAAAAAGGCCAGGGACAACCCTACACTTTTAACTGGCTGATCTCCAAGCTCCATGCAAATAGGAAGTCAATACTAAGCCAGAGTTTTAAAAGGCCTGGTTAAGGGTTAAAGGAATAACCTAACACAAAGCCAATCTGCAAAAACTAGATGAGTATATTTTTCTTTTATTTTCTTTTTCTAAAATTTCAGGCATTTAAGGAAACTACCAAAACACTACATGACTATAACCTAATGGAACACACACTTCAGTAGTGATATACAACAAAGAATGCAGAATTTACAAAATTGGTTCAGATAATTCAATCAATAAGGCAACAACAACAAACCACAGCAAGCAGCAACAATAAAACACAGGGAGGAAAAGGCACCTGATTTCCAGACTTTCCACATGAAAATATTCAAAATGTTTCATTTTCAACAGAAAATTATAAATGTCTCATCACATTAGGAGTCATGCAAAGAAACAAGAAAGTAAGGCTCATTTACAGGAAAAAAAATTAATAGACACTGTGAGAAATCCCAGGCATTAGGCATATATACAAAGACTTTAAATCAACTATCTTAGATATGTTTGAAGACCTAACTAAAACAATGGACAAAAAACTACAGGAAACTAAGAGAATGATGTCTCAACAAATAGAGCCTATCAATAAAAAGGTAGAAATTATAAAAAAGAAACAAATAGGAATTAGGGAGAGAATGAAGAAAAATGAGCAGACTTTAAGAGACCCATGGGACACCATCAAGCACACCAATATATACACAATGGCAATCCCAGAGGGAGAAAAGACAGGTAAAGGGGCAGAAAAAATATTTAGTGAGATAATGGCCAATAACCTCCAAATTTGGTTTAAGACATTATTCTATGCATTCTAAACACAAGATAAACTCAAACAGCACCCTGCTGAGAAACACTATAGTCAAATTGTTGAAAGACAAAGACAAAGAGAGACTCTTGAAAGCAGTGAGAGAGAAGCAACTCATCACACACATGGGATCTTCAATAATAATAATAGTAGCTGATTTGTCTTCAGAGACCATGGAGGCCGGAAGGCAGTGGGAGGATAAATTTACAATGTCAAAAGAAAAAAAAACTGTCAAGCAAGAATTCTATATCTGAATAAACTATCCTTCACGAATGAAGGAGAAATTAAGACATTACCAGATAAGCAACAAATGAGGGAGTTCATCACTTATAGATATGCCCTATAAGAAATGCTAAAGAGACTACTCCAACCTGAAATGAAAGGACACTAACTCAAAGTCACACAAATAAATAATGAATAACGGTAAGGTTGCTATATAGATAAATTTAAAACCAGTAGTATTGCATTCTTAAGTTTGTAACTCTTCTTTTTTCTATATGATTTAAAAAGACAAAAGATGGTAATTATAAATTTATACTAATGGGCACACAAAACATAAAGATGTAATTTGTGACAATAATAACATAAAGGGAGGGGCAGAGTTGAACAGGAGCAGAGTTTTTTTTATATTATTTAGATTGAGTTAGTATTCATTCAAATTTGATTGTGTTAAAGTTAAGATAGTAATAACTAAGGAAAAACTATAAAATACATAGAAAAAGACAAGAAGAAAGCCAAATGGTACACTAGAAAACACTAATCACAAAAGAAGTCAGTAATGTAGGAATTGAGAGACAAAAATGGTATAAGATATAAAAAACTAAAAGCAAAATGGAAAATGTTTTCCCTTATCAGAAATTACTTTGACTGTAAATTGATTAAATTCCCCAATTAAAGGATTGAGAGAGGCACAATCATTAAGAAAACATTTCCCAAATATATGCTTTTTGCACTTTAGCTCTAAGGACACAAATAAATATAAGTGAAAGAATGGAAAAAGATTTTTCCATGTAAATAACAGCCAAAACAGAGGTAAGTGGGTATAATATTATCAAACAAAATAGAATGTAACACAAAAGTTGTTACAAAAGACAAAGGAAGACATCATATATTGACTTTTAAAAAGCATAGTCCATCAAGAAGAATAACAATTATTAACATACACATACTTAACAACATAGTCCCCAAAATATATAAACCAAAAGATGACAGAATTGAAGGGAAAATAGTTCTATAAAAATAGTTAAAGGGGTTAACACCCCCATTATCAGTAATGGATACAATAACAAGACATTATCAATAAGGAAATAGAGGGATTGAGCAACACTGTAAACCAAGTAGATCTAACAGACATATGTGGAACATTTCACCCAATAATAAAACAATATACATTTTTTTCAAATGTACATGGAGTATTCTCAAGGTTAAACCATACATTAGGTCATGAAACAAGTCTCAATAAATTTTAAAAAATTAAAATCATACAAAACCACTTTTCTGACTGAGGAAATGAAGGTAGAAATAAAAAACAGAAGGAAAACTGGAAAATTCACAAATATATTAAAAATTAGTAATACATTTTTTAAAAAGGCCAATGAGTCAAAGAGGAAATATAAGCACAATTATAAAATTATTTTAGTTGAATAAAAATTAAAACGCAATATGCTAACTGATAGATACAGTGAAAACAGTGCCTACTGGGAAATTTATAGCTCTGTATATCTACATTAGAAGGATGAAAGATCTCAAATAAATAACCTAACTTTACACCTTAAGGAACTAGAAAAAGAAGAGCAAGATAACTCCAAAGGTAGCAGAAGGAAGGATATAATAAAGATTATAAATGATACAAATGAAATAGAGAATAGAGAAATGATAGAATCAATTAAACTAAAAGTTCGTTCTTTGAAAAGATCTAGAAAATTAACAACTTTAGCTACAAAGAGAAGAAAAAGAGAAGACTCAAATTACAAAAAACCAAAATGAAACTAGGGATATTGCTACTGACCTTACAGGAGAGAAAAAAATATTTTAAGACAACACTATGAACAATAATGTACCAATAAATTAGGTAATTTAGATTAAATAAACACATTCCTAGAAACACACACATTAACAAAATTGACTCAAGAAAAAAATGGAAAATCCTATGAATGAACAAACAAAACTATAATACATAGCAATCTGTTAAATAAAAAAACCTCCCAACAAAGAAAAGCCCAGGACCAGGACTAGTGAATTGTAGCAAATATTTCAAGAAAAATTAATAATCCTTCTCATACTCTTCCAAAGTCAGAAAGGGAGGAAACACTTTCTAACTCATTCTATGGGGATAGAAATACCCTGATACCAAAGCAAAATGACATCACAAGAAAATAAAACTATAGAACAATATTCTCATGAATATAGACATAAAATTCCTAAACAAAACACTAGAAAATTAAATTTAGTACCATACTAAAATGATTATACACCATCAAAATGTAGGATTTTTCCCAGGAATGAAAGCATAATTCAATATATGAATTAATCAATGTAATACACCACATTAACAAAATGGTGGAAAAATACATGATCATTTCAATTGATAAATAAATAACATTTGGAAAAAAGCAATATCTTTTAATGATAGAAAACTGAATAAACTGGGAATAGAAGGAAACTTCCTGAATATATTAGAAGGAATTTATTAAAAACCCACAATTGATATTATATTCAATAGTGAAAGATTGAGTGCTTTCCACCTAAGATCAGGAACAAGATAAGGAAGTCCACTTTTACCACTTCTCTTGCTCTTTGTACTGGAAGTTCTGACCAGAAAAATTAGGCAAGAAAAATAAATAAAAGTTATTCAAATTGGAAAAGAAGTAAAAAACTATCCCTACACATAGATGTCAAGATTTTATTCACAGATAATTCTAAAGAAGCCACACACACCCCAAAAAATAACTATTAGAGCTAACAAACAAAGAGAGAGAGATTGGATTTCATAAAAATTATAAACATTGAACATTAAAGGACATTATCCAGAAAGTATGGGAGGAGAGACAAGATGCCAGATAGTTTCAGAAAGAAGGAAAAATTTTAGATGAAAAAGAAAAAACAAACAAACCAGCAATCATAGATCAGGTGTAATTCCAAGAGAAAAGGAAAAGAACCTAAAGAGATTTCACGGGAAGAAGTTGCTGAGCAGAACAAGATATCAGCAGAGCACAACCCCCAAGAGGCTTGGAGTCTGGTGAAAAGGGTGGGTGGAGCAGTTTGTTTCTCCCTCCCTCTCACCTCTGGCAGTCAGCAGGCTCCCAAGCTGCTGGAGAGCCTTTGTACCCTCATGAGCCCAAAGGCTGCCGCTGCCAGTGAACTGAGAGCTTCTTGAGGACAAAGCACCAGCCTGCCAGCCCCCTTGGGGTGCTTCCCATCACACATACCCAAGCTGAGATGGCAGGCACCATGTTGCTTCTCCACCCACAGTGTGCCTTTGTCCTCCCCAGGGGGCTTCGGCCCCTCAGTGTTCATCTTGCTTGTTCCCACACAAACATTTCCCAACTCCAGCCCAGACTGCATGAGCCACAGGGGGCTGGTGGGTACCAGGGGATCTGCATGACCCCAGAGCCTAAATATTCCAGGCGGGCTGCCTTCTGGAGAGAGGGACAGAGATAACCAGTGTGTTAGATTTCCACCAACCAGACCCTCTCCCTCCCCTTCCCCTTCCCAGCCTGTGGCTGCCAAGAGAGACACTTGAGCCAGGGCTCTCAGGAGCTGCTGCTTTCCCCCTGTTGGTGCATACAACACACTGGGGCTACCACAGAGGGAGGGGCTCAAACTTTTCCTCTTAAAGACCTACAGAGGACTAAGGGGTGCTCAGACTGTGAGCTCCCTGCTCACTGGTCCTCCCTGGTGCTGCTTACCTGGCTGATCCATCAGAGCAGAGCACACCCTGAAGCAGAGGGATATAAACCTGCTTGAGTACCCCATAGGCAACACAGGACCAGCACGCTTCTCCATGTCACAGTCAGGGATTGATCTTCAGGGACCCAGGGATAGGCCCACAGGCCAGACCCTATACCCCCAAGACTTGATTGTGTTGCTTGGGGGCACGGTGGGGAGATTTGTGAATCTACCTCAGGAGGCAAGGGAGCCTGCATGAGCAGAACTGAAAAGAGACCACAGTGTGGGTCCCAGCCATAGTGCACTCATGGAGCACCTTTCCACCCCAGAGGAAGGCCATGCTCTCAGCCCAGGGCAAGATTCTGGACAGGAACTCTCCCAGCCTGCAGTGCCATCATGGGGGACCTCAGCTAGTTTGAGCTCCTGCCTGCTGGCAGATGCCAAGGGAGACCACCAAGCAGGGGAGAGGGGAGAAGAGCAAAACTGGCCCCTGACAGCCAGATTGTGAATCTCAGATGGCCCCCAAACCACAAGTAGATTTTCTGGCTAGGTGGGGCCACTTCAGCCTCTCCCTGGAGGTTTTTCCCAGAAGCTAGGAGCAGACTTTTGACCCCTGCCAAAACAGCTACCTTACCAACTTTTGTGGAGCCTGAGGGTAAGCTCAACCCACCCAGCCACACCCAGCCTCACATCCCACTGGCCTCTGCCGTGGTGGAGAATAAAGACTCACCTGGAAGTTCCCAGGCTTCACTCACCACCTGGGGCATTTACATATTTCTCTTGAGGGACTAGAGCTAGTCACAGGTTCCAAAAATAACACTACAGTTTGTTCCTTCTGGTAAGTGCTACCTAATGACAGGGAGGTGAATTTTCACAGCCCTTTACAGAATTTATTGACTCAACCATACAGGGTGTGGTTGATTCTTACCCACAAGTACAACCTACCATCTCAGAGATTAAACTGGGCATGCCAATACAATTCACACTGTTAAGAAGACCACAGGGCTTAGAAAAGGGAAAGGATTTCAAAGACCTCCATCCTCCCTCATCAAAGAGAGGCAGGGTATATGCCCCCACACATAGCTCACCACTGCTACAGTTTACAAACAACTAGCAACTGAGAGACCCACCACACTAAGGATATCTATAACCAAGGCATCCACCCAGAACCTAGATCACCATCAAAGCACCCACAAGTAAAGCCAAAGGTTCTTACCCAACATATGTTACAGACACTCCTTTACAAGTGTGTGGGGGGGAAGCCCCATCTAAACAAAAGAAAATCCAAAAATAAGAAGTGACAGCTGCCCTAGATGAGAAGGAATCAGTGAAAGAACTCCAGAAGTGTGAAAATTCAGAGTTAAAGGACACCCCCAAAAGGCAATGCCAAGACTCTAGCAGTGGATATCAATCAGAATGAGAGTATTGAAATGAAAATAAAGAATTCCACATATGGATTTAAAGGAAGCTCAATGAAATGCAAGAGGGAATGGAAAACCAACTCAAAGAAACCAGAAAAACAACTCAGGAAATTAATGAAAAATTCACTAAAGAGATCGAAACATTAAAAAAAACCAAACAAACGTTACTACTAGAAATGAAAAATTCACTTAAGGAAATGCAAAACATAGTGGAACTTTTAAAAATAGACTAGACCAGGAACAAGAAAGAATCTTAGAGCTTGAAGACAAGTCTTTCGAATGAATTCAGTCAGTCAAAAATAAAGAACAGAGAATTAAGAGGAATGAAAAAAGCCTACAAGAAATATGGGATTATGTAAAATGGCCAAATGTAGGAATCATAGGCATCCCTGAGGATGAAGAAGAAAACGCACAAGGGCTTGAAAACCTATTTGAGGGAATAATTGAGGAAAACTTCCCTGGTCTTGCTAGAGATTTAGACATCCAGGTACAAGAAGTTCAACAAACACCTAGGAGATTCACTGCAAGAGGCAATCACCAAGACATATAGTCATCAGACTAGCCAAAGTCAACATGAAGAAGGAGCTCCTGTGAACTGTGTGGAGAAAATGTCAAATAACTTATAAAGAAAAACAGATCAGGCTAACTGCAGACTTCTCCACTGAGACCTTACAAGCCAGAAAGGATTGGGGCTCCTCTTCAGTCTTCTTAAGCAGAACAACTGCCATCCTAGAATTTTGTATCCTGCAAAAGTAAGTTTCATATATGAAGGAGAAATAAAGATTTTTCCAGACAAGCAAACACTGAGGGAATTTGTCAAGATCAGACCTGCCCTGCAGGAAATACTCAGAACCACATTATACATGGATCAGCAAAATAGACACCACCAGTGTAAAACCTGCCAAACTGTAAAGCTCAGAGATTATATTAAAAAATAGCACAAGAGGTAAAACAAAGCAATAAGGTACTACCCAACAGGATGAACAGAACAGCATCCCACATATCAAATCTATCAATCAACATGAACAGTTTCAATGCCGCACTCAAGAAACATAGGCTGGCATATTGGATGAAAAAATACATCCCAAGTATCTGATGTATCAGGAAATATATCTAACCCACAGGGATTCATACAGACCCAATGAGAAGGGATGGAAAAAAATATTCCATGCAAATGGAAACAAAAGAAAGCAGATGTAGCTATTCTTATATCAGGTAAAATTGACTTTCAATCAACAATAGTAAAGAAAGACAAAGGTGGTCATTATATAATGGTAAGGGGAGCAATTCAACAAGAAGACATAACAATCCTAAATATTTATGCACCTAACACAGGAATGGCCATATTCATAAAAGAAATCCCACTAGATCTAAGCAGAGATAAACAGCAGCATTGTAATTGCTGGGGATATCAACACCCCTCTGACAGAACTGGACAGATCATCTGAGCAAAAATTAAATAAAGAAACACTGAACTCAAATGGGACTCTAGAACTCATTCTATGATGCTAATATAGCCATGATATCAAAGCCAGGAAAAGACACAACAAAAAAAGAAAACTACAGACAAAATAGGGTATGTATATAGATACAAAAATCCTCAATAAAATACTAGTAAACCAAATTCAACAGCACATTAAAAAAAAAATCCACCATGACCGAGTGGGATGGAAGGATGGTTCAACATATGTAAATCAGTGAACATGATTCATCACATGAACAGAAGCAAAAACAGAGACCATATGATCATCTCAATAGATGCAGAAAAAGCGTTCGACAAAGTTCAGCACCTTTCATGATAAAAGCCCTCAACAAACTAGGCATAGAAGGGACATATTTCAAAATTATAAAAGCTATATACAACAAACCCACAGTCAACATCATACTGAATGGGGAAAAATTGAGAGCATTCCCACTAAGAACCAGAACAAGACAAGGGTGCCCATTGTCACCACTGCTATTCAACATAGTGCTGGAATTCCTAGCCAGAGCAATCATGAAAGAGAAATAAATAAAGGGTATCCAAACTAGGAAAGAGAAGGTCAAATTGTCACTTTTTGTTGATGACATGACCTTATATCTAGAAAACTCCAAAGACTCCACCAAGATTCTCCTGGAATTGATAAATACATTCAGTAAAGTCTCAGGTTACAAAAAATCAATGTACACAAGTCACTAGCTTTCCCATACACAAATAACATTCAAGCTGAGAATCAAATGAAAGACTCAATACCATTCACAATAGCCACAAGAATATAAAATACACAGGAACACATTTAACCAAGGAGGTGAAAGATCTCTACAAAGAGAAGTACAAACAAATAGAAAAACATATCATGCTCATGGATTGGTAGAATCAACATTGTTATAATGTCCATTGTACCCAAAGTGATTTACAGATTCATTGTAATCCCCCTCAAAACATCAATGTCATATTTCACAGATCTAGAGAAAATAATTCTATGCTTTGTGGGGAACCAGAAAAGAGCCTGAATAGCCAAAGCAATCTTAAGCAAAAAGAACAAAGCTGGAGGCATCATATTACCAGACTTCAAACTATACTACAAGGCCATAGTAACTAAAACAGCATGGTATTGGCACAAAAATAGAGACATATACCAATGAAACAGAACAGAGAACCCAGATATGAAACCTTCCACATACAGCCAACTGATCTTTGACAAAGCAGACAACAGAATAACCTGTGGAAAAGAAGCCCTACTCAATAAATCATGCTGGGAGAATTGGATAGACACATGCAGAAGAATGAAATAGGATCCATATCTCTCACCATTCACAAAAATTAATTCAAGATGGATAAATGACTTAAATGTAAGGCATCAAACCATAAGAATGCTAGAAGAAAATGTTGGAAAAACTCTTCTAGATATCGGCCTAGGCAAAGTATTTATGAAGAAGACCCCAATGGCAATCACAGCAACAACAAAAATAGATAAATGGCACTTCAGTAAACTGAAAAGCTTCTGCACAGCTAAGGAAATAATCAACAGAGCAAATAGACAACCTAAAAAATGGGAGAAATATTCAAAACTGTACACCTGATAAAGGGCTAATAACAAGAATCTACAAAGAGCTAAAGAAATCAGCAAGAAAAAAAAAACCCTATTAAAAAGTGGGTGAAAGACATGAACAGAAGCTTTTCAAAAGAAGACAGACAAATGGCCAATGCCAATAAACATATGAAAAAATTCTCTACATCACTAATCATCAGGGAAATGCAAATTAAAACCGCAATGATATATCATCTTACCCCAGTTAGAATGGCTTTTTATTAAAAAGTCCAAAAACAATAGATGCTGGCATGGATGCAGAGAGAAAGGTATGCTTATAAACTGTTGGTGGGACTGCAAATTAGTACAACCTTTATGGAAAACAGTATGGAGATTCCTTAAAAAACTAAAAGCAGACCGACCACTTGGTCCAGCAATCCCACTAGTGGGTATTTACCCAAAGGAAAAGAAGTCATTTTATCAAAAAGACATCGGTACTCAAATGTTTATTGCAGCACAATGCACAATTGCAAAGATGTGGAATCAACCCAAGTGCCCATCAATTCATGAGTGGATTAATAATACATGGTATATATATGCCATGGAGTTCTACTCAGCCATTAAAAAATATGAATTAATACCTTTTGCAACAACCTGGATGGAACTGGAGACCATTATCCTAAGTGAAGTTTCTCAAGAATGGAGAAACAAACACCACATGTACTCACTGTTAAATTGAAACTAACCGATGAGCACACACGTGTACAGAGGGAAGTAAAACTCAGTGGAAATCAAACAGGGAGAAGGAGGGAGTAGGGGATGGTTGAAAACCTACCTAATATGTACAATTCACACTATCTGGGTGGTGAGCACACTTATAACCCTGACTCAAGCTTAACAAAAGTGATCCATGTAACCAAAAACATTGGTGCCCCCATCATGTTTTGAAATTAAAAAGAAAAGATGAAGAAAGTATAATGACAACCCAACAAATGGGAGAAATTATCTGTAAATCCTACATCTAATAAGGATATACTATCAAGAATATATAAATAACTCTTGCAACTTAACAAAAAGACATACAAACCAATTAAAAATGGGTAAAACACTTACATAGTTATTTCTTCAAAGATCATAGGAAAACAGCTAAAAAAATGAATGAAAAGATGCTCAATATTATTAGTCACACAGAAATGTAGATCAAAACCACAATGACAACTTCATACCCACTAGGATGGCTATAATTAAGGAAAACTGAAAATAACAAATTTGGCAAAGTTTTGGAGAAACAGAGATTCTTGTACATTGCTGGTTGAAATATAAGATGGTCCAGCCACTGTGGAAAACAGTGTGGCATGTCCTCAAAAAGTTAAATGTAGCCTTACCATATGTCTTAGTCAGTTTGGGCTGCTATAACAAAAATGCCATATATTAGGTGGCTTAAGCAATAAACATTTCTCACAGTTCTGAAGGCTGGAAGTCTCAGATCAAAGTGCCACCAGGGTTAGATTCTTGATGAGGGCTCTCTTCCTGTTTGCAGATGGCCATCTTCTTGCTGTGTCTTTACATGTAAGAGAGGGAGAGAAAGAAACACAGAAGCACATTCTCTTATGCTTTTCTTACAAAGGCACTAATCCCACCATAAGCCTCCACTCTCGTGACCTAATTATTTCCCAAATACGCCATCTCCAAATACCATCACTTTTGGGTTTAGGGTTTCAAAGTATGAATTTTGGGGGAGGACACAATCATGCAGTTCATCACACCATTTGACCCACTAAGTCCACTAGTTATATGCTTCAAATAATTGAAAACAGGTACTCAAACAAATACCTAAACACAAATGTTCATAGTAGCATTATTTACAATAGCCAAAAGACTGAACAGCACTATTCATAATAGCCAAAATGTGGAAATAATCCAAATGTCCATCAAATGATGAATGGATGAACAAAATATGGTATGTACATACAATGGAATATTATTCAACCATAAAAAGGAATGAAATTCTGTACATACCACAACATGGGTAAACCTCAAAAAAATTAGCCTAAGTGATAGGACCTAGACATAAAAGGTCATGTATCAATTGATTCCATGTATAAGGAATATCCAGTTTAGGTAAATCCATAGAGATAAAAAGCATATCAGTCATTGCCAATGACTGGAAGTAGAGAGAAATTGGGAGAGACTACTTGATGAAAGTGATGGTTGCACAACATTGTGAATGCACTAAATTCCACTTAAAATAGCTCATTTTATGTTATATGAATTTTACTTCAATAAAAATATGAATTATTTTTCTATAAAGAAAAAAAATTACAACTTACAAATTTAAAATATAACATTTATAATACTATCAGAAACATGCAATATAAAGATAAATTAAATAAAATATATGCAAGACCTATGAAAACTGTAAAGTAATATTGAAAAAACCTTCCAAAAAAGTAAAATGAGTGGACAGTTATATTATATTCATATATTAGAAAACTCAGCATTATTGAAGTGATACTTTTTCTTAAATTGATCTATAGATTAAATGCAACCCAATCAAACTCACAATAGACAGAGCTCCACTTCCTTAATGGTAGCATAGGTGCTCTGCTGACCTGCTCCCCACTGAAACAATCATAACTCATGAAAATTATACAAAAGTAATCATTTTAAATCTTTGGAAATTGTCTCAAGGGCATACAGAAAATGAAGGAACATTCATTCAAGAAAAATCTACTAAAATTCAGTAAGAAAAGTAAGCGTTTGTGGCAATCGAACCATGACTCACTCCTTTTGTCCCTGCATACAGATCACTGTGAGAGAGACTCCACTCTAAAAAGATGCAACAAAGATAACAGTGCTCTCCATCAGCTCCCAGTTAAGGGTTTTAGTATCTCCTTCCTAGGGGCAGGTCATCAGCATTACTCAAGTCCCGCATATATGTATTGCAGAGGCTAAGACACAGGCAGGTATGGCCAAAAATTCAGTGGTTTCCTTCCCTCTGTTCAGTCCAAATTTGCACAGTGGAGGCTCTACCTTAAAGTGCAGCATGCTGAGCTTACTGGGACCCAGATTTCCCTTACCCCAGCTTGCTAATAAGGCAGAGGTTCCATGTCAGAAGAGGCAAGCTGAAGAGACAAGAGGAACAGTTCCCTGTTCATAAAGCAGGGGTGTCACACCAAGAGAAGTAAGAGATTGTCCCTGTCACAAGGTCTGCAGCTGTATCTCAGATATTTTGCCTAGAGGGAGAGGCAAGCCATAAGAACAGAGAGTTCTGAAGCTCTTCCCAAGTAAGATTACTTTGTACTAGAGTGTGGGGATATTCAACATTAAGGGCACTCTTGAAAACAATTGAGTTTTGGATTTTAAACAATTCAAAGGAGGCTGTAAGCTTTATGAGAGCAACAAGCTACATCATAGGTAAGCTATTTTGTCAGAGAGAGCCAGAGAAATGACAGCTAATAAGAGCCCCCTTCATATCAGAGCAACCTTCCAAGGCTGATCTCAAAAATCACCCTGCAAAAGGACACAATTTGGTAGGATCAGACTATGGGAAAATTTGTCCCAGGGTATGGTTGAATACAATATAACAATTAGCCAGCTGTTAGTGGAGGCAAACAGCTGGTTATGATACTAAGAGAGTAATACAATACAACCTAACAGAGATCAGGCAGATCAGACAATCAAAACAGCCTTGTTAAAATTGCAGTCAACCCATGTGACTATGCTCATGACACAGCCTATGTTCTCTGGAAAGAGACATTAGTGACTTCACATCTGGGGGAAATAGACTTTATTAAAATTGTCTGGCCATTCACTTAACAAATAAACAAGCAAACAAACAAAAGCCCCAGAGAAGGGGAGATTGGTATCTCGAGTTCCTCCAATATATTATTTTTAAAGTCCAGTTTTCAATGAAAACTTATGAGGCTTGTGAAGAAACAGCAAAGTGTGGCCCATATACAGCAAAATATGGCAGACAATAGAAAGTGCCTGTGAGAGAGCCTGAGTGCTGGATTTAACAAACAAACACTTCTAAGCAGCCTTTATAAATATATTCAAATAACTAAGAGAAACAATGATTAAAAAACTAAAGGAAGATTTGATGATACATGCTTCATCAAAGTGAGAACATCCATAAAGAGCGATTATATAAAATAAAACCAATGAAATTACTTCAGTTGCAAATTACAATAACTGAAATAAAAATTCACTAGAGTAGATTTGAACAGTACTTTTGAACTGACAGGGAAAAAATGAGTGACCTCGAAGGTAAATAAAAAGAAATTATGCAATCCAAAGAATAGTGAGAAAACAGAATGAAGAAAAAAGAATAGAGTCTTAGAGAAATGAGACACCATTAAAAGTTTTGACATAGGTGTCATGAGAGTACCAGGAAAGAGGAGACAAAAAATATTCTAAGAAATAAATAATGGCTAAAAACTTCCCAAATTTACTAAGAAATGTTAATCTATGAATCCATGTAGTTCAACAAACTCCAAGCAGCCTAAAGTTAAAGGAATCCACACACGCACACATTATAGCAAAGAAACTGAAAGAAAAAGAAAAAAAAAATCTTGAGGTAGTCAGAGAAAAATGTCTGCTCATGTACAAGGAACCCCAATAATATTAACACCTGAGTTTTCATCAGAAACAATGGAGGCCAAAGAGCAGTGGCATGTCATATTCAAAGTGCTGAAAGAAAAAACTATTAGCCAAGAAAATTATATCTGGGAACACTGTCTTTCAAAAAACAAAAGTGAAAACTACACATCTCCAGATAAACACACACTGAGAGAGTTTGTTCCTAGCCAACCTATAAGAAATACTTAAGGAAATTCTTCAGGTGAAAGAAAGTGACCAAAAACAGTAATTCAAATACACACACACACACAGGGAGGGTGATGACTGGTAAAGTTAATTATGTAATTATAAAAGGCAGAATAAATACATATTTCTTCTCCTTTCTTTTATTAACTGATTTAAAAGGCAATTTTATAAAACAACATTTTTATAATTGAATTGTGGTTCTATAGCACATAGAAATGTAACATATTTGACAATAATAGCAAAAAGGTGGGGGGGGAGAACTGTATTGGAGAAAGTCATTAATATCAAACGGTAACTAAAATCCAGAGGAACACATGAAGAGAAGCAGATTATAAATAAGAGCTTACTATAGCAAACTCTGTAAATGTACACTTTTCTCTTTGCTTTTTGAAAAGGCATAAAATTATATGAAGTAATAATTATAACAATTGATTGTATTTGTAATATGCATAACAGTAACAGCACAAAAAAGCAGAAGAGAAAGTTGGAATAACATTTCCGTATCTCTCTGGAATCTAAAATAGAGTCTCATAAATCAAGTTGTATATGGAAAGCTCTGGAGCAATTACTGTAAAAATAACTTGGAAAATACAGTGAAAAATTATTAAGTAATTAAGATATTAAAATATAAAATAGTTAATATGAAAAAACTTATTGCAATCTATCTTTGAGTAATATTACAGCATTTCATATAATGTAAGAAACTTACTACAATATACTTACTTTTCTCCCTCCCATCCTTTGTTACATATGACAACTATGGAATAAAAAGTTTCAGGTGGAGGGAGTAAACAAGCTCCCTATATTTTATATGGGTGGTGCAATGTTTATTCTAGTTAGATTGTGAAAAGGTAAAGATATATATTATAATCACTGGAGCAAGCACTAAGACAATGCAAAAAGATATAGTTAAAAAGCTAATTGATAAATTATATTGAAACTTTCAAAAATATTTAAATAATCTCAAATAAGGCATGAAGGGAAAACAAGGTAATAAAGTACAGAGGGAGAAACAGAAAACTATTAAGGAAATAGTTAAGCAAATCTAACCACATCAATAATTATATTAAATTTTAATGGAGTATAATTATTGCATTTTAAGGCAGAGATGATAAGAGTGTATCAAAAGCAGAATCAGCAGTATGCTTTTTACCAGAAATGTAATTGACTAAAAAGATACAAATAGACTAAAAGTATGTGGGTTGAAAAGACGTACAATGCATTCAGTCTTAGAAGGCTGGTATGGTTATTTTAATATCCAGAAAGATGGATTTTAAGGAAAAGAGTTTTTCCAGAAATAATAATATTTCATAAAGAAAGGATGAACTTGTCAGGGTGGCATTATTGTTGTAAAGATGAATGTGTGTAAATACAAAGTTTAAATATAAGAAGGAAAAATGGACAGAATTGAAAGAATAAATAATTCTAAAATTATTATAAGAGATTTTTCACATTCCCCCTTACCACCTGAGAAAACTACTAGATGAAATGTTCAGTAAAAACACAGATGATATGAAGAGCATCATCAGTTCCCTCTACCTAATTTATGTTTATACCACTACATATAGCAACTACAGAAAACAAATCATATCAAGGGTACAGTGTATAGTCACCAAGATAAATCATATGAAGGGCAATAAACAATTCTCAGTAAGTTGAAGGGGAATGATATCATACAAAGGATATTCTCTAATCACAAGAGGATTAAATTAGAAATCAAAGCCAATAAGACATCTAGGAAAATACCAAAAAACTTATTTGTAAATTAAATAACATATGTTATAATATTAATATTTGACATTGTTCTACTGACACTTGAAACTCTGTTAATTTGTTTTTTAATATTTTTCTTCCTTTCACTTCAAATTACATAATTTCTATTGAACTCATCAAGTTTACTGACTCTTCCCTCTGTCATTTTCATGCTGCAATTGAGCTCCCTCTATGAATTTCTATTTAATATAGAATGGATTTTATTTCTAAAATTTTCATTTGGCTCTTTTTCATATTTTCTGTTTCTTTGCAGAGAATTCCTAATTTTTCATCCATTACCAACATATTTTCCTCATCTAATTGATCATAGTTAGCTCCTTTAAAGTCCTCATCTGATAATTATAGCGCTCAATTCATCTTGCTTTTGGCCTCTGTTGGTTGCCTTTTCCTTTCAGTACACTTCACATTTTCTTGGTTCTTTGTATGTAGAATAATTCTGGATTGTTCTCAGCCATTATGAATGTTATGTTGTGGAGACTCAAAACTCGTGGTTTGTTATAATACTCTGTCTGAAAAAGGTTGAGATTTTTGTTTTGTCAGACAATTCACTCATTTTCACTTAAACTGCAAACCCTCACTCTCACCACCAATGAGACAATTTATATTTCAGTTATTTCTTTTGTTTTAACTTGAGGTGTTTGAAATCTGTCTGTACATATATGGTTCAGGGTAAGGGCAGAGACTTGGCTACAGTTGACACACATTATCTGGGCTACCAGAATTCCACCTTCACATTTCTGATGCTGTGACAAGACTGGGGTTTTTTCTTCTGGTTTCTCAAACCAGTAGTATGAGAGATTTTCTATCATATCTTTAGACAAACCTCATACACTGAGACTGAAGTACACTCTCAGCTAAAGATAAAAACATGTTGAATTTTCCCTGTGCCAGTCCCTTCGTCCAAGTTTTTACTCCCCTCTAAAACAGTGTGCTTTTTTCCTCTGACCTCTTAGAAAATGTTCTCTTTATCATTTGGTTTTCAGAAATTTGATTATTGATGTGGTTTTCTTTATACGTATTGTGGTTGATTGAGATCACTGAGTTTCTTGACATTGTAGGCTTACATTTTAATCAAATCTTGAAAATATTCAGCCATGAACTTTTCAAAATTTTTATGCTCTTTTTATACAACTCTAATTATACATATGTTAGCCCCTTTCATGTCATTTCACAGCTGACATCTAGTTCTTTTTTTAATCTTTTTTATTTCTCTCTGAAGTTCATTTTGTGCAGTTTCAATTCTTATGTCTTTAAGTTCATAAATCATTTTTCCTACAGTATCTGATCTGCTGTTAAACTTATCTAGTTTTGAGCTATTATAATTTTCATCCTTTAATGATTTTTCTTTTTTATCCTTCACCTCCCTATTCACTGTTTGTTTTCCTTTAAATACTGTAATATGATTATAATAACTTTCTAATGTTTTCATCTAATTCTTTCTTTTCTATTATTCTTTATCTGTTTCTAATGAACAATTTTTTTTCACCTGGCTGTATGTCACATTTTTCTCCCTTGACAGGCTGGTAATCTCTCATTGGATGCTGGGCATTGTTAATTTTTAATGTTATCATTCTGGATTTTGTTGTCTTCCTTTAATGGTTGTTGGCTTTGTTCTGGTAAGCAGTTAAGTTCTCACAGTTCAGTTTGGTCTTTTGGGGCTTATTTTTAAGCTTTGTTTGTGTGGGTCTCAAGTAGCCTTTACTCTTGGCATATTTTAGTCCCTTGATGAGACCCAGACCTTCTGTAGTTTCTACTAAATTGTCTAGATGATCATCAAGAAGTCTCCGTCTCCATTCTGACTGGTTAGAACTGGAATAATTCTCTGAATATTTCTGTGTGATCTCTGAAAACAATTCAGCTCACAGAATTTATTATCATATAATAAATTTATTGGATAGCCTTATATACACAAAGAATTTAAAATATATCACTTTGGAATGTTATTAAAATATTTTGATCTTTTTATTTTACATGAACTTTGGAATTATTGCCAAATACTTTTATTTTTTCAGATCCGTGTATACCAGGGGTTGGCAAATTATGGCTCACAAGGTAAATATGGCCTACTCTCTGACTTTGTAAATTAAGTCTCATTGGAGCATAATTACTCACATTTGCTTATGTGTCTTTTAATGCTTTTACGCTACCATAGTAGAATCAACTAGTTGTGACAAAGACTGTACGGCCTTCAAAGCTTAAGCTATTTACTATGTACCCCTTACCAGAAAAAAATTGCCCAGCCCTGTCTTATATGTGTGTAGTGGTAGAAAGAAGAATGGAATTGGGGAGGAAGTGGTGGGAAATGAACAGTTCAAATGATCTTTTTGGTCCCCATTGAAAAAAGTAGAGGAGAAAGTATGCGGAGAATTGTGTCCACATGGTTGCTATACATATTACTCTTTGATCCTGTGCATCACTTAAAATTATAGATTTAAGGATAATTTTTAGCATCTGGAAGAGAATCTAGAGATCATTTATACTTTGAATAAATCCCCTGAATTCTGCTGAGTTTGTATTTCACTCACGCTAAATAGGATTGTAATAATCTTTTTACCAGGTTAATATAAGGCCAAGAAGAAATAAATAGTGAATGTGAAAATGTTTTTAAAACCCCAGTGTTTACCACTAGTAGGCTCTCAATGTATTTTTTTTGCATGTATGCTAGTTGCCTAGACCACCTTATTTTACAGAAGAGGAAAACAAGGTAGAGAGATTAAATGGATTTGGCAATATCTCACTAATTATTTTGTGGTGTACATGTGAATTAATCCACACCTTATATGTCCTCTTCCCACAATTTATACTGGGGACCCTAGATTTCCTTCTTCTAGTTCCTTCTACCTATTGCCCAGCTTAGAACTGAAGAAATGTGTCCTCAACCATATTAAACCTACCATCCAAATCATAAGAATAAATGTATCCTCATAAACGTGTGGCTTGAAACACACTAATTTTTTTCTTTTTTTTTTCCTTTTCCCTTTCTTGCATCCTTTTATCAGGTTTTGGAGAAGATTCTTATTATTGGGTTTAATTTTTCTTCTTTAGATACTAGAGAATGAAATGGACTAGAAAAACATACCTTGTATTACCCATATTTTATACAATAACCTATCATAATTGGATTGAAGTTTACACAAAATTACAGTGGATTTTAGCTGAAATATAAATATATAAGTATATATGCATATGCTTCTAAGTGTGTGTGTGTGTGTGTGTTAAAAATAGATCTTTAAATTCTGCTTTACCCCCCTCGAAATGAATATAGATTGACACTGCCCAAATTCAATATCAAATCTAAATGTGACTTTTCTCAGCATATAAAAGAGATACATAAGTACACTTTCTGTTAACATGTATTTCCAAATATACTTTTAACCATTAGACCAACTGAAATACAAGATAATCCCATTACCGCCCATACCCAGGGTGCCTGAAATATTTCTCCCAGTGAAAAATGATATTTTAGTCATTGTATCATCAAAATCTATAACGCCTATAGCGCCTGGGGCTCATTGTAGACACTCAATTTTTGTCAAATGAATGATATTTTTCCCCCTTGAATAGTTCCTTCACTTCAATCTCCTATGGAAAAAAAATAGTGAACAAAGGACTTTAAAAATTACATCTCTCAAGCAAACTCTTTAAAATCTTTACAGAAGTTCAAAAACATTTTAAAGCATTTTAATTTGTTTTGTTCTTTCTGTAGTTGATGCCAAAGGCATGATGTTGCCTGCCTCTGCTTGCTTACAGGTGGAGACAACTTGAATCCGTCTAATGGAGGATGCCAGGAGAGGGGAAAGAAAGCACCAGATGGAGATATCATTTCAGAACCAGATTGCACTTCTACTTGTTGCAAATTTCTTTAGGAGGAGCATGGCAGCTCAACTCCAACTCTCTACTTGCTGTAGCAGCAATAATAAAAGAGAAGAATGTCCTGACAGTTTGTGGGTGGGTGGACTCTGCCAGACCTGAAGAACCCACAGTGTTCTCTTCCACTTGAGCCCAATTGTGTCTGAATCATTTTTGTTCCCAGGAGCAGCTGTCTTTCTATTGGTAAAAGATAGTCAGTATATCAATACTTGTTAAACCATGGAGGCTTGACAGTCACTCAAAAATCATTTAGATTTCTATTATTGGCACTAGTTGATAAGTATTTACCTATGCAGAATAGTCAGCAGTGAACTATAAACCACCTAGGGATTTGCATATGTAGAATACTGATTTTAAAAAAGTCTGTGTTAAAGAGGAAATTCCAGTATTTGGCAGGGTTATCTATGATTTTTATTTTTAAAACTTTTTATCCTCTGAAACTTAGGGCAAAAAATAAAAGGCACAGATAAAATACAGCATGTGAGCAAGGCTTAGGAAACTTTAAAAGTAAACAAGGACAAAGGTAATACTGCACTCATAAAACGGGAATTGTAGGCAAGAGAGTTGTATTTTTTCCTTTAGAAAAAGTAAGTTGACTTATTTCTTCTAATTTGGAAGTGTTTACTATAAGAAAATTCATACCATAAATTTATTATTGAATGAATAATGTATCTTTTATATTTTAGTATTATTTATTTACAAATAACATGTGACAGAAGTTTGGATTTTAGAAAAATATCAACCATCTATAATCTACCAATCAAATTTTATTTTTGCATATCCACCAATCAATTTTATTTTCGCATAATACTTTATAGTCCATGTCTACAAGCATGCATATTCTTGTTAGAAGCAATTATTAAATGCATATGTGCTATATATTTCTTTAGAAATTAATTCAGTATGAATTTAAAACTGAATTATTTTGATAAAAAGAAACTTTTTGTATGGCACTTTTTAGGGTATTGAAACGTTGACTGTATTTTTTAAAAATTCCATTGACAGTGGAGACTCCCTACCTTTCTATACCAACATCAATCACAGTCATCATTTATTCTGACTTATCAAATATCAGGGGGAAAATAAGTGAGTGTGTTTCTTAAGGCCATCACATAGGTAGGTGTGGCTGGCATTCCCTGGCATGGGTTTTCTAGTAGATGGCATGCCAAGATCTTAAGGCTAAAAGTAATTATACCCAATGTAAGTTAGTTATTCTTTGCCAGTTAAAATTGTCTTTTCAAAGACGGATTTGAATCTACATACATATAAACTGTTTCAAGAACAGAAGTACAAGTTAAGGTACAAGAAGTACAAGTTAAATGATTTATTCAACTTTGAAACACAAAGTGAAAGTAAGAAAATATTGAATGAGTAGGAGAAAAAATACATTGGCGTTTTCATGGTGTTTCTAGGTAAGGAAATTTACCTTGTTTACATTGAAAATAGATGGGTAACAGAGTAGTTACTGAACATTTCATTTTCCTCTATTATGTTCCCCTTTTCCTCTATTGTGTTTATTATATCCCAAAGAAAAACTGTCATTGTATCGTGATTGTGTATTGAACTACATGTTTTGTATGAAATTACTTAATTTAGCTAAGTGATGTTTCCTTAGATTGAACAAAACATTTTTCAAACTTTGTTAGGTTAGAACATCCCTTCCGTAGCACAATGTTAAAATGTTTGCAGTTAAAGTATAGGAGGTTGAGTAATATAGGAATATATTACTATATATAGTAAGACATAGAAGCCTATTTATTTTAAATTAGAATTACTTCGACAGAACTAAATGTCTCGGTAAGGATACTGTGACTTTATCAAGGGTTTTTGGTTTAGGCCAACTAAGATTTAATGACAACTCTTTGAACTTTCATTTTTATTCATCTGCATTCCATATATTTTGTTTTAATATATTAGTGATATTCTTTAAATAATTACAACTGTAATGCAGTTTCCAAAGTGTGCTAACTCAGTGATGTTTCCCTCTCTGGGTCCTTACAATTTGTGTAAGTTACATTTATCATACCATTAACGTGTCACAATTATCACTTTAATTAGATGCAGATGTGACTGACAATTATGTATATAGTTTCTCTTCCTTTCATATCTAGTTTTAACTTGTCCCCAAATAATATGTTCCCCCTTCCAAAAAAAAAAAAAAATCTGTAATCTCCTTTGTTAGGAAATCCCTATCTAGATGTTATAGCACTGTGTAATATTCCCAGTGGCAATAGGATTAAAATGAAAGATAGACACAAACTGGACTCATGGATCCATGTTTTTGAGGCCACCAAATACTCCTCCCTTCTTTGTGTTCACACCCCTGAAAGATTCGAAAGCAGTTATCATGTTCCCTCTTAGTCATTGCTTAGCCAAGTTATACATATTCTTTCAATATTTTTTCATACAGAAAGTCAAACCCTTCTTTCTGATTTTCTATGAATGCTCTCCAACACTTGTGTATATTTTTAAAATAGTATTCTAGTGGTTTTTTTTTGTTGTTTTCTATTTTAAAAAGCTTTTAATGGAGCCATAGAAACATACTGGATTCTTTAGATAGAATTTATTTAAGAGAGGACATGTGAATAATAGCACAATTATTACAAATTATCACTTGCCCAAGTGGCAATGGAGGAATGGAGGAATGCAGGAAATCTTGATTTCACATACTTTTCTACCTTCTTGGCTAATATGTATAGGTGATTTGGAAAGTCACATTTATTTTTTAAATACTTTTTTTCCTCCAAATGTATGTGAGGATGGGTTCTATGATATTTAATAATGCCTTCCAAATGTCTCTTGGGTAAGTTTGTTTTACCTCTGGTTTTAAAAATGAAAGTCTAGTTTCTAAATTATGGTTTCACATATCCTTATCTTTGTCTCCTCATATTTTATGCAAACTTGAAAATGTTGTGGTTTTGAAATGAAATCGATGCACTGTACTTTGATCAATCAATAGAATTTGAAATCCTTTATCTTCCTTTGCAGAAAACAAGATTTTTCTTTTGCTGTACTTTACATTTTAAGAAATGGGAAACACAAGTTTCTCTGCTTTCTGCCTCCTTTCTTCCCCCAAAGAATTCTAGTTTTTCAATAATGTATATACAACATACCATCTCTAGTACCATTTCAAAGTATGGACTAAAGATCTGTTGGTCCAGTTTTCATTGTGTTTGTTAATCATCTGCAGTAATTTGGTGGGAAGAGAGATGAGTGAGGATCACAAGGAGGCAGGAGTGGAATGGTTAGTGAGTGTGAGGCTGGGGCATTCCTCTTCCTGTAAGAACTAATTTCATGAATATAAAAGACAGTGGTGGCCCGGCGCGGTGGCTCACGTCCGTAATCCTAGCACTCTGGGAGGCTGAGGCAGGAGGATCGCTTGAGCCCAGGAGTTTGAGGTTGCAGTGAGCTATGACGACACCACTGCACTATAGCCAGGGCAATAAAGTGAGACTCTGTCTCCAAAAAAAAAAAAAAAGTGGCTCTATGAGCACTCTGCCTGACAATGTGTAATTATTTTTATGATCATTACTATATTCGCCCAGAAAGAAGGCTGAACCAAAGAGCTTAAATAACTTAACAAAATCTTTCTTGATGAAAATAGTTACCACACATCTCTGAAATAGGCACAAACACATTAGAGACTTCATCTTACTAACTCACTGTTGTTCAAAGCTGTTTAATACCATCAAAGCAAGATGACGCTGCATCGCTCATCAAATATTTTTAAACTGAAGAACAGTTAAATAGGCAAAATAGGATTGAACAGTGAAAGAATAGCAAACAGTCAGAAAAAATATATAATTGGAAACATTGAGAGAGTGGGTGGAGCTGGCGTGTGTTTCCTTTAGTGTGATGGTGTGATTGGGAGGAGTTATCTAATGACTGTCTTTAGCAAATTCCTATATGCAGATTTTTGGTGCAGGAAAATAAGACATTCAATTTACTCTCTGACATTTCCAGTTTTTATCAAAGTGTTTTGGTTATATAGACATAGTCACAATCCTATGATTTTTCCATGACTAAAATTAAAAAAAAAAAACTCTAAAAGTATTTTATGGAGCAAAAGCCCATTCCATCAGTAAGCTAATGAACAAAGCTTACTGAAATGTCAGACTAATTACTTCCCCTAGTCCTTTCACTAGTCAATTTAAAGTTATTGTATGATACATAGAAATTTAATTATGAAGCTATGAACATTTCCTCTGACTTTCTGTTTTTAAAATGTTTTTTCGATAAGCAATTTTTTGAGAAAAAACTCCACATTTTTCAGAAAGTAACATTCTTGACATAATTATTTTCTTCCTCTCTCTCTCTCCTTTCTTTTCCTTTTCTTCCTTCTCTCCTTTCCTTCCTTCCTTCCTCCCTCCCTCTCTCTCTCCCTTTCTTTTTTTCTCTCTTTATTTCTTTTTTCATTCTTTCTTTCTTCCTTTCTTTTTCTATATTGAAGGAAGAAAGCATACTTTTCTCAACCATTACCAGCTTTTCAATACATTTGATGCATGATGTAAAAAAACATGAAATGAGAGCACATAAAAATCCCAACAAATATAGGTTCAAAGTGGGACAGGGGAGTCCTGCCAAGATTGTCTCTTATCTTGCTGTTGGCTTGTTTGATTGATTGCTTGATTGATCGTTTTTTCTTAAAAAATATCAGAGCATGGTTCGTGGGCAATTACAATACAACTTGCAACTGTAACTGAACTTTAAGAAGTAAATATAGTTGAGATATAAAGAGCAATGCAGTGGTTAATTTTCAAACAAAATAAGTAAATATAAGGAAATATGAAAATTCAGGTATCAAAGGAGAACTTTTAAAACACATTTTTAAGATGTTCTCTTGACTCAGATTTGCAAGAAACTGGAGTATGTAAACTACTTTTAAGAGAACAGTTTCTCTCCTACCCAAGGAATCAAATCATATTAGCATGTATTTTAACTCTGCTGCTGCATCATAATATATAAGAAATGGTCTTAAAAGGATATTATTTTAAAAAAATTAAAAGTTCTTCTCATCTTAATTCTATATGCAGTATCTGACCCCTAAATCCATAATGAAAATGTTACTTTCATTTGGTTTTCCTCCTTTACAGGAAAATAATTTTAACACTTTTTTTCAAAGATCCCCAAATGCAAACCATACTTATTAAATGTGAACTTTTACTGATCATAAAATAGTACATGCACCAAAAAAAAATGAAATGAGAGTTTTCTGATTTTTATGGGTGTATATGTTCTTAACTGTAGTATTAATCATTCCTTTTATGGAGCTTGTTTGTTGGTCTTAGTGAAGTCAATTTCATAGAGTCGTAGGCTGGCAAATCATCCTTTAATTTATGTCTACTTCTCAAAAAGATACCTAATATATATGTAACAATGGCAGAGAATGTGATTCCACATCCTTCTTTAGAAATATAATTCGTAAGTCTCCAATCAGCAAGTTTTATTAAGAGTCTTACCTAAAGAAAGCACTTACAAAAATTGCAGTCTATTCTCATTGTTTTGAGCGGAAACAATAAAGTTGCTTAGCTTTGTTTCTTTCAAATATTTGAATATTATTAAATGTCAACTACCAGCTTTCTCCAGTTTACATGATCAACGTTCTTTTTTGCTCATTTTGTCATTTGCACTTACTCAGACAATCCAGAAAAGATTAAAACATCCTTACACTAGTATAATACTGAATTTTGAAAGAAAAAATACATTATGAAATTCATTAGTTGAAATCAGACTGTTGCTGGGCATATAGTATTTACTTATTTAGCAAACATGTACTGAGTCCTTATTAAGGACCAGGCACTTTGCAAGGAACTAGGTATAAAGAGTTATAAGACATAGCCCTGTCATTTGTATAGCAAATAATTACACTAGAATCTGACAAATACTTTAACGGGTTTGTAGAATGTGTTTGTTATGAGAACACAAAGAGAGATCTTAGTCCAGGAGAGTTGTGAATATTTTTACAAAGTAAGCAACGTTCGAAATTGAGTAGTAGCTCTCCATATGAAGAAGTCAGCTTCATATGCAAAGGTGAAGAGCTCTGAAATAGCATAGTTAATCAGAAGTAGTCAATAAGGCTGAAACATAAGACATATGTGTAAAAGTTTTGGAAGTTAGGGCTAAAGGTTATATTGAAGCCTAGAGTTGAAGATCATATGCCTTATAAAGCATTTGAGCTTTATCTTGTTGGTTCAATAATGTATGTATTCATTCAAAAATATCTTTTAACAAATATTTATTGAGCCCAATAGTATGGTAAACATAAGAGGCACAGCAACAAATGAGACAAAAATCTTTGTTGTTAAAATATTTGGGAGTTAGAGACAGTAACAAATCCAATAAACAATTAATGCAATAATAATGATAATAATTCATTTATTATATATAGTATGATTTTAGGTATTGTAAGTGTTATAAAGAAAACTAAAATACTGTAAGGGAAAAGAAAGTAATGTGAGAAAGGAGATTGGCCACAGAAGTTTCTCAAAGAAGGTAATGTTTGAAACAGAGGTCAGTTTATCCATTTGAATGGTGGCAGTGAGCCTTCTAAAGGATCTGAACAAAGATTATCCCAGGCAGAGGAAAGAGAAAGTTCAGAGACTTTGAGAAATGAAAATTTTAGGTGATAAGAAACCATCACTGAAATTCAAATACGATTAACCATGAAGAACAGGCACTATACCACATCTTCCAAAAACCCTGACATTCATAAGAAGGTTAATATATTCTTCTTTATTAGGGAAAAAAATCTTTACATAACAGAGTTGAAATCCTTTGAAATTGTTAACTCTAAATTCCTTTTTTATGCTATCACTGCCTCTCATCTAGATCAAAGATGTTGGCATGTGAGTGTTTTGGGAAAGACTAGTTTAAATCTTGAACATTTGTCTACATTTTTAGATCTTAAAGTTTGCAGTGGGAACTACTGAAATTTCATCTTCTGTGTGGCCATGCAAATGATAATGAATGGTGGTATTGGTGATTGTTGTCCATTTTGACTTGGGAAAACCAGGCTTTCATTGAAATGGTTAATGAGAACAATTGTAGCAAGAAGTTTGATAGTGTGAGTAATGGCAATTCAGAATTTAATAGGTTCCTGGGTTTCCCATTCATTTGATTTTCATATGAAAAAATGCTGTTCCTCTTACTGCCATTCTGAGCATTTATTACTAAGTTTGGATGCTAAGATATAAAGTATTAGGAGATTTGGGGTTTTGAAGGGTAATTTCTGACAGCAGCTTAAAGCTCTCAATTGCCTCTGTGCTCCCAGTTGGATTTAGCTTCAACTTATGCTAATGCCTGTGCATCACTAGAGACATGACAAAGACAAATAGATTGATTAAAGGGACATCAGGGGCCAAGATGAGTCACCAAAGGAAGCATCTTTAAATTCCCATGCTCACTGTAGATTTTCAAAGCCAGAAGAGAGTTTCATTTGCCACCTTCTCAGAACTTTGTTTTACAACAAGGATATTTCCTTTCTCCATCCTGAGAGATTCTTTGTTGCTTTGAAATTTATCTGCCGGGGACAATATTTACCATGTTAAGTGTCCTCCGATTTGCACTGCATTTGATTTTACGACTAACTTTCTTTTCTGTCACCTGACATTTGCCCATAAATTTCTGTTCATAAGTAAAGTCTTAGACAGAGATTTGACAGATTCTCCCCACAGCAGCCCTCTATCCTAAATAAAACAAGTGATGGTTTCCCATATGTTATATGAAGCAGCACACAAGCTGTCTAATTACAATATGTCTTAGTAGGAGAATTTCAAACTTAGATACAGAGAAAATGCTTCATCTTCTAGAGTAAAACAATTCCCCAGAATTCCCATGGTCTCCTCATAACACTCAAAGCAGGAAAAGATATATCCCTGCTTCCCTGCTTCCCTGTAGTATAACAGGTAGATAAAGAAAAGGAGTAGAACCTGATGTGTTAGAAATCAATTCATAATGAGTGGGCAAGGCAGCAACAGTGGCATGTCAACTCTTATGTGTCAATGTTTCATGTAAATTTATTTTGACTTCAGCCAAACTTTTTCCCCCTCTACTCTTGCTCCAAGGGCAAGCTATAAATCTAGTCTCAGCACCTTAATCCTGTACAATGCTGCAAACATTTTATCAATAGGATGTAGACAAATCTATTTTTGTGTTTTATGAGTTGGTTGAGTTTACATTGTCATAAGAGAGTTATAGTAACTGATAGTTTGAAATATTTGCTTTGGAAATAGCAGAACTTGAAGAACCCAAGTTCCCACTGACAAGAAGCAGAAGAGGACACATGGAATATGAGTCAAAGAGAGACAGTTTTCTCAACTCCCCATCCTTTGCTCTCTTTGTATGTCCCATGGTCCATTAGACCGAAAGTGAGATGCCAAACTAGTCAGGGGGATGCAACTTGTGGTTTAAAGTAGAAAGTACTGCATGAGCTACTTTGCTATTCAGAGACTATTTTGAATTAGTCTTTGAAAACTTTTAATTAGATGAAGAGAAAAACTAAGTATCCCTTTCTTTGCCTAGCAAATAGCTTATTTCAAAGGAAATAAATGTTGACCTCAAGTAGCCAAATGAATTTTTATGTTTTATTTCAATAATAGAGACAAGGATATTTTCAGTTGCCTTGCCAATATGGCAGCCCCCAGGTACAGGTGGCTACTATGTTTGAAATGTGGTTAAACTGAATTGAGATTTGCTATAAGTGTAAAATATACACTGAATACAAAGACTTCATACATATATATAAAATATCTCATTAATGATTTATATTGATCAACTATTGAAATGATATTTTAGATACATTGGGTTAGATAAAATATTATTATAATCAAGTTTATTTCTTTCTTTCTACCTCTTAAATGTGATTACTGGAAATAAATTTTTATGTATGGTTTGTATTTGTGTTTTGCATTATATTGTATTAGACTGCATTGGCTTGCCAGGTTAGCTTGCCAAGTTTACACAACTTAAAAGAGGCAATAAGAATATTAGTAATAAAAGTTAACATTTATGGAACACTTATAAGGGTTAAGCACTCTACTTAGCACTTTAATCCTTTCGAAAACCCTATAAATAGTGTATCATTATCCCCATTTATCAGAAGAAACTGAAGCTTGCAGAGTTTTAAGTAACTGTGCAAGGTAACAGAGCTAGTATATGGCTACAGATTAGATTTGAACCAAAAAAAAGTGGACTATATAACTTTTCTTTGTTTTGAGTCAAAATATAGTTACATTGATTTTGTGTGTGTTGTATTGTGTTTGGTTTTGTTTGGGTATGTGTTTTACTTTTGTAATTTAATTTTAATTTGTATACAGTAAAATATACTATTTTTGGCATACAGTTAATGCATGACACTGCATTCAGAAACAAATGTCATCTGCCCGGATTCCCTTGAGCTGTCTCCTTATAGGCAACCTTTCCCTCAACCCCTAACCCTAGTACCCACTGATCTCTTCCATGTCCCAAAATTTTGTCTTTTCCAGAATGTCATATAAATAAAATCATACAGTATGTATCCTTTCTAGTCTGGCTTTTTAATTAGCCTTTATATTGATAAGTAGTGTTCCATTGTAAGGACTAGCAAAATGTGCTTTGTGCTTTTCTATTTACACATTGAAGGACATTATGGTCATTTTCAAGTTTAGGTGATTATGAAAAACCTGCTATAAATATTTGTGTACAGGCTTAGCATGAACACATTTTTATTTATCTTAGGTAAATACGTGGGAGACAGATTGCTGGGTCCCATGGCAAGTATAGGTTTAACTATATTAAAGAAACTGCCAAACTGTTCTCTAAAGGGGCTGTGCAATTTTGAATTCCCACCAGCAATGTATGTGAGTTCTAGTTGCTCTGCATCTTCATCAGAACTTGGTATCCTGAGGTGTCTTGTCATCGTTGTTATTTTGCTTTGGTTTGTGTTTTATGTACAGTGGTACCTTATTGTAGTTTTAATTTGCAAAGTTCTAATAACTACAAATGTTGAGCACCATTTCATGTACTTATTTTCTATTCATATATGTTCTTTGATGAAGTGTTCAAATCTTTTGCACATTTTTATTGGGTTGTTGGTTTTTATTGTTAATTTTTTTGTTTTTTATATATTCTTCATATAAGTATTTTATCAGATACATGATTTGCAAATATTTTCTCCCAGTTTGTGACATGTCATTTCATTTCTTTAACTATGTCTTTCTGTAAGCAAAAATTTTTAATATTTATGAAGTTCATTTTTAAATTTTTTTCTGTTATGATCATGCTTTCTATGTTCTAATAGTTATTTGACTAAAGCAAAGCCACCAATTTTAACCTTTTCTTAAGGTTTTGTAGTTTTACTTTTCACCTTAAAATATTCTCTTTTTGCATCTGAATGTTCAATTGTTCTAATACCATTTGTTGAAAGACTATTATTTCTTCATTGCACTATTGTCAAAAAAAAAACAATTGACCTTATGTCTGTGGGTCTATTGCTGTGTACTCTATTCTGTTCCACTGATCTATGTGTCCATCCTTTGTCAATGTCACTTTGTCTTGGTTACTGTGGCTTTATAGTAAATCTTGGTATCAGGTAATGTGAGACTTCCAGCTTCTCTTTTATCTTCAAAATTATTTTGGCTATTATAGCTTCTTTGCTTTTCCATATATATTTTTTAAACATCTTGGCAATAACCACAAAAAAGTTCATTGGTGTTTTGATTGGGATTGTGCTAAATCTATTAGTAAATTTGGGGAAAATTGACACCTTAAAAACATTGAATCATCTACCTATGAAAGCATTACTTATATATTTCTATATAATTATAGACCTTTTAAAATTTCTTTTCTCATAATTTTCAGTATATAGATCTTATACAGTTTGTTATGTTTATATCCAAGTATTTTACTTTCTTGATACTATTGAAAATGGGATTGTTTTTAAATTTTGATTTCCAATGGTTCATTGCTAATAAGTAGAAACAGAATTTATTTTTGTATATTGACTTTGTATACTGAGATCTTCCCCATTTATTAGTTCTAAAAACTTTTTGAGTTTTTTTGAGACTTTCGGTATGAACAATCATGTTGTCCTCAAGTAGAGAAAGTTTTATTTCTTCTTTTCAATTGCATGCTTTGTTTTTCTCTTTGTCTTTTTTGACTGTCTAGGCTTTCCAGTCCTATTGAGAATAGGAATGAATGTCCTTCCCTTGTTCCTGATATTAGGAAAGCACTCATTCTTTAATCATTAAATATAATGTTATCTGTAGGGTTTTTTGTAGATTCCCTACATAAGTTTAAGGAAGTTTCTTTTCTTTTTTAAATTTTTAAAAATTGATTTCAGAATATTACAGGGGTATAAATGTTTTGGTTACATGGATTGCTTTTGTACTGCTTGAGCACTGGGTGTGCCCATCACCCAGATACTGTACATTGTACCCGTTAGGTATGATTTCACCCATCCCCTCCTCTCCTCTTCCACCTGCATGACTTCCATTGAGTTTTACTTCCATCTGTGCACATGAGTGCTGATCGGTTAGTTCCAATTTAATAGCGAGTACATGTGGTGTTGTTTTTTTCCATTCTTGTGATATTTAACTTAGGAGGATGGTCTCCAGTTCCATCCAGATTGTTGCAAAAGGTATTAATTCATCTTTTTATGTCTGAGTAGTACTCCATGGTGTACATATACCACATTTTACTAATCCACTCACGAATTGACGGACACTTGGGTTGATTCCACATCGTTGTGATTGTGAATTGTGCTGCAATAAACATTCTAGTACAAGTGTCTTTAAAAAATGTCACCAATCATCAGAGAAATGCAAATCAAAACCACAATGAGGTATCATCTAACCCCAGTGAGAATGCCTTTTATCAAAAAGTCCCAAAACAATAGATGCTGGCATGGTTGCGGAGAGAAGAGAACACTTACACATTGTTGGTGGGACTGCAAATTAGTGCAACCTCTATGGAAATAGTATGGAGATTCCTCAAACAACTAAAAGTAGACCTACCATTTGATCCAGCAATCCCTCTACTGGGCATTTACACAAAGGAAGTTTCTTTATATTTCTACTTTGCTGAAAATTTTTTATCAAGAATGGACAATGAATTTTCAAATGATTTTTCTGCACCTGCTGATATGATCATGTGGTTTTTTTCCTTATTCTGTTTATTTGGTAAATTATTGGTTGATTTCAAAATATTGAGCCAACCTTGCATACCTGGGGTAAATTCCACTTGGTCATGATGTATTGTCCTTTTTATATATTACTGAGTTCAATTTGCTAATATTTTGTTAAGGATCTCTGTATTGAGATTTATGAGGAATATTAGTCTATTTTTTCTTGTAATGTCCTCATCTGGTTTTGGTATCAAGGTAGCACTGGCCTCAAAAAGCTATTTAGGAAGTATTCTCTCCTTTTTCTGTTTTCTGAAAGAGACTTTGTATTTGATATTATGTCTTCTTTCAATGTCTGTGAGAAATTTTTGTATCCAATCTGACAGTTTCTATTAATTGCAATGTTTAAAGCATTCACATTTATTGTATTTAATATGGTTGATTTTAGCCTACAATTTTGATTATTTGTTTTCTATTTGCCTCCTCTGGTTTTTGTTTTTCTGTCTGTCCTTTTCTGACTTTCTTTAGATTATTTGAATATTTTTAAGTCTATTTAATGTTATATATAGGCTTTTTTAAAGCTATATATCTTTCCTTTATTTGTCTAATAGTTGTTAAAATAATTAAAATATATGTACCTAAAATATTAACAACTTACTTAGATTTAATATTTTACCAGTTTCAGTGAAATGTAGAAGCCTTGTCATCATGTGAGTCACTTAATCTTTGCCCTTTTATGTTAAACTTATATATTTCAGCAGCATGCAATGAAAAGCCATCAGACAATGTTATAAATTTTCCTTCAACAGTAACATATATTTTTTAAAAACTAAGAGGAGAAAGATAGTCCATTATATTTACTCAGATATTCACCATTAATGGCTTTTCCTTCATTCCCAAAGTTCTGAGTTTTCCACTGGTGTCATTTTCTTTTATCCTAATAAACTCCTGTAACATTTCTTTTAGAACAGATTTTCTCATGACACATTTTTAGTTTCCCTTAAACTAAGAATGTCTTTATATCGCCTTCATTCTTGAAGGATATTTTCACTGGATATAGAAGTTGGGGTTGACAGACTTTTTCTTTCAGCTCTTTAAAGATATTGGTCCCATTGTCCCCTGGCCTCCATGACCTCTGATGAGAAATCTAGCACCAGCAATATTTTTCCTTTTAACTCATGACTTTATTAAAAAAACATAAAAACAGAGATGGGAAAACAATGAACCAGGAAAGAAGAGTAGGTTTGCCTAGCAGTACTGAAGGCCCATGAAAAGCTTCATGATTATGAGTTTAAAATAAGCTATTCGGCCAGTTTAATTACACAGTGTATGGAAGGGAGAGAGTTATAATTAAGCAGTGTTGTGGGGCAAAAGCATATTGTAAAGAGAACTATTAACTTCCTTGAAAATAGTAGAGAATAGAGAAAAACTATAAAAGTACTTTTTAAATAATTTCTGTTTAATTGTTTAATAATGAGATCATTTAAAGTCTTGTGAGCTCTAGTACAGTATTTAAATCCCTCTAGTTAAAGTATATGTATTTAAACCACACTATTTATCCATTAATTCCAAAAATATGTACTGAGTGTATATTATACCATATGCCAAACATTATACTAGGCATTGGGAATATAAAGGTGAGCCAATGTAGACATTATCTGCATCTTCCTGTAGCTTACAAACAAGTGATAATTATTTGAAGTGATCAAATACTGTCCTCTTGGTTCTGGAAGGAAGGGGGAAAAAATGTATGTGGTGGGGGGAGAATTTGAGAAAAAAATTCCACCATAATGGTATATTTGAAAATTTATTAAATATGTAATCATGACAAATAGACCTATTTATAATAAATAATAATAAAATTGATTAGAAAATATATAGAAAATAAGAAAAGTGATTAAAAACTATTGGTAAAACAAAGAGCTGTAAAAAAAAGGACATATAAACGTGTCACCTACTTGATTCTGAAGCTAGTGATATTTATGTGGTCATGAACATATAAATATTGATTATTGATTTACCTAAAATATTGCTCTAAGTAAAATAGGAAGAACAGGAAAAGAGGTGAGGGTTGGCAGAGTGATTTTAAAAAGTCAAAAGGTCAAAATATGTAAATTAAGAAATTATAACTATATTATTTAGAAATATGAACTAAATTCTAGAAATGAACATCTAAAGAGTTAAATGTTTTATTGTGTTTTAGGGACAGGATTAAATAGAGACAGGTCAAAGAATATTATTTTTAATAATAAGGCTTTGGGGATAAATTGATTTTTAAAGCATGCACACATATTACTCTGACTAAAATTAAAATAATATTAAAATTATGCAATCTTCCTGAGACCTCTTTCATACACCTTTTCTTTTAAGGCATCATTAAGTCTGTAAACTTGTAAGTTTTGAGCAGAGATGCAAAGTACAATTTATGAACTCTTTATAAAATATTTCGAGTGATATTTGCCCTCTGCTATATTCAATGATCCTTATCAGTTTAGTAATTTATAATAAAAATAAGAGCATGACTACAAGACGGCAAGAGATTTTTTATCTACCAAGTGTTTGGCAATTATAAATGAACATCTTAAAGGAAGAGGTGACATGCAGAAGATCATAAATATTATAGGTGATCTAAGTATGTGTATGTCCTAATACTAGAGAGATTTTCAGAAGGAAAATAAAGCAGTAACTAGTCCGTACGACTCTTCCTACCTACGTAAATTGCAAATCACCCCATATTTCCTAGCAAATATTTTTGGAATAGAGGCAGTAGCTCCTCTGTTTCTCACTATAACTTTAGTGATAACTCATGGTAATGAATAAATGCTCAAAATTATAGAAAAAATATTTAAGCAGATTTTTAAGCAATCCTACATTTTCCTATTTAACCAAATTCGTGAGATTGCTTTCAATCTCAAACACTATTAACCTGATGCAATAGAAAATGAATAAACCTGGCTACAGAAAAAAAAAGATATCTAAGCACAGACAGTCATCTGTGTCATTTACTGCAGAAGAAATTTAAATAAAAGGTGAAGCAATTCTATTTTAGGATTATAGCTTGTTGCTCAGACTTTGAAATCTAACCAATCTAAGTTCAAATCCTGGTTCCACCTTGAGCAAATTAATTTAGCCCTAGTTTCCATTTCTATAAAATGGAAAATAAAATGACAACATTACGGTTTTGTGAGAATTACATAAAATGGTGCCTATAAATCATGTGGTGACCAAACACAGCAAACCCTCTATAAGTATTGTTTTCTTTTTCCTTTTCCATTCAGTCAATACTACGACCTCATCACACTATTGCATGTGTAGTATAATTTTCAGTAATAATGATAACCGCCACAAATGAGCTTTCTCTTCATACTCAATGCTTCATACAAAAGTCACTAATCCTCATGAATCCCTATGGGATTATCACCCATCTGACACAGAGGGAATATAGGCACAGAGAGGGAAAAAGCAACTTGCTCTAGGCCATACAGTTAATGTATTACAAAGGTCAAATTTGAACCCAGAAATGTATGATTCCAAAACCCAGACGCTTTACAATATTACATCACCAAGAATGTTGCGTTTCTTTCAGATCAGAAGTATTAGATTAAAGTACTATACTCAAAACAGATAGAGGCCCCATGGAAAGGCAGAGCAAGCTTCTAACTACATCTGATATTGTTAACATTAAAATAACCATGCTTTCTTGCAGAGGAAATTTTAAATCTGTGTCCATTCAAATTAAGCAGCACAACACCTGTCTACTCAAAAAGAAAAATCAGGGCCAATATATTGAGCTATGTATGGGAATTACGTATTTGAGCATTAAGATAAAATTTAAAGTCTACTAATATGAGTTTTTAGCAGTGTAATATATTACACAGATATCCAGGGCTTCTGACAGCAAAGTAATTTACATACATTATTTTAATAATCCTCATAATTTTTCTGCTAGGAAGGTAACTAGCAATTATTTCTCAGATTTTTCAGATAGTGGAACAAAAGCAAAGAGAAGGAAAATTTTTTATATGTATCTCTCAATAGATCTCAAATTTTATTTTTAACTTTGGGACCTTTTGCTGGATTTATGGCTAATTATAATAAAATTTGTCTCTATTTTAAGTGGAAAATAGTAATGACTAGCTTTAGAGGGATACTCTGAGTTATAACAAAAATTGGGAAGAAGTAAACCAATTTATGTGCTCTTGCTGTAACTATAGAAAATATCCAGTGGTACTGGCAACTATTTTGATAAAAGTAACAACTACTCTTGTCAAATAAGTCATTTTTCAGCATCAACCAGTGAAATACAAGTAATAGAACCACCATATTTAAAAAACAATAAGCCATCAGATTTTTCATCCACTTTATAACGTAAGATACAATGCAAGAATATTCCTTGGGATATTTGTTTGTGATATCAGCACTGCAGCCCTGAAATAAAAACTCAAACTATAGGGGGCAAGAAGTCAGCATGCAACTACCACAAGTTTTATTTGAAAACTCATCATATGGTTTTTATAAGTTTTCAAACAAACTAGAAAGATGAAAACAAAATGGAAGCAAAGAAATCTGATATCCCTCATGAGTCAGTTTCTGTTTGACTGATTGTGCCAAGTTATGCTTTATTGCATGTGATGAGCAAATGGCAATTTAAGAGGCCTAATTCATTGCAGAATTCTCCTATTAGTAGTTTATTTAATAGTAACATTTGAATTAGTAGTCTCCAAATAGTGAATGTTGTTACAATTTGATAGAACAGTTGTTCTCTCGTTAATCTTGCTTTGGTGAGATACAGAAAATTATAATATCACGGGAGAAAAGCTATAATGACCTATTGGTGCATTACACGTAAAAGGAAGTATAAGAAATAATGAAACTTAGTAAAAAAATATAGACGTAATCTCAATTTGTCCATTAATCCCACAAATATTTGATGCACACCTACTATATGTCAGGCAGTTTGGATAAAATGGTAAGCAAAGACAGACATAGCTCCAATGCTCATTACAATATAAAGGAGGGGACATATATGCTTCAAATAGTTATACAAATAAATGTAAAATTATAAATGAGGTAAATGTTATGAAGACACGTTATGAGAGTGTTTAACAGGGGATCTGACAACTTAAGGAAGTCAGAGAAAACTTCTAGTGATGACTGTACTGTGATCTGAAGTATGAGTAGGAATTAAACAGACAATAAGAGGAAAAAGTATTCTGACCAAAGGAAAGACTATCGACTAGGGCCCTTTGAGAGTTTTCTTTAGTGTATGTAACAAGCTGAATGAAGTTCAGTGTGCCTGAAGTAGAGGTAGAGGAAAAGTTTATATTGAACCATTTCGTTAAGTATAATACATGTTGAAAGTTACAGTGGAAAGTTTTGTTCCAGCCATAATAGAGTAATGAGGACTAGACTTACCCTTCTGCCTTAAACATTGGTAAAAGAGATGAAAATGTATAAAACAATTATTTTTCAGATACTGGTCAAGAGTCAATACAGTGCAGGATCGCTAGAGGAAGGGAAAGAAACTAGGTGAGTGCTGTGACTGCTCCAGCTTACCGCCTGCCAAGAGTTTCCAGGCTCCAGTGCAGGGAGCGCAACCAAAACAGAGGCTTCAGGGCCTCTGAGTCGAAGAGACAGAGTTGAAAAATTGAAGAGGTGAGAGCACTGAAACAGAGAGAGCTTCGTAGAAAGGAATGTCACACAGAGAGGTAATTAAATCGAGAGAAATCTGAAGAAATTGCCCAATGCCAGGAAAGAACCACCAGAAAGGATTAGGCGGAACAATACCAAAATGTCAGACGGACCCAGGAATATTGATTAACATAGCACAAAAAACTGAAGCACAGACATATAAATCTAAAGGAATAGTCATAATGTTTATGTTGAAAACTAAAAAAAAATTGATGAGAAAAAATTTCAAAAGATTTAAACAAATGGAGAGAGAGATCTGCTTCATCAATTGGAAGGCTCAATATTCTTAAGATGCCAAGCTAATCTATAAATTCAACATAATCTAACCAAAATCCCAGAAAAGTTTTATGCAGATAGCAATAAGACAGTTTTAAAATTTATATGGAAAATATAAGGAAGTAGAATAGTCAAAATAATTCTGAAAAGGAAGAAAAAGTTGGGGAACTCATACTCCTTGATTTCAAGATTTATTATGAATCTACAACAAGACAGCCTGATGTTGATGAAAAGATAGACACAAAGGTCAATAGAACAAAATAGAGGGCCCAGAATTAGACCTACAGAAAGTATAGACAACTGAAATTTTACAAAAGTTCAAAGGCAATTGTAGCATAGAAAGGATATTATTTTCAACAAATAGTACTGGAACAACTGACATCTATTTACATAAAAAGAAACCTCAACACAGTCTTCATACCTTCTATAATGCTCAAATGTAGCATAAACCTAAATGTAAAACATAAAACTATAAAACTTTTTAGATACAATATGAAAAGCACAATCCAAAAAAGCAGATATGACCCATGGGTCAAAAAAGAAATGAAAAGGGGAATTAGAAAGTATTTTGGACTGAATAAAATGAAAATGAAAACAAGACATAATAAAATTTGTGTGATGCCATTCTTAGAAATTTACAGTACTAAACATCTATAATAGAAAAAAAAAGTCTTTAATTAATGACCTAAGATTCTACCCCAGGAAACTAAAAAATATAAGAAAATTAAAGTAAACAGAAAAGGAAATGACAGCAGAAAAGGAAAATAATAAAGTAAGAGCAGAATGGAAAAAAATAGAAAACAGAAAAGCAATAGAAAAAAAAATCCATGAAACCAAAAGCTGGTTTTTGAGATTAATAAAATGATAAAATGCTAGCCAAGTTGATCAGAAATAAGAGAAAGCATAAGTTACCAATATTGGGAATAAGAGGAGGGGACATTTTTATAGATACTACAGATATAAAAGGGATAATAATAGGATACAGCCCATAATTTTATACCAATAAATTCAACAAATTAAATAAAATGAACTAATTGCTTAGATTTCTTGTACAAAACCTTCACACAAAGAAAACACCAGGCCGAGATGGATTCTATCAACTATTTAGGAATAAATAATGCCGATTCTACCTAAACTCTTGCAAACATTCAAGAGTGGGGAATAGAGAATATTTCCCAATGCATTGTGGGAGGTCAGCATTACACTGATATTAAATAAATGATATTACAAGTAAAGAAAACTACAGACCAATATCCCTCATGAACACAGATGCAAAAATTCTTAACATTTTACCAAGTCAATTCTAATAATAATAATACGGCATGCCCAAATGGTTTTTTCCATCAAGAATGTAAGGTCGGTTTTATATTAGTAGACTAAAAAGAAAAAAAAAAGAAACATGTGATCATCTCCGTAGATGCAGAAAAAACACTTGACAGAATTCAGCATCCATTCATGACAAACACTCTAAGCAGACTAGGAATAAAAGGAAACTTCCTCAACCTGATAAAGGGTATCATCAAAATTCCTACAGCTAACAGCACACTAAATGGTGAAAGATTAAATGCTTCTCCACAAAGATTAGGAAAAACACATGGATGTCCAATCTTACCACTTGTGTTCAGCATTGTATTGGAGGTTCTAGTCAGTGACATAAGCAAGTAGCAAAGAAGTAAAATTATTTTTATTCTCAGAAGACATGATTGTCTATGCAAAAAATCCTAAAGAATATACCAAGAAAAAGTTTATGTTAATATTAAGATGATAAAACAAATAAATGAGTTAAGCAATTTTGTAGTATATAAGGCCGATAAATAAAATTAATTGTATTTCTATTGTACTAGCCATGAAAAAATGGAAATTGAAATATGAATATACTATTTACAATAGCCTCAAAATGTGAAATACCTAGCATAAAATTTGAAGAAAAATGTGCAAGATCTGTACACTGAATACTCCAAAATACTGGTAAGAAGAAATTAAAAGCCTAAATAAACTGAGAGATATCCCTTGACCATGGATTAGAAAAACCAATTTTGTTACGAAGACAGTTTTCTCCAAATTGATCTAAAGAATCAACGCAATCCCAATCAAAATCCCAGCAGATGTGTTTTTGGAACTTGACAAGCTGATTCTAAAATTTATATGAAAATGCAAATGCCTTATAATTACCAAATCAAGTTTGAAAAGGACCAACAAAATTTTAGGATTCATACTACTTGACTTCACAACTTATTGTAAACCTACAGTAATCAATGCAGTAAATTATTGGTTTAAAGAAAGACATAGAGATCAATGGAACAGAATAGAATTCAGAAATAAACCATACATATACGGTCAATTGATTTTTAACAAAGTTATTTTAAAAATACGATTGTGGCAGAACTGTTGGATAATCATGCAAAAAAGAATGAATATAGACCTTTACCTCAGACCATCTACCATTGCTAACTCATAATTGATCACAGACCTAAATATTAGAGCTAAAACTATGAAACTGCTAGAAAAAATAACCGACAAAAATATCAATGACTGAGTTAGGCAAAGATTTTTTAAATAGCACACTAAAACAACAAACTGTAAAAGAAAGAAAAATCAATAAATTGGAATTTTGCTGTTCAAATGATACTGTTCTAAAAATGTGCATGCAAGACACAGTCTGGGAGAAAATATTTGTAAAACATATGTCTGACAGAGAAGTTTTATTTAGTGCTGCATCATCCAATATGGTAGTTATAATCACACATAATGAGAACTTGAAATGTACCTAGTCTGAATTCTGATGTGCTGCAAGAATAAAGTACACACTAAACCTTGAAGACAATATTTAAAAAATTAAAATATTTCATTGCTATGTTTTATATTTATTAAATGTTGGGATGATAATATATTTGGCTAAATAAAACGTATTAATAAAATCCACTTTATTAATTTTTTAATGTTATCTCCTGCAGCCACTAGGATATTTAGTAATACATATGTGACTCACATTATATTTCTATTAGAGCTTATCCAGAATGCATAGAGAAGACTTACAATTCAATAATAAGAAAACAAACAACATACTAATAAAATGGACAAAAGATTTTAAAAGATACCTCACCAAAAAAGATATATTGATGGGAAATAAGGACATGAAATGATATTTAACTTCATTAGTCATCAGGGAAAGGAAGCTTAAAACAATAATACAGTACCACTACTTACAAAGTATTGACAGAAATGTGAAGAAAATGGAATTTCATACACATCTATTTAGAATGGAAAATGGCAAAACTATTTTAAAAAGTGATTTGGCCATTTCTTTAAAAATTAAAAATACATATGATGTAGTCATTTTACTCATAGGTATTTGTCCAATAAAAATTAAAGCATACATCTACACAAAGACTTATAAATGAATGTACAGTAGACAAATGATCATAGCAATTTTATCTGTAATAGCCCAACTGAAAACAGTGTAAATAAATGTTCATCCACAGATTAATGGGTAAACAATTTGCCATACAGTCATAAAATAAATAATATTCAGCAACAAAAGAAATCAACTATTGAAATATGCAACAAAATAAATGAATCTCAAATTAATTATGCTGAGTGAAAGAAGCCAGGTAAAAGAGAAACCACCATACTATAAATATATAAATTTCTAAAACATGCAAACTAATCTATAGTGACAGAAAATAGACCAGTGGTTCCCTGCGGATATGGTAAGAAGCAATGATGGATGCCAAAGGAAGCCAAGGAAACTACTGAGATCATGGGTATGTTCATTAGCTTGATTGTGGTAATGGTTTCACAGGTGTACATGATTGTCAAAACATAAAATTACATGCTTTAAAAATGGTATAAACATATCAGTTATACCTCAACACTTCAAGAAAAGTATAATACGGTAAGGAAGACAAGAAATATCAGTACATGACCATCATCAGACATCATGATAACTAAGTGTCAACTCCTATAGTTCATGTTAGAATAGTTTAGAGAAAAGTAGAATCAGTTAGGCCTAATCAAAATCAAAATCAACTTCATGAAGGCAATTTGATAAGCTAGGGCCTCAGCCTTTAGTAGTATTAGTTTAGTGTGGGATAGGTGGACTTTGTAGGAATGAGTGTAAAACAGGGAGATAAAACACATACACACACACACACACACACACACACAAAGTAAGCGCAATGTCATTCATGAGTTAAAGAGATGATCCTGACTTCATTTCTTCTTTCAGCTGCATCTTTGTGAGGGCTGGCCAGTCTTTCTGTACTCATAGTTGAACTCTACCACTTTACTGTGTACCCTTGGACAAGTTCTATAACTTTTCAATGAGTTCAGTTTCCTCATTTGCAAAATGGAGATAATAATAATGTCTCTTCCTGGGATTGTCATGGAGACTAAATGAAATAATAGATGTAAAGACCTTAGTACAGTGCCAGGCAACTTTAACTACTATTACTTTATTCGTTCATTAAACATTTATTGAACATCTACTAACTACTGGAGTACTGGGCACTGGGTTCTGAGAATGCACAAATGAATAAGGTATACACTAGTTCCAAACTTCAGGTATCTCACTGTCTGATGGGTAAGACAAATAAATCATAATAATTATATGCTATGTGAAAATATTGTGCTAGTGAGATATACAAGGTCCTATGTGCTAATCCTATAATAGAGATACATACTCACTCAGCCTAAACTTGTTTTGAAGGCTTTACAGAGCAGTAAATCTTGAGCTTCTCTGAATTTATCTTATTCTTGAAGTAGGTGTTCAGCAGGCAGACAAGGTGGAAAAGTACATTCAGGGTGAGGAATAGCTTATTTAAAGTCTGATGTGATTTAAAAAACTGAGGCCTATTTGGGGAGGCCTTTAATCAGTTCAGAAAGGCTACAGAATAAGATTTGAATGGTGGTGTTGAACGGATGGTCAGGGCCAAGCCTAGAGAGATGTTATGGGCTTAGCTACACATTTGAACTCGATCTAGGAGGCAAAGGGGATCTAATCAAGTCTTAAGGCATTGAAAGAATTTAAACAGGGGCATAGCCCAGTCAGATATGTTAAGTATACAATCTTTAAGGCAGGAAGCCAAGAATTTATTCCCATTGAATAGTGGAAGATAAGGTGGTCTGGTTAGTTTGAACCCGGTTATGGAGACTCATACAGACAAGCATTTGGCTATATGGGTCAATGGAAACCAATTTACGGTTTTGAGTGACAGCGGCACATCAGGAACAAAGTTTCTTTTAAAAATTGTGTTTACTGAAGATTTGCCAGAGAGTGGTATATAGGGTATATAGGAAAGGGGGTCCAAAAGAGGCTAAAGAGCTAAGATATTTCAACCGTATCCCTGTTGTAGAAGTGCAGGCAAGAGGAGACAGGAGTCAGTGGTGATGTGGTGGGGGTGAGAAATAGAATAAGGGGTTTGTAGTATCAAGACATTTTGAAGAAAGGAACAAAGAGGCTAAACGACTAATCAGAAATAGAGAAGAGATAATATGCACAAAAACTAGCCCAAGCTTTTTGAGTACATGTAGCCTCTTTCCAATCTATTACCCTCAGAGTGACCAGAATGACCTTTCAAAATTGAAACTGGGACCATTCCTTGTTCATTTCAACCCCAGCACCTAGTAAGTGCCTGGCACCTGATAGAAACTCAGGAAATGCTACACAAAGAAATGAAAGTTGAATCAGAGAATAGAGACACCATTAACAGATGATGAAGTATGCTGCTTGGTGATGTCATTTTTCCTCCCAAAAGTTCCAAGCCCAGCTAGTTCCTTCTAGTTCCTGGACCTGTCTTTCTAAGGGTGGACCCCACCCTGGTGTGAATACCCTAAGGTCAACGCGTTGGCCATTGGCTGCTTTTTGCTTTTTGCCAGTGAGTTGGCCATTGTTCAGATGTTGAACCTACAGGCTGGGATGTTTACATGCATAGGCACAAGGTCCTTGATGATATTGAAGGAAGCAAGGGATGGGGAGAGGGTAGGTAGGAAGAGAATGGGTGAGTCTGGGGTATTGGCCAAGGACCAGCTCACTACGTTGGTCCATAGGTCTCCAAACTTCTGATAATTCTGCATTTGAACATGGCCTTTCATATGTTGAGAAGTATGTTTGTGAAGGGATGCAAACATAACATATTTTATTTTAACCATTTATTAGCTTTATTTGAAACTTTTAAATGTTTGGATCTTTGGGAAGTAGACCACCATATGTATTCTTCTTCCAGGCTCTGCAAATGTCAGAACCAGGCCTGTCTTTACATAATAAAGATTTAGTTGAGTAAATACTATGTGCCTAACACTCCACTAGAAGTTCTTGGTGATCTGTAGTCTTCTGACATTTCTGGAGTAATAATTTAGATTTATCGACTACATCAACTTAAGCAATTCATTGAATTAGAGTCAAGCTGCTTATCCTTATTTGTCTCCTTTTATCAACAGCTACAACTATTATCTTACTAAGTCATCCTTTTTACTGTGGATTTTGTTATAGTTGTTGTTGATCTAACATATATGCATTTATTCCTTTGTGTATAGTTTTCTATTTCTCAGTGGATACCTGTCTTTGCATTAGGAGTGTGGTATTTTTTCTCATTTCAGTCCTGCATCAAAATCCTTAGGCTCTTTATGTTTGAAAGGGAAATACTGATTTTTGTTATAAGGAAAAAAATAGTTTGGAATTTTAAAATAAGTACAGGCTGATCATGCTGTCTAAAATATTTACACCTGTTGCACTGATGAATTATCTGGCTTTTAGCAAATCAACTATAATTTATTTTGTGTACTAAAAATGGCTTAACCATGAATAAAAAACATTTTAACATGTTGAATCCAAGATGAACCTGCTCTGACACATATTGTACACATTAACTTCTCAAAAGAGCCATTACTAATAACTCTTTAGGGGTTCATTTCAAACGTCACTTTTTCCTTTGCTAGTCACTGTCTTCTAAGAGATACTTTTGCTTAACTTTGGCTTTCTTTGGCATTGACAGCTGAAGGAAACTACCCTAATTAAAAAGTTTGGCTTTTGAGGTGAAATATCCTGTCTCTAGTATTTCATTAAGCCTCTTCAATTGAAAAAATGTAAATACTTTGAGATGATGTGCTTCGTTTCTGTGTTTGTAGTATTTGCTTTAATTTGTGTGTGAATATGCCATGGGTATGATAGTAAATAATCTGGCTTTACAAGCATATATTAATGTCTCCATGAAGGTACAAAAGGCAGCTTCTGCCTTCCTATCACTTTGTCTTTCTAAATTCTTCTACCACTTAGTGTTTGTATGGAGGGTACAGCTGCAAAAACCAAACTGTTTGACTTGTCTTACAAGCCATGCCTTCAGTGTGACACAGGGCTTCTTAATGATTTGAAGTTTTCAATTCAGAATTAATTACTTCTTCAGTTGAGTTTGTTTTGTGGCCAAAAAGAGTGTGTTAAAACACACATACACACATTCAAGATACTGTTAATATTTTCCTCTCAGTCACTTGCAGAAAGAACACTACGTGGCTTAGATACCATCCTCCTCCTCATCATCATCACATTTGATTTATAAATTGTAAAAGAAAATTGTGTCATAGAATAAGAATCAGATTGGGCTCAATAATGTGGGGAGAAGTGGGAAGTAAGAACAAATGAATCAACCTGAGGGCTGTGGGATCTACAATTCATAAACTATTTAGCCTTCAGACAGTTTTTGGAAGTTTGGAGCAGTCTAGTTGTAAGCATCTGAAAGCCAGAAGATTGTGTTTTTAACTCTGAAAATCTGTATTGTTTCACCTGGCTAGGATACATATTTTACTTAAATAGGCCAGCATTTATCTCCAGGAGAGAAAGTGATAGATTGTTGCTCCACACTTCCACATGTGCTGTCCTGTGCCCAGGCACAATCCAGTTGCTTGGAAAAGGAGAATGTGACCACCATTCCTACCCCCCTATTCACCCGCTGGCAGAGCTCGAGGCCTATTGCCAAAGCTCTGGCAGTGTTATGACTATTTCCTGGCAGCCATTGGCTTTGAGAGGCCATGATTCTGCTTCTGTCCGTCTGGATTTTGTTCTGAATTTCTTAAAGGTTTGCGTCTGAGCAGCATCTCAGCAGCAGCAGGAGCCCTGGGATTCAGTGAAGCTATGTTATCCAGGAACTTTGGATCCCTGAGCTGTCCCTGGCTCTTTCTGCCAGGCGCTGGCTTCGGGGCTTCAAAGAAGGGCTCTGCTGGAGTACCCAGGATGCTTTTCAGCGGCTGCCACAGCCCCTCTTTTGAAGCACCATGGTAGCCAACAGAGAGGATTCTGTGTTACGTACAGTATGACCCTGGAGGTGCCAGCCAGCTGCTGTGACTCAGCTAAAAACAGGGAACTCCCTGTAAGGGAGAGGGCATAAAGGGGAGAGATTACTGACAGGGAGGGAAGAGAGGAAAAGCAGCAGGAGTTTATGATGCCCAAAGTTTGTCAAAGGGCTCAAAACACATTTCTGAAAGAGCCTTCTTGATGGACCAAAGGAAGCCCATTTCTGGGACTCTAGAATCTGCTTGGGCTACATAATGTTTAATGGCCTTTATATCTAATGAAAACAAGCAGCAGGAGGATTAGGGAAAACCAAAAAAATAAATGCTCTCTCCTCTTACTTACTCCCAGGTGCCCTGAGGAAATGTGTACTAATTGGCCTTCCAGATATGGTTTGAGACCAAACACACTGACACACTGATGTAAGGAAACAGAATCGCTTAGTGTATGTACTTTCTTTTTTTTTTTTTTACTTTTTGCTTGTTCCTATAGAGAGAGGTTATATCGTCTGAATACACAAGGAACTAATAATCTCAGAAGCAACTCTGGATCCAAATAGTGAATAAAACAACACAAGGTGGGAATTTACTTATGAAATACTCTATTATGCCACTCTCTTTGGCGCTAGACAGTTTTTTAAGGAAAAAAATTGTTGGTCAGTTAAAAGTAGATCTTAAACAAGCAACACAGTCTTATTTTGTGAAACATTTGCTAGGGTACTTTGCTCAGTTCAAAGGTAGATAGAAATTTATAGGCAAATGAAACATAAAATGCAAAATGTGCCCTGGCTAAAAAAAAAACAACAAAAAACAAAGGTGGGCTTAGGAAGAGTGCTGGAGAGGAGAGATTACAGGAAGAGAGACAAGAAGTATTGATTAAATCAGCATTTTAAAGCAAAGACAAAGGTGCTCTTTCCTTAACATCCCACATAAAGAAGTTATCTCTGAAGTGATGCAATGATCAGTCTGGTGAGACAGAGAAGAAAATCAAGTTCCTATCTTTTATCCACCAGACTTGAAGTAGTAAGTGAAAAGGAGTCTTAAATTTAAGATCACTAAAATGATCAAGTTTGCTCATGATGAACAACAGAGCAAGTACAGCCCATCAGCTCAGACCTGGGTGTGCCCTATCCTGGCAGAATTTCTAAGGTGATAAAACCTCAACAAGTAGTGACAGCTATCCTCTGGGAGAAAACTCAGTCTCCAGAATTTTTCCAGTGTTGTCTCCTGGTTCAGCTGTCACGAAACAGGTCAAATCGATCAGCAAACTAGGAGAAGCTCAACCTCCAGCAGTTCATATCAGGTATAAGACTTGGATTTGCTATTTTATAGTTTTTGTTTTGCCTGTCCGTGGCTGCTGGACAAATCAACAGATATGTTTCATTAAATAAGAGTCATTTTCTTCTCAGATCCAATTCACACATAAGCTGATTCAAATCGGATCATCAAAAGAAGCTTAATGGGCTTTTTCAGCAACATGACTTTTTATCATGGAATATATATTCTTGATAAGAGGTATGCTCAAAGGAAAGGAGAAAAGACGGTTTTCTGTTTGTTTTCTAATAGGGTCTCCATTTTGAAATCTGGTTTGACATAAGCAGTGACTAGTATCTCCTTACCAGACATTTTGGTGAGTGCCTAAAGCAAACTGAGTTTAAGAGAGCAGAGGTTAGAAGTAAGGTTTTGCTTAAACCTAAAATTATAAATAGTTTCAACAGAAAAAAGACATGAAAAAGAAAAATAAAAATCATTGATCAGAATATTACAGAAAGGTGTGAGTGAGAAGCACAAGGCAGTGGAATTAGAAATTCCTCTACTTCAAAGAATCAGAGAGAGCATCAGGTGACATTTTCCCAAATGCCCACTATATGTGCCATTGAAATAAGAAAGCCGAGAGAAGAAACAAAAATGAAGATGAAAGACCGGATGATATGGCTAAAAAACTGGATTGGTTGTAGCCTGAGGTTGGACAGAGATGATCAACTGGCTGGATTTCAATACTTATTTGCATGGTTTATGTGACTCATTCATTCCAAGTCCCATTTGTCCTTACAATAGTCCTTGGCTAATTCTAGATATCGGGTCTGTGGATTGCTAGGCAACTGCCACTCCCAGTAATTTGCTTGGACATTTTAGAATCCTTTACTGGGTTGATTGGTGGCCCCTGAAAAGTATGTCCAATAGGTGAATATGACCTTATTTGGAAAAAGGACTTTGCAGAAGTAATTGTTAAGAAACTTGAGATGAGATCATATTGGGTTAGAGTGGGCCCTAAATCCAATGACAAATGTCCTTATGAGAAAAGAACAGGGAAGAAGAGACACAGAGGGGAAGGCCACATGAGGACTGAGGCAGCGATTGGAGTGATGCAACTCTAGGCCAAGAAATGCTAAGGAAGGTAGGAGAGAGGCAGGGAACAGATGCCCCCTCAGAGCCTTCAGAAGAAACCAACCCTACTGACACCTTGACTTTGGACTACTGGCCACCAGGACTATGAGAGAATAAATTTTTTTTCAAGCCACCCAGTTTGTGTTAATGTGTTATGGCGGCCCTAGGAAACTATGGCAGATCCTCCCCAAATTCAGCATTGCAGTACTGGCCGTGCTGAAGATGAAGTGGAGCAAAAAGCAAAATGAATTTATTTTAGCTGAATCATATGCCTATGTGAATTCCCCCAGAAATCATAAACAGATTGGGAAATCAACTCAAGTCTTGTGTCAATTGAGCACTTACTATGTGCCAAGCACCCTGCTAGCAGGTCAGTTAATAAAATAGCTCCCCTGCCTTAGGAAGTTTATAGTCCAGCTGCACAGTATTTACAGGTCAGCAAAATTCCCTGGGGGATGGAAACTCAACTTTGGGAATAGTAGCACATTGGGTATTACCAGTTCAGTTCTGTTTTGCAACATTGGTAAGCCAAGAAATGGTGTGTATTTTCCTGTGGTTCTATCCTAAGCACAGTATAGGCTGACTGGCATATTTGAGGGGGTAAGGGGGGGATGTATTAATTGAATGAATGAATGGCTACAACTCCTCCTGCCCAGGAGGGAAGGGCCCCAGGTAAGATATCAATGGCAGCTGATGAATCCTACGTGGGTTTCATCATTGCCACAAATTGCAGGAGAAGTTGTGCAATGACCGTCAGAATCCCTCTTTATGGGTCTCTTGATTGGCATACTCAGCCCTGTTTTGAAATTCGTGTCTCTGACCGTTCTAGCAACACTTTAAACTCCTATTGCTTTGACCCTCACTCAATTGATTGTGTTCTGAGTGAACATCTACTCCAAGGTGCCGTGCAGAATCTGATGTTCAATTTGGAAAGGACCCAGGAGCACAATGGGGGAGGCACCACCGAAGGCTCTGCGTCTGGGAAGTCTGCTCTTTTCACAGCCAGCACTGCTGTTGGTTTTGCCTGCTGGCTTACATGAATTGGCTTTTACATTTCTTAATTTAGACACTAGCAGTATGGAGACTTATTATATATATATGTTTTTTCTGTCTGAGGAGAGCAATGTTTTCCATTGCACAAATAGAGACTACTGCCAGCAGCATACGCATGCAGAGCGACACACAGTCCGCAGATGCCTCACTTCGCAGCATGAGGGCTGAGCACCAGGAGCTCGAGATCTTTCCTGTGACTCAGTTGAGACTGTTTCCCTTTCTAATTAGGAGCCAGGATGTTCAAGCAATAATGACTACTGTCATTCCAGAGTAGGAGAGGTGACCAGCCTTTTTTCTGGTGCTCCCAAATGTTTGAGGAGGCATCACTTTATCAGAATCCCCAATCTACATAGCCAATGATGTAGCAAATAATGTAGCTGATACTATAGCTACACTATGTGTAAAGCATTGTGCTAAGCACTGTGTGGACACTTAATAACTAGAACAAAATTGTACAGTCAGTAATATTATTAATCTAATTTTGACAAAGGAGAAAACTGAAGCAAAGAGAGACTAAGTTACTTCCTAAATTCACCTAATGCCTCAGGTCAGTTTCCCTAGAAGCAGAGCAGAAGCAGCCGCTTAATTGAAAAGATGACTTTGGCCTCAGCTAAAGTTCACCTTCATCCTGATCCCATGGGAGCACTGAAGCACAAAGCACACCACAGATTTGGTCCTACCTTGAGGCAAGGGGGCAGGTGTTTTGCACCAGGCTGAGAGTCAGTCTTTGGCTTCCAGGAGAGGTCTTTTCATTTTGCCAAGAACAATTGTCAAAAGCATGGGGAAATTGTGACCATAGTTATCAGCCAATATTCACAGCAGTTGGGTATAGGTGTAAAATCCAGGTGAATGGAATCTTCATAGGGCAGACACAGTTTCTGCTACCAGCTCACAAGTGGCAGAACTTGGCTTCAAATCCCATGTAACTCTAAGACCCATGCTCTTAACTCTGTACTATGTTGAAAATCAAAATCTTTTAACAGGGTTAAGAAGTGCCATGTTTTTATCAGCCTCCAGATTCCAAGGAATATAAAGTCTCCTGTTACTCCCAGAGATGTCAATAAAATCTCATGCATTTTCTTTCACAGTTTCAAATAACTCGATCTTGAAGTTTTTCTAGGTGATGCAGAATATAGTGCCCACTCTCAGCGTAGAACTCTTGCCTTCCCTCTAGCTGACTCACAGTTTGTGCCTTCCACTTCCCTTTGCCCCTAAAGTTCGTGATGAAGAACAGAGCCCAGATGATGGCTGCATTTGGACATGTGTATCACTGCTCTTTGCAACCAGCAATAAACAAGAAAGAGTAAGAGAGAGGAAAACTTGTTAACACCACGCTGTATCTAAACAAGCAATCCCAGATGGCATCCTTTATGCCTTCTGCCTCTGATAAGAAAAGATTGTGCAGAGAAAATAAGCAGCAGCTGACAAGCCATACCCGGCATTAAAGACCAACAGGGAGAACAGACAGCAGCTCTGCACTCTGTCCTCAGCCATGGCTCAGCATCCAACCCGGAGGCTTGCCTGGCTTTAAACACCTTCAGCAATACACTCTTTTATGAAACCAATGAATCATGGAAGCTTACAGTCCAAAGCATTTTTCTTTCTAATTCAATCCATAGTTTTGATGATGAACACCAAGACGTGAAGCAATAAGGTATTTTATTTAAAGACATTTTGTTATTAAAAAAAAAACAGACAAATGAAATTCAAGAATTCCTTCTAGCAAGTGTTTTTCCCAGAACCCAAGGGTGACTTCTCTTATATGCATGTTTATGTATATATATATATAAAAAATTGATTCTAAGACTACAATAGCAACTTTGTCTGAAGTAGGTAAGAACTCAGTCTCTGGCATCACATTACCTAGGATTGAATTCTTGCTCCACTGCTTCATAGCTGAGTGTCCTGGGGCAAAATTCCCTGCACTCAGTTTCCCTATCTGCAAACTGAGGATAATAATTGTTCTATGGATGTTTGGGAATCATTAAATGAGATAGTCCATGTACAGAGCTTAGCACAATACCTAACACATAGTAAACATTCAATGAAGTTAACACTTGCTATCATTTGTCCATTGACTTGAGTAAAAAAATGAGTACCTTTACCTTGCCAGCACTGTGATAATTCTGGAAATACAAACATTAATACAATATGGTATCCTTCCTCAAAGAAAAAAAAAGTCTAGTTGTTCTAAAATGCCATCTTGGAATTAAGCATTGCTCATGACACTTAAATATTTCAACATGGACATTGTTTATGGAGTGTGCAATAGGACACAGGTTTTAACAGACCACTTGCAAAGCCTAAGTCAGCAGTATTGTGTTCATTAGTAAGAGCATGATGTTGGGATGAATCAATAGAAATGCTATTAAATGATATAGGAGGAGTATCCCAATGATGCCACTAGACAACCCATTTATTATATCCTAATCAACCAAGCATCTAGGCCAGTTTTTATTTTCACAATTTGATAAATGTGAGGTGCTCAGAGATTGCATTGAAATGATGAAAGAATTTCAATGAAAACCCTGAGACTAAAGGTCAAAGGCAATAGTGTGACTTTTCAGACAGAAGAGAAACCTAACTCAATTATACTTTCTCGTCTCCTTATGGTTCCAGAAGATGGCTGAGTGTGTATCTCAGCTAAGAGTCATTGAGGTCAGACAAAAGAAGAATTTTCTGATAGTCAAATTCCAGAAAGCAAAGGTTAGGAAGTCATAGATGACACAAATGCCTCCTTTGAAAATGTAAAAATGTAACAAGTCTTTAAAAAGAGCTTATGATAATGGAATGGAAATGAGTCAGAAAATATGCAAATTAAATTCAGTTGAAATATATATGTCTTTAAAAATTAAGTGATAAATTGCTTTGTCAAGTGCTTTTTGTGTGTGATTTACCACCCGCACACCCCTCTATTTAAATTCTAGCTTAAGATGCTTTTCTTAACCTCAAATGCATTTTTAGGAGACTTGAAAGGTCAAAGAGGAGGTATTCTTCAATATATGGAGAGTGGCAGAATTTTCAGTTCTATATGAAAGGAGAAAGAAAAATCAGGGTAGTGCAGTGTGAGTAGAGGTAAAGCAATACAATATCACAAGAATTCTAGTAAATTTGACTGAGAGATATAAAGCATTTACGTACTATAATAAACATAAGATGAATATAAAATGTTCCTTAAGAACAGGGAGCTTCCCCTTTCCAACGCACTATTCTTGGTAATTAACATAGGGTTTAGCACTTTGTCCATTTAGGAAATACTTCTTCAATAAATGTGTATTTTCCTGAAATCCTGATGCACATTTTCACTTAAGTTTTCTTTAGAGAGGAGCCTTAACTACTTCGGATTGCTAGGTGATGACAGTGCATTTTGGTTGAGAGGCTGTTCACTGAAAACCTACAAATTAATACCCGTAACATGTGATGATTTCCTGGACGAGCTGCACAGGCCCAGGGCAGCAGCGGGTTAGGGAAACTGGGTGCAGCAAGGGATGGTAGAACTAAGGCTAAGACTGATAACAGGCAGAAAGGAGTTAAGGAAGTCAACATTAAAAGTTAAGCCACCACAAACTAAAGAAAACACAAAATCCCAAGCTGAAAGGGAGCAGAGAATGCAAAATCAGGCACCTAGTCAGAGAGGAGGACTGTCACCAAAGTCAAAAGTGAAGGGGGCCATGCGGTGAATGAAAGCAATGTGCCCAGTCAAGAAAGCAGGTGCAATTCCGTGACTCCTGTGACACGGCAACCTTGAACCTGGCTAACGCCTGATTCAGACAGGAAGCTGTTTATGATGTTCCTGCTGCAGCAGGCATCAGTGATGACAAAAGGAAGGAACAATACAGGGCCCCGGGCCCCAAAGTCTGCTGACGTGCGGCGATTCCCGTCACCGGGGTGCTGCTGACCCAAACATTCAAAGTTACTGTGGACCCACAATCGGCAGACCCTAACGTGTTCCTTGTCAATTGATACACAGTTTTGAAACTATCTGTAAGACCCTTGCCACTCATCTGAATTGAAAATGACTGATACAGGGCTTCCCAGGTCCCTCCTCTTCCCTCCCATTTATTTCTTTCTCTGTACAACGAATTTTGGAACAAATGAAATGCATTTTTCTCTGCATAATTTCTCTCTGTTTAAGCACTGATCATACATCTTTGATTTTTGTCACTGAATGTTCAGAGGTCTTAGCATACTATGGGTTCATGAAGTCAGTCACAGAAAAAATTCACAAGCATATTTTTTTCACTCTTCCTGAACCAATGTGCTATAATAGTTTTTTTTTTTTTTTTTTTTTTAAGGCAGGCAGTGCACAGTAGATGCTCAGCAGATATTTCAAAGGGCCTAAGACAAGAAGAGACTCTCAAGGCAGTCAAACCAATTAATTACTTCCCCGTCTAAGGCTTCATTTCCATTTACAAAATGTTGCAATTGCAATTCAGAGGGGATCCACGTATAGTTCCCCCTAGAATTCCTCCAAGAAAATTACAATTCATTGCACCTTGTTCCATGTGCTCTTAGAAAGTACTTATGATCAGAGGAAATTCGAATCCCTGAAGTTTATCATCTTTGATACTAGTTCCACCCTCTGTAAATACAACATTTTTATATACCCAAATCTTTAAAGCATTTGAAGACATTTATGCAAACAAACACATATCCCCAACCTTGAACTATTTCTATTGTCTGTTATAAATCCCTACTTTCCGTATGTCATGGTTTTTATGTCTCTCAACATTCTGGTTATTCTCTTTGAGTATACTTCCATTTCTCAGCATACTTCTGAAAACATGCTGCCTAGAAATGAGCTCAAATATCCCAGGCCAGGCTTGATCCAAGCAGGGAATTGGGCGCCCTTTCCTTCAGGACATCATCATTGATGCAACCCGTGATTGCATTAATTCTTCTGGCTGTGCTTTATACTGTTGACTCATTGAGTTTACAATCAAGCCAAATCTTGAGATCTTTTTTCTTTTCTTTCTCTCTTTTTTTTTTTTGGTCAGTATATGCTTCTGGGTAACCACACTTGCCATAGTCCATTGGCTTGAACAAATGAACGAATGAATGAATACATGCAAAAATGTAAGATCTGAAAATGATATGTGCCTTTTTTACCACTAGCACCTTAGCAATTAGATGAAATTCAAGCATTAATAAAACAGAGGGAGATCATTTTTGTAATTTAAGCTGATTTTTAGGAAACATAAGTCTAGGCTAATATTGAATTTCAAGTTCATTGAAGAAATTACCCAGTTTACATTTATTTGTTTTATATATAGTGGCTCTGACTTTTAATTTATACCTGATCTCATTTAGATAATTATTTTAGACAAATCACTGTGTTAAACTAGTTAAAGTAATGTTATTCAGGCCACAAAATGTCTTTACAAGCTAAATTTCCCATTTGCTGAATGATTTTAAGAGTTTTTAAGCACCAATAGGAATCCGTAAGTCATTAGGAATTTGGTTGTTAGTGTTGAGTATTTTATCAATTTGAATCAAATTGGCATAAGGCAAAGTGGTTTAAAAGTGATATGAATTTTATGATAAGTTTGGGCTTGAAAACAGATTGCTTGTTTTGCTTCAAAAAAACCATTTCCTCATCTTGAAATTAGAAGTAAATTTTTTGATAAATGACCATTAGGAAATCAGTACCTTATATTGTTATTTTATAGCGTATTACTTTTCCTATTTTAACACAAAAGAAGACTGAGGAATCAAGATATGGTCTACTTGATTGTTTGTGGGTTAAATCAATTATATTTCAAAATAAAATGACTAAAATACCAAATCTAAGACTTACCCTTGTAATTAGTTACGGGAAATCTATAGAGCCCTGAGCACATGGAGGAAGGTATGTATTCCCCTCTCTGTATTTCACAGGATGTATATTTGGGTTCAGAGGATGACAAAAGGGACAGAAAGAGGAGAAAACAAGGATGAATTCTCATACCTGGATGTGACAACCCTGTATTTTGTTAATACCTTCACAGTAAGAGAGGAACACAAAATAATTCCCTTTGTTGACCTGTATATTTGGAAACCCCAGATTTTCCTTTTTCCCCCCAGCAATAGACCAAAGCAACTCACCTCCATGTCTTGAAGAGCCATAACTGTGTATGTTTCAACAGAAGCCATCGCTCCCTTCGAGCTCTGACTGTCAGTCACGTGGAGACGACCAAGGGGATGGATCCTCAGATGCACGTTCCTACTATGGCTATGAGACACACTTTGGAATGATATCAAAAGCAGGTGTTAATAAATACATTTGGATCCTTATATATGTCTAAATCAGTACCTCATATCTACACACACAGATAATTATACATCTCTAGGTTTAATTTGACAAAATAGGTCTATTGTGCGACACCAAGCCATAGGAAATCTACCCGACAGTTATAAGTGTCAGAGAAGGCCTAGTGAGTGCTACATAATGAATCACTGTTGTTGAACGAAATAGCACAAAACAGCTATTATTTTCTAGATGAAGGTGAAGCTATTCTGGCTCTTTGGGTGATTGTAAATAAATCTTTTGCAATGTCCTGGAACCAGATCAGCCAACAAGAGAAAGAACAGTTGTGAAGCTTCTAAGCTGTTTGACCACAGCCTAAGCTGAAGGGGGAAAATACTCTCCTTGAAAGTCTTCTTCCTCACGCCTTCTGCATCTACAGGTCTTGGACCCAAAGTGTGACACCACCCCTACTCCCTTTTTCCCCCTTATAAATGGAACAGAATTGTTGTCCTCTTTACTGGGAAAAGCTCTCCAAAATGTTCAAGTTTTCCTTTCATTTGATTGCGTGTGACAGTTTAATCTGGTGCCAACCGGCAGAAGCAGTGCGATCTGAGGCTCTAACAGGAGAAGGTGGTGTGCCAAGTGGTACTAAGCCTCGGGGACAGAAGAGCACCGCAATAAATGTTGAAACAGTCGTATTTGATGAATGGGCAAGGTATGTAGAGAATGTAGCTGAGCCCAGCCACAGAGGCACATTTGTCTCAGGTGGAGTCCTTTGTAGTAGAAGACAAGGTAGACAGACACTGGCTGTCCCTGGCCCAGAATTTGTATGGAAAGGTTTGAATGTCTCTGTAATTTCCTTTTATGGATCAGAGTATGTGGAAAAGAGAAAAAGAAGTAGGTAGAAACTAATGTCTGTGTTGGGACCTGCTATTAAAAAAGAGAGAGAGAGAGAGAAAGAGAGAGAGGGAGGGATGGTGGAAGGAAGGAAAGAAGGAAGGAAGGAAGGAAGGAAATGACTGCAGGCAACTTCAGATGGGAAAACACCTGTTGTGTTTGAAAGTCTGAATTCTCATGCCAATTCTAATTCAAAGAGCCCACTTCCCAGCCCCACAGATAAACAATACAGGCTCAAGGATGCATGGAGGAGTGCATGTGTTGCTAACATCCCTTTGACGGATACGTATCCTGTTCTAGACCACGCAGCCCACACAGTACCCACTTACCACAGCATGGCTATTTAAATCTAAATTAATTAAAAATGAATAAAATTTAAATTTCACTTCCTCAGCCTCACTAACCACATTCAAGTGTTCAATAGCTACGTGTGGCGATGGCTACCCTATTGGAAAAGCAGAACAGTCTCCATCAGGGCAGAATGTTCTATCAGACGACACTCTTCCACAACATTCACAAGGCTTGTGAAATTTCTCGAAGATTTTCATGGGCAGGTGGTATAGTAGGAGGAATGCCAGTGTGGAACCACCTGAAATGGTGCTCTTTAGTTAACATTCCTCAGAAATCTTGATGCTCCAATAAGAAAAAAAAAATCAGTTTCAAAAATACTACATCTTCTGTAGCCTTTGAGAAAATAGTGATGTACATAAAGGTCCTGAGGGTGCCATAGTACAGAGCCTTGCTTGCTATTGATTAACCCAAGTACTTTTAAAAGAACTTGAACACATATTTATAAGACATCTATTAACTTTCCATGGAACTCAGGTTTTATGGAGCACTTCTTGGAAGAATTTTGTCACAGAAGGACCTCAAGCCAAGCCTTCATAGTCACTTGCCCACCTAGGATCATGGCAGACAATTAGGACAGTTCCAAACTAGAGTAAACTGACCAGGTCTGTCTGGTTAGGACTTATGACTCATGATTTTAGGAAAATCGAATTGGCAGGTATAAATTAGGGAAGCTCAGCAGTAAACATGAATCAAGGTCCTTCTCAAATGTTATTCCTGAAAATACTGACCAAATACACACTGCTTTTTCTAAAACGGATTGCTGATTATCTACCTGATATCGAGACTGTCAAATAATTTATCCTGGCTTTGTCTCCTGTCGTCTTGTGACATGGAGTTCTCTTATTTCATAGAATTTACTGAGCCAAGCTTGTCAAGTGGGAGTCCTAGTTAGGTTTCTCTGCAGACACGAGTGCCAACCTTCTTCATCTACTCAGCTGGCAGAGACTTAATATTTCTTAAGAAAGATAGACACATAGTTTCTAAGCAAGCTGTATGTTCTCAGCTCATTGACCCAGCATCACTCCGGGGTGAGGGGAACGGGGGCGGGTTCCGGGTGGGGGCCTGGAACCTCCGTCCACAGGGATGGTTTGCTTCACTCCATGGAGCAGAACCAGGATCCTTCTTATTTCCCCCAGTTTCTTTCCCTTTCTCTTTTCTTCTTTTCTCTCTCCTCTTCTTTTCTTTTTCTAACTTTTCTCTTTTCCTTTCTTCTTCCATTGTGTTATACAGCTCTGATGGAGTCATTGCATTCCAGGGCTGTTATGATCCATGGGAGCCTCCTTTAAAAGTATGTCAATGAAAATAAATAGCTACCTGATATTTCTCCTGTAAAAATCGTCAGCAGTTCCCCTTAGAGTTTTACATCCTGGAATGTATGTTGTGCAATCTGAATAGAGAAGTATAAGGTGAAATTAACTCTATCCAGATTTCGGGGGGGGGGGGGTTCTGTCTGTGGTGTCTTCTCACCTGAGTAATTTGTTCTTGCTTGAGGATCAACTATAATGAGTGTTAACACTAAAGAAAAACAAAAATAAGGAAAGGGAAAGAAATCCTTTGCTGCTCACACTAATGCCACTAATATAAGGATTCCTGTTTAGAATAGTGCTCTTCAAGTCTCAGACTAAAGGCTTACTCCAGATGACAGCAGTATTCACAGTAATAATATAGTTGAGCACTTTAACTTTAAAATATAGCATGGATTATGTCTTCAAAGTAAGTAGTATATAGTAGGAGAAAGCTAAGTTAGAAGGTTTGTGCCCATTGGCTAAATTTTTAAAATATCTATACTTGCAATACAAGTTGAGATTAAAAGGGTAATAATTTAACTTCTTATAAAGAATTTCTATGACGATTGTTTGCCCATTATCTATTGCTATAAACCAGCCAAAACTCAAAAGAAGATGTTTGAAAACACCCAATGTCTTTCAGTGGAAGGGCATCAAAGTTTACAAATAAAATCCTAGTAATGGCAATATCATTTTGGACAATATTATAATAAGGATATTTCCCATATGTTTTTTAAAAATGTTAGACAAGTCTGGGTATATGATGACAGTATATCTCCTGCCTCATACATTAGTGCTTTATTCTGTGTCACTAATTTAACAGACACTCTCTTCCAGTGCAGAATTTTGTACTTTGGCAAAATAGAATGGCACAATACAACTGATTCACAAATCTTGTTCATCTGTTGTAGACATGACCTGGATAGCTCTGTAATAAAAGAATGCACAACAAAACTGTTTTTCTGAGAAAAACTCCATGAGCCAGCAAATAAAAAAGAAAGCTAAAAAAGTAAATGTGGTGTTGGTGCTAATCCAAAATTATGTGAGTAAATGTTATCTCAATGGATATTTTTCCTACTTTTGAGGCTCTCATGCATGACAGTGAGTAGAGGAGTCTTTTATTCACACAGTAACTAGTAGCAGGATGAGTTTGCTGGATTCCTTCATTAACTAGTTTTAAAATAGCCCTGAATTACATCAATATTTTTGCTCCTGGTACAGATTGCACCTGCCTTTGTTGTTGTAGCAATACTAGGCATAGCTTCTCATAATATGAACCCCTGGAGGAGCGTCCTTGTGAGAGCAGATTTTCTGTAATCTCATGTACCTAGATTCTAGGAGACGTTCTGATATCTCACCCTTACCCTTGCTTTTCTTGAATTCTAGCTCTTCTCTAACTTGAAGCACCTTCCTATGAGCTTCATGTTCCAAGAAAGGAACAAAATTGAAAGAAAGCAGAAAACGATCATTAGATGTTATTTTGTCCTCTGCTTTCTAAAGCACAAAGTACAATTTAATGAAAAGAAGTTTTACTATTTTCGGTACATAATATCTCTTTTTCTGTCAATACCTTTAGAATCACACACATTCATTTTAGTGATTCGTCCTACAAAAAGCTCTGCTTAGATCACAGAAGCTCCACTCACCTTTCAGTTATTCCTGCTCCATGTTTCCTTTGCTTTCCACTGATAACATTAGGGAAATACCGAAGCATTCGACATGCGGCAAATAATTAGAATAATGTAAACACATGTACCTGCAATATTGGCCAAACATGACTAAAACTAAGAGAAAACATATATCTTCTAGGCCTTGCTAATTTCCTTCAGCTAATTTCCTACCCATGGGACATACTCACCGACAGGACTCTTCAGAACTACATCCTTCTGTCAGTTTCAGATTAGGAATTAAGATTTAGGACATCTAATTACTATAATACAAAGTCCCTGCTTTATTGCCCCCAAAGAAGTATTTGCTGTTCACTTTCTATGTGTTTTCATTATACTTTGTTCACACCACTACAATTGCTTTCTTTGCATATTGTTACATTGCTTGTCTTTCTCCTGATAGATTTTGAATTTAATCTTTTGTCCCCTACTTTTAGAATAGTACCTGGTATGTAGACACTGTTAAATAAAATTAAGAGTACATTAAATAAATATCAGTTTGCATTTAATTTTTGCCAGTAGGGATGTGTGTTTGTGTGAGTGTGTATGTATGTGTGACAGCAGCATTCAGAAAAATTATAACAATTTATTTTGAGCACATCCACTCACGCACATGTATTGATCATTTATCTTCATTTTTACTAGCATATATGAAAATGTGGCAAAGGCAATGTGGTGTTTTAATACTATGCATGTATGAAAATTATACTCTGATTTCCAGCATCCAGGAGAAATTATGATTTATTTTCCTTTTCTAATTCACATCATACTTTGCTTCCATATAAAGTTTCCTGAATCATGACATTGATCTTGTTTCTTACCTGCTTAGAAATCTTCATTGACTCCTCATTGCCTACACATCTAAATCCCAACACTTAAGCATTCTCTTAGGTGTATACCTTTTCCCCTTCCTCATTATTTCTCTCGTTCACTGCTCAGTTCCCTGACCTTCTTTACTCACAACTCCAACTCTGCACCTATGTTCCTGCAATAACAGCACCTGAAATAATTTTTTTTCCTCTTTTCATGTTTAAATGCTACCTATCCTGCATGGCTCAGGTCAAATGCCATCACTACCTTCAGGAAGAATGCTTGGCCGTCTCAATTAAAATGAATTGCTCCCCTCTCAACATCTATAGCATTTGTATTTCCTCTGAACTCCCACAACATGTGTATTTCTGGCTTATTTATTTTACTAAACTAGCATGTATTGAATTTCCACAATAACCAAGCACAAAGTATTAGTGTTGTGCTGGTCTAGTCAAATCACTCAGAAGCTTTCTCTTAGACAGAAACATCAATTGTTAGTTGGATGTAGCATAAGAGGGTGTTTTCAACATAACAGTTCTGTATGACCAAAAGAACAATTGAGAAGAAAGTAAATTACAAAATCAAATTCTGTGCAATGTTACTATCTATATAAGTTACATGTAATTCATGATCTCTGTTTATCATCTGTTAACCATCCTGTTGACACATACAAAATGTATAGTAAGTTGTGATTAGCACGCAGACTGTGTGATTCTGATTTAAGTTGGGTATTGGTGAAGTTTTTAGCCAGAAGTCACTAGATTGGAACTATCTTGTCAGTTCTTCCATCACCCTGATTTTTCACTGCCAACTTCAAATATCCACTGTGCGCCTCATAGGGATCAGCACTCTCCTGGACATTCCTGTGTTTTAGCAGCAATATTAGAATTTCCAAAATGCCCACCCTGATATTTTCAATCTTGTTCTCAAATTTTAAACTTGAAATGTTTCCATTATGCTAACTACGCCAGCTTCCTTAAGCAACTGCTACGGGAGTAAAAGGCAGGGAAATGGCAGGTTTTACACCTGGACCTCAGCATTTTGGGATCTCTGAAACTCTCCATTCTGGTCCCCATGCCAGATTAATACGTTGAAGTAAATCTGCTCCCAGGCACACAGGCTTTCAATGTTGACCTGAGGATTCTGTCTCCAGAAAAGGGAACCTGAATTAGCCACCAATGATAAACACACCCCAACTTTGATTTAGAATCCATGTTTTCTATTCGATGCCCTTGGATACTGTGCTGGTTCCTAGCCCTAGTTTCAGGGCACAACCAGGATTGACAAGTAAGTGACAGTGGTTTGAAATTGTTTCAGACAAGCCTCATGGGAGAAGGTACGAGATAACCACACTAAAGGACATTGGTGTGAAGCAGGCCACGCTGCTCAATCAACTCCATGCTTGACTTCTACGCCAGAGGGCGGTAAAACTGCCCAGGATAAACTAGAGAGGGGAAATGATCAACCTTTGGTAGCTTTTAAAATGCCTGAGCTGGGGAGAGGTGAAAAAGGGTGAGGTGAAGGAACACACCTAGCACATCCAAGTACCTATCCCCAGACCTACAGAAAGCTTTGATATCCCCATGAGGCTAATAGGGTGTATTTTTGTTGACAATTTTATCGGCATGGCATAAAATTGTTGACACGGATTGCTTCTTTCTCCCTACATCATTGTTGTGCCTACTCAGGGATGACATTTAATGAGTGACGCTTGCCAGGGTCTCTCAATTCTGGCAGGACTGTCTTTAATTGACATCACCTATACCTTTCCACAACAGTGGCTGTGGTTCAGGATCTGTAGGTGATGCGGGTTTCCCATGGGACTCTCTTAGAATACAAGTCAGACGCTGAGTTACCTTCTGTGACAGTGAAAGGGAGTATGTTGACACCTCCAATGGAATTAGAAGGAAAAATAATATATTTCCAGCAAAAAGCTAACAAAAATCTCTTTTATCTATGGTTGGACCCTATCTCCCATTACAAATACCCGCAAGCACACCCTAATCCTGTGGTCAGTCTAGTTAGTATTTTCACCATTATATATTAACTAGCCTCATGCAAAGGACGTCATATCCAGCTGTGTGATAGGCAACTTGAAGGGTATGTCTGCAGTCTTCATATCCCCTCATGACTAATCCTACATAGCGTAGGAACTTAATGAATAGCTTTTTTAGTCATAATTGTAGCCGCATTCTAATTCCTTAAAATTCTCCCTATTTTGAAGTGTTTTATACTTGACTGTTTTGACTTGAGCTGGTGCAAGTTCTCCTGGGGGCCAGCAGTGCAAAGACACCACAAGGACACAGTGTTTCTTTAAACAGTTCTTTCATCTGTCCTTTTTGTGGTCACTTCATGACAACTCACCATATTGAACGGTTATTTACCAATCCTGCAAATGCTTTCAACATGGCCCAACAAGTAGCATTGTATTAAGATGAAACTTGTTCTAGTTCCAGTGGATTAATTACATCCCATATCCTAATGAATGATTCTATTATATGTGGCTTGGAGGTGTCCTGATAGGAACGAAGGAAGGAAGGAAAGAAAGAAAGAAGGAAACAATGGGAAGAAGGAATGAAAGAGAGAGAAACACTTTGTTATCAAATAGTCCAATTATATTTTATAACCAAATCTAATTACATACAGAAAGGCATACCTGAAGAAAATGAGGAGAAACTTAAAGGTCCTCAAAACTGAGTCAATTAATCTTTAGTCTGTTTGACCAACTTAAGCCCAGGGATGTTTATATACCAGAGTGAGCAATGTGGTCTTTGGTATGCAATCTGCGGGTGCCTGACTGGATCATTGTAAAAGATTCTGTGAATTTTGATATTGATGTCAACTAGGAAGTTAATGGCTAACCGAATTATACCACTATTACTATGAATTAACTTGGATCTTGTAGAATCTGAATAATCAGGGTCTGCCTCTGGAGGGAAGCGGTCATTCTCATCCTTGCATATTCAGCTGTTTCCAGTATTTTGGGATTTAAAGGGTTGTCTCTGGTATCCCACAACACCTCTTAGAGTAGCAACTCCAGCAAAGGTTTTCCAGCACAACATGGGTTGTAAAGAATTCTTTTTAGTCCTGTTTCTCCTTTGTATGGCTCACATTCTAAACAGTGGGGACACAAAAGTTTCCCTAATCACTTTCTAAGAATGTTATTTTTCCTCCTTCTTAGGCTTATTTGGATTTTTATTCCGCTTTTCCTATTTCAGTGCTGAGATACATAACATAGTTTTCAGATTGATTAAGGATGGAAGTTAACAAATATCCCTGTCTCTTAATGTTTCAGTAAACATAAGAGGAACAGAATTAAGAGTTACTCATCACATATTTATCATCCATCCACCATGTTAACAGTTCTTGGCACAATGATTAAAATGATGTCCAAATTCTCTTCTTCACTTATGGCTCAGGTCAAGAGCCACCTCTTCCAGGAGGTCTTCCTGGCTTACTGGTTGCTTTCTACATTCTCTTTCCCCATCATGACTGCCCATGGAACGATTTGTTTTTACTACATATGTTGGCCCTTGACTTTCATCTTCCATGTATTTGCTCCCTGATTGCTTTTCCATATCTAAGATTTCTTCCTCAATGAGAGTGTAAAGTCCTGGGAGATATCTATAAATATTTGACCATAAAGCTATAGAAATAATTTATCTCATGAAGGAACCTAACTTAGACATCCAACTGAGAGCCCTCACCTTCCAAACAGCCACTGCGCTGCAGTGCACAAGCTTTGCAAGGAAGCTGCCACCCCTCAAAAATATCTGGGGGCCTGTCCTAAGAACCTATGGCCCAGCAGATTCTTTAGAATATCCTTTATGATTCATGAAAAAGCTTTGACTTTTGAAGAAAGATTTGGGTTATGGAAATGGCCAGGAGTCATTTGGAGCTTGGATTTATGAGTCATTTAGTGACTAGAGGGGCCTTATAGTTTCCAGTGAGGAATAAAGTGAGACTCTATGAAATGAGTGCTGATTTTCTTGTGTGGTTTATAAACCAGCTGTGGTGTCAACGCTGGGGGATACTGATACATGTTTTAAAGAGTGGCACTTCACTATTCTAAGTGTATTTCTTCCAAAGGTAACTAATTTGAAGGAAATGGTTCTAACTTTAAATATAATTCCTGCTCATTGTGATTTTTAAAAATCAGTCTTTTTTCTTCATACATGTATATCATACTTCTTCTTCTTTGTCTATATCTAGTTCCATACTGAGTAGTAGGTTATCAACCAAAAATACTACACACTCTGGAGCCAGATTGCCTGGACTTGAAGTATGCCTTTGCTACTCTCCAGCTAAGAGACCTTGGACCAGTAATCTAACCTCTCTGTGTCTCACTTTCTTTATCTCCAAAATGGTATGGATTTTGGTGAAGATTAAACAAGTTAATACATGGAAAGTACTTAGAAGTGTGCCTAAGACATGGTATGAACTATTAGTATTACTTACTCAAATAGAATGAACTAATTAGTGTTCATTATTATTATATTCATTATTATTCTAAAATAATAATTTAACCTCAAAATTGAAATCACACTTTGAAAGATCACTTTCCACAAATGTAATCTTCTTTAACATAAATACTGGAAGGTATTTCAATAATGCTCTCTCCACGAGATGGTTACTTACTGCCTGTGCCACTGGGTCTGCCCTAGCATTCTAAAGCATGGGCACCATCTGTATGAAGACACCATGAGTCAGAAGGTCCTCACATCACATCTGATGATGTCTGGTCTTCGCAGAAACAGTATACTATATAAAGTAGTAGGCAACAAGGGGCTTGGAAAGAGGCAAAAGAAAATATCTGGGTTCTGAATGAAGGCACCATACATGTCACATTGCTTTGAAATGTCCAGTTGCCTCTTTAATATTCTTCCCAATATTCTGCTATTTAAGGCCATAGTTATTAGTTACCATGCTAAGGGAAATGTAAGACACTTCCCCTAGCCACCTATTCTTGGCTTACCCTGAGAATCACAAATGAATTAGAAGCAACGAGAGAGATACCTTAGCTCTCCAGTCCAGGGGTAAATGTTGCTTCCCTCATGGGTCATGGAACACCAAGGACAAGCAAACCTTCTTTCTCTCTTTCATGGCCTAGGATATCTGGCCATGTGAGCAGGAAGTCCCTCTGACTCTCCAGAGATGGGGCAGCTGCCCCTGCTTCCTGCCACCTGGAAGTGGGTGGCCTTGAACCGAGGACCCATTAGTGTTGCAAACATGTACTGTGTTGAGTCCATCATCCTGTTTAACTTGGCATCACCTACAACCACTCCAACATTTTGTGAATGAGATTACTGCCAAATCGGTATGTTTCTGATTCAGTTACACTTAACCCATTATCTCTAAGTGCTTTCATGATGCTTGTACTGTCGACGAACCCTGTCTTCAATCTTTTTTTTTTTTTTAAGTGAGACTGTCTAAGCTTTCCCTTTCTTCGAAGAGATGGAAAGCCATGAGGGTCATTCCAAAAAACTTTTCAGACTCTGCAGTGGCATTTTCAGTGGGAATTTGGCAAGGACTTACGTGTGAATGAAGACAAAGAAAGCCAGTGAGTAGTCGAAGCCCTGCAATTGAGCGTCTGCTTGTCCACATGTCAGAGAGGAAATGTGCAAATCTTTCTTCAACTCCTACCAGAGTATGTCTGCCTGCAACTCATGAGGTCTGATGCATTTTAGGAATTTAAACAGAAGAGGGAAAGAAAAAATCTAAAGCATTAATGCAAGCTTGCCTGGAAATACTATTCCTTTAACAACTGTTGGTAGTTACACCCTTCCTCTGCTGCCTCCTAACAGAAAATGGAAGATATGACATAGTTCGTGTCTACATAGTTCCAAGCATCTGGGTTAAATTCAATCTTGGTGTTTTGATCTCGTATAGACATAGGGTTATTTTTTTAAACACCATCTGCAAGGCTGACATAATCTGTGTCAGCTAGGATAGTATTAATACAATCACCAGCCTGCAGAGGTTTTTTACCAGATCATAAAATTTTCACCAGCCTTTCTCTCAGTGACTACTGTTTTATCATCATTTTAAAAAATAAAGTTAATTAATCTCTTCTTTGTATATAAAGCTGCTGATGTTTCTTGTTGGGATGGTTATTTTAGAAGTGGGATCTTGATCTTGATCAGAAGAGTCAAATTTTGATAATGTTTGGATGGCTAAATAGCAGATTCTGAAGGGATTAGCCAAGACTTCAACTATGAGTTCTACTTTGGAATTCTTGACATGCCTCAGAAAACATGAAATAAAAGAGGCAGTGATGCATAGTATAAAGAATATGGACTTTGGATTCAGAAAAACTTGTACCTGAATCCCAGCTCTGCCATGTGACATTGCACAAGTTATCCAATCTTCTGAGCCACAGTTTTCCCACCTGCAAAATGGGGTTATCACAAGATTACATAACAAATTGGAATTGTTATATGACTATCAGATTATATGGCAGATGTTTAAAAATTCCTAGTAGCTGTTATTCTTTTGTTATTCTTATTAAAATGGCAATATATGAGCAATATGAAAAATGCAAATATTTTTAAATCCCTTGATCTACTAGTAGAGGTGGGCTCAGGAAATGCAAATGAGATATGGGGGAAAGAATACTAGACTAAGGGTGAATTTTCAGTCAGTTGTCCCAGAACTGGTTGTGATGATGGTGGGCAAATCAGTTTCCTTATTTGGGCTTCATAATATTTATCCTTAATCATGGACAGGTTATACCTTCTAAGACCCCTTTAATCTCCATTATCAATGTTCCAATGGTTTTAATAGAGCTAGAGCTAAAATAGACAGGTGAATACTATTCCTCCTATGTCCCATTTTGGAATTTGTGCTTAATCAATATTAGTTACTGGAATAGAGAGAAGCAAAAGTCAATCATGTTGAGCCTTTCATATGAGTCATCACTACTAGTATATTCAATAATGTATCACATTAGTATTTTCCTTCAGATCCTTTCATCTGTCTTTTAAAAATTTTATCTGTCTTTTAAAAAAATTCTTAATGATGGCTTCTCATCTTCACATTGACTTTTACAATCTGATTTTGATTTTATAATATGATTTTGACTTGACATCCTGTTTGTAGAAGTCAGCACTTCCACTGTTCTCTGGTATTTTACACTGTGGTCCCTTGAAAAGATCAAGGAATGAGGTAGCAACTCACTCTGAAGTTTATACAGATGTGTGTATGAGTTTGATTCTTTTTCTCCATGTATGTGTGTTTTTCTAATGCTTTGTCTTGTGTTTGTTCACAGAGGGCAGAAACGATTAGCTTTCATAATAATTTACAAGGGAGGACACATCCAATGGGAATTTCTTCTGTTATTAAATGTGGCAGATTTACTATGTCTGAGTGGCAGAACTTAATGCGGCTTATGTATATTTCCTATCAACTGCTTCCACGGTTTCAGTAGCCAAGCAGTTGATCCTTGTGTTTTGATACCTGTATCACCATGTTGGGATTTCTCTTCCCTCCAGTGAATTAAGGGGTGTTTTTATTTTATGTTTAGAAATTTCCAAACATGTTTTCTCTGACTGATATTGTAATAATTCCCAGAAGAAAGGCTACATTAGGGACTTTCTATTTTAACACTTTACTTGTTCTGATCAATTATGAAAGAAACCGTATTCCTACCTTACCTTCCTTAGCTTTTAACACGTATTGAATGAAGTGGCATAAAATATGCCCTAGAATTATGGCTAATATTGGAGTGACCCTATTCTTAAGGAGGGTAATATGTTTGCATGCATGACTGGGATTGCTTTTCTAAATTTAGCAGAAGGCATTTTTATGCATTCAGTAGAGAAGCCATGTTTGTAAAACCAAAGAATCAGCAACAATCAAACATATCTAAAATTAAATATAAAAGTTGAGAGGACTATTTCCAAGAGTATTTTCTATTGAATAGCTGCATTTAAAAAATACAAGTCTACAATATCAAACCCTAAACATGACATTTTAAAAAGTAGTTATTTAAAACTTGAAGGAATATGAAGGCCAGTGGACACAATTTAGAAAAATTCTGTACCTTGGAAGAAAGGGCAGTCTATTACCCTAGAGGGAGGGAGTAGAACAAAGGAGACTCAAGAGACTAGAAGTGGAAATGTTTGTCAAATTGAAGACCAATTCTAATAGTTAGAAAAATATGTTGTTCCTACATTTTCCTTCCAAAATGCTATTATTGTTTTTTTTGGCAATCATTGGAATTTTATAAGATATTAGTACAATCTGTTTGATTATGTCAATGAGATACATTAGTCAGAAGAGTAGATCTGGAGCTTAAGTATCATCATTGTACCATATATTTTAATTCAAATGTTTCACCTTTAGTTTTCTCTTCCTTCAAATATGACTGAAGCACTTAAACACATTAAATATTTTTCTGGGTTTTATTATTAATTATGTTTTCATATTCTGCTTTCTAACACTATATCTATATTCCATGCCTTTTATGTTGATTATCTCTGAACTAACAACATAAACTATATGTGTCAGAGTAGGCTAAGCTATAGACAAAATTAAACTCCCAGGAATCAGTAAGGTAATAAAGTAGAAGTTTATTTTTTTCTTATGAAACAGGCCTGGGCAGAGGCTTTAAGTCAGCAATGTCTTTGCTTCATGCAGAATCATTCAGAGGACCAGGATAAGGCAGACTCTGCCATTTTCAACTAATGGCTTTCTTCCAAGATTGCCATGATTTTCTCCATTATAGTCTTCCGGATGGAGAAAGAGCATGGTGGCACATGTCACTTCTGCCCATATTCCATTGGCGTGATCTCAGTCACATGGCCACATCAGACTGCAAGGAAGGCTGGGAAATACGGTACAGCTCTGTGCCCAGGAAGAAGGGGAAAGTGGATTTTGGTTCTCCAGCTACCAGTATTTACCCATCATGTTCTTCTCCCCCCATACTTATTTTTTATAGAATAAGTGGTTATTCCTCTCAGTCTTTCTTTACTTTTATATCATTTCTATTTTTCTCCTTTGCCCTATTCTAGGTGCTCATATCTCTTTTAATTTGAATGACTAAAACCTGAGAGGAAATTCAACACAGGAAATAATAAGAAGCCAACCTTGAAGTGATTCTCTGGCTTACCTGAATCTTTTGGGTGCCATCAATAAATGGGATTAAAATAACAAATATTTGGGTCAAACTGTACAGTCTGTATCCATAAAATTCATTTAAGAAAAAGTTTAATATGGTTATAATAATAATAAATACTAAATCTTGGTAGTTGGTGAATTGATAACTCAGTAGGGGCAACAAGTGGAGCTATTAAAACAATGTCCATTTATATTTAGAAAAAAATCTAGGGGATATCAAATGTTCTTTTAAATTTTATTTTTTAATCCTGTCAGATATATTTAAATTCAGTAATCTGTTCACACAATATTTCTTATACTTGATGTATTTAAGTGGTTGTCACAACTTCTCATGTAATTTAAGGACCTTAATGATCATACACCAAAAATAAGGTCCAGAATAAAATACACAAAAAATGCACAATATCTAGTCAAGTGCTCAATAAACCTTGGCTTTTATTACCGTTTTATAATCAGGCACTTTTTTTCTCTTATTTTTGGTTGCCAGGTAATAACTGTACATATTTATGGGATACAGAGTACTATATCAATAAATGTATACAATATGTAATGATCAAATCAGGAGAGTGAGCATATCCATGGCCTCAAACATGTATTCTTTCTTTGTATTGTGAACAGTCAAAGTCCTTTCTTGTAGCTTTTTGAAAATACACACTAAATTGTTATTAACCATATTCACCCTACAGTGCTACAGAACACTAGAACTTATTCCTCCTAGATAGCCGTAATTTTGTATCTGTTAACCAATTTCTCCGTATCCCTTCCCCTGTCCCATTCCCAGCCTCTGATAACTTCTATTTTACTCTCTATTTCTATGAGCTCAATTTTTTTGTAGCTCCCATATGTGAGTGAGAACCTGCAGTATTTCTCTTTCTGTGCCTAATTTATTCTTAATGTAATGTCCTCCAGGTTCATCCATGTTGTGAGAAATGACAAGATTTCATTATTTTTTTTGTGGCTGAATAGTATTCCATTACGTATATGTACCACATTTCCTTTTTCCGTTCATTTATTTGATTCAATATCTTGGCTATTGTGAACAGGGCTGCAGTAAACATGCAAGAGGCACTTCTTTTTCTATCCTATTAGTTATCTCTTTTACAAATGGTCACCAAATAGCTTAATTCCAATTACCATAGCAGGAGGGAAGCAGGTTTAAATCAAGATAGAAATATTTGCTTTTTGGTTGGGGGCTGGGGTTAGGGGGTGCCATCTCTAAAATTTAGTTACCTCACTTATAAAATGAAAGAGAATGCCTTTTGCACCTGCCAGGCAGGAGTCCTTTGAAATCAAATGAAGTTTTGCATATGAAAGGGCTCTGAAAACCCAAACCTAGTAGCTACTTGACTTCTCAGAATTTCATTATTTGCAACTTAACTCAGTGATCCCTAAGATAGACATGTTTCTAATTTTGTTTAAACACACATTTGAATCCACATTATCCTTGGTAAAACAAATTAAGGTGGCTATTTTAACAAGTATAGTTGTAATTTTGTATCCTTTGACCAACATTTCCCCATCCCTCTCCCCCAACCACCCCAGACCTAGCCTCTCTTAACCACCATTTTACTCTCGACTTCTACGAGATCAACTTTTTTAGATTCCACATATGAGTGAGATCATGTGGTGTTTGTTTTTCTGTGCCTTATTTTTTTTCATTTCACTTAGCATAATGTCCTCTGGGTTCACCTACGTTGTCACAAATTATTTCCTTTTTTATGGCTGAATAGCATTCCATTGTGGATATATCCCACTTTTCCTTTATGCATTCATTCCCTGATAGACACTTAGGTTGATTCTACATCTTGACTTCATGAATAGTGCTGCAATAAACATGGGAGCGCAGATACCTCTTCAACATACTGATTTCATTTCTTTTGGATATACACCCAGTAATGCAATTGCTGGATCATGTGGTAGTTCTATATTTAATTTTTTGAGGAACCTCCATCTCTTTTCCATAATGGCTGTACTAACTCACATTCCCACCAATAGGGTGCAAAGGTTTCCTTTTCTCTACATCCTCACCAACATCTGTTATCTTTTGTCCTTTTAAAAATTACAGTTAGATAAGGTGAATAAGGTCAAAAGAACTATTGTATAGCATGGTGATGATAGTTAATGACAATGTCTTGTATTATTGGAAAATGCTTAGAGAGGGAATGCTAAATAGTCTCACCATAAAAATTATAACTATGTGAGGTGATGTATCTTTTAATTAGCTAGATTTAAACATTCCACAACCTATATATATTTCACATCATCATGTTGCACATGATAAATACATAAATTTTACCTGTCCATTTAAAATAAATAAATTTAAAAAAAAGAAGTGTATTTGGCTGCTGCCAGCTTGCTGTGCCTAAAATCACATAGTCAGCAGAGGCTGTTAAAGAGGGGGGGTAGTAAGAACAGAGAAGAGGGAAGAAAGAGGACTGACCTGTGTGTCCCTCTTGCATTTCACCCATAATCGCAGATATTGATATTCTTGTATGGGGATGGTGACTGAGATCTGATGGCCCTGGGTGAGCACTGTAGTCTGTGGATACTTAGGAAGATACAGAGTTGTGCTGAATCAATCAGTTGGAAGGACTGAGGGAAAGGGAGAGAAGCCCTGGCTAAAGCATCCAATGGCTGGTGACCACCTTTCGGAAACACTCTCACAACCCCTGAAAGCATCACTTAGAATTATCACTTATTGCTTATTGCTCTTTGAGGGGTAAATTCAAGGCTGCAGAGTACCTTTGTATTTAGGAATCTGAGATCCCTCTGAAGAAATCTTTTGTAAATACAAAAGGCAATATGGTCATCCTGAAGCTGTAAAAGGACCAATACTTGTGTATTCAGAGCAAACTTTAAAAATAATACAGAATGAGAAGCCACGCCTTCTGTTAAAATACAAATCTTCTTGTCATTTACTACATGTTCATTTGTTTGGAAAAATAATTTCCTCCTTCATTCCAGCAGCTGTCTCTTTTTAAAAACTGCTTTACTTCATATCAAGGAGCATTTACTATTGGCTGCTCCTTAGTTATACAGCTAGACTGAGAGTTGGCTTCTTAAAAAGTTGAGGTTGGAAACTCTGATTATATTGCAGACACTGAGGCATTTACTTGTCATTATGCGATACACTTCTTTTTAGTAGATGTGTTTCACTCAGAGCTAGATAGATGATAGAGGGGACCTTTCCTACTCTATTTGCTATACAAATGCCAGAGAGAAAACAGGACTTAAAAGAAATACATAACAGTTTAGTTAAAAATTCACTAGATAAATTGACGGTCCTATTTTATAACTCTGATTCTCAGATTCCTGTCTGGTTTCTACACATTGGCAAAATGATCAAGTTGATGTCACCAACAATTTCTCATGAAAACCTGATTTCCAATGAATCAATATAAATGTATGGTATAACTACAGTGCTTTTCCTCAGGCATTGGTAAAAGACTTTATTTTTGTAGATTCTACTTTGTTTCAAGTTATACACTTAGCTTGGAAAAATTTCAGGATTATCAAATTCAGGTCCCCATATTTTACTTTTTAAAACTACTTGCTCATGATAAGTAATCACAAAGTGAAAATACAATTCACATGGCCTCTTGCTTATGAGATGGCTACATATAACATTAAAATAGTCATGATTTCGAAACTACTGCTCAGCTGGCCCTGAATGGTGTGAGAGGAACTGGTAAAACTGGAAGCAGCTTGGAAGAATTATACCATGGAGAGGGAGAGAAATGAATTGGTAGTAAGAGAAAATTTGCAAGGGCTTATGACCATCACGCTTGAGGGTTTTTTTGTTTTTTTCCCCAACCCAGTGAAATATTTGAAAAAGTCATGACGCACTATGACAAAACCCTACCTGTTCCAGCGCTTTGCTGGCCACTCCAGACTCACCTCCTTATACTCAGCTCAAGGCTTCTCTTGCCTGGTTGTCTTCTGGTTTGTCCAGCACACAAAGCTGAAGTGTCTTTGACTTTGACATTTCCTTTCCTGGTAAGCCTTGCCTTGTTCTTCTGGCTTGCTGCTCACTTCATTCAGGCCTTTATTCAAATGTCTAGATTTTAAAAGTCCCTGCCTCTTCAGTCTATCAATAACAACACCTTTCCTATTGCTGTCACTCTCTCTTCTTTGTTTTTCTTGACACTACTTATCTTTATCTGACATTAACTTATTTTTTATTGGTTCGTTTGTTTTGTTCATCTTCTCTACCAGCATCTAAGCTCCAGAAGGGCAAGGAGTTTGCCATATTCTCCACTCTTATTGTCTAGAGAAAGCTTCTGCTGTGCAAGAGATGCTCAATACTATGTGCTGAATTAATGAATGAATCAATGGATGAATGGCATTTGAAGCCATAAAGTTCAAGTCCTAGATATTTGCCTTACTACCTGAGATTACTTCTTAGTCCTTAAAGTGAGGACAAGACTTGCTGTGCTTCCAAAATGATGCAAGAATAGAGTTGATCACGTATGTAAAAGGGCTTATAAAATGGGAGGCACTACATAATAATGAATTCTGTTGCTCAGACACAGGTATGGTGCAAAATTGGCTGGACCTAAGTTCAAGATCAGGCTTCCAATGGGGGCTCTGCAACTGGTATGATGTGTACACATGAACAAGTATGTAAAACTCTCTGGGCCTCATTTTCCTTCCTTGCTGTGTGAGAATAAAGTAAGATAATATAAGTGAATGTGTTTGTTGCTCTCTAAGCTGATGCAGGAATATATGATATTATCACATAGCTCTATATAGCAGAACTACTCCCCTCACTATCTTATCCCTGGTCTCCTGAGTTTATATTAATATTTTATATATACAAGGCAGGAAAGATAACTTATTCTGTTGCTAGGCCAAGGGTTTCCCAGAGGTGGAAAGGAAATTATTAAGTGTATGAAGGGATAATCCCTAAATAAATAAGCTGAATTCTCAGATAAGTTATATGTTATTGCTGTTGTCACAATGCTAAAACTTAACCAAATTCTTGATGACACTTTTTCTCTAAATTTGTTTTAGGCTGTGTTCTGAGGTTAACCAATTCCCTGGAATTCTTCAGCTCCACAGACCCTGTGACAATCCTTGACTGCTTTTGTTTCAAGTTAAGCCATGCATGAATTTAACCTTCTTCACATTATTTGCTCATGCTCAAAGCACTGCATTAATCAGAGAAGGAGGTTTCAATCTTGGACTTGTTCTCAGAGACTCTGCTGCATTGTGTTGGCTTTGATGAAAAGCTTAAAAGGCAGAGAACAGGAAATCCACTCTGATTTCATTGTTCCCTTTGAACAGTTCTTTCCTCGTAGGAACAATGCTGGTTTGCCCAAAATGACTAATAATCACTACCATTTATTGAGCATTAATTCTGTGCCAGGCACTTTACAAAATACTTTCTATGCATCTTTACATTTCCTTCTCACACCAATGCTCTGAAGTGGATTTTATTCATCCCATTCCACAGAAGAAGAAACTGAGACTTGGAGAAGTAGAATAAGTTCTCCCTTGGTCACCTAGTAAGAGAAGTAAAGCTGGGGTGGGGGGCATGTCTATCTGGGAGGAAGAATTAATCTTAACCACTAAACTAGATGCTGAAGCCTGTGGGGAGTTTGGGAAGAACTGAGGAATCATTTCACATTTTCTATAAGAATTTTTGGGACCTTTCAAACTGTAGACTACCAACTTCATCCATTGACGTTGAAAAACCAATACTTTCATTTCCTGTTTAGTGTCTCTGGGTACCATTTCTTATTGTGTTCTCTGAAATTTGATTACTTGATTTTGTACAATAAGAACATGTTACTTTGGAATAATTGATTCAGGTAGATCATTTTGAAGTATTGACAGAGTACCCAGCATTGGTTGGGGCAATGTATGTGCTACGCAGTTAATTAGAGTTATCTGTATTTAAAACTAGCACCGTGGTTCTAGCATCGGATTTGGAGTCAAGCTTGGCCCAGCCCCAAGCCCTTGATGAGTGATTTTTGAGCAGTTGCAAAATCTCTCTGATGTTCAGTACCTTCATCTTTAAATGAGGATGATGATATCTCCTATCTACTGGCTTGTTTTGAGGGTTAAATAAGATAATGTGGTTTATAGGATTGTTGTGAGGATTAATTAAAGTAAGATACGTGAAGCATGTAATACAGATTCAGGAAATAGCACTCTTTTGATAAATGTCAGCAACATTAACTTTTTATGAAATTGAAATGCTTTTTGGAAGAATAAGGACTATTAGACATATTTTTGTGTATAAATAAGTATATATTAGTTTTTTATTAGGTTGGAAACCCACGTATTTCCAAATAGGATTTGAGGTTGCTAGATCAATATTTTACCCACTGGCTGGTCTCTAAGTAAATCACTACCTTTTATTATTTGGGAAGGAATATTATTCTCTGTAGCCTGAAATCAATCTACAATTTTTCCTGGAGTTTTTTTCCATTACTGTCAAAAACAAAAAACAAAACCTCTGCTCCATATTCACTAATGACTTTCAATCTCTCAAACATATTAGCACTTTGGGGCACTGCTCTCCTGCTCAAAATACCCTCTGCCTCATCTATTTATTCTTTAAATTCTGAGCAGCCAGGCCCCAAATCTCCTTCTCTCTTTTTCCCTCCTCTGAACTCAACCAATACTAACTGGCCATACTGCTAACTGGAATTTATCATTTTTTACCTGATTTTATTAGTTGGATTTTTATGTGTCTTGTTTGCCTAGCCAGACAATAGGCAAACTGTCTTATGGCTTCTTTATACCATCCATGTTGCAATATTTCAATTTTATAAATATTTATTCATTATTAAGTCTTCATATAAAATAGTTCCTAAGAGTAGGTAAAGAGTAAATTCTCATCTTCAGGGTGGCTGGTGCCAAAACCCAGGCACCTGGATTATGTCTCCACTCCAGCATCTCATCTTTTGAAAAGTAAAATTTTAGTCAAACAACTCTATTCCTTGTAAAGCAATGCTATATAAATAATTTTATCTTCATTTGTTTAGCTACTTATTTTATTCATTTTTGAATATTAGCAGTTGACTTAATTTACCAAATTAGTCAAGTTCTTCTGCAGTTACAGACATAGTCCTAACAAGAATGTAAAACACTGATGTGCAACATTTAGGTAATATTGTATTTAATCTCATAGTTTATAGGAAGATATGTAATGGCTGTTAATAAGATAATAATGTGGTAACCAAAGCAAAAATTTGTGCTTACTCTATTCAGAGAGCAGATCACTTTGTCTCAGACTGAGAATGTTTTCAACAAAGAAAAGAACAAGTTTCAGAATCTTGATCAACCTGTTTTTACCCACCCACAGGTGATTCATGAAAAGCCTTAAACCAATAGTCATTTGATCCAGCTTTGAGCTTCCAAGAATTATTTCAATCATGTTGAGGTTTCCAAAAGTGACCATTCAATTATAATGTTCTGGGTTGGCTTGGTAAATGTTCAGAGCACAATTTATGTTTTGGTCCTGCTGCTATCAGGTAACTTAATAAAATAGATAATTCAAAAATGAATTCCACATTTCCACATAAATTTGCCCTTATTTTCACCTTTAAAAAAGGAAATGTGGTATTTGGGGGATTTCCTGAGATCAAATGTTTTGATGTGTACAAGTCAGACAGTTTAATAACATGAGAAACTTTGACACTTGAAGTCAATGAACAATGGTTGAGTTTAGACAGAACTCGAGGAAACTGTAGGGTAGCCAACACATTTCAGTCATTAGAAGAGTTGTTTGTTCATATAGTTCCAACCTTCCACAAAACACAAGAACTTTTTCAAGGACCCCTTGCTCAAACCACCACTATGTGGATACAAAATCTTGGACAGCCAGCCATGGAGTCAAAGAATTTTAAAAACCAATTAGATATTTTTAATATGCCCCCAAACTTCTGGAAATCCCCCTTTAACAGCATTCATCACAATTTGTGTTGTTACTTATTTTATTATCAGTCTTTCACACTGGGCCACAAGCTCTATGAAAAAACAGTTGGGTTTCTTTTGCTTTCTATTCTACCCCATGCACCTCCAAGGTACCTGGCACGTGATAAAACCTTAGTAAATATTTGTGGAAGAAAGGACACATGGACAGTGAGAAGGAAATAATAACGTATTGAGTTAGCAGAGCCTGTTTTAGGCAAAGATGGTGAAGTCTATGTCAGTGATTGGTCCCCGTTGTCCCTGTGTGTGTCCTATTTCAGATTCCTCTTCCTTATTTCTCAACCCTACCCCAACACCCCACGGCACTCCAATTGTGTGTGCCCTGATCTCACACACAATAATAATTTTGCTTCTCAGTATTATACCATTCCTGTGGTCTTTATTCTTAATTCTTAACCCCAAAGTGTCAATTATTAACAATGGTGTTGGAGGTAGAGGAGAGGTTTCCCGGCACCAGACAACAACCAGTTCTGCTTACTATAAAACCAGCTATACCATGTAGGCAAAAATTCTACACTCATTCATTTAATCAGTAAGTCATTCATTTAACCAGTACTTATTTAACCAGTATTTACTGAACATCTGTTTTGTGCCAGGCTTAGTGCTAGTCAATGTGATCATAATCTGAGAAAAGGATTTAACAAACTGACAAAGAAGTGACTGACTTCTTTTTGAGGTCCTCTTTTGTTTTTTTTTGAACCAGCTTCCAAAATGTGGGACCATAAGGTGTGGCTATATATTCAGCCACAGTCATTAACTGAAAAGGTAGAAGCAAATCATAGACCATTTTGAACCTGCAGGGAAATAAGAATCACTTAAGGAAGAGAGCCAGTTTTCTAGGCAACTTTTGGAAATCTGTCTCTCCTTCACTGAATCATCCAGCAAACCTGCACTAAACACTTCCTATGGTGCACTGTGCTAGGCCCTGGGGACATACAGATGAAAGACAGTCCCCTCCCTGAAGAAGGTCACAGTCTAGGGACAGACAAGAACAGGCAAATTAACACTTATAATACAGTGATAAGTACAGGGTAGACGTAAGCAGAGGGTACTATGGCAACCCTAAGGAGGGGCACCCAACTAAGCCTAAGGCAGTGGGTAAGGCTTCCCAGAGAGGATGACACTGGGTGAATGGGAGCAAGCCAGGTGAAAGGGTGTGGACAGGCGGGATGGGCTTTTTAACAAAGGAAACAGCAAATGCAAAGGCTCAGAGGTAAGAGAGAGCGACACACTTATGGGAATCTACAAATCATTCAGTAGAGTAGGGACTTGCACTGTGGGAAGGAAAATGGCCAAAATGAGGTAGCACACTAAGGGTAGATTATCTGGGGAGCCACCAAAGTTACGAGAAAGTTTATGATATGATCGAAGTGGCTTTTTGGAAATTTGCTTCTGATTAGGAGGATTAGTGAGAGGAGAATGGGGGCTGGGGGTAAAGAGATGAGTTTTTATTTGTTTATTTGTATGCTTTTATGTTTTATAGTCAATGTTGCTTTCAAAAAAGACTTTAGACTCTTACCAAGATGTATACGGTCCAGTGACATGACAAATTACAAGTGGCGCTAAAAATAAGGCAAAGGGAAAATAAGGGCAGGTACATGAAGTGGAACCCAAAATGAGACAGAATGCAAACAGTATACCATGCATTTATAATCAACAGCTGGGGATAGACAAATGTGGTTGTAGGCTTCCTATGAGTCAATGATTTATCATATCTAGAGAACAAAGAAATTGATCAGAAGATAATTATTCTTGGTACTAGATTTGAAAGAATATCTACTGAAAAGTCTCATTTAAAGGAAGCCAGGACAAATCTTACACTTTATTGTAGAATATAAGATCCATGAGTGTAGGAAGTTTTCCACTGCAATATCTTCTATGACCTGAAGAGTGACAAGCATATAGGGAGGCCTCAATAAGTATTTCCTCAATAAATGAATGAATAAATGGATGAGAATAGGTAAGCAGTTATGAACTAGAGTCTTCTCCCTCCAAGAATGAGATAAAAGCTGTGTGAAAGTGGACCAGCATAGAATAGATCTACAGGATCCTGCAACCATTTAGTTTATAAGAGAGATCAACGTTTCAACCACAATCATTCCCTGAAAAGGGAACATTAAAACCAAACTTTCTTATTATTCTAAAGCCTGTAAAATCCTGCCCTTCCTTGAGAAGGAAGGGAGGAAATCTAGACAACCCTCAGTCTAACTTGATAAAAAGCATTTTTATGAGCATCCTTAGAGTGAACTAAGTAAGAATTTTTATCAAGGTATATCTAAATTTAGGACAAAAATATCATTCCAAAAAGCAACTTAATAAAAGTTGATTTTATGCTATGTACTTAGTTCTCTAATAGTCCAGCATAATCTAAAAGTAGCTTTTGGAAAATCTCAGAGAATGAATGGACAGCCTATACTTCATGAGTTCCTCTAGAAATATTATATCCTCCAACCAAGACTTTGCCAGGTACTAGGAAGTATGAATTTAAAATTATACTCCTTGGAAATTATCTGCAGGGCAGCCATTCAGTTTGTCCAGTTCAAGTTCAAGTTCTAAACCAAACTGTAGGTGAAATTGATCACCTTTTGAGAACATGGTAAAGCTTACCTAGGACAGTACTTTTATACAAGGAAACTCCTTTTCTATCCAGAAATAAGCAGAAGGAATAACATTAGGCAGAACTAAGACATCTCTGAGAAAATACTTACACATTTGTTCTAACACAAAATTCTACATCATATGACATGACCAGAATTTTAGTCTGAAAAAATTTTAAAAAGATATGTCCAATCACTCTCTTAAATCATTGAAATATGTCAGTAAAACACCCATGGTACGTTTTGATTTGAATAACATAACTTGCATGTTGTATACTCTTGACACTGAGATTACTGAATGAGGTGACTTGGTCAACGGATTTATTTGTAATAAAAAGTTGTAAAACATTAATAAAAATGATGGTTTTTATTTTATAACAGTAACCTATAGCCTTTCTTTAGGGCAAATATTTAGAAGGGCCAGTACTCTGTTAGCGCCAAACTAGTTGATGATAATAAAACTGTGTCGTATGCTTAAGAAAATGTTCACCTTTTATTAGCTATAGAAAATGGACAAGCATATTGATTACAGAAAATAATGCAAGATTAGAGCATTAGAAGGAACCCATACATGTGTGGGGTCTAGAAGTTTAGATTTCATTAGCTTCGTGGACAATCAAAATCTGTCTATCACAGTGGGTCAATTCACTAATAGAGAGAATAAAGTGACGAGAAGATTTTCAGGGTCAATGATAAAATAAATTTTGGATATGCCAAGTTCTGGTGAGTCATCAAAATGAAAATGTTCAGTAACTAATTAGGTATATAAATCTTGCCTTTAAGAGAGAGGTCTGAGTTGAAAATTGGTAATTTAGGACTTATCATTTAGATTTAAATCTATGGCAATGACTTAGAGGGAAATATGCACCTGGTTATTAAAGATAGAAGATAATTTTTCTCTGTGAGAGAGTAACAGGTTTTCTTTTCAACTACTGCTTAGCTCTAAAGTGATACCACAAACATTAGGAATTTATTAAGAGCAGTTTGAAGATCGTTATATAAGTAACCTCAACTCTTGATACTATGTCAGACAGAATTTGAGGCGACATTCTCAAACACTGTTTTGATCATCTATAGTCACGAAGTAGAACAAATCAAAAGAAGGGAAAAGTACTCCTGAGAATGAGTAATTGGTGTAATAAAATTTATAGGTTAAAGAAAAGCTCATTTACATGAATATTGAGTTGACAATAAGTTTAAGCAATGGAATGATGGAGCATGCCATGCTTTTTATATTCTGCATACTTTGGAAAGGCTGATAAGCCTCCTCACAATACCGTGGTTTGGGGATTTTGAGAGTCAGAGTTGGGCCAGGAAGAAATCATGCAGTCAGCAGAGTTTGATTTTCACACCCGCTTTCACCAGCTCTTCTAGCCTTACCTTTCAGCACTTTCCTTGCCTGAGTACACAGTAGTTTTATTGCTGGTCTGTGTGCTTCCAGTTCCAAACCAAAATGATCTGATAACCTTGTTCATATCAGTGGATTCATTCATGCATTTATTTATTCAACACATTTTTATGGAGCATCTATTCCCTCTGTGCCAGGCATTGTTCTGTGTTCCAGAATATGGTGGCAAATAAGACAAAGTCCCTGCCACCATGGAGCTTACATTTAAAAAAAAATAGACTTTAATTTTTAGAGCAGTTTTAGGCTCACAGAAAAGTTGAACAGAAGATACAGAGATTTCCCATTTCTCTTCTGTCCCCACATGTATATATAGCCTCCCCCATTATCAACATCCCCCACCAGAGTGGCACATTTGTTATCATTGAAGAACCTACATTGACACGAAATTACCACCCAAAGTCCATAATTTACATTAGGGCTCACTCTTGATGTTGTACATTCTATGGGTTTGGACGAATGTATGACATGTATAAACCATTATTGTACCACAGAGTGTAGTTTCACTGACTTAAAAATCCCCCTGTGTGGAATTTACTTTTATTGATGTATAAAGGGATGAGATAGAGAGATGGGTAATTTAGATAGATAGATGGATAAATAAGTAGGTATAGATAGAGCAATTGATGATAGAAAGATGAAATAGAAAGAGATATATAGATAGGTGATAGATAAGAGAGAAAGACAGAAGTGGGGGAGGGAGGGATGGGGAGAGAGAGAGAGAGAAAGAGAAAGAAATAGGGAAAGAGGGAGGAAGGGAGGGAAGGAGGGAGGGAGAGAAAGAAAATCAGGTAGAATAAATAATATATTGAGCAGGAGGATAAAAAAATGAGACGGGAGGATCGCTTGAGCCCAGGAGTTGGAGGCTGCAGTGAGCTATGATGAAACCACTGCACTCCGGCCTGAACAACAGAGCAAGACCCTTCTCCAGAAAAAAAAGAAAAGAAAAGAAATGAGAAGGGTACTATTGTAGATAACTATTGTCATAGGTGGGGATATTTGAACAACCACTGTAATTACATGAAGGAGCCAACAATATAAAGAACAGAAGATAAAACTATTTAGACAGCAAATAGCCAGAGTGTGGGAGATTGTATTTTCTGAAGCTGGCCAAGACAATCTCTCTCATCCAATCCCATCCACTCTACTTACAATGTGACATTGACACTCCTTCCTTGAACCTGGGCAGAACTGGTCTGTGCCTTGACCAACAGAGTATGGTGGAAGTGATGTTAACTGACTTTTGGGACTAGGTCACAAAATTGCAATGCAATTCCTTCTCATTCCCTTGGGATGCCTGCTTTTATTATCCAGTTTCAATGCTGTGAGGAAGCCCAGACCACATGGAGAGAAAACCCGGTGTTCTAGCCAAGAACCCAAAATGAGTTTCCAGCCAATAGCCAGCATCAACCCCAGATGTATGCGTAAAGATGCCTCCAGATGATACCAATCCCCAGCGGTAGAGTCACCCTGAGCTTGTGCTTCCTACCTGAGGACCCAGACATAGAAGGACATAAACAAGCTGTCCCTGTGGTATCCAGTACAAATCTACGATCCACAGAGCCCATGAGCATAATAAAATGGTTGTTTTGTGCCACAAACTTTGGAGGTAGTTTATAATGCAGCAATAAATAACTAGAACTAAATGCTAAACTTTTTAAGTGGGAATGAGTATTGGATATTCAATAAGCATACAATGGATATTACGACTGAGCAGGGTAGACTTAAGCAGAGTGTAGGAATGAAGAGAGAGCACCTGATAGGACAGGTCATGTAGGGCTTTGTAAGCTATAAGGAAGGAGTTTTGTTAGTCTATTTCCTAAATACGGTAAGGCCTCATCGTCCTATTCCTAAGGGACAAAGAACTGAAAGTATGATATAGAAAAGCACTTTAACCCTGGAGCAAGATCATGTGGAGCAAGATAAAGTGACATTTTTATCACCTATTATATATGTTTTCTTGGAAAATCTGTTAATTTTTTGAATCCTCAGTTTCATCATCAGCAAAGTAGAAATGAAAATAACAGTACTATTTTGTAGTATAGTTGCAAGGCTCAAATAATCTAGTGTGTATGAAATTACTTAAGGAAGCAAAAAGGCATTCTGGTTTTAAAAAGTTGGGAATAATATGATCTACATAAATAGTTCAATTTTTAGGCAGAGAAATTAAATGCATCAAATTTTCCTTTCAAAGTTGGCTTTCCATTAACTGATTATGCAAAGGCTGGCTACATGTAATTATTACCCAACTTGAAACATATACATCCCATCCTTCAGGTTAGTTGTCAAATACATGGGGTGACATATGTGGTGGATAAATGGAAGATAAAACTTGCACTTTTTTTTAGGAGAAGAGGTGATGGTTATTTATATAGAGATGGGGGAAGGCAAGAACCTAGTGAGCATTTTGAACAACTTCCTTTTGAAACCCACCATGCTTCTCAGTAACCCAAGTGACAGGAAAACCAAGGAACGCTTCATTACTAGATAAAGTTTTAACTCAAAATCCTCAAGTAGAATTTCAGTGATCTAGATTGGCTTGTTAGCACTCTTCCTGTGTTGACTAGATAAAGTTATGTAGACTAGAACTAAAGCAGACTAAATAGCATTCTTTCCCCAAAACCAATACCAGGAAAGAAATTGAGTAGCAATTGTTGTGGGGATGAGAAAGAGATGCACCTGCAGTTGGGTTCCTCTCACAGAGAGGAGCAATGAGCCTAGACAACCTTTCCAGCTTCAGAAAGCAAATTTAATCAGAGAGAAATTGTGATAGAGATTATCTCACAGGTGAGCAGTTTAGGATCCTCACCACTCACCCTATATTTACAAATAACAAATGCTGTTATTGATAATGATAATGACAGTAATAATATTTATTTAGTGCTAACTGCTTTACATGAATTAACACATTTAATATTTGTAACAACTCTTAGATATCCAAGTAATCATTAATAATATCATCACCATTTTACAATTAAAGAAAAATGAGGCTTAAAGTGCTTAATTATTCATGCCAGCTAGTAGGTACTGAGGCTTTGGTTTGAACTTCATTTTGCTCTGTCACCAAAGCGCATGCTGTTAACATCTAAGATGTTCATTTTTCCTAGTTTGGAAAGGGAAATCACACCTAGTACACTCCAACCTTAGGTACAACAAAAGCTCTTCCCCTCTGGCAATTTGGGTGTGGAGGCTAATGCCTGAAAGGACCTACCTCTGGTGGGAGCAGTAGGAGTGGAGAAGGTGGACAATGAGAAAGAGCTATCTTCTCCATAATTCACCAATGGCATTCAAAGATGGGTAAGTTAGAGTTATCAGACTTTGCCCACATGAAACTATTCCAGTTTCATCATCATTGGTATAGTTGACGCATTCTTTGAAATTCCAAGAGCATGATCCACTTTTGAGGAAAAATAAGTTATATTATATATTTTACCTACATATTTATTCAAATCAGAAGCAGGATAGGCTGTTGTCTAATGTGAACTTATCTCATAACTTACTTTAAGATATCCTCCCCCGTCTGATGGCTAGTGCCTGAAATCCCATCCTTAGTTGCTCATTCCTTGGAATTCAGCATTGGTCCACATAATGCCAGACATTCAGATGGTGGAAATTTTTATATTTCTTCTGGAAGTCTGACTTTGAAGACACAGGCTTCATGAGTCATCTAATTTGTTATTTGTGATAATAATGGACATTTTGACTAGTGCATGTTCTAACGCAGAACTGGGTGCAGAGATCAGATAAAAGGCAAGCAGACAGACTGGCACAAAAGAGCTTTCAAAGCCTGTTTAATGATCAGTTTCTAAATATTTTACAGCTTCGGGTAGTGCCAAGACACTACCTGAACAGAAAAGAAGACCATCCCAAGACATTGTGGTAGAGATCTCTGTCCTTTTAGCTATGAACGTTCCCATGAAGTGAGTTCTTTTTTTGCTTCAGATGGTATCAATGGATTCTATTTTAAGTAAGAGTCAATATTTCTTTCTTTCTCTTTTTCCTTTTCTTTCTTTCCTTCCTTTCCTCCTTCCTTCTTTCTTCTCTTCCTTCTTTCTTTCTTTTTCTCCTTCCTTCCTACCCTCCTCCCTTCCTTTCTTGTTCTTTTTCTGTTGAGAAATTCCCCTGTGAACTCTCTCTTCTCTTGGCATTTGTGACATGATAACACTGCCGATGTTTTCCCCGTATTTCTCTGGCCTCTTCTTTTCACTTTCTTTTGTTAACTCTTCTCTCCCTGGTATTCCACAGGTCTCAATCCTGGGTCCTCTTTATTCTCCCTCTCCACATACGTCCTAGGTGATTTCCTCTACTCTCATGGCTTTGAATACCCTCTATGAAGGAGCAGCTCCCACATTTATATTTCCAGCTTGCTCCACTCTTTGGAACTTCAGACCCGTATAAGTGGCAGTCTACTTGAAATATCTAATTGCATATTTCAGATGTAACATGTTTAAAACCAACTCCGCAATCTTCAGTATTCCTTTCCCCTAAAGGCTCTTTTACTAGTGTTAACCTTCTCGGTAAATGACACTTCCATTGCCCACAATGCTCAAGCCAGAGGCCTCAAAGTCTGCTCTGAGACTCCCTCTCCTACACCCCTGCAAACAATCATCAATTCCTTTTGTTTCTGCACACAAAATTTGTTTGTAATTCATCTACTTTTATTCACCTCCACTGCCTGTCCTCCAGTCCCAACAGATTATCTTTTTCCTAGATTTCATCTTTCTAACTAGTCTACTCAATTCTGTGCCCAGCTATCTCTAATCTGTTCCCTAACACAATCTTTTCCATTAAATTTAGAATGAAATAAAAAGTCTATAGAGGGAAATGAAAAGTCTATAAGGCAAAGCATGATGTGGCCTTAATTTACCTCTTCAGCTTTATTTCCAATTTCTCTCTCTCACTTTTCTCCAGCCACACTTACCTTTATAAAGTTTATTATGTGACCAAAGTTCTTTCCCACCTAAGGGACTTCACACCTGCTCTTTCCTCATCGCGGAATGATCTTATATCATTCTTCACCTGAACACTTCCACATAGAATCTTAAATATGGCTTTGCCAGAAAAACTCATCATAACCCCTCCATGTATTAAAGGAAATATATAGGGGATATCTATACCTATATCTATATCTATATATCCACCTTCAAACTATTAAATCTGAATTCATGGAGGTGGAGCTCAGGCCTCAGAAATTTTTAATATTCTACAGGTTAATACCAATATGCTACCAGGTTTGACAACCCTTAGCCTGAGCCACTGTGTTTAACCCATTTTTCTTGCTATTATTAGGTTTGGAAAAGGTACAGGACCCCGCTACACTTTAATATGTCCCCTAGAAATTTATGTGTTGGAAACTTAATTCCCAATGCAACAGTGTTGGGAGGCAGAGCCTAATGGGAGGTGTTTATATCATGAGGGTTCCACCCTCATGAGTAGAGATGCCAGTATAAAAGGGCAAATTTGGCCCCCTTCTGCCTCTTTGCCCTTCTGCCCTCACCATGTGATGATGCAGCAAGAAAGTTCTTGCCAGATGCTGGCACCTTGATCTTGAACTTCCCAGCCTACAGAACTGGAAGAAAATTAATTTTCTGTTCATTATAAACTACCCAGTCTCAGGTATCCTGTTATAGCAGTACAAAGGCTGAGACATTACTAGCCCATGAGACACAAGGAGAAGTGTGTTGGGGCTCTTCTTAGTAGAGTTTCCTCACTCCTAAAAAAGAGAAAAGGGAAGAGAGACTGTTTTCTTTCTTTCTCTGGGCATTTTTGAGTCTGGATATGACATGTGGACCAATGGGAAGCCATCCTGCAAATGTGAAAACAACAGGCATGAGAGTAAAGCTGAAACATTAAAGCTAGCTGAGATGAGGGATAGAAAGAGCCTGGATCCATGACAATAGCATTAAACTGCTGCTACTGCCCTGACGCTGCTCTATATCTAGAATTCTGTCTATGTGAGACGACGATAAATATCCTTACCATTTAAACCAGTTTGAGTAGGGGGTTTTGCTACCATTGCTGAAAACATCCTAAGTGATAGGTAGAAGATAGACCAAGAAATCAGTTTAAAACCTATTGTAATTAATCTAAATGACAGACCAATTGGGAAGGGACAGATGGATTACACATTTAAGAGATTAAATCAATGTTACTGAGATATAGAGGAAGGAACTACTATGGCAGAAAAACATGAGCACAAGTAAGTGAGAAGGAAAATATAAGAGTCACAGTAGAGGTGCAAGCAAAATACTATAGAAATCCCAAGGACAGAGTTTATTTCTCAAAAATAGGTATTAGAAAATGCATTATGAAATAGAGACATACGAGATAGAACCTAACATATCATGGAGTTTTGACAGACACCAAGGTGAAGAGATAACTTCAAGCATAAAAAAATTATAAAGGCAATATTCCCGGCTAAAGAGAGTGAAAAAGAAACGTAATAAATTTATAAGCAAAAAAAAATCCTTAAATATTGGGAAGTATGGAAAGTACTCTGAAGTTTGAACTTAATGTGGTAGGCAATTATATCTATTGAGGGTAGATTATATTTGCTGCTGAAGAAAATGTTTCCAATACATTTCTAAGAAAGATTTTCTTATAAAGTTGCTACTTCTGGGTTTTATTCTGAATTTGATGGCCTGCTAAAGCAAGAGTAATTAAGAATAAACTAATGCCTTAAGTTAGTAGTGTTTTTTAATAGATCTCATTATTTCCATGGTAGATGAGATAAATACTTACTTAAAGGAATATTTTTAATGATTTGCAAGTCCCAGATGACAATTAATGCTATTAATTTTCCCTTACTATTGGTGTTCATTTTCTGAAAACACTCAGGTGTGAAAATTTGTGTCACAGGAAGTTAAGATTTTTTTTAAAAAAAATAGAATTAATAGGGCTATGATCATGAAAAATTATGTAATGCCTTTCTGAATCTTTAAATTAATTAAATTTAAATAAAAAGGCAGCATATTAAAGATATCAATGAAGATTTATAGTTACTAAATTAATAATAATAGGTTTGATGACATTGAGCCATATGAGATTATCAGTATTTGATCATTTTTGACCTACAAACTGTACATTTCATATGGTTTAACTTGATATTCTATTTATCAATCCTTGTTTCTCAAGATGGATATTGCAGTTTTAAAAGATATTGGGGAATTTATTCTGCTTTGTGGTAAATAATTTACATCTAAGAAACTTATAAGTCCTAGTAATTAAGAGGATGAGCGTGAAATTAGACTGTGGATTAACGCTAGCTCTAATCCCCACGCCCACTAGTTTTAGACAAGTTATTTAACTTTGCTGTGCTTTTAGTAGCACAGAGAAATGTGTAAAATATAAAATGGGTACATATAACTTTTTAAATGGATATAAAAATAGTACCTATTCATAGGATTGTCAAGAAGAGTGAACGTGTAATTGCACCTAAAGTGTATAGAACGATGTCTAGCACATAGTAAATCCTCAGTAATTATTATTATTATCCTCAATTTAATATTCTATTCAAATATTCAAAACTTTGGATTTAATGAATCACAGTTATTGGATCCTGTCTACTGGGTGCTGTTCTTGAATATTCTTCCCAGGATAATAAGATCAAAACAACATCTGTTGCTTGTATTTACCCTATTAAATATTACTGGATTGGGATTTTCCCATCTCTTTCCTCAAAGGAGAGCATTAAGTAGGCTCACTCCGCCCATGGTGATAATTCACCAAAGCTCACACTGTCTGCCCTTAACTAGCTCAGTTTCCAACCTCTTCCAATGCTAAGCAGTGCTTCTAACAGCCAGGTTTCCTTCATTTCATCTTCATTGTTTCTCTCTACAATACACTGAAAAAAAGAAGATATTTCCCTTCTGCTTTCTGAACTCCATTCTCTTTATATTCACCTTTTCAAATACTATTAATACTTCTTCTAATGAGTCTGACTCAGGAGATACTTGCAATTCACTTATAAACATTTCACATTTCACATCTGCTATAATGTTTTATAGGAATAAATTAGCATGTGCTAGCATTTCCTATGAGGAAAACTGAAGTTTGGATTTGGGAAAGAATTATATATTTTTCATCATGTATTTTTAAGGCTTTAAATAATACAGCCCACAGAAGCTCACAATAGTTGTGTCATCTAATGCACCCAGTTAAGGCTTTAAATAGGTGGATGTTGTTCTGTTCAGGCCTTCAGCTGATTAGATGAGGCCCACCCACAGTATGGCAGGCAGTCTGCTTTACTCAAAGTCCCTTATTTAAATGTAAATCTCATCCAAAAGTACCTGCACAGAACCATCCAGAATAACCTTTGACCAAATAGCTGTGCACCATGGCCCAACTTGAATATAAAATAGTCTTATAAAATATACCACCACATTCATCCAGAAAGGTAAGTTTACCTGTTTAAGGCCAACCTGGTCAATTCCTCTACAAAGTGACTTTTGCCATGGTTAATTTACTTTGTTCAGGGCTTGTTCCTACCTTCTCTGACCAGAAACCTATATTTATGGTCACAAGGAATATGTTTCCAACTCTTTGAGTCAGGTTTACATTAAACAAGTTCACAAATGTATAAAATATAATCCCTGTGTGTCACAAAATTCTGATACACTCCTTGACAATGAAGGAAATAAATATGAAGACAAGGAAAATCAGTGAGGCCACAAATATTAATTGAAGGCTACCATGTTTCTGGTGCTATGTGAGTGCTGAGGAAAATAATAGTGAACACCACATGCCTAACTCCTGCCTAAGGGAAGCTTACAGTCTAACTTGGGTATTTTGGAATCTGCTAGACTACTACCTTGGTCTCTTAGGGTATTATATTAGTTTCCTATTGCTATGTAACAACTTACCACAAACTTAGTGGATCAGAAGTATAACATGGTACAGAAGGATTCTCTGCTCAGAGTATCATGAAGCTGAAATCAAGGTGTCAGTCAGGCTGAGTTTTATCTGTAAGCTCTGAGGGGAAAATCTGCTTCCAAGCTCATTCATGTTGTGGACATAATTTAGTTCCTTGCGGTTGCAGGACTGCAGTTCTTGCCTTCTTGCTGGTTCTCAGCCAGGAACCACTCTTCAGCTCCTGATGAACTCCCACCAGAAGCAGCTGGACTTTTTATGATTATTATTTTTATAGATTTACAGGGTACAAGTGCAGTTTTGTTACATTGGTATATTTCATAGTGGTGAAGTCTGGGCTTTTAGTGTAACCATCGCCCGATAGCGTACATCACACACATTAAGTAATTTCTCATCTCTTACCCTCCTGCCCACCTCGTACCTTTCTGAGACTCCAATGCCTGTTATTCCACAGCTGGACTTTTGAAATTATAGCATTCTCTCTCTCTCTCTCTCTGTCTCTCTCTCTCTCTCTGTTTTGTTGGGGGTCCTTCTTATAATAGAGCAGGATTTCTCAACTTCTTTACTATTGACATTTTGGGTTGGATAATTGTTGTGGGGGAGCTGTGCTGTACGTGGTGGGATGTTTAGCAGCATTTGTGACCTCTTCCCCCTCGATGCCAGTTATAATCCCCCTTCTTCAGTTATGGCCACCCAAACTGTCTCCCCACTGCCAAGAATCTCCTGGGGAACAAATGGTCCCCCGCTGAGGACCTTTTCCTCAAAGCAAGCCAGTGATCAGAGGGTTGCTTGTAAGGCTTATAAGCACTGAACAAAGAGAGTTATGTGAACTTAAAAAGTTTACTTCAGCTAAGGCAGCTTTAAGTTTGCTTACCCTCTACTATGGGAATAGTACTGTCAAGGAAACTATAATCCTCAAGTCCCCATAACCAAGATATTTTTCTTCCCCTAACAGTATTTCATGGTGTTTCTTGTCCTTTCTGATCAACCCATTCTGTTGATTATATTTCTGCTTATTAAATTAAAACTTTGTCTTTCATCTCTGGGAGTACTCCATAATCATCTTGACTGGAGCTTTAAATGTCTCTCTCCTACTTTTAATTACACCTTAGAGACCCTGTTTAGTTTACTTTGGTTTGCTTCAACTGACACAATCACAGTCATTGTACATGGATGTAGTTTAATTTAAAGGGCAAATTTATTTCCAACTTCTTGTGATAGGAGGGAAGAGTGGGTTTCTCACACCTCATATTTCATATCTGTTTCTTTTTTCTATCAAAATTTATAATTATATTTTTAAATGTAATTTTCCCTCTTCCAGAAAAGGATCCTCTGGGGGCAAGGACTTTGTTTATTTTGTTCCATACTGAGTGTGTAGCCCTACAGAGTGCCTGGATTGTAGTAGTAGTGATCAATGAATATTTATTGAATGAAAAAAGTGTGTGTTTGTGTGTGTGTAAACAATTACATATATATGCATGTATATATATATAAAGCATTTTAAAAAGTCTTTAACACTCCTTTTATCACAGAATATTCTAGAGTCACTTTCAAACAAAGTAAGATAAGATACTTTACAACATACACTTAATGTGTGCTGCTATTGTGGTTTCTGCTCTATGAGGGGAAAGGATACTGAGGAAGGTTTTTACAGTTAACAGCACAGGTGAGGGATGCTTTACTGACTTTAATGTTTGATTCATAGCAATGGAATTGTTTGATTGCTTTTGAAAACTGGCTTAAGTCAGGGAGGCCAGCAATATCTATCTTAGTGTTTCCCTCCAGTACCTAGAAGGGGTTTGTCTTTTTAAAATTTTTCTTATGAAAATAAAAAATTTAGAAGTATGTGCTTTTCACAAGTGATACAAGTAGCTTGACTATGTGAACTGTAGCAGTTACTTAAGTATAATTATTGTCATAATTGACAGTTGAATTGTTATAATAAACTCAGTTATTGTGATCAACAAGTACTATAAATGATACATTTTAAAACAGCACAAACCTATAGGATTGAAGAAAAACCTATTTTACTCATAATTTCTTTAGTCCTCTTTCAAATGTCAAAAAATCTCTTCAAAAAAGGCAGAACAGATGGTGCTGGCTATAACTTGAAGTCCAGTTATTTATCAGTTACTTATCCTCTTTATGCCTTGGGTGCTCATCTATAAAATAATGACCAATATTATCTACTGAACAAGATTGTTGTGCCTGACATACAAAAAGTGATTGACAAATTGTAGTTTTGCTCTAATTAGGCAGTTATCTCTTTGTAAGAAACAACTTTATTTATGTTCCGTAAAGAATTAAAAAGGAGGGTTATCACTTAAAATATGAGACAATGCTATCTTCTTATATAGGCTGTCAGATACACTCTGGTTTCTGAAAGGTTAAAATATTTAAAAAGTCTGTTTTATAATCAAATATATATGATGTTTTTAGAAAAGATATCATTCACTCATTTATTCATTCAACAAACCTTTCCTGAGCTCTTATTGCAAACAGTCATAATAAAAGATAGGTTTACTTTCTTTTAGATTGCACAATTATTTTGTGCAATTTTGTGCATTTTAATAAAATATTGAAATAAAAACCAAAAAATATAATATATTAAGCCTTAATGAACCATTCCTTTAAGATTTCACTTATTTTATCTTTATATGAAAAATATCCTAAACCAAAACATGGAGGCAAAAAAAAAAAAAATCTGATCCAGGCTTTGGCTTAGATTTATGACAGAAAAATGATAAAGGAATTAAGTCTAGGAGGAAGACAGACGAGACAACAAATGATTAAAATATTACAATTCAATAGACTCACTGTCAGGAAAGCACAGTAAATAAAAGCAACCAAAACATTCACAAATAACATTCACATATATATTTTTTCAAACTCTTCTAAGCACTTTGACATCAGTGTCTTCATTATCACTAGAGCTGCTTTTTGACTCAGCAAACTGTTTTTTGGAGCATGCTATCTTCGTTCTATCTAAACTGTTGGGGGTATAGCATTTGTCTAATATAGGTATTGTCCTTGGAGATGTTATCCAAAGTCTCAAGTGTCTATGTAAATAAACACTGGAATCAATTTTTTAAAAATTATACTTTACATATATATTTGTGATCTCCACATTATAACCATTTCCTGTATTGCATTTTTAAGTTATCATTAAAAAGTTATTCTCAATAATATCTTATTTTCAAGTATGAAATCACACTGGAGAAAATAATTTTTAGATCTACGTAAATGAATTTGCCAGTTTTTTAAAAGCAATTCCATCAGGGACATCTCTCAGCACTGATAGTAGTCATTTCTGGTTAATATGATTCCCCCTCAAACAATAAATTGTTATTCAAAATAGAAATTGGGAGACTTCCCCATAATATAAGATACTTTGTAAAAAATTAAAGGTGCCCCCCCTCTTTTTTGAGGGGTGATTTTCAGAGGAAAACTCACTTTGCATTTAGACATATATGATAATCCTGAGAAAATTAAGGAAAGTGTTATCTGTGGAGGAAAAGAGCTCAAGTCAGGGCTTGAAGGATTAGTGGGATGTTCCCAAGTGCAGAATGAAGGCAAGAAAAGAAGAAATGAAAATATTCCAGGACGAAAGAGAAGTGGAGGCTCAAAAATGTAGTACTTTCAGGAAAAGAGCAATAGTTTTATTTAGCTGGAGCACAGAGAATAATGTAAATATGAAATGGGACATAATACTAGAGAAGTATGTTAGGGTGGGATAATGTAGAGCTAATCCTATAGGCAACAGGGAACTCTCCAAATCTTTTAAAGAGAAGAAATCATAATATTAGAATTTTTAGCTACATACAATCATGCCATGATTCAGTAAGTCCTATTATCACTATTTTACAAACAACAAAACTGTGCCTTACGGAGGTTAAATAAGTTTTTAGAGCTGGAATTTCAGAGGCAAGTCTATGGGAATACACATCCCTGCTATTAAACGTGATATAATATATGAGTCTAGAATTGTGCTAAGTTTGATGTGCAGTATCTTGGAATTTACAATTGAACTGGGAAGGAAAGACTAGCAGATATATAGGGCAAGGAGAGAAGAATTCAAGGGTTTATATAAACTAGTGATAAATTCATTTATAGAATGCGGAGATGTTTGGGAGACTGAGGAGTCATGAAAGAAGGACCCTGAAAGATGTTTAGCACAGACAGTCAATGAGCAGGGTGACGGCAAACATTGCAGTAGGAAGTGCAAGAGCAGGCACATGGAGGTAGGATGTTCAGGATCATAAAGAGTGACTAAAACAGGGAGAGGTTCCAGTTATAGAAAATAAGATTGGATATGGGTAGAAGGTTGATGTATGAAAGTCTCTGATGTCAGATTAGAGATTAGACTAGATGTGCTACTCCTTTTAAATTAGGATATGCTGTAGGTTTTGATATGATGAAAAAGATAAATTAAAGAAGATTCATCTGACAGCCATATACAGGATGGAGTAAGTTTGTGAAGGGATGGAAGAGAAGCCAACCAGCAGGGTGTTACAGTAATCCAGGTGCAGAATGATGGCAGCCTGGACTTTTTTCTTTTCTTTTCTTTTCTTTTTTTTCTTATGTAAAATGCATGGCATTGACCATTTCTGTGAAGGCTTCCAAAAAATAATACAAAAACATGGCCTTGCCAACTTGGAGATTACCGGTTTAACTGGACAGCAGCCACCGACCAATGAATCACTGGAGTCATTTTAAACAACACATTCAGACAGTGTCACTTTGTATTCAGCTGCAGTATACCTGGAAGGTAGGGTAAGGTTAGCATCAAAAACTGTGCTGAATAATTCTGTGATGCCATAGACCAACCATCCAACCTATAAAACAATAGCCTATGACCCAACCAGCAAATGGAATTATAGGTTGAGGAAAAAAGTAATCTACTGTTATACATTAACGTCAGTAGGATCCACATCCACTAATTGAAAAATGGTTGAGTTTATCAAGATTTAGAGAAAACAATAGTTTCTGTGGTAACTCTCAAATTGCAAGGAAAATCCCTCAATTTGCTGTCACAGAAAATGTCTTTAATTTAGGAAAATGGAAGAAAAAAATTTAATGTTGTTAAGCATCCCAAAGGTTTTGAATTCACATTCTTTTTCTATTTGCTTTTTCAGAATGTTTCTGCCTGTGTGCTCTGTTTACTAATGTGGACAGTGTAATAAAAGCTTCTAGGATGAAGGTACTGCTTCCTATTTGTATTCTAGAGGGTAGACAGAATCTACTTTGGAAGCCTGTATGGATAAGCACCTGAATTTATTTAGATGCTCCTGGCATTTCAAAGAACCTAGTGCCTCCCTCTGCTTTATCCCTTCAGATCTTACAGGAGTGGCAGAATTTACACTTGGCTAAAAAAATTCACTGAGGAGCAAGATTAGTTCTAGCAGCAATGCCTCCTGAACCATTTTCTCACCCGGTATGGAATATGTGCACTGTTGTTAAGTTGTGGTCGTTTTGTAAGAAAGAATTCACAGCCATGTGTGATCTCTGAGGATAGCAATGGGGAGAGGTAGGAGAAAAAGTGGGGAACCAGAGTGCTTTAGTTGCAGTATTTGTTCCTTACGGACCAGCACTGACCAACAGAAATGTAAGGAGAGCCACACTAAGAGCTACAGATGTCATTTAAAATTTTCTTATATCCACATTTAAAAAAGTAAAAATCAATAAAAAGTCAAAATTAATTCTAATATCATATTTCTTTTAATCTAATGTATTCAAACTATCATTTCATCAAGTAGTCAATATATTAATAAAATTATTAATATGTATTTTGCATTCCATTTTGTACAAAATCCAGTGCCTAATTTACACCTACAGCACATCTCAACTTGAGCTAACCACATTTCAAGTGCATAATAACCACATGTGGCTAGAGGCTTGCCTCATGGACCCTAACTTTTCACAAAATTGCTTCCACCAGGAAAGGTGTTCTCGCTCAGAAATAAGAATATAATATAACTAAGATATGCTTATCAGAGTTGAAGAAGGAAAATGAGAAGGAGGTGAAGAAAACTCAATTTTACAATCATTTTAACTTGGTGTTTAACTTTACTCTCAGAAGAAAATTCTCTTCTTGTATGAAGAAGAGACTGAGAGCTTGTATACGAGAATACAATAATACGGGTGAGCACTGATCTATGAAGAAGTGTTTACTGGCCTACACCAAAATGGCAAAACAAAGTCAAATTTATTTAATTTAGAACACTCCCTTTTGTTTTTCTTTTGTGTTCTTCCTCCTTTTGTGTGTTAAAATGCCATTACTTCTATTAAATAATAGTAATAATAAGTGGTTGATGGATGTGTTTTTAATGTGTCCCTCTGGCAAAATAAAATGTTGGCAAATATGTATTGATTCTGAGCTTTAAAAATGGTAGTAGTCATGAAAACAAGTCTAGAGACAACTGTTAAAGGTGACAGAGACCTATTTGGGGAGTGAGAAGCCCAGCACTCAAGTCCTGCTTCTGCTAATAAGCACATTAAATGGCCTGAATCCAATAAGTGAGACTTTCTGGTCCATGTATATTCATCTGTAAAATCAGGAGAAGTAAAATCAGGGCTTTCGGCCAGATTCCCACTCAGGTGGATTGCACATATGAAATTCTCCACTTTATGACTCTGCCAAGACCTTTCAGTGTGGCAGAGACAAGGTAGGAAATACAGGCTGTGGCTCCTAACGCAGACCTAGTACCTATTTCCACCAGAGGCAAATTATGGGATTCCTGCTCTGCAAACCTCCTCCTTGAAAGCCTTTGAAAGGAAATGCACTACATAAATAAATGATCATCAAAGGAAAGATTTGTGGCTAAAATACAACTTGTATGTACATGGTGATGTAGGCATGTAATACCTTCTGAGTCATGCCCACGAAGCTGCCCCATTTGCTGACATGACTAACACACCTTTATCCAATCCTTAAGCTCAGCCACATTACAGCTTTGGCAGTTAAACTGATTGATATTCGGCTTTATCATTTTAATACTTCTATAAAATACTTGTTTAACTTGCTCTAGTATCTGCTGGTAAATAGGAGTGGAAATAGTTTCCAATAAGTAAACTGAAATGCTCCTCTTGACTTATTACCTTGGGTTGGAAGCAAGAGGAATTGAGCTCAAGATACAATGATATCTATTTAAATATGTTGTATAAAGAGAGAACTGAGTATCATCCAGTGTACAATAGTACTGATATTTCACTCAAGTTAATTATTTTAAATATTAAGTCCCTGTAGAAAATCCCATGGTTTCCAGTATGAATTCTGCTACCTTGATCTTTCTGACGGGCATTTTGTAGTACTGGAAAGCATCTGTCTCCTGCACCAAAGCTTTTGATTTTCACAAGCAGAATTGGCTTAATAACTGGTGTGTGTGGTGGGATTACTAGTTTTTGATTAAAGTTTATGTGTGGATAATATTTATGACCCCAGTTCCTTTTCTGTCTTTCCACAAGGTATACTCTACTCTTCATCTTGGCCAAAAACAACAAAAAGATTGTCCCCATATATAATCAAGGGCCATGCCCAAAATCAAATTCTAACTGCTGCAAACATCTGTGAAGAAAATACAAATGAAAAATACAAAAATTAAAAGTGAAATTTTTAAATAAAACTCTCCAAACTCCAACCTTCCTATTCTGGTGTTTACCTGTTATACAGTACACTTTCAAACACAGACTTTGGATACCAAAGAGATAATTTTTGGCTTGATTTGTATTTATCTTACATATATTTAGATCTTAAATGAGTCAGGTTCAACAATTTTTAAATAAAAAGATTCCATGAATTCAGAAAGTGTGAAAGTTCTATGTAACAGTTGAGAAATGTTATACACTAAAAAACAGCCTAATCACATTATCTCTTTTTTATTCTCATTGGCGAAATAAATGAGCCAGCCTGACTTTCCTTCTGAGTAAGTATTCTATTATTTGGGAGTTACATATATGCTTTTCATGTGAGAAAAATAGCAAAATTTTAACTATTTAAAATAAAGATGAAGAAAATACACAGACAAATCAGTTCACGGAATATAATTTTTCTATGCCATGTTAAATTTTTGGTTGATAAGTATAACAGGTTATATTTATGCACATATGCATATATACTAAGAAAATATTCTGTTTTCTGAAACTTTAATATTATAATGTATCAGTAAAAGCAAGGAAGCAAACCAAATATTTTTCCCTGATTTACTTAGAGCAATGCTTCTTAATATATTTACAATTGAACTAAATGCATGTTTCTAATGTGCCTTTTTATCTGAACAGATGATTTCTTTCATCTGAACAGTTGAAGATAATGAAGTCATTTCTTCAATAATAAATCTCTTGTTTGCAAGTATTTGTCTACCAATAATGAGCAAGTTAGACTATTTTAAAAATTCCACTTTTTCTAAAGCATATGAGTTATGTTACTGTATCTGGAATTAATATTATTGAATAGTCACATTAAATCCTTTGTGGAAATGAGAATAAGAATAAAAATAAAATATAACTGATTACTTTCTTGGTTCTTCCAAAACTATACTAGCTATACATTTAAAAACTGTGTTGCTTAATATATAGTGGGAAACATAACCATTTATCCAATAACATTTATTAAATTTCTGTTCGTGCATTTGCTCCTTCATTTGTCCTTCAAATATTGTTTGAGTATCTACTATGCATCAATCATCATATTGGACATACAGAACACATCAATGATGACTTCTCTCTGCGTGGAACTTACAGTCTAGCATTGGAAGAGCCATGTCATTTAGAAAATTTTATGTGTGATGAATGTTATAAAAGATAAGGGGATGTGGAGAAGATTGTAAAAGATAAGGGAAAATGGCAATGAGTGTTTAGAGCAGGACTACCTGACCTAGAAGGCAAAAACAAAAGATTCCCATGAGGAAGTGACACATAAACCAAGAAGCAAAGAAAGTAAGAGTTAATGCAAGATCAGAAGAGGAAAAGAAGGAAGAGATAAAGCATTCCAGACAAGAAAACACTAATTCCTTGAAGGTCCTGAATCCCTGAGAGATGCTGGAGCATTCGAGAAATAGGAAGAACAAGGTAAAAAACAGCATAAAATGAGCTAGACAGAAGGTATAGGGCAAGGTCTGTGGGCTATGACATATTTGAGTTTAATTCCAAGTGCAATGGGAAGCCAAGAAGGGTGTTAAACAGGAGTTTCCAAGAAAATCACTCTCAGGATGGAGTAGAAAAGAGGCAAAGTAGAACCAGAGAGACTGTGACAAGGTTATTATAGTAGTAAAAGCAATGGCTCAGACTAGGGACATGGCTGGGAAGATTGAGAAATCTGGATAGATTCTAAATACAGTAATTAGAATGTAGACTCAGTAGGACCTGACTATTAGCTTAGATTTTGAAATAGAGATAGACTTCTAGATTTCTGGCTTGGGCAACTGGGTGAATAGTGGTTCTTTGAGGAAGCTGGAGAAAGACAAATTCGGGGAAAGTCAGATGAGCTTACTCTGAGCATGTTGCTTTAAAGGTGCCTATGATACACTCAATTGTTGATGACAAGTAAGCATTTGAAAACATGGTCTGGTACTCAGAAAAAAGGTCCGAGCTTCAGATATAAATTTCAGATTTGCTTTTAGGGATGGTAATTGAAGCCATGTGAGTATACGAGATTGCTTAAGGAGAATGCGTGTAGAGTGAGCAGGAGAGAAGTCACAGGACAAAGCTCTGAGAAACCCCAGGATCTAATGGTCAGAGAGAAGAAGAGCAGCAAGAAAAGCAGACTGAGAAAGAGTGGTCTAGCCATAGAAGGAAAACCAGGAAAGGAGCCCACAGAAAACAGAGTTTGGAGAAGAACATTAATCAAAAGTGTTGAATTCTGCTGAGAGGTCAATTCAGGTATGTGCTTTAGAGAAGAAATTGCACTGAGCACTCTGAGGACTACCTTAACCACAAAGAGCTAACCAGTGGGAGAAATGGACCTGTAATGAACTCCCACAAGTAGAATGCATTAAGTGCTTGTCAGGTTAGATGTAGGTGCTCAGAGTATAAACAGAAAATTGATGTTCTTGTCCAAATGATTTTGCAAAATTGGTTTTAAGAAGTTTAGACAAAATTCACGTTTCCATACGTTTTCAAGGTGTTCAGTTTAACAATGAAATCTTATTTTCCTTTATGTATGTGTTGTTTGGCTGGTACAGAGCAACTATGTATGACAAAGAAGAAAAGAATAATTTCCTGTTCAGGAATCTAAGAGTTTTTGACCCTGGCCCAATAACTCGGTTACACACTAGCCTATTCAGGGAAGAGTTTCAGGATCTGTTTCTTCTAGAGTTGGCTTTGCCCCATCTCGGCCACTTCATAGAGATCCAGGAATTTGGCCTTAAAGAAAATTGGACCTTAAGGCAAAGGAAGATATTGTTCTTTCTTCTTCAGGGTGACAAAATGGCCCATCTGTTAAAGTGCTTAGCAATAGCTGGGACAAATGTCATAGGCACTTAGTAATTCAAAATTAGAGATAATTTGGACCCACCATAATTCAGTTATTACTTCAATTACAATTATTTAATCGTGGTTCCCAAATATTTACACATTTTTATGTATATTTCTCACTTCAATACAATCTTACAGTTCATAATTTAAACTTTCAAGAGAAACGAATCAAAAAGCTCTGCTTCGTAAAGTATTATATTGCCAATTTCCTCTAAATAGTGATCTCCACTATGAATTTGACATTTGTTTTTACTACCAAAATTTCTGAAAGCAAGCATGTTCTGTTTACTTGTTTGTTTGTTTGTGTTGTTTCAGGAAGACCTTTACTGGGCAAATAAGATATTTTTGCAATTTTCTTATTAATACTTTTCAATATCTTATACTAAAAATGCCTCATGCTTAAATGCAATAATTACATTTCCTTAAAACTATTTAATTTAGAATATTCACTAATTAACTAGAATTTCTCTTTGTTTTTATGATAAATTGAAGCTTTACAGACTATATAATTAAAATTCCCAAATTAATTTAAATACCTTGAGATACTTAGCCTTGAACATATTTTGATTGTATCTTAATATAGGAGGTAGTAGGCAAAAGGCCTTTTAATAACCCTGCTGGTATCAAGATGCTCTCCTGCTTCATAATCTCCCTCTTAGCCTTCTTAAACATGTCACTAAAGAGCTATTATTATAATCTAAAAATATTTAAAGCTTTGAAAGAAACATTAAAAATACTAGTTTTCTTAGACATACAGAACACATACTAGTATTACTTCATAAAGATTGTACAACTTTCAAACAAATTAAGTGAGTTTTTATATTATAAATGTATGTATTGAGCCAGGAGTTATAGTTCTGTACATTTTGATGTGAGTTTACATGTTAGGTGGCACTCAAGGAATTTTTGACATGAACAAACCAGGAATTAAAATTTATTTTCTTTCTAATATTCTGAAAATAACCTTTTTGTTTTTATGGGAAATTTTTTATTGCCATTTCAGAGTGTCATAGCAATTTATATTTATCAGCTTTCTTAGAGCTTTTTAATTTAATCCCCAGCAATTTTGTCACCAGAATATAGCCATATTCGTAACCACCCACTTTGGGTTTAATTCACACGTCAGAGATTCAACACATATGGTTTTTTTGGGCTCCACTGTTTAGACTCAATATATAAAGAGCTGAAGGAATCCAGGTGCCAGACTTTAAGCTTCATTCACCAAAGGATGCTAGAGGGAGCCAGAAAGGGGGAAGCAGCACAAAATAGCATGTATGAAATGATCCAATTTTTGTTTTAGGAAAAAATAAAGAAAAGGATATTTTTATGTGTTTAAACATGCATGTGAGTAGGGCAGTGAAGTTGGAGATGATTTTTTTTCAGCCTTCTCTATATTTTCCTAGTGCTTGAATTATTTTTATAAAAACATAATCAGAAAAAACCCCAAACTATTATTTTCATTTTGGGGAAAAATTATGTACTCAGTTTTTTTTGTTTTTGTTTTTCCAGAAAAAAGTTCCATTCTATCCCAAGCTTGAAGATTAAATTATAAAAGATAATTTTGAGAAAGGGCAAGACCTACTATTTTGTTCTAGTGTCTTTAACCTGTGAAAATGACTGACACTAACCTGAGTTCTATTGTATCTTTGAGTTTTTAAATAAGAGTCACTCAAATTGGTCTTGCACATTGATTTTACTGATTTTAGTTTTCAGATTTCAGATTTGAGAACACACACTTTCCTCCACAAATTTGAATGAAATTTCTGCAATGTTAATTAGTGGATGCACAATACAATCTTTTAAACTAATGTTTCCCTTCAACACATAGACATCTTAGAATAGTCCTGAATTAATCTAATTAATTTCCATCACTGTGGTGATACTTCCATCTTTCTTCCCATTTCTTGTTACATTTCTCTTCTTCTTACTGTTGCTCTTGAGTATTCCTAGGGAAAGACTTGGATGGAATGGAAAGAAATTCAGGTTAGACAACTTGAACTTGAGTCATATCTCTGCCACTTACCAACTGAATGATCTTGAATATCAATTAACCTCTCATGTAATTGTCTCAGCTCCCTCATTTGCAAAACAGGGATAACAGGACCAGCATTTAATGCCTCATTGCATGGTTGTAAGGATCAAATTATAGGATATATGTGCACTATAAAGTAGTGTAGAAGGAAAAGGTGTTACTATGATTATCAATGTGATTTTAGTAGGTTCAGAAAAACTGAGATTATGTGTCATCCTTTGATTGCCTTTATCTCAGACCACAGAAAATAAATCAATGAGAATTTTTGAAATTAAGGTTTTAGGAACATAGGCAGACAGTCACAATTGTCTGAACAATGAAGTAACAGGAGGTTGGGGAAAAATATGAAATGTAAATAAGAATGCATGTGTGTAAATGTATGAGGACTTAAGTTGCACACTAAATGGATTCATGTCAATTTCTCCTTGGCTGTGACAATTGAAGAGATAAGTTGTTTTTACTTTAGTTCAAAAGTCCTATGTTACATAATTTCTTTCTTTCTCTGTGTCTTAATTTGTAAAATGGAGTTAATAATATTAATATCTAACTACAAGAAATTATGTGGGTACTGCTCCATGGTATTAAGGAACTTAATCTTATAACCATTTCAATAGATTCAAGCCAACAAATATCAATTGGTCAGTGACTATGTGCAAGATATCATACGTGGCAGATACAGAAACCAGTAGGATAAATGAGATGTAATTCCTGGAAAAACAAACATTCTAAAAGGTAGATGACACAAGTACAAAAATAACTATGATACAAGACAAAAAAGGCACGTACATAAGAGGGGTACAAATAATATACCATGGGATTCAAGGGAGAGAGGAATCAAACGTGATTGTGTCAAAGACCAAAAAGGTGATAGGCGGACCATGAGGGTGTGGGATATTGATGTGAGTAGTTTGGTTTGGCTGCAGCATAGAGTTATCATTGTGGCATTTGACATGGGTGTCAAAGGATTTTAACAAGAAGAAATAAGGGAAGAATTTACTTATTCAAAATTCATTGTGAGCATATTGTTGGCCATGCATTATGCAAGGAGCTGGAGATATCAGCATCACACATCAGCCCTTTTTAGGGAGTGAGACCAGAGGGAGGTGAGCAGGAGGTATCACATCCAGCTTACTGGCAGCCATAGGAGAGAGGGTGAGTTCAAGTGTCCTAGGAGATCCGAATGGAAAGAAGGGCATGTTGGAAAGGCACAGAATGAACAGTAGAGGGTTAAAACATGTTTTTGAACAGAGAGGTGAAATATCCAGGGACAGTTTTTGAAAGCTTCATCTGACCGTGGAGTTTAGGATGAATTGAGATGATTTTAAATGCCCAAGTGCATACTGAGGACTTTATATGTCAAACATTTTATGTGTGTTCTTCCCTTTAATCCTCACAGCAGTGCTTAGAGGTAGGTGTAATCATTCCAGTTTTACAGATGAGGAAACTGAGGCTCAGAGACATAAAATGACTTACTTAAAGCTATTATAGTCCATCACTGGCAGTGCTGGGATTTCAGTCCTGGTGTTGTCTCCAAAGTCTATAATTATAAACTGCCCTACACCGAATCCCAAAAAGAATGGAAAAGAAGCCAGCAGAGAGGATCAAACCTTAAATCTTTGACTCTCAGCACTGACTATGAAGTGTCATTTCAGCTTTTCACTCATTTTCACCAGTGGAGATTTGGTGAGAAACTATGCAATGCATTTATACATTATTCATCTGCATATTTCTACAACAGATCTTTATTATGCCACGCACTGTGCTAGGTAGTTAGATATGAAATGAATAAGACAATCTTTGTCTTCAAAGAGCTTAAAATTTACAGGAAGAGACAGACGGGGTAATAGGCTGGTCCAGGGCACTGAAGTAAATGCTACAGTAGGAGTGAAGAAAATAATCTACGAGAACAAATAGGAGAAGCCCCTGACTCAGTCGTGGGGAGGATCGGGCGAGCGTGCTAAAGGAGCAGCTACGGCGTGTCATGGGAGTGATGAGGAGGTGCTGGCCACAGAGAAGGTAGCGGAGGCAAAGAAGACAGATGTGGAGGCTGAGAGCATGTCAGGTACTGCCAGGCCTGTGAGTAGTTTGGTACTTCTGCCTGGAAGCTGGTGGAGTTATCCTAGTGAGATATATGGTGAGAGAGACAAGTTCTAGAGAGATAATCAAGAACTGGATCATGAAGAGCTGCTCACTCTTTTGCAAAAATGTTATCTACACATTGCTAGTGGGAGTGTAAATTTGGCCAGGCGTTTAAACAATAAGTTACAAATGTTTTAAAATGTTCATACCCTTTGATTTAGATATGACACTTCTGGAAAATTCCATTAAAGGAAATAATTTGAAATGTGGACATAGATTTATACACAAAGTTACTCATTGAAGCTTTATTTATAAAACCAAATTTTATAACAACCTAAATGCTCAACAATAGAAGGACAGTTGAGCCACTTATGATGATTTAACATGGCTGTTATTATATTATTATGACTGATAATTTATTATATATAAATTACATCTATATTATATATATATTAATTTTATATATATAATAGAAAGTCAATCCACATTATTTGGGGATTCTGTATTTGCAAATTAGCTTACTGGAAGAAATTTATTTGTAGTCTCAAAATCAATACTTGTGGCACTTTCGTGGTCATTTGAAGACATGTACAGAGCAGCAAAAAATTTGAGTCGCCCGATGTACACATTCTCAGCTGAGGTCAAAAAGGGGACACTGCTTTCTTGTTTCAGCTCTCATAAAGTAAAGAAGTGTCACTTGCATGGTACACTTAGTGCCACATTTCTGTGCTTTTTGTTGGTGATTTCACCATTTAGAATGGCCCCTAAGGATGGGGCTGAAGCACTAAATACAAGAAGGCTGTGATGTGTCTTATGGAGAAAATACATGTGTTGGATAAGATTTTGTTTAGGCATGAGTTACAATGCTGTTGACCATGAGTTCAATGTTAATAATTAAATAATATATATAAAACAAAATGTCTTTAAACAGAAACACATATAAACAGAAACAGACAATGCATAAGCTTATGTATTAATCAGTTGATGAAAATGTTATGACCAGAGGCATGCAGGAATCTGACCCTATAATTCCCCTAGGAACAATGCTTCAGTATTTGCTAATTCAGTGTTCACTGCAATTTTACAGAGCATAATTGTGATATTGTGATACAATAAGAAACGTACGTTTGGTCTTTGTCCCTGGGTCCTGGCACAAGAGCTTCTAAAACCCTTGGAACTTCCTGAATAACAGGGGTGAGAGGACCTTCTTTTGTTATTCATAATGAGTCTCTTTCATCCATATCTGAGTTTATGCTAACAAGGTGACTCTTGGTGGGACCCTATATATCTTCATAACAGGGGTGGTTGACAGAGGAATCAACCATGTGATTAGAGAGTTGGAACTTTCAGCCCCACCCCTGGACCTCTGGGGAGGAGAGAGGGACTGGATATTGAATTAATCACCAATGGCCAATGATTTGATCAATCATACCTACAATGGAACCTTCATAAAAACCCTAAAAGATGGGGTTCAGAGAACTTCTGCATTGGTGAATACATTCAGGTGGCACACCCTATCTCCAAGGGGACTGAAGCTCCTATGTTCCAGACTCTTCCAGACCTTGCCCTATGTACCTCTTCACCTACTTGTTCATTTGTATCCTTTATAATATCCTTTATAGTAAGCGGAAACTAGTAAGTGAAGCACTTGCCTGAGTTCTGTAAGCTGTTCTATCAAATTATCAAACCTGAAGAGAGGGTCATGAGAACCCCTAATTTATAGCTGCTCGGTCAGAAGTACAGGTGGCCTGGGTGTGTGGTTGGTGTCTGATGTGGAGGCAGCCTTGTGGGATTGAGCCCTTAACCTGTGGGGGCTAATGCTAACTCTGGATACTTAGTGTCAGAATTGAATTAAATTGTTGGACACCCAGGTGGTGTCCACAGAGTTAGAGAATGGGTTGTTGGTGTGGGGAAAAAACACACATTTGGCGTCAGAAGTGTTCAATAGATAGAAACAGATCTTAGTAGCAATAATTAGCACAAATAATGACTGTATACACACACATTCAGCCCAAATATTAACTAGTTATATATTTTTTGCATTACAAAATAGTAATTTTCTAATCATATTTTATAATATTTTATATATCCTATACTCCCAATTCAAAACAAAATAAAATTGGAAACACTTAAATAAAGCATCTGCTTTGTTTAAAGACATATTACTCCCACAATGAAAGAATAATGCAACTAAATAGCAGTTAATTTATACTTCAATCCTGCTTTAGATGAACAGAGTGGGTACTGCTAGAAGGCTGTTGTTCAATATTGTGTTTGGAGGAAGCCAGGGCTGGAGTAAAGATTCTTTTAACCTCCTTTCTGTGAAGAAAGCTGAGACACAGGATCACTTCATCAGACCATTCTTCATCCTCACACTGCTCTATAAATTATCTCAGCCTTTGCTGATATCACGAAGCTTAGTTGACGAGTATCTACAAAGTTGTTTGTATCTCTTGGACGAAGTCAATGAGGGAAGGGTGATTTGCTAAAGAGATAATTTGGAATATTTTAAAGATAACACAGACAAAAATCATTTTCCCCTCGATTAATGTGAGAGATAGGCTGGAAAATAAAATCAGCTGACTGGAATAAAGCAGAGAAAACACACACATACATACAGTTTCCAAGGGCTGCCCTTAAAACCCCAGACATACCCCCATGGTAGTGGGATTAATCAAAGGGTCCCTTCAAGTTCCCACCATATGCACACAAGCAGTACAGTAGATTCAGTGAGTTCTTTTAACCATCTGGTTGTGTCTCTTTATTCTTGTTTATCTAAGCAGCAAACGTCATGATGTCAGTTGTACAGCTAGGATCAAATGGCCTGGTTTGGATTAACAATAGAGAATCCTGACAATGAAACCACACAGTTCAGGAGGGGCCTGCAGTGGGTCTGTGCACAACATAGCTCATAGGAATAAAATAAACTGACTTCCCCCTTATTATCCCTTTTGCAAGAGTGCACCAGTTTGGAGGCTGTGTTTGGGGAAGCCTGCTCCTGGAGCAAATATCTAAAGGGGGATTCCCTCTGTTATTCCTATTGAAAGCATTAGCATAATTCCTCAAACACAGACTCTCTAAGATACCTTGAGTTATTTATTAATATTTAAAGAGGTTATTTGGCATGAAGCATGGAGTATAATTCTTAAAAGGAGCTGACAGCAGAATACATTTGTTAACTAGAAAGACATGTCTGAACTTTGCCAAAAGAAATACTGTGTGCAACAAGCACATTTGGTGGGGAAGGTTGTTTTATCTCTGGGCATGTTTGTGTATGTATGTGTGTGTGTGTGTGATTTGTTTGTTTGTTTGTTTCTCCACTTACATATTCCACCCCCCTGCCTTGGACCCATTTTTGAATGAAATACTTGATAAAAGAAAGGCTTGAAATGGCCATGAAGACTTATCCCCTCTCTCCTCCTGGAGCAGTCTCTTCTCCTAGCTTAGAATTAATACAAGACCACCCTGCTGTCCTGCCATCTACTTTGTTTATATTTTATTCATTTTCTTTAATTTAACGAGGTGATGAATAAATGTGCTTTACAAGGAAAAAGGGACTGTGAGGGGTAGAGACTGGAGTTCTCTGTTCATTCATATACCAGGTAAGGTACAAACAGGCAAAATGCAAATCTGTCTGTCAGTAATCAAAAATTTGGCCTGGGGGATGAAGCCAGTTAAATGAAGTTAGTTAATCTTTTCTCCTTGCTGCTTCATTCTCCACCCTCTTCAGAGGGGGAGTTAGAGTCCTAGTTACTGATTTGTTTATTCCTCCAGACCACTGCTGACACACTTTAACTTGCTTCTCTTGCGAGCTTCATCAGGCCAAGGTTTTCAGCATGCGGTGTCAATGTTAAAGTTTGGCAATAGCAAGTAAATCCAAACCAATATTTCTATATACTTGTGTGTTTGAAAATGCTCGGAGAACTATCAGAGCTATCAAAATTAAATATAGTTTAAGCTATAATGTCTAAGGATTCACGCATGCATGATGAAACCAGAAAAGTAAAAACAAGGAAATGATTGCTATGAAAGTCAGGATGGTGGTTACATGTGAAGAGAGGGAGCGGTCGTGCTTAGGATGGAGCATGAAGAGGGGCTGGTAAAGTTCAATTTCTTGATCTGGGTGTGGGTATAAATAATTCACTAAGTTCTATAAAAATGTTGGGGAAAAATCAGGGTAGTTGTTGCTATTGGCTGGGAGAAGGGACCGGAAGGGAGCATGAGAGGTACTTCTCAGGTGCTGGCATTGTTCTGTTTCTTGACCAGAGTTTTGGATACATGGGTGTGTTCAATTGGTGAAACTTCTCCTACCTGACTACCTTTATGTACACTAGTCTATATGTAAATTATATTTCAATCAAAGTGCACAAAGTCAAAAGTAGACTCTCAAAAGACTTCTAACAGATTTATAACGTTAAGGTTTTGCCCCAACTCTGTTTCCACTTCCTATAAATATCTTAGTGACTATAAAGAAAAAAAAAATCCCTCCAATCTTCCTGAACTTTTCAGTGGAAAAGTCTAACTGACTATCAATAATACAAACATTCTAGTTGTTGAGGGTTCCCAAGGCTACAACTTTCCATAAATAGAAAACAACATTGAAAAAGTCAAGGCAGTAGGTCAAAATAAATATATAGTAGCTTCTCAATCTTTCTCAATCTTTGACCTTATATGTGTTAGGATAACCAAACAGCACTCAATGAAAGTGTTTTGATTTGTTTTTCAGTCTGCTTATAGAATTTTTCTTTCTACTAGAATGTAAGCTCCTGTTAGGACTGAAGCCAACAGAGACATTTTGGTAGCAGAATTTTTTTTTTAATCCTTTGAGGATGCTTCACAATGAAAGTCAGAGTCCATTTGGGATGTAATCTAATCTTTTTAATAGTTGATAAACGGAAATGAATAGCTTCTTGGATGCAACAGAGGTGGAGCAGGTTTGAACAGCTGGCACTCTCCTTTTTGTACATGTCCATACAACGATAAACAGATCTTCTAAAATATGGTATTGCCACAGAATCAAGCAAGCAGATTAGAAGCCATGTTCTTATTTTTTCCCCTACATTTTGCATGATGTTTTTTGAAAATGGGTTTGTAAAAAGCATAGAACTGTTTTGAAAATCCTACCTGAAGAAAAGAGGTAGAAAGAGAGACAGAGAGAGCACATTAGAATGTTCTACAAAGGTGACGTAAGTAGATGCAAAGACTGTAAGAACAATGACAATAAAAGATGTGGGAAGACTTTTTCTGGCGTCATGAAAATTAACATGGGCAGATTGCCTTTAATCATCACCCAAACTAACAGAAAGGGCAAGGATTTCTGAGTGACAAGAAGAAGGTGCTCTTTTTCTGAACCAGGATTACCATGTAGTTCCTTAAGAAAAGCCTGGGTGAAGGTAAAGGAAATACAGTTTAGTGTAACATCCCTTAATTATTTACAGATGTTTATGAAACTTCTAGTTGTCTCATCTGTTCAGCAGGGGGAAAAACATAAATGGAAAAGCAGGGATTGTATCCCTCTGTCTGCTATCAATTAAATCATCAAAACAAAATTATCATTCAAATTACAATGTATCATTTCACTTTTAGAATGTATGGGGGCAAAACCATCTATGAAACAGAAATCTGTAAACCATCAAAGCAACAAAGCAACATTAAAGTTCAATGAGCAGTTTGTTCATGCATGTTTTAATCTAGTTAAAAAATGGAAACCATGTTCACGTGGTCAAAATAACACTTGCGTCAAAGGACTCTTTGAGGTTCAATCCAGTGAGACAGGCAAATGATTTTTGTGAAACCCCAAAATATTTTCAAGAGGGGAAAGGGCTCCCTAGGGATCTGAATACGGTGGCATTAGTGGAATTTTAATGTGGGAAAGTATCTAGCAAGAAGGCAAGCTTGTTAGAGGGAGAAAATATCAAATGTTCAACTTCTAAATGTGTTCTCTTCAATGATTATGTAATCGAGAACTGATTTTTATTTTTTATCAATATTTGGATTCTATTGTTTCCTATCATGCATATGCTAAGCTTACTTTGTATTAAGGTCTATGTTACTGTGTCTTGCCATGTTAAAGTAATTATCTGTCTCTACAAAGAGATTTATTACCTTCATGAATCTGACCATACACACATCTTAAATAAATTAATGAACTGACAAACGAAGAGTGCCCCCATCATTCTAAGTAGCTGACAACATTTGAAAAGCAGTCACATTGCAGTGACAAACATTTTAAAGAGAAGGGCACTTTTGGAAGATCATAGGGAGCTATTTTATGAATAGTCATTTCAGCAAGTATCCTAACTGGATCTAAAAGTTAATCAAAGATTCATGCTACTACTATATTTTTCTAGAATACTGTTTGTTAGAGTACTTTGCATTGTTTTCTACCCAAAGACCACGTCCCCTGGTGTTTCTCAAGCAGCAGTTCTCTGGATTGGTTTGGTAACTTTATCCAAAACATACTGACCAGTTTGATTTAGTAATTTGAGACCAGGTATGTAGATTTTATTAGAGATGAAAAAAGAGTATTTATTTATGGAAGTGTGTAAATTACTGGCAAAGAAAACAAACACTAGATAACCTTTAAGCAAAAAGGCTTTTTTTTGATAAAAAATCTTTAAAAAAAGATTGTATTTCTTTTTAAAAAGTTTGTGTTGTCATATTTTTAAGTCTGAAATTTAAATGTTGGCTAATACTTAGGACTGCCAAATGATCTCTCATTCCCCTAAAGAATACAGTATGGTCATTTCTTTTTGATTATTTATATTGTTCCTTTGAATTTTTAAAGAAATATTTGTAAAAGAAAAATCAAACTGAAAATTTGTGACTGAAAAATTATTTTGACCTAATAAAATTTTATCATAATTGAAATATAGGCAGATATTCACAGAGTTCTGTGAGTCAGATTACTGCTATAGTATATTTCCTTCATAGAGCTTAGCAAAGGGCATTATTTTCTTAATAAATTTTAGGTCAGTAATGTGGACATACAAAACTTTTGGCAGATTACAGAATCACAATGTTTCATTTCTGCTTTTAAAAATCATCATAGGAAGCAGGAATAGTGTTCACTTCTGGGCCTCACTTACACAAGTTTTAAAAAATTATTAAGACAAGTGTGCTCTGCTAGGTTTTATATTTGAGCAATTCCCAAGTATTCATTTCTGCAATTTGACAATTTTTTTTACTCATAAACAATGTTCTTGGGAAAGATTTTGAAACTGGATTCAAGGAGAATGTCTAAAGAAAATGTCACTAAAAGTATTTCCTCCAGTACACAAATGCCTTCAATGTTTTGTGATTTCCTAAGGATGGTAAAAGTGTTTTTAACCCGCTAGATTATTTCTGAGTGTTTTAAAATGTATTTTGCATAACTATTTAATATGTCAGAGACACATTTCAGAGGCTAACTTTCTGGTAAACAAAATGCTGACATCCCTCTAGTGAAGTATACATACTACTTCACCTAAGCCACTTCACACAATTTTCAAGTTTTTGCTCCACTAGATTGCTAAGGCATTTCTGATTTGCAAAGAGTAGTGGATTCAAGCTGTATGTTGTGTTTCTTTTCTTAAAATTCAAAGCTGAATGCTTAACCATTGACTTGAAAAGAGAAAATCAAATTTCTATAAATTTAATTTAAAATATGTTAACTTACTTCATATTAAAAATATTCATTGCTAGTTGTATCTTTTCCTATGTCCAAGACATAGGAAGAGTAAATTTGGAATATTTTCAACAAATTAAAATATAAGTAAATATTGCTTGCAATTAGAACACATTACAATAGTTACTACCGGCACCATGTATGTTTGTATTTTATTATCATATTATCATTCATTACTGCCACCATCATCATCATAACCAAAATTTTCAGAGTACTTGCTGTGTGCAATGCCCTGTGCTAAGGGCATGTCTTAATGTGAAGGTGGCTTTTGGCGGGGGGATTTCACCTAACAACCTTAATCAACATGTTTAATGTTTCTACTTGAGTCAATGGAGAAATTAACATAATAGTTTTGTTTCCTGGTTGTCTCCAATGCCCAGCAGAGAAAGAAGTACTAGTGAGAGGAGAAAGTTGGAGGCAGGTAAAGATAATTGCATTTAGAAAAGGTAGGAAAGTGGTCTCTATTTGGAAAAGAGGGAATAGAATTATTTTTGAATGTGATATTTATTTCCATTATAATTTTCTCCTTACATGTAGAAGAATGCAATTTATTGTGAATGTTACTTTAAATAAATCTTCAACAATTATGTTATTCCCAATAATTTAACCATCCACAAAACTGGGTATGCCAAGGCTTGTTCTAAAATTGCCATACATTTTCCTTCCCAACTAAAAGTTATTTCTTAAGAAAGAAAATAATCCAATGTCAGCATTATTTTCTTTAAATTATGTACGTTTCAGTTTTGATTGTTATATAATTTTAAGAGAAAAACAGCACCTAAAAAATTCAACGTTTATTTTATCTTTCATGTCATTTGATACTATTCCACAGTTCTAGGAATTCATTTTTGATTTTTATATTCTTCCACAGAAGGAATAATTTTGAGTTGAGGTGGTCTTAATTTTAACCTTTCTGCAAATAATAGAGTCTTTTGAGGCCCCCAGCTCAACTTTTTAATATGTTGATTTAATATTTCTCAGGTAATTTAAAAGCAGATACTTATTTTAAAAGTTTTATTACTGAGGATAGGTTTTCTGTTGCTAAAATTTCCTGATATAAATCTCAGTACAAATGATTTTCTAAGAACCCATTTTTTCCTTCTTCCCTGTTTCATTTTTATCAACTATTTTGTGTCATAATGATACTTCATAAATATTCTTGGGTAAAAGGTGCCATGTAGAGGCACATATGCTTTAATTAAACTCTTCGCCAAAGTGAGCTGGTCAAACTTTAATTTACTGTCATAGAAGGGGATCATTTCTAGAATAAGGTGTTTGTGGTACGAATGCATGCAGACACTCTGAAAGCTCTCATGCATTTACTATTTCAACACTCCACTAAGAATGCTTTCTAATAAGTACAGCTTTGCCAATGGCCCTTCAATAGATAACTTTATGTTAATGTCTTTTAAATAGAGAGCAGCATTGTTTAAAACTTTCAAAGAACCCAGAGTAAATATAAATACTCTGCTAAGTGTCCTTCAACAATGTCATAATGTAATCCTGTCATGTATCAGAACCCAAACTCCACCTGAACAACTAATTTTAAAGAGACTGTCATTAAGAAGATGTTTTTCCTTTGCAAAAGTTTAAAGTGGGTCAATCATGCTCGTTTGAATTCTACAATGAGCAAGAATTGTTCAAAGAAAACATGCCATTTACAGAAGAGAAAAAAAAGGAAAACAAAGCTGTTTCTTTAAGATAGAGAAGATCTTTCGGGGCAGTCCTCACTCATTCAAAAGCATGTAGGTGTGGAGAATTAAATACTGTTTCACCTGGAAAATTAGAGGAACTAAATACTTCAATTGTAAGAGCAAATTATATAATGTATTTTTTTCTATTGCATGAAAAAGCATGTGCAAGTCAAAGTAATATAAACTACCATTCAATAGGAACTGGTTTGGTTTGCGTTTGTGACACATTTAATGATTCTGCTAAGAGTATCACTTGTTTGTTAAAACAATTTTAAAAAGTCCAGAAATGCACTGTTTTAGAAGGAAAATTAGACATCATAGCTATTTTATCAGGGTCATTTGTCTATGAGCCATTTTCGTGGAGAAAAGACTTTAAAACCAACTGAATTTGCCTACATGCAAATAAAATAGTTATTTTTTAAAGAAAATTCAGTCCGCCTGTAGAGAAGCAAGTGTAGCATATTTTTTTCCTTCTTCTAATCTTTCCACAGGTCATCAATCACGAATTTTTCCCTGCTATGTTGCTGAAGCAGAGAGCAAAATGTGCAGCTGCCGGTCTACCAATAAGAGGGTTTCCATACCTGCACATATCAATGTCATCTAAACACAGCCAGAAGGAAACCCAAACGTTGTTTTTTTACCTCATCTGTGATTGTAGCTGACATCAGCGTGTTTTGGCTGAATGTATTATGCATTTGAAATAAGACGTCTGCATATTAAAAATGAGACAACATAGCTTAAAATTAACACCACTTTTTCAAGAAGCAATATTATGATATATTCTGGAGATTACTATAAGCTTTTTTTTTTTAACATTTCAGTCCTATTGAATTAACTCTGTGGCTTTACCTAGTGTGTGTTCCACATGTCCTTTTGTCTTCTCTTTTCATAACATTTGGCATTTACAATTATAAATTTTTTCATCAAAGTGGCCTATCAGGTAATGTGATATACTTCTCTATATTTTCAGATGACCAAAAAAAATTAGGATATTTATCTGAGGTCCATGAGCAAAATGTGCTACAAAGAAAGAAAATTTCTAATTAATTTATTGAATCATTGTCTACCACTCTTTCTGAAAGTGGTCCAATGCTTCAAGCTTCTTCTGTGATTTTCCACTAAAAATATAATGGCATACTCATATTTTGCCTTCAAGAGGCTAATGTACTTTTAAAAGTGGAAAGTGGAAAATTTGATCATGTTCAGTTTAACTCAGCGAGCGAATACTGAGCATAAAGTATATGCAAGTACTATCCTAGGCACAGTAAATCACAAAGGTCACCAAGACGTAGTTTTTTACCTTAAGGAGCTCATGCTATAGAAATAGGAAATAGTCATATGGAAACAAATATCCTGCAACATGTGAGGAATAAAGAGATCCAAGAAGGCTTTCTGGAGGAAAGGGCACCTAAGATAAGTCTTGTATTATGGGTGCACTAAAATCTGGGAGATGTTGTGGGATGAATCTGGAGAGGGTGACAGAGGCCAGGTATTTCAAGGACCTAGAAAGTCATATGAAGAAGCTTGATAGAGAAAGACTTTAAGCAGAGGAAGTGGCCAATTTTCCAGCTCATTCTAGAATTAGTATAAAGGAAGGCTGCCGTAAGAGGGCAAAACCTAGAGGCAACAGGATTGAGGGAAGAGAGAATTCCAAAGTGTGATCTGCAGACAGCAGCATGGGAACAACCCGGGAGCAGAATCTGAGCACCCTCACCCCCAACCCTACGGAATCAGAATCTGTTTTATCAAGATCCCCTGGTCATTTGTGTGCCCATTAAAGTTCAAGGAGCACTGATCCAGACCAAATGAGACTGGTGATGGGTTAGATTTTAAGGATTCTTGGCAAGAGCAAGCCTAGGCCTAAAGGGGTGAGAGGCATTGCTGGGGATTTGCGGGTATTCCATCAGAGGCTAACTTACGAATAAACCACAGGCATAAATGTAAACGATCTAATTTGTGTTCAAAGACTCTAGAAACCTGAGCTCAACATTACAAAGCAAATGCAGACTAAGAAACAGATGACAAGGCATAAGATGGAGGACATGATAATTTCAATTTTTGGACAGGCAAATGTGAGATCACTTTGGGAAATTCAAGAGGAAATGTCCATCAGGTGTTTGGACTTACACATCCTTAGGTCCGAGGAAAGGTAGGAATACAGGTGAAGACATGAGAGCCATCAGCCTATTTTTGGTTGTTAAATCATGTTAGAGGACATGATCATATGGAGAGAATACATTGACTTAGAAGAGCAATGGGTTGCAGAGTTCCTGAGAGCAGGGACTGAGAGAAAGAAACAAAGAAAGGGCAGTCAGAGATACCAGAGGACATCCAGGCCGTGTGGAGCTGAGGGGGGGAGAGTGTTTCAGGAGAGGACATTCAACAAATTCCAACGCAGCAGGGTTCCAGGAAGATTTATGTCCACTGGATTTGGCAATCGTTTTAGTTTGAAAGCGGGAATATTAATTTCTTAAGGTGACTCAAATTCCGTCTTCTGCTAGATAGCTCATGTTACTTTTATAAGTGCAATGGAAATCACGGCTGAGCCTGAGTCAAGAATTCAGTCTTGCATTGGTGGTTTAACCCAGCGTTTAATTTTCTCTCTGGCATTGAAAAGTGTAACAGGTTTCACTAATTCCCTAAGATGAGCACCTGAAGAATCCAGATGCAATGTAGCCCGGTAGCCTTAACATCCCTTGGGGAGCAAGTCACATCATAGAGGTTAATTTCCTGGCAGATTAGCTAGCAGTGCAGGATTGGTTGTAGGAAGTGTGATCACGAGTATGGGCTGTGGCGTCAGGCAGCTCTGAGGTCAAAACCCATCTATGTTAATGACTAGCTATACTACTTTTTTCCCAAGCTCATTTTGCTCATCTGTAAAATGGGAATAATAATGCTTGCAGAGTTATTGAATTGTTTAAGTCATATTATTCACACATACATATATACACACATATTTTATATATATGTATACATATATACACACACATATATGTAATTGAATTAAGTGAGATATACATACATATGTAATCTCACTTAAACTATATATGTGAAGAGAGATGTCTCACCCTTGCGGGATCACACCTGTGACTATTACAGAAAGTATAATTAAAAAGTTACTATCTCACCTTGAAATTATTTTTTAAATTATAGTTTGGGTGATTGTCAGGGAGGCAAGATAATACTTCAGAAAAATTACAAATATTATTGAGTTTAGATACCTAGATTGAAATTTTGGCTTCATAATTAACTAGATGAGCAATAGTCATTTACCTAATACGCAGTTATGCACCACATAACGATGTTTTGGTCAAGTCAACAATGGTCCACAAATACTATGATGGTTCTTTAGATTATAAAGAAGCTGAAAAATTCCTCTCACCTAGTATAGGCCTAGGCTAATGTATGTGTTTGTTTCTTAGTTTTTAACAAAAAAGTTTAAAAATAAAAAATAATTAATTTTAATAATGGAAAAAGGCTTACAGAATAAGGGTGTAAAGAAAGAGAATATTTTTATATAGCTGTACAATGTGTTTGTGTTTTAAGCTGTGTTATTAAAAGGAGTCAAAAGTTTAAAAAATTAAGAGTTTATGTGGTAAAAAAGTTAAAATAAGCTCAGGTTAATTTGGTATTGAAGAAAGAAAAAGATGGTTTTATAAATTCAGTGTAGCCTAGGTATATAGTGTTTAAAAAGTCTGCAGTCGTGTACAGTAATGCTTAGGGCTTCACATTCACTCACCACTCTCTCATTGGCTCACCCAGAGCAATTTCCAATCCTGCAAGCTTCATTCATGGTAAATGCCCTATACAAGTGTACCATTTTTTATCTTTTGTGCTATATTTTTACTGTAATTTTCTTATGTTTAGATACACAAATACTTACCATTGTGTTATAACTGCCTACATTATTTAGTACAGTAACATGCTGTACAGGTTTGTAACATAGGAGCAATATGCTACAACATATAGCCTAGGTGTGTTGTAGGCTATGCTATCTAGGTTTATGTAAGTACACTCTCTGATGTTTGCATGATGACAAAATCGCCTAAGGATGTATTTCTCAGAATGTATCCCTGTCGTTAAGTGACATATGACTATGTATGTAGCACACTCATTATAGACCAAGTTCTTTGGTAGAAAGGACAGAATGTAAATTTTATGAGGGAAGGGGATTTTGTCAGTTTAGTTCATTGCTGTAGCTTAGCATATAGTAAGAACACTCAATTATTTATATTTACCTGGGTCTTTAAGAGTTTTAAATTCTAGTTGTAGATCTGAATTATTGTAGACCTCATTGTTTTCATCTATAAAATGGCATCTAGTGTTCTTTTCACCTCTAGAACTCTGCAATTTTACAATAACGAACAGAACAAAAGAGATAGAAAACTAGATGTATACCTCAGAATAGGAATAATTAAATTGTCCATATAGTCAATATAATTTTTATTAGGGTGGTGGAACAGAGATGCCATTAATAGTCCATGTAATGATTAGATTTTTCCTGACCAATTGACTCACTGAACACTCAACATATATTTTTGTGCACCTACCATGTGCTAAGCACTGAGGGGGATATAGTGGTAAAAAAAGGAAATGCAGGATTTGTCCTTACAGGCATATAGTTCATCTTCTCTTCTATTTTCCTTGTGCCCAGTGGCATTAGATATGAGATGGCTGACAAAAGGTTAGCTTGCAGTTTGTAACCATGGTACAAAATGAATCAAACTAATCTATACACTAAGGTTAGTCCCATTCCACTGAATTGTTACAAAAAGACAGTGGTTTGCAAAAGGTGAATTAATACTAGAATTATTTCTTCCTGACAACTACAGTTGTCAGAGAGAAACAAAATAGATTAAAGTCTACCATTATAACATCAGCACCCTAACCAAGTAGGGGAAAAGTATGCAGGCAAGCAGAGAAGCAAAAAGAGAAGTAAATAAAACCACACAGAGGTAGAAGCACAAGGGCTGGGAAAGAGCAAGGGTGATATAAGTCACCTTGACAGCCTACTTGGACTGAGCCCGATCCAGAAGAATGTCTTCGCAAGCACCAGGTTTAAATCCCACGGGCTGTTGGTGAATGTTTAGTTGTATTTCCTGGTGTCTGATGATAACTCCTTACATAACATCCCAGGAAGATATTCATCATTGTGTGCAGAAATAAGCCTTTCCACAACTCATCAGCCTCCCTCCTTTATTTTGTAGAAGATATTTCATTACATGTTTAGAAATATCATCTTATAACTATTCACTACTGGTTGTGCTACTATTTATTTTACTTTGTCACACTATAATGATTTTTTCAAGCATTCTTTCGAACTTTTATTTAATTTTGAAGCATGGTTCCATATTGCTATATATATGTCCATTTTTAAAGTAATCATTATCAAGTAAAGATCTTTTAAGTTTTATAGATTTTCCCTTAAAAGATGTTAACAGAAATTCTTTAACACGAGAAACCAGCATTAATAATGTTACTCTTGTTTTTGATATATTAACATGCTGTGTGTATTTTTAATTTATCTTTAATAAGTTCAAGTTTTTCAACTATTTTGTCTGAAAATATACTGTTTTGGCAGATGTTTACATATAAAAATAAAGTCGCATTTCTCTGAAAATTAGCACTTTTATAGCGCAATGCAAAATGTTTTTATATGTATGATTAAAAAAGTGATGTAGTGAAAGTGCCTATTTGTATGCATAGCTGCTAATTAATGTTTCCTTTAGACGGAAAGTCATCTATAAATGTGTACATATTGACATGTATTTGGTTTAGGCAAACCTGCGTAAATAAATCTATTTAACCATATGTTAAGCAATCAATGTACATCATCTCCCAAACACTAAAAAAGAAAACCCAAAATGTCCTGTAACCTGTTTGCAAAGTATTTTAAAGACCTCAGAACACGCTTCTTCTTTATTCCAAGATCAGTAAACTTGAGGAACATGTCCCTGTCTATCTTTTATAGGACCAAGTATCCATATTGTCTTTATAGAACTTCCACTAAGCCATTATAAAATCTGCAAAAGGTTTAGGAATACAATTTTTCCTATTTTGCAGAATATTTTTGAAAAGGGGATGTTTAAATATACAAAGTTCAAATCACAAAAATGAGCATATTTGCTAATAAATCTTAAAGACTTGATTTTGAATCACGTTTTCTTCTTCAATTTGAAAACAAACCTGTCTCCTGATTTTACAGCAACTTATACAACTTTAGAAGTAAAATAAAAGAAAATAATCTTTAGAGATTCTCATCTCACTTAGATGGAGTAAAGTGGAATTTGGGTTTCATCATGGATTTCTCCATATGCCAGTTCTTTGAATGTTTTTCACTTTAGAGAGTTCTTAGTGACCGCCATAGAAGAAAGTCTAATTAATACACTAATTAACATTATTAAGTCTTTTAATTATTAATGATCAAAATGCTAAAAATAAAAATAGGTTTTTGTGTTCTTATTAATATTACTATTTAGTTTTAGAACAGGAACAAAAAAGGGTTATATTCACTGCTTAGGAAAGATGTCATGATGTTAAGAGACAACACAAAATAAGCATAACTATTCAACTTCTTTTTTTCCCCAACTTTTCTATCAAGAAGCATGATCTTCAAACTGGTAAGGTTAGAACAAACATCGTTAAGAGGGAATTGAATTCCAGAATAGATGAGGAGATAGTAGAAAGTACCTAGCACTTCAAATGAATTCAAGTCTCCTTATGAATAACACCCCATAGTGCTGAAAGAACTTGCAGATGATATGATGAAACCACTGTCAGTAATCTTTAAGAAATCATGGACAACAGGAGAGGTGCCAGAAGACTGAAGATGTGAAAATGTTCCAATTCTCCAAAAGGGGAAGAAGCAAATTGCATCAACTGCATGCTAACACACTTGTCAACCCCCAGCCATATTCAAAATTACGTTATCATATAGATGGTGTATAAGTAAATGGGGAAAATGCAGAAATCTTTATGGGTAACCTAAAAATAAATATTGCCAAACTCCCCTCACTTCTGATTATCATTAATATTAACTAAAATGATAGTCAAAAACCATAACATGAACACAAAGCATTATGATATTTTAGGTGATAAGTTTATTTCTACTTTAGGATAAGCAAAAATGTATACATCAAGAGCCCTGTGAAAAAAAACTTGGGGTTTTTAATTACTAATATGCTCAATATTAGCCAATTGTGTAAAAAGTATTGTAAAATGGTGGCAATATTATGGAGGTCTATTCATTTCAAGTGAAGGAAAACAATATTATCATTGCACCTACAACTGATCAGAGTTCATCTGGACACTCATTTCCAATTTTTGTGGCACCAACATTTGGAGGATATTGTCAAACTGGAGCCCATCCAGTGATGACCTAGGTTGATGAAGGGTACTTTAATCACAGTGGCAAACCCCTGACCACCGAGGGATTTAGAACAAAGAGATTGAAAGAGTCGTCTTTGATGATACAAGGAGGAGTATATGGCAGGGAATAGATTGCTCTAAGCAGGTCCACAGTCTGTAGCCAGGAACAATTGGTGGATGTTGCAGAAAACCAGGGAAGAGGTTTCTTTCAATTAGAAATACTAAAAAATGAATCCGCCTATCTTATGAAGCAATCATTTTCCTGTCACTGGGAGTGTTCAGGCAGAGAATGAATAGAACAAAGGGATTTCTACACTGCTTGGGAAATTGGTCACGTTTTTAAGTTCCTTTTTAATTCTATGATTATTTTATTCTAATTTCTGTATTTCTAACAACCACTTAGTATTCTTTGGACACCAAAAAAAAAAAAGTAAAAGAAAGATAAAAGAACAAAGTATCTTGCAATCTCTAAATATTTAGACAAAGTTTATTGAATATAGTAGTTTTCATTGCCATAAAGAACTACATTCAGATGTCATCATACATCTACCCCAGAAAAAGCTTTATTTTAGCTTTCTTCTTTGGCATAGGCACAACATTTATGTAATCTTAATGATGAATATACTTTTTTTTCTATTTTATCTGATTTGTTTTTATAAAAGAAACATGTTTAAATCGTATACTTACATAAGCGTGGCTTCATTTTCTTTCTACTGGTTTAGTTAAATATAGAATTCTAGACTCAGAAATGAGTGATTGGTTGATGATTCTCCTAGCCTTTTGTGCTAAAAATTTATTACTGAGAAAGTAGACTTCCAATCAAAGAAAAGCTCTTATATCCATGGCTCCTGACTATATCCACCACTCCCCAAAATATAAAAAATATAACCATGTTTACTCTCAGTTTCTATGAGCTACTCAAATTCAGCCTATGTAGTAAGATATGGCTTCACAAGTAGCATAGCTATAAAATTTTTGGACTCCAAATTCAGGAAATTTATGTCAGTTAAAGATGAAACTTTTGAAAAGCATATTCAAATCAATGAACCATGTGCAAAAAAAAAAAAAGGCCTGTAAAATGGAGCACTCCCTTGAAAAATGCTAGTACCTCAGTGCATATTTCATAGGGAATGGTGAATTTTAAGATATGGAGAAAAATTAATTTACCAGTTCGAAAGATGTGAAGGTTTTCCTTCAAAAAGAAGAAAGCAGTGCTGTGTGTTACGAATCTTGCTCACTACACCATAAGAATTTAATAAACTTGACTATGGACTGATAACATCAGGAAATATTTTGAACATATGCAAAATATAAGAGATTTAACTAACATGACTTTACATATTCATTATATACATTTCAGTGCTTGCTAAAGTCATGGAGAGGTAATGTAAACCTCATAGGAGGATTACACTATAGGCAAAAGTTACTTTATGTAGTTGGACAGAAAGAAATAATGTAGTACAGCAAACCTCATGTATATTACATCTCACTATAACAAGAATTCATACTTGCCAAAGGGTAATCATGGCCCACCCACCCATTCCAAACCCAAGGTCTGTAAAAACTATGTAAAGAAGAAAAAAAAATATTTGTGTGTACTCCTTTAATCTTTATTTTAGGTATTACTCTTGAATTCTATATCCAACACTGTAAAGAATTTCATGGTAGTTCAAAAATACGAAGAGTTACTTCAGATATAATTCTGTAATTAAAGTAATTAAATGATATGGATAGAAAAAATAAAGATTTAGAAAATGGCATAATAACATAAGTCAATTAGTTCTAAGAAAAACAGCATTGTGCAAAAGAATTCTAAATGAAATAAAACATAAAGTAATACATTTATATTTCAGTAAAGCATTTATTTTCCTTTCCAAATAACACTTGTTGAATTAGTTAACCAGCGAGAAAAATTATATGGAAGAAAAAGAGGCCAAAATACAAAGAAAATGCTAAGTGACGTTGTACTTTGTTACATAAAGGTATTTAAAGAAGATTACAAGTATATTTTCCTTTAGCTTCTTCAAGACTGGAGAAGGGCGTCTATATTAATGCAGTTTGCAGACGGATGCCAACAGTGTATTAAATTGTCAACACTAAGAAACACGTTAAAATGAGAATATGCCTGAAGACTGGAAATGGTTACAGAAATAATGAGATAAATCGAACAAGTATAAAGCAAGATATCTGTGGAAAATAACTGAAAATACGCTATTCTGTGGTGAACCTGAAAGTTACTTAAGAATTGTCATAGATCATTGTTCCTTCCTTGGGTCGTGACCCAGATTAAGGCTGCTTAGGGTCTACAGAGGGGTCAGGAAGAATCCTCAGGGGGAAAATGTGTTCCTGACCTCCTGGGTAAACACTGAATGGCATAGGGAAAAGAGGTGTACTTTGGTCTTTCATCCCCCAACCCCCAGTAAAAAGGAAATAGTAGGGAGGAAAATCAGGGTGCTTAGGAGTCTTTCTCAGTCTTTCTCTGGCCACAGAATCAGGGCTTATGACCAGTATTTACACATCAACGTGGCATGAATACCTTCCTCTATAGAGCTGGCTTGCGTGTGCAATCCTCACGGTCTACCTACCTCACTACCAGTGGCCCATGAAATGTTTTATCGCAATAATCCCTGTTATGTATTAATTTCAGTAAAGGAAATAGGTATAACTCTTTGAGAAACTCTTTTAGTCTGACCAGTAAAGACATAATGATGGCTAATTTATAGCTTCCTTGAGAGGAAAATTGAGAGGCCGTGTAGTAGATGATAGAAATTGATGGTTAATAATCGGTTCACAAAGAAAACTGCTGAAGTCTGAAAAGGAAGCTGAGTGTGCTCGCTCATGCTCTCTCTCTCTCTCTCTCTGCCCCTGGGATCCAACTAAGAAAATTTGGGACAATTTTGTCCTTTCAACATGAGAGTCAAGAACAACTAAAATAATGAACCTCCAAGGATACATTGGGGAAAAAAAAATGTGTCATTTAAGCTACAGGAAGAAGAGCCTGCAAATAGATTAGTGTGCACCAGGGTCAGGTGATTGGTGAGAATAACAGTGTAACTAAAATAAAAAAAATTAGCTTGAATGTAGAGAACTATTTCCAAAAGATGAGCATGTAAGATTGCTTACAGGTTTCGTAAATGACTGGCAAAACATTCATTTCTTCATGAAATGAAGTTTAATGAGGTACTTAGCTTGACAGTATCCTAGTACTACACTTTCAGAAAAGAATCACATTACCAGTTGATATTTCTCTAATAGCTAATATTTCTATTCTATTTACACTAAAGGGAGAGAGAATTTCAACCTGATAATTTTCATCTCTGCAGTTTCATTTTGTGTGCACACTGACAACTTGTAGATCCTCTCAGGGGTTTGCACACTATAATCAGGGTTGCACCATTCAGCACCCTTTTCCTAGAACAATAAAAAACTCTCCATACCTTTTCAACTTGTCAGATTTTCAGTGCATTATAGAATTTAAACAAGCTTTGAAGATGAAAAAGACTATACACAATGCTTAAGTGTTACTATTATTATGATGATGATAATATGGTCTACAAGATGTACAAGGGCATTTTAGGATGAATGTATTATGAGTCACAAAGTTGCAACTGAAGACAGCTGTTTGATTGCTGCTTGAGAGAGTAGAGTAGAACAAGCCTGAATATGGATGATCTCATTTGGCTTTATAAAACCAAACAGAGCACAGGCAGTTAGTTGGATAATATATCTCCAAGGGAAAGAAGAGTTAGTGTAATCCATCTCTCTGTTGTAGTATATATCATGCTCTTACTTATAAACTCCAAATAGGATTTCTGTTTCCAAAAGGTCAGATTATCTTTAGCATGGTGACTTCACTCTTTGGTCACAACATGTAAGCTTGCATTATTATTATTATTTTAACTTTAGTTGTATCAATAACTTTCTTATTTTCTTTATATATCCCTCCACTATATCATCATCTTGTGTTGTTAGTATTTTTCTCCTTTCATGGGAATGAACAAAAAATTACTTAGACTGTTGTCTTGTATTTATGAGCACCTGTGCTACTGTAAAGTATGGAGAAAAGATATGAACTAGAAACCTACAACCTACTTAATGATTAAAAACACAAAGAAATGAAAAGCTAAATAATTATAAAGGATCGAATAGCAAGAGATGTTAAGGGTATCATATGGTTCATTATGAAATAAGTCACATAGACCAAGAGGACTGTAGATTTGGGCATGGAGTCTATTAAAGTGTGTTGGGCTAGACTGTAAAACTTGTAATAAGGAAATGGGACTTTTCCAAAGTCATATTGATAGAAAGGAATAGTTATAACATTTTAGACTAGCGAAATGCTGTGAGAAAAGTCACAAAGGAAGAAAGGAAAAAATTCTTTTCTGGACTGGTACGGTTGGAATAAAGAGCCCATGAAGAGTTTCTGGAAAAAGGGCTGGAAAGGTTGCTGGGGAAAGATTTGGGCAGATGTTGAATCTAGGTTAATAAGATAAAATTTCATTCTGAAAGCCTAAGAGAGCAAATATCATGTGTCATATATGATTTGTTGATTGATCAACAAATAGATTGATTTTTAGTGAATGTCCTGAAATTGGTGTTAACAAAGATTATGAATTGGCTCGGGAAAGGATTTCCAAGGTAGAGATGGAAAAAGTGTTATCAACGTGGTGGCCCTATAGGTGCAGAACTCACCCTAGCTATTTCCCATCACTGAGTTAAACCAGTCAACTGAAGATTTTGATGTAGAGGAACAACTGGATTAAAAATGTTTAAATATTTCTTACACAAATACATAAATGTGTATTAGAGGGAGAAGACAATAGAGCAAACCTATCAAGCCTGAGATAAGAGGTCTAAAGAAGGAGATGTGGCAATAGGGAAGGAAAAATAATGGCAATAAATGACAGGACAAAGGAAAAAAATCAATAAGACCTGATGACTCCTTGCCCATAGGGGATATGGACAAGACTGCATCAAAGATGAATACATAGTTTTGAGCTTGGATGACTGAAAGCCTTTATTCATCTTCATTGAATAGTCTTGTTGGCCTCGCAGAATCTGGATGTGTGGCAGCTGGATCAGTGAGCCAAATGGATAGTCCAATCTGAGTGAATAATACCCCAAAATGGAGTGTGAGGAAGTAGGTGGAAGATTTGGCTGCCACACTTGAAGAAAAGAAAACTATATTTAAGATAGTGTTAAATGACTTATTGTAATTATTGATAGTATTTGACTAGTGATTTTTTAAAACTGGATACATGATTTTAAGTGACTTTGCCCAAGTGAAGAGTGAATATGTTGTCCTTTTTTGCCCAAAATGTATAACAGGGAGTTGAGGATATAAGTCCCTAAAAGACAGAGACAACTATGCTTTTGATAGCCAACGATACAGAATTGGAAGCTCTGTGAAAATTTCTAGATTAAGATTTCCACCTAAAAGGAAAATATTCACTTGATTTTTGTCCAGAAGTGATCTAACACATTGTGTGAAAATGAAGCAGATCACACAGCTCTTTAAAGGGTAGTCCTTCATGCCAGTAAGTTTTTTCACTAGGGTGTAACACTTTGGGTGGTACTTAAGCTAAGTTAAGCACCAAAATACAGCACTGGGGAAGACTGTATCAGTGAGGAATGGGTCAAAAATCATTCACCAAGCAGAGCAGTGAAACTAATCCTCCTTCCTCAAAATTTATCATTGGTTGTGCCCTATATTTAATATTTGTCTCAAGTAAGAATATCTAGGGTACACAAGGCCAAATTTACCAGTCATATAATGTTCTTTTCCCTTGAGAAATATTTATCAAAGGCTTAGACACATGTTTCCATGATATGTTTAAATTTATTTCATTTGTGAGAATTTGTTTTCGGAGGAATTGTCAGGAATGCTACTTGTGTTAGTTCATATTCTGGTTTTTATTTGCTGGCGTTTTACAGATAGCTGTCAGTTGTCGATAGAGATATGCTACATGATATATGACTTGAAAGTCGAATCCTGAAAGAGATAACCTACTTCTCCAAATGCTTAACATATCTAAGAATGGCTTGACTTGATATGACACAATATAACCTGGAAATGGAAGAGAAAAATGCCACAGCATAGGAGCTAGAATTTGGTTTGGTTACTAATTTTCTTCACTAACTAGCTGTGTGAACCTGAGAAAGTTACTAAATAACCCTGGGTTTCTGTTTCCCTAGCTGTGAAATGAAGAGATCAGACTAGATGCTCTTTCACATGACTAAATTCTACAAAATGTTATCCCATGGAATCTACATAGATGACCAAGTAGGCTCAAAAAAACTACTGAACTTTGGTTTTGAACCTTAACACCACAAGCAAGTCTAGAGCTACCGGCTGACTGCTTTCTTTGTGCTGCTGCATTCCTGCACTGACAGTAATACATAGGGAAAAAAGTCTGAGAAGGATAGTAAATGTCACCTTCATTATAAATCCCTAGAAACCCTGGAAGATCAAGGTTAGCTGCCCCAGAAGGTATGAAATTATGTAGCTCTGCCCGTTTCTTCTGAGTCTCTTCAAAATAGTTTTGGTGCCCACAAGCATATTCATGCCATGCTGGCAAAGATATAATCAGTACTTTACTTCTGGAGATGATTTGGGCAATACATATCAGAACATAAAATGTGTGGACCCTATATCCCAGTAATCCCCATTCTAAGAATTTGCCTGAAGAAGATACCATCAAGGCACAAAAAGCTCTACGTTCAAGAACATTCATGACAGTGTGGTTTACAATGGTGAAAAATTGGGGACAATGTAAAATTTAAGGGATGGACACTCTAAACAGCCATTAAAATTAATGATATAAATGGAACTAAAAGATGTTCACAACATCTTATCAATTAATAAAAGGAGATTAGAGACCTGTTACCTAATATACCATTTGCACAAAATTATATACATATACCTTTATGAGTATAAAGGCGTTGATATGATTTCAGGTGGTTTTTAATTATGTTGTGAAACTTTTCTATAGTAATTGAATTTTCAAAAATCAGTATTTTTCAATATTTCAAAGACAATAAAATGAATAAAGAATGTTGTGGCTCCTGATGAGCTGAAAGTGAACGTAGAGTACCTGGGCAACAGCCATGCCAGTCGTGAGCATTCTTTTTGGATCATGTTTAAAATTAGAAATGACTTTTTTTTAATAGAAGTATCTTTAGTAGCAGGAATTACAATGTCTGCCACTTTTCTTAGTATTCATTTGTTATGTTCTTACAACTGATTCCTGAAGCTAGATAACTGTCATATCTTATACTATTATGATAACATTGCTCTAGTTTTGAACAAATTTTGTTAGTAAAATGTTTTAAGCTAGTATTTTGTTTTTCCTGGAACATCCATGTGGGATCCTATTTTTTGCCTGCCCAACATCTGAATCCAATCTTCACTTTATGAATCTATACAGGGAGTAAAGAAAAACCTCCCCTTACAGAAGCTAATCATGTGAGATTTTTGCTTTTCCAGCATCCCTTGGGTTAAGGAGAGCCTCTACTATCAGACACTCCAGCACCAGACTCTGATACAGGACTATTACACTTGTACCCTGTATTACAAGAGGGAAGTGAGGAAGAACATTCTTTCTTGGTGGCAGGAACAGTGGTGGTGGCTGCATGGACACATTCCTGGGGGCAAAAGTGCCAGATGTCTGGATGTCACATCTTGAGCTCAATGGGAGCAGTGGTGGTTTCTTTACCAGTCTAGTTTTGAAGATAGTTTGGGGTATTGTTACTGGAAACAAACCTTTGAGTTGGTTTTCCAGTCCTGCCACTGATTGTTGTCCTACTGAGCTACAGGGTACACTTGTAATACATTTATTTTCTTTTTAATCATCCAATCAGCTTGCAACTGAGGACTCTGCCTGATACATTCCTGCTCCCCTCTTTTCCCCACCACCATGGACATTCGTAACTATATCTTCACCTTTTCTCTGGCACCATGGAGGAAGTAAACCCTTCTCTATTCAAGGACGAGGATGTGCTATAGATACCATCTGTCACCTACTTAAGGACTTGGCTTCTCATATTATGCCTTCTCTCATCTGCATATCAATCTCTCCCTTACCACAGGCCCTTTCCCTTCTGCATGCAGACATGCTCATGCACCTGCCATCTTTAAAAAAAGATGCCATGCCTTCACCCACACTTTTAAGACCCCTGACCCCTTAATTGCCAAACATCCTATTATCTGTGCACATTGCTTCCACTTCCTCACCTCTGATTCATTTCCCAACTCTATTATGGTTTCTGCCCTCGGTATTCCACTGCAATACATTGGGAGTCTCTAACAACCCAATGCCATGAAACCTCTTAGTTTTCCCTTTTCTTGAAATATTTTCCTTTTCTTGGTTTGTTTGACTACACCCTGTTCTGGGTTTCTTTCTTCATGCTGATTGTTTCTTCTCAATCTCCCTTGCTAGTTGAGAAAAAATCTTTCTTGCCTCTATGTGACCTGTCACATCCCACTTCTAGGGGCTCATCTTTTCCATAATCTTTCCATAAATAATGTGATACATTTCGACGGCTTAAAATGCCATTTGTATACCTATGACTTGTATCGTATCCTCAAGTCAGTACACCGGAAGGCATCCTTGAATCCTCCTTTTCTCTTCTTTATCACATAGAATCCTTCAGGAATGCCTACCAATTCTGCAAGCAAATTATCTTTCAAGTCTTCTCACTTTTTTCTACCTCTTGCGGCACTACTCTAATCTCATACCTAAGTACTGTAGTGTAATTGCCCTATAGCTACTCATGCTTCAGTTCTTGGTTCCAATGGGTTTTCCCTGTAAGATGTTAAACTCTATGAGATAAGGGTTCTTGTTGGTCTTGAATTTCTTGCTCTTATCCCTGTGCCTTATAGACAGTAGATGCTCAGCAAATATTTGTTGAATAAAAAACTCGATCAATCAATCAATTGATTAGATTCAGCTGGCAGCAAGTTGAGCACTAACTTGTTCTGGAAAGCTGAAGAAAATCAAACAGATGGTGATATAAATTGGATTGAGATGCTTTATAAATAAAATTAAAATCTCTAGTATCACGGCTGCCAAGAAAAAACTTGAATGGTAAAATCAAATATTCAAAGTAAGTGGACTGAGACACATTCCTGTTAATGACATTGTAATTGATCTCATTTGCAATGTAAATCCCTCTTGCTTAAAATAATTCAATAGAAGGAATTGCAATTAATTAACTGATTAATTTAACAAATATGTACTGGGCACCTATTATATGCCAGGTACTATTATAAATGCAGAGAATACAGCAGCAAACCAAACAGACAAAAACCCTATACTTGTGAAGCTTATAATTTAGTTAGAGGGACAGACAAATCAGAGAAATAAGTAAAACTCACAGTATAGCATATAGTGATAAGCACTGAGGAGAAAGATTAAAGCAAGGAAGGAAGATATAAAATGTAGGATGAACTTTAGCATTTTAGGTCGAGTAGTCAGTAGGATTCACTGAGGAGTTGACTTTTAACTACATACTTGAAGTGAAGGAGAGAGCTGTGGGGATGTTCATGGGAAGAACATTCCAAGCCAAGGGAACAGCAAGTGTGAAGGCTGTGAGGAAGGAATATGTTTCTATATTTAAAGAATATCCAAGAGGCCATTGGCTGGAGTGACATGAAAAGAGATGAGGGTAATAGGAAATTCACTGAGAGGTAAAGTAGGATTGGAAGTGGGAGTCTTTCTGAGTTACAGTGAGGGGCTTTGGATTTAATGTGAAATAATATGGAAAGTTATCGGAAGACTTTGAGTAGAGGCAGGTGACATGATCTGGCCCAAGTTTAAGAGGATCACAAAATATAGTTCACAGTTATTAGCCTATAAGTTCTGTTGAGGGATGCCAATACTAACTTTAAATGGACAGTATAGTCATGAGCTTTGGAGCATGGCTTCTGATATTTTGGCAAAAATATAAAAGTTAAGGAAAATTAATCAAAGACAATGAAATAATAAAGTGATGTTCAAGAGCACTTGCAATAATTGTATTTCTTTATATAGAAAAATAAGTTCTAAAAATAAAAAAAATCTCTTGATAAACATTTTACATAGTCGGCTAATTTTTAGTGGGTGAAAAGGTAATTATTTTTGACTTAGTGATACACATTACCATCATAAATTTAATACATAATATAAGATATCTTATAATTTCTTAGGGAAACTCTGGGGCCAGACTGCTTGAATTTAAATCCTAGCTCTGCCATTTACCAGTCATGTCATCTTGTGCAAGTAACTTCTCTCTCTGTGCCTCAATTTCCCATCTTTAAAATGGGAATAATAATAGTAGTTCCTTCAAAGGGTTGTTTTGAGAGTAAAGGAGACAGTAAACGTGAAGCACTTAATACAGTGCTTGACACAGGATAAATATTCTATAATCATAATTATTTTTGTTATTATTTACTGATTTTGAAATTGTTGCAAATAGCTATATGAAAAACATTTTTAAGGAACCTTTCATCTCTAACAGTCTATGATTTTATTTGGACTACAATAAGATAATGTTACTTCTGCCTTTCCCCACAGTTTTATTTTTTATAAGTAATATTCCATGGATAAATTAGAAATTATATATTAGAAAGTCAGAATAATCCAAATATCTTACTAGTTTAACTGACTTTTTAGATTTGGCAGCACATCCAGAATGTAGATCTCCTTTGTTTTAGTGTCTCACTCATTGTTGTACAATAACCTTGTTTTAACATGTGCTGTGTTTGTAGGTAAACATAAAATAGACACTACCAGAGCCACATTGCATAGAATATAATGATTCATAATGAAGTATGTTATAAGTTGGTATTTAATCACTATTAAAATTGATAACAAAAACCTTAGAAAGCTCATTTGAAGTGTATTGTACAAAATACCAGCTTTCTATTAATACAATAATAATAAGAAGAATTTGTAAAGTCAAGGACATATGCAATTTAAGATTGTTAAACAAAACTACTGATTTAAACAAACAAATATCCTAGGGCTTGAGAGAGCACAAGGTATTCCAAAGATGATACTAATGTTCGTAACAGTTATTGAAATTTGTCATTTGGATAAGTTCAATGAATTTCTAAATAGTTTCTAATATCTTCATGTCATTGCCATTTGAGGGTGAATTAGATGTTAAATATTGTCAAAAATTACACAGAACCAAGTCTGGCAAGTAAGATTGGTCATCAATCTGTGCAATGTCATTTTGGATAAAATGCATGAAAATCTATTCATTTGAATTGCTTTTAATTGGCTTGAATAACAATTATAAAATTTTTTATCAGTATATATCTAATAATTGATACTAAAGTATGATATATCCACATTTGAATTCTCTTGGATACTGATTCACACGGGCTTAAGTCATTTAAAAGAGAACATAACTGGAGAATTCTGCGGTTATAGCTGACTTGGGGTGTGGCATTATTCAAGGTTACAGAGCCCAAGATCTGTCATTCAATGTCTAAGCTCTGCTTTCTCTGAATTAGCTCGAATTTTCTGTGGTGGTAAGACAGCTGCAAGAGCTCTAGCCTTACATCTTTAAAGGTCCAACTGCAGTGGAATAAAAGATCTGGGTTTTCTCACGAGTTGTCCACCAAGGTTTCCTTGCCTCTGACTGTGTCAGGATCCTTAATGTAATGCATTGTTAAGTAAGGCCAGAGTCAGATGCTTGTTTTTCTTGCAGTGGGTCACCCTTATGGATGAAGAACAAGGGCTATTCTTCCTCCAGAGAAAAACCAGTGGGCTACTGACAAGGAAGAGAAAATGAATGTTGGTGGCTAAAAAAGTAGCAAGTGTTTAACACAAGTGGGTACACACACAGGCCCAGGTACACATACACATACCCACTCATTCATAACTGCATGATTTAGTGTCAAGTCAAAACCTAAGGTTCAAGTCTCAATTCTTCCACCATAATGAAAATATAGTGAGACAGACATTGAACCCAGCTAGTTCTACACCTGACTGGTAGACCTTGGCTATGTCATTACACATGACTCAGTATCCTTATCTATAAAATAGGAATAATAATGATATTTATCTCATAGAGTGCTTATCAAGAGTAAATGAATTATTATATGTGAAGTACTTAGAACAGAGTTTGGTACATAGCAAGCACTGTATAAGTGTTAGCCATTATTATTAATATTTAGGTGTGTCCTTGAGCATTGCAGCTATTTACTGTCTAGGACTCAGTTACTTTATTTGCAAAATCAGAAGAGGGGTCCACATTGCATTATAAAGTCAATGTTCCACACTTCTATGTTTTCATAAGTATTTGGATGATTCTCATCCTTTAAGATAATCTTTCATACAGAGACTTTCATGTACAAGTCCTAAAGCCCAGCATGAGGAAGCTAAATTTCACCATGACCTCAGTAGAAATTATATAACTTTTCTCTTATGATATTCTGCATGAGAAAAGAAACCCACTGCCAAAAATGTGGTTAAGAAATATGTACCTTGTTAGAGTAGCTTGGAGTTGAGTCATAAAAAATCTTAATAAAGCAGAATGATAACCTTCAGCTTTTATCTCTATCAATAGAATGTTATACTGGGTATGTGATGAAACACTGAGCAAGATTTAAATTTTTTTCTAATGACATTATAAGTCACAGCACAGTATTCTACTGAGCAGTACATACTACATAGTATGGCAAACCATGGAGTTATCACCTGTAGCCAGTACTTTGACCATTTTTATGATGTATTCTATATTTATTCTATACAAATTATTCAGATGCATCCCACAGAATGGATTGTTTCTAGATTCTGCTTCATATTCAGTCTTTACTTTTATGGTCAAAAGATATAATTACCTTTATTCACCTAATATAAAATCAAAATATGAGGTGGTACTTACTGTCTTTTTAAATAAAATAAGATTTGGTTCAAAGTACCTTACATTTGTCCTGGGACTCTGTTAGATTCTACCATATAGCAATTGGAAACTTACGACATTATTGAAGCAGTAGGTGCATTCCTCATGTGTCTTTGTGATTAGGAGAGACACTAGGAGATAATTTTCAATTACTTTTTCTTATTTAAAGAGCCTCAATATACATGTGAGTATGTTTATGGATATATATGTATTGTGTCATGTTATACTGCTTGACTAGTTATATAATTGAATATAAGTAATTCAAGGATCTCGCTCAGGACTGCTTTAAATACAAGAGTTCAAGAATATTGAGAACAAATTTAATAATACTATCTAAAAACTAAGTCTAAGACTGTGAATAATAAAAAAGTAATAAATACTATCATTTGGTAAAAAGCTAATTAAATGATCATGTAGTGGCCATCTGGGGCCACTGGCATGCCCCTAATCTGAAAACCTCAGGTGTCTTTGGGAGGAGTAAATAATTTAGTTAGAAGTCTCAGATATTACCAATGTTCTCAATCTCTAATTTGTGAATTTCTTGAGGTTCAAGAAATTCCCTTTATTCCCAGTAGTCTTACCTTGTTTATCTTGCTGACTTAATTAGCTTTGAACTATGAGTGTCCGTGCCTCTCTTTCCAGACAGAGCTATCTCCAGAGTCTAGACTAGAGCAAATTGGAACAATTGCCCAGGGCTCTGCTCTGCTGGGGAAACCCAGCTGATGGGGCTGCTACAGTAGATAGGTGAATGTTTGCTAAGGGAGGAAGGAGGAGGGGATGAGAGTTAATACAAGAGAGCACAATAATTAAAAACTATTAGCACAGATTGTAAGGCCTCTTCTACCCCCAACTTTCGCCCACCCTATGAAAAGGTATTAACCACAGTGCCCTAAGCATTCTAAACCACTATAAATGAACTCCGTATCTCCACCACCTTATTCTCAACATTGACTCATACCTTCATACATTAATTCAACCAACATTTATGAAGGTCTTACTTTGTATCTTCACATTGGTTATGGATTATCCAATATTTATCATAGTCAAAAGACCACTCTCTGTCATACCTTGGTGAATACAAGAATCATGTGTCGTACTTATTAAAACTGAATTCTCAGGCCCCACCTCTAGAGATCCAGGTTCAGTAGATGAGGCCCATACATTTGTATTTTTAAAAAGTACCCAGGGAAGTTTATTAAGTGCTTAATTAGACCATAAAGCCCATAAGATAGGAGCCATGTCAGCCCATTTACCACTGGAGTACCCAACACCTAACATAGTATCTGGCACACAATAGTTACTCAACATATAATTGTTTATCTTTATTGAATTATATTTTTAAGAACTATGCTAGACTCTAGGGTACAAAGATGATTTTATCACAAATCCTTCCGTATCAATAAGAGTCCAGGAAGATAACACAAGGCACACTCAAAGGAGTACTTAGAGAGTTTAATGAGGAGTCACTTACAAATGCATGGGCAGGGTTAAGGGTGGCAAAAAGAGATGGTGAAACACCCAGGGCCTAGCAACAGCCAGAGGAGCTGCACCCTTAGGACTAATATCATAAGGGGAGGGATTTATTACTAGAACCTTGTAAGTGTGTAGCCATGGCAGAGTGGCTGCCCAACAAGACAAGAGGAGCCCAGAGGGGTAAGTACACTGACTATCTCTCTTCCTGTTCTCTGATCTAATGATGCTATTGGCTAAACCAAACCAGAACCCAGTGGCAAGGAAGCCCAGGTGATGTAGTGTTCCTCCTGTCATGGCACAGAGCAGAAAGGAGAGTAGCTTCCTTCCAGAAATGACAGTCTACTATCTTCTAATTAGTGTACAGTTACTTATGAACAAAGTTTAGCACGAAAATAATAGCTAATATTTATCATGTGATTACTTAGCCACATCTATACGGCTGTCTATACAGCAATTCATTCAATTATCTAGATGCACCAAAGATAAGTCAATTGTGTGAACACCAAGATGGAATGTTAGCTAAACATAAGTTTCCATCTGCCAGGTGATCACACACTCCTAGACACATGTGCATGTATACACACATGAACATGTGATCACATACACTTCAATGGGATTCACAGGATATTATGAAACATGATCTCTGCTGGAGCCTGGACATTTGGATGTATACCATTAATTAAATATCACATAAGCTTTTGATAATTTAACATCTGTAAAACTTTATAGCTATCGATAGATTGACTTAGGCTAAAACAATTCTAAATTTTAATGTCAAACAACATAGATAAAAAAACACCATCACTATTTAAAGAGATTGTTTATTTCTGCCTCACTTTTATAACTTTCCTAACTCACACTTCTGGCTTCTAAAACTACAAATAATTCCTTTCTATCTAAAAATTCTTTCAACCTCATTTTCTGTACCTCCGTATTTGAATGTCTTGGATTTAGTTAAAGATCATTTAATTCACTATTTTTAGAACAACATGGAATTATAAACCAAAATGTAATGATAATGAGGACAATATTTCAGAGGAGGACAAACGTCTCCTCTGATACATTGCCAAAAATATGTGGCTGACATGAAGACCACCCAGAAGCTTCAATTAGGACATGATGTATCAGCCCATATGTATTAAAGACGAAAGAAAGAAAAGAAAGAAAGAAAGGCCACATGGAACATTTGAAACTTGGGCTAAATAGTGCATTTCTAAGTAAAATTTAATGGGATTATTCCAATCTCCAAATTCAATCTAACAGATGTTTTTGAGTACCCATTTGAGACCATTTCATGGTCTTCTGTCCTCAAGAATCCTACTCTTTAGCAGTGGTGGGAGATAAGTAAATGAATAATATCATACAAGTCACTATGATGAATTGCTACCTAGAGATAGAAGCAAGTCCTGTAGAAGCTTAGTTCCTGAACTGCTGATTTATGCTTTGGAATTTGAGGAAGGCATCATGCAAAAGGCAGAATCTGTTTGACCTTAGAAAAGGAGAGGGTATTCACATAGATGGTTGGCATGAAGGGTTCTCCAAAGCCTTCCAAGTGAGGTGACTGTGTAAGTATAAGGCAAGACATTCCGATATGTCACCTGTATCTGGGGATTGGTGAGTCAATCAGTGGTCGAGAGAGTGGAAGGATGGAATGAAGGACGAGAACGCCATTTTAAACTTGGTTATGGGAGAAGGTGAATGTCCTAAGCACTTTGGGGCCATTGTTTTGGCAGTGGAGAGTCACGGGATTTTTGTCAGGAGATCATGAGGGAGTAGAACATGCAGAAGGGAGATGATCTGATCTTCTAGCTCTGTATAATGATGAATGGAGGGAGGAAGAGTGAAGAGGAAAAGCTCAATGGAATGCCTTGGGGATATGATAACTTCTGATGCTGGGAAGGATCAGTGCAGATGGAAAGGCAGTAGCAGGTACAAAAGTCTTCAAGAAAGGAATAATGGAGAACTAGATAACTTTCTGGATGTGGCGCCTGTGGGGGAGGGTATTGCAAAAGATGTCAGAAGCCTGAGGTTTCTGGTCTGGATGACTCACGGCTTTAAGAGATAGGGTTTGTCTATTTCCTTCCTCCTCCCATGTTGTCTCTCTTTATAGCCTCCTTTTCCTTGATTATGATATTGGACATATCAAATTTGAGTTTCTAATGGAATATTTTAGTCTGAAATTTAGGCAAAATCAGGTGTTGAGCTTGGTTATATACAGCTGAGAGTTAATTGCGTAAGTTTGGAGTAGTGGGTGGGATGAGCATATAGCAGCAGGAGATAATGGAGCAGAGGGTAGAAATAAGAAGAAAACTGGAAAATCTTACTTTTCAAAGGCAGATGAAGAAGAGTTGGATCTGGGTTAATTCAGATGTAAATGTGCTCTCTCACTTGAGAGTAAGGAGGCCAGTCCAGCTATTTCCCATAGTGGTTTGGTTTGAACACACAGCACCGAGTGATCTCATCTAATTTTACTTTCAATCCAGTGGATAGTATATGGTTGGACATTCATAAAACCTAATGAAAAAGAATGAATCATTATTTTTATTCCAGAGCACCCTAGTCAGGAATTTTGTGTGTGTGTGTGTATGTGTACATCTACACCTCAGAAATTTGTTTCCCTTATTAATTAGATAAAGCCCATGTTTGTTGGCTTTTAGGGTAGGCTGCAAGGCCCATCTGTTTAACTAGGCATTTGCCTGATATTGCAGGGGGAGGATTGGCAAGTGTAAGTGTGAATTTGAATACCAGATACAGGCTATTTAAAGCTGAATTTATCTTTAATAAATTCACCCAGAGGTGTTCAGCAATAGGTAGTTTGGAAAATGATCATAATTTGTGCCAAAGAGTATGTTTTTAAAGGTTGAGTGCCGAATGATTGCGGGAAGAAACAGATTCAGGGAAGTTCATCGCTGATAATACTTGTGTACCTTCAGGTCTTACCATGAAGGAGGGCAGAGTACTTCAGTAATTGTTTTTGATATGCTGGAAGGCAAAATGGCCTTCCATTTCATATGGTGTAGTACTAACTTGAGAGCAAATAATACATAAGTATTTTCTTGATAATATGTGTTAAAGCAGTCAGCATTTAGGACCAAGGGTTGTCAATCTTTGAGGTTTCTGAAAGGAATTGCAATTTATGACGTGTTAGGGTAAACAGTCGGATTACATTTCTGAAATACGTGTTCCATCAGGTAAAATCATTGTGATTACAGGCACTGGAACTGCAAGTAAGTTATGTGTTAAAAGGTTGAAAATGTAAAACAAGTATGCTTGTGCTTAACTACTAATCCCTCCTTGTATCTCTGCTGAATAAACTACAAGAAAAGGGGGAAAATATTTAAATAATAAAACAGAAAAAGTATATTATATCATTTTGATAAAGAATAAGCATTAATACAGCTTGGGGAATTGTTTCATCAGTGGTCAGCTGTGAGAGAATATTCCAAAATTCAAAGAATTATGAAAGCTTATAAAGAAGTTATTCTAGGTAAAAGTTGCTTCTTTTGCTTGCTTTTTTCTTTCTCCTAATTTCTTCATTTTCTGATGTGACCTATAAATGCACAGGTTTTTATTTTAACATCCAGTCTCTATTGTTTAGAAATGCATTGTAAATAAAAGCAAAAGAAGAGAATGGTTTTAAGAGTTTTGCATATGTTTGACAGCAGAAGGTAATAAACGTAAATAAATCTTTAATATTTCCCCTAATTCAGTTTGTGCCATGCAAATGTCAGGACTAGAAAAACAAATCAACAAACATTTCAAGGAAAACAATACACAAAACTTATTTTATATATTAAAAACAACTGTCAAACAATTATGACTTCATGTATTAGTTGGTTGTTTTGAAATATTCCTACTAGAATTAAAATATGCTATGAGGGCCTTTGAGCCTAAACATATTGTGTCAATCAAGAGCACATGTAATATATCTAAAGCATGAGGTAAAAATTTTCTTCATAAATTATTTCATAAATAAATAAGTAATTTGCCTGAAAAAGTTTACAAAAATATTTGTGCCTTTATTAAAATCTTCTCTACAGATCTTTTGTGGTTAATGTCAATGAATTGATACAGGCAGCATTTTGATCTGCTCTACTCTAACTTAAAATACAAAAAGTAACAAAAAGAGATTCTTCATTTCTCAGGCAAACTTCAGCAAGATTGAGTCCGTGAAACTTCATTCATTAAATTTTTAAGTGACCATGAATTTGTTGGCTTCAGTACCTGAAGTGTAACTTTATCCTTTCAATTAAAAGACATAATTCACCCTCAGACCTTTGGCTCTAATTTTTCATATAATATATAATTTTGGGTACACTTAATGGTCAAATTTTGTATTATTACAGGTGGAAAAACACCAGCCATCTCAAGGGTTTTGTGCTTGCAAAAGCATGTAATTTAATTTTTTTTGAACCAATTTAATCAATGATTGTTTCATGTGAATAAATTTACACTCTTGATGATTGCCTTAGATTTGAGGGTGACGGAGAGGAAGATCATTTCCCCTTTTAAAATGTCATTTAAATCTTGGGGAGCAGAAGGGGATTAGTGTACTAATCCTTGTGATAAATTGTACTATTTAAGTTTGCTAAGATGCTATAGCTTCAGTTTTTATCACTAAGATACCAGCTTCAGCAGTTTTAGCTGGTATTAACCCTTTAAATACAAACAGTCATGCCATTTGGATACATACTTCAAAATTTATTTCATCTAATATTTTTAGTTAGTCATGGCTAAAGAATGTTTCACTCAGATCCTTTTTTTTCTGAATAAAAATGCTTCTCACTGTGCCGTGCATATTTCCATAAAAGTCGGCAAGTTAATTTATGGCTTTAAAAAGAAAATAAAACGTCTATATTTAATATATGAATTTTTTTACAGTGGAAATTGGTGGTGGACAGTATTAAATGATTCCAGTGTGGAAATATGCAGGTGGTCATTAGTAGCTGACTGTGAGATTTACTGAAGATTTTGATATTAATTTTCCCTGCATGCAGGACTATACATAAATCTAACTCTGTTCCCAAATTAGTTCAAATTGATGATAACATATGAATAACTCCATGCTTATGAGGTTCATTGTCTTCCCTCTCCTTTAGGGAATATATCGTTTGTCTCATTGTGAAACTGTATTTTGACTACTTTGTCACCTGACTGGTTTCTCTATTGCAAAAGAATTATTGCTTTTCTACTTATGAAGAGTGTATGGGACACGCTACTAAAATACTTCTGGAATAAATGTGCTCCAGAAAGGAATCACATATCTGCCTGACTAGCTATATTAAATAGAAATAAAGATCATATAGAAAAAGGAGTAAGGTACTAGAAGCACATATTTCAATTTAAAATTTTTTATATGATTGGCTTTTTCACTTCTGATAATAGCATGAATGGAAAATATACCCATCTTTGTTCTAGAAAGATGCAAGAATCATTTCGTGAAAAATATTTTGGAGGAAATTACTTCATCTTTAGCTCACAGATTCATGATTGTACCTCTCTAAAATTCTAATTTTAATCATTTTGTAGTTTGGAAAAGGAAGGATGTTTCTCCTTTTAGCACAAAATTAGTTTAAACTGACTTTCACCAGTGGAAAAACATGCCACTTAAAGTCACCCAACTGAAGAAAATGAAGTCCAAACGCCCAAGAAATGTTTACTTAGTTTTTAACACCTACTATACTTTGAATCCTGTCATGGTAATGTTTTATGCATTGTTGATCTTTAGAAGTCAAAAAAAAAAAAAAAAAAAAAACGTTCAATTCAGTGAGCTTTATGTTGAGGCAATTTTTTCTCAACAATGAGAGACGTGGAGATGTGAAGTAGGAAACAGAATGTCCTGCTCAATTCAGAGCTGCTTATCTGCTACTAAAACCCCAAAGAGCAGCACGTATTAATCTTGCAGCATTTTATCTATTTTGTGGTACCCCCTTAAAGCACCCATTGAGCTTCTGGCTTCTCCTTAGCTCAGAAAACCATAGCAACCTCAGTCTGCACTTCTCCAACTCAGGATAGAGTTCAAGTTGTTCTCCTCAAGCCCTCTTGCCATGAAAAGCATGGGAAACTCTGACCACCAACTAGGTGTCCTAAGACTTCTTCTCGCTACAGATAAAGGGCGGGGGGAGGGGCCGCAAACGCACAAACACACACACATCCTGCGTCGTTTAATTGGGAGGGAGAAGGGAAAGTAACAACCGACAAGGTAAAAGCACTTTTAGAGTTCTTCTGATTGTTCACGACAGCATCTCCCAGTGTTTGGGGAACATCGGTTTGGCCGACACGCACTGACCCCCACCTGCCTCCCATTCCCCCAAGGTAGGTCCTCGGCTTCACCCCATTATTCCTAAAGCTTTCGCATTTTTCCTCCTTTTCCAGCCCGCATGTTCACACATGGGGGGTGGGGGCGGGAGGAGGGGGAGAGGCGGGGCGGGAAGGTAGCCCGGTCCCTGCTCCGCGCCGCTCTCATTTGCGGCGCTCCGACTCGGGCGAAGTTCTCGCGCAGCCGGCTCGCCGCGCCCGGGGCCGGTCCCGGCGGGCGGCGGCGGCGGGTGCTGGGAGCCGGGCGGGGCGGCGGCGGCGGCGGCGGCGGCGGCGGCGGCGCGGGGACGCGCGCTGTCTCTTTAAGGGAGCTCGGTCTGGGGTGGCGCTTTCCTCCGCGAAGGCTCCTTTGATATTAATAGTGTTGGTGTCTTGAAACTGACGTAATGCGCGGAGACTGAGGTCCTGACAAGCGATAACATTTCTGATAAAGACCCGATCTCACTGCAATCTCAAGCGTCCTCTTTTTTGGTGCTGCTCGTTTCTCCAGACCTCGCGTCCTCTCGATCGCTCTCTCGCCTTCCTATTTTTTTTTTTTTTAAACAAAAAACAACACCCCCCCTCCCCTCTCCCACCCGGCACCGGGCACATCCTTGCTCTATTTCCTTTCTCTTTCTCTCTCTCTTTCTCTTTTTTTTTTAATAAAGGGGGGGAGGGAAGGGAAAGGGGGGGAGGCAGGAAAGACCTTTTTCTCCCGCCCCCCCCAAAATAATCCAAGATCAACTCTGCAAACAACAGAAGACGGTTCATGGCTCTGGCCGCCGCGCCACCATCTTTCGGGCTGCCGAGGGTGTTCTTGACGATTAATCAACAGGTAAGGAGGGGAGGCCCGGGCGGGCCGCGGGGCCGGGGGCCGCGGGGGGCGCGGGGGGCGCGGGCTCCCCTCGGCCGGGCCCGGGGCGCCGCGATGCGAGTGCAGCGCCGGCTCGTGTGTGCGCAAAATGTGGGCGATCGCGAGCGGGGAGCCCTGGGAATTAAAAGTGACTTTCTTTGGGGGAAAAAAAAAAAAAAAAAAAAAAAAGCAGAGGGAGAGTGTGCAGAAAGCCAAGCGCAGGCTTCTCGGGTTTCACATGCATTTTCTTTCTTCCTTTTTGCGCGTGTGATTTCTTTCTTTCTTTCTTCTCTTCTGCTCCCTTTCCCCCTCTTCTCTCCTCCTTTTGGTGGGTCTGAGGCATCTGCGCCTTGGAAACGAGCGACTTCAAACTGCAGTAGCCCCTGGAGTCAGGAGGGTCAAGTTCAACCGCCGGGGAGGAGGAAAAACAAATCCCCATTTGCCAAAAAAAGAAGTTTCAGGCCGGTGCCCCCTCCCCCTCGCAGTCCCACTCCCCCTCGCTGTCTCTTTCTGGCTGATTTTAATTCTCTCCTACCGGGCACAGCGGAGGAGCTGGAGGTGGCTGGACCCGAGGGGCCGCCGCCGCCACCGCCACTGCAAGTTTTCTGGGGGCTCCTGACAAGCGGGGAGCAGACTAGGCACCAGCATGCAGAGTAGTAAGTTGGGCGAACTTGGGAGAGTCGGGAGGGTCTCAGAGAGGGGCCTTCGTGTGGTCCCCAAAGTAGGAGAACAGCACAGGACTGGCTTTGGCTTTGGAGAGTTTGCAAAGCCAGGCTTCAAACTTTTTTCGCTTAAAGGCCCAGCTGGGCTGGAGAAGGAGGTGTCGCATCCCCTGATGCACCCGCCTCAGAGCAGCTCAGGGCAGCCTGGCCGAGGGGTCTGTGCCCTGTCCGTACCATGTGGCAGGGCCTTGCAGCCAGGGCGCTTCCGTAGGGGCTGAGGAAGGGGCAGACTTCCTCTGCGGTGCGGTTGATGCGCCATGTGTCACGCGGGTCAGGGGACACTGGCCTGACAGCGGTGGGACATCCAGGCAGACAGGCGCTTTGCCTTCCGTCTAGTTCCTGTTTGGGATCTAGAGAAACGCATCTTTGAAAGGCCGAGGCAAACACCGCTGTCCCTTCAAATAACTCCAGGATTATAGGACCCCATGAATAACGTGAGGGTGAGGCGGAGGTGGGAGCTGTTTGAAGTGCAAAGCTGTTTTTGTGGCTGGGAAAGCTTTTTTGTTAGTACCTGTCTGAGATGGTGGTGTTTCCCCCTTTCCCCAGGGAAGTCAGTAACTGTTTTATGGCCCTAGGACTCTAAAGCAATTTAAGTTAGAGTGCTAGAAGGACTGGTGGGTTTCAGAGGGAATCTTGGACTTATTAAATTTTAGGACCTGCTTTACTTCCCCATATCTTTTTAGGCCTCAGAATTGATACTTTGAAAGTTTTGGGGTAAGAGTGATGGATCTTAATGATGAATCAAAAGCATGATAGAATATTCATTCTTATCCTATTTTGGAAAATCACGGCTAGAGTTTAAGCGAGGTAAGTGAAATGAGAAGCTTAGCGGAGAAGTTAAATCGCAGGCAAGTTAGGCCGATTCATTGAACTTTTGTAGGTTCATTGAACTTTTGTAAACGCACCAGGTGAACAGGAAAGGGTCTGGAAGAGATAATAAGTACAAAGGAAAAATACAGATAGGGCCTGAGACAGAATTACAAAGAAATGATAACTCTAGGCCTGGTTGTTGGCTAAAATTTGATTGTTCAAAGCAAAAATAAAACAGGAACCTTCCAACAACTCTTCAAAGTCCTCCAGCTCTGAAGCTAAAACCTATGGATCTTGCTGGCATCATATTACTTTCCTGCTGGTTTTAGGAAAAGTTGATCATTTAGAAAAGGCTGCCAGAGTTAAAAATGCAAGGGACAGCAAAGGAAAGTAATGCGGGCAGCCAGTTCTTGACGTGGACAAAATGAGAATGAAAGTTTCTTGAACTCACTGTTGTGAAGTTTTATATGCTGCTCATTTGCTTAGAAGTTTTTCTCAGATATTCCACCAGTTAACGTAAGAAAGCAAATAAGATCTAAAATCGTGTGGGCTTTTTTTTTTTTCTTTCCCCCAGTATGCCAGGGTTGTGAATAAATACAGGGTTTGTATGGGAAGATGAAGCGTTTCCTGTAAGTTATGATGCTGACAGGACAGTCTGGAAATGATACCAACATTTTGAGGATTTTTTTTTTTTACCTTTAAGTGAAAGTTTATTAGTGATGTGCTTAATCTTAACAAGTCAAACATATCATTCTTGGACTTTCTCTCTCTTTGGGTTTCATAACTTCCTTTTAAAGCTATGCCCTTAGATAAAAACATCTCTAGATTCAGTTAAATATACAGGGCTAATATACGTGCTAGATTAGGATGGCTATTTCTGAATATTAATAATGTGAAAATAAAACTCAAGGGGGAATAGAGTTTTAATGCCAACATTATGACTTGATTTCTCTAAATGTGGGACATTCTGGAGTTTCATTAGTACTCTGTTGGCAAAATATTATTTATTATCGGCAAGCTGATGTTTATGACTTCCTGATATATGTGTTATGTGTTAGGATATATGTATGTAGAATACTTTTACACACATAATAACTAAGTCTGACACTCTCCAAATAAATGGTGGAACATAGCAAGTTCCTAACAAAAAGTTTGTCACTCCTTTGAATTCTAGATGCTGTAAGGGTCCGTGCTGCTATTTAGGTTTTGTCCTTTATCTCTTAAAGGTAACATTAAAGGTAAGGAGAAAAGTGTCATAATAGCTGTGAAGTCTGAGCTGATTTTAGAGCTCAGCATTTTGATGACTAATAGTTTAAATAATTTTAGAAAATTTCCTACATACTTACTTAAAAACCAGTTTAGGATCCAAATCAGTGTGCTAATCATAAGTGAGTTATACATGCTCCTACCATATTTTCGGTATCATTTAGTCAGGTACCACACCTGAGTTTATTCTGATTTCCACCGTGTAGGTCTCTCTAACACACATGAGGAAATTTTCATTCATAAGGATAACCTTCAAAACAGGGAAATGAATGCATCTGTGGAAAAGCTGATTTTAAGATTCTAGTATTTTCATGATGTTTCTATTATTGTTATTATTTATTAGATGTGTATGTGTGTGTGTGTACAGAGATGTAGACCACAATTTGCAATTAATGATATGCACATTTTTATTCAGAGAGCAAGCCAAAGTGTGTTAGGTTCTAATAAACTCTTGTCTTACCTTCTTTGTGGAAGTAAATAAACCTTACTGCAAGTTTTAAGAGGACTTGTGGCAAATTGTTTTTGAACTATAACTTTACTTCAAATTTGAAATTGGGATACATATTGATAACTGGTCTTTAAACATTTTTCATAATGCATATATTTAAAAGTTATTATTTTTTACTTCAGTGCTCCTTTTGATAGCAAACAATAATGTAACAACACTATGCTATTGTGTATAAAACAAAATAGACTTTAAGAAAGTTATGGGCAGGTGCCTAAAATTGATTTAAAGGGAAAATTATTATTTTTGCAATAAGTGATGTACTTAAAATAAAATCACTGGCTCACATTAAAACATATTCTTATTAAGATTTCTCTGGTGTGTAAAATGAAGCCATTCATTCAACAGACTGACAGCTTTCCACTTGGTATTTGCCTTTGCTTAATTTAGTTTCCACAGGACAGCTTGGTAGTCTGCATCTGTTTTTGGCAGGCATAGAAAACTATAAACTCAGACAGTTCTGTCCCAAATTTTGCAGCTTGCAAGTTACAATCAATTTGATAAAAACAGGCAAGTTTTATGGGCTTGTTTTCTGTTGTTCATCTTTGGTCAAGCTTTCAGGTAACAGGTTTCTTTTTCTCCCTCTTTTGCCCGCTATGCCTACTAATACCATTCATAACTAATTCTGAGTCTTGTTTACTCATTCATCTTCCTTATTTACTATTTATTGAGATTTGGGGAAATTAATGACAGCATATCTAGACTTGGTTTTACTTTGATTGCTTAATTATGTGATAACTAGATCTTTCGTTTGATATCATACAGAAATAAGTGAATTCTTTGTTACTATAACAGTTATTGTTTATGGAATTTTTGTGTCTCCCTTAGATAAAATATGAAGATGCTCTTCTAGACTTTGCCAAGTAGTAAATATCTATGTAATCTAATTCTCTAAGGGTGCTTGCCATGTATAGAAAAGACTAACATACTTCGCAATTATTTACGTTGAAAAAATTGAGCAGAATTTTTTGATAATAATCAAAATAATTTATCTCCTAAAAGCTTTAACCAGTGGATTAAAGTAAATATACTAAAATACCAAGCCTTGTTTTGTACTAGTTTAGTAACAAATAGAGCTGTAGAGGGAATAACCACTTTAAAAAATTTATCCTCAAATGTAAATAGGTCTAAAGCCATTTGTTTATTTGTACAGAATATTGTATTAATTATATATGACCTTTATAAATAATATCTTTAATGGTATTATATGGTCACCTTTTGAGTTGTCACATCACTCAGTGGTTCTTATTTCCCCGAGAGCTCAATTTGTTGGTCTTTGGTTTGGTTCTCTGATGGACATAATAATATAAAACTTAGGTTAGAAAGAGATCTTTGGGTTTAAGGAAACTCCTTTACTGAATTTGCAGAAGGATCTATGAGCGAAAATTATTTGAATTGTTAAGAGTTAGATGGAGAAGCCTGACTGGTCACTGCAGGTATAGTAGCTATTATAGTAACAATGTCTACTTTTTGTTATCCCACTTTTTTCCCTCAAGAACACAAATCTAAGTAGCAAAAACAAAGATGAAATTATCTATGTACTTCAAATTTGAAGCATCATTGGAAATCATTTTCTGATTCAAAGCTATAACTGAAATACAAATAACATTAAAACACCCCAAGGAAGACATTAAGGATACGCTTGTCATTCTTAAGTATGTTTCACTAAAAATAATAATTAAAAAACTTTTAATTTTTAAAATGTTTCTAGCTCTTTAAAAACCTGCAGTAAATACTTTACAAGTGGCTAGACACCTTCCCTGGTGGTTTAGTTTATACAAGCAGGAAACTTTCTCTCCTAGTCTTTCTCTCTCTCTTTCTTGTTTTCTTTAAACCAACTGACGTAATGCCAAACTTTGCTTTAAAAGAACAGACAGAAGTAATTGGTAGCTTTTAACTTTTAATAATGTTCTGGATTGGTTTTAGTGGCCAAAATGCCATTTTTTTTTTAAAAAAAAAAGTTCAAGTAAGAACGGGCTTGTGGCCTGAGGAAGAAAGGCTCTGTTGATGCAGTTATTTTTATTCTTGTTTTTCAATCTGTTATTAAAAATCTTTCCTGCTGAGCACTGTTGGATTTCTCCAATTGCTCTTTGTGATGGCTGGTGCATTTCAGGTTACCGTAACTTAAACAGTTTGGGGGTTTGGAGGAGAGCGGGTATTTGTGTTGCGTTATTTCTTTTTTATTTGGAAAAAAAATCCGTTTGTTTTTGTTTCAGTTGAGATTAATTAATTAAGGTTATCAATGGCCACAGGTCAATGAATATGTTTATATAAAGAATACTACACCTGTTAGCAGGAGCCTAAAATGTGGAAGTTTAATTGTGACATTAATCACTTTTATGTGCAGAGGAAGGAAAATAAATGAAACTTTACAAAAATGCATTTTTAGATTGAAGGCATTAATTTTAAGGGTCAGTGTGTTTCTACCAGCGGCTCCTTTATTCCTTGCAATTTTAGATGATAATTTTTTAACCCAATTTATAACACAGTATTTTTTAGTTTCCTTTTTTTTTTTAAAAAAAAAAAAAGTCATTTTCTTTCTTTCTGACCTTGCCCAGGCAAACAGAACTTTCTCCAATTAACAGACATCTTGGTGTTGTTGAATGACACCAGGGCAACTTCAGGAGCTGGCAAGCAGGAAAATCTTTTTAGGGGCAAAAAGATTTGTGCCAATATTTCCTCCCTCGGGGAAAGATACTCCACCCTGAACTGGGGCCCTCCACCCCATGTGATGGGTCAGAACTGAGTACCGTATAGACATTTCTGTTGTGAATTGTTCCTGTGGTTTAAATCTCTTGGTTCCTTGTCCTGGACTTTGATTTTAACCCCAAATTTGTTCCTGGGAGCTTTTTTCCCTTCTTTACCTAGGGCGCATTTAAGGAGTAATACATATTGGAAATTAGGTGTTACTTAAGTGTTACGCTTAGGAAGGGTATAGTCTTGAAGGCATTTATAATTATCATAAAAAGCATTCTGCATATTCCGGTGCTGTTGAATTGAAGTATTCTCTGCTTAGAAATTTGACAGTTTTGATTTACTTCATGTATTTCTCAGTTTTTCTTGTGAGAGCTACAGAATTTAGTTCAAATCAGAGGCATTCCTGCTTTGCTCACGGCTTCTTTAAGATTTGTCGGGAAAAACTTTAGGAACGTAAGCTGTATGTTGTTCACACCAGCACAGTGGAAGTTTTTTGGAGTAAGTCTGGATTTATTTTATTTTTTACAAAGTTTTCAAACATATACTTCAAGTTATGGGTATGTCTGTCATTACATTTTTATTTAATAAATGTTGGTTTGTTACTTCAAAACTGAGGGAGAAGTAATAAAGTTTAGCAAGAAGGAAAAAAGGCAGAGGGAGGTGTTTAGAGCTGCAATCCTTCAATATCAGCATTTTGTTTACTGTTAAGTGGTAGGGTGGGGTTGGGGGAGGCTTTGTGGAAGATGATACAAGAAAAAAAATCCATCAGTTGCGCATATGATGCCCTCCCCTTAAGGTTTACTTAAACAATATGTTTCGGTTTTGCCTCAAACCATTCTGCACCACTTCTGCTCCAAGAATCCACCACTGTCGTGGTTCCTGAGAGATTAAGGATGACACTCTCTGTTATATAACGAACAGCATTATTGTTTGAATAAAGGTAACACATTTTGATTTGTGTACTTTTTTAGTAGTTAGTCATAGGATACTTATAATATGAGAGGGATCCTAGCAGTGTAAATGCCTGCAAATGCTTGAGGTATCCGTGATAGCTATATTAAGTTTAAATTATTGCTGATATATATGCATGCTGTTGTAGGTGTGTTTTATGTATGTAATGTATGTGGACAGATAATGCTTAGATACGCCTTGATGGTGGAATTTAATATGCTAAACCATTAACTCTATGCTTTAAACATGAATCTTTTAAGGAGCTATATGATCTACTTTATGAAGTCTAGAAATTCGAAATGAGTATGGAGTTTAAACATAATGAATCAATCATTATCATAATACTTATATCTGCTCTGAATTTACTAAGGAATTTTTAAGAATAAAAAAACCCTATATATTAAAATGCCACCTTTCAGTGTGTTTTAATAAGTGTTTTTGAGATCATTTTTAAAAGTCCCATTTCTGTTGAGAGGAGCAGTTAGGTGACAGTGCTGTTTCTGAATATATCATTTTGTGGGCTAGCAGTTTATAGTTTACAATTTTATCATCTCAAAACGTTATGTGGAAATAATATGGAACATGTAAAGACTCTGTACTATGACCCAATGCGTTTTTCCCTAGGGTGATGGATTCTGTGCGTCACCCAAATGTGATGCTATTTGCTAGGCTTGTAATACTGGTTTTGAAGGTTGCTGTATGTCCTATTTCATCAAGCAACACAATACAACAACTTTGGTATCTAGGTAATTGACACAGTCAAAATAGGCTCTGGAAAGTGTTCCAAATACTTTTAAGTAAGTCAGAAGTTAATTTATATATTCAGTGTATTTAAAACCTGAATAAACAAGTGACTTATTGCCAGCATATTTAAGCCTTCTATACTAGATAGTGTTAGAAGGAAATATACAGATGTCCAAGTGTCCAGTTTATTTTTTGTTTCTTTTTTTCTTTTTGAAGAGAGCATTGTTCTCTTATTTGCATTAATAATAGGTTTATCTGTTAATTACTTTGTATTTATGATAGTGAGTGGTATAGTATTATAAAGAATAATAAACATTTATATTATCTAATGTATATGTTCCAAACTTTAAAAAAATGTTATTATTATTATATTAAATTGAGTATTATAATAACAAGGAATGAAGCTAATACTGTATAGGATGACAGATAACACCACAACTGCTATTTAAACACTAAAAATATCTTAGCTGTAGAAAAAGAGTGATCAAAAGGATTTTGTCTCAGAACTGTTTTTATTTGTAGAATTTGGACAGAATGTATAAAGCTTACAAATCAATAAACACTCATAATATAACGTGTGCTTCTTGATTAGATGCTACAATATGGCTGTCCATGAATTCTTGTGAATCGAGATTTCAGTTTCACCATATATTATATAGAAGATCAGAGACATTTATAAATAGTATAAAAGTATACAACAGAAGTTAGTTTGTGGAATCTAATTTCTCTATTACATGATATAGTTCATGTGTAGAAGGATCAAGCATTACTAACCTAGTTTTAGCTTTTTTTCCCTCTCTGAGCTATGCACAAGTGCAGCATATGAATTTGTGACTTCATATTTACTAAATGCGTACATGTACGTGCACATATCTGTATTCTAACTTGTATAGAATGTTTTTGCATTACAGGCACTACATGGAATTTTAATGTATTGCATATTTTTTGAAATGACTTTAGTCTTTGTAATGTCCATTTTAAATACTTAAAGCATCCCAACACCTATTTAGGATTAATTTAATTACAATTTTGGTTCTGAAACTAGAGCATGAATGGCAAAACAAATTAAAAACTAAATTCTATTTGTGCCTACTCTGTGATGTCACTATCCGCATATCATCCGCTTTGCAAGATGTAGAAATAAATACATCAGCCCATTTTCTTCTCAGTACTATTAAGTAGATCTGAATGTATAAAAGTTCCTAAAAGAGAGTTTGGCATTTGTTTTTGCTTTACTTTTTGATGCCATTGAATATTTTTAAAAAAGAATCTAGCTCACTTGACCTTTAAAAGATACTGTTCAACTGATGCAAGTTAAGTTTGGTTATATATATTTTAATTTTAATCAAGGCGCATTTACTAAATTTTCTCAATACATATTAGTCTAATTGTTGAATGAATAATAATTCTTTATCAATTATTTCTTGATACACCTTTGAGATCTTTTGAAATCATATGTCTCTTCTATATTTGGCTGCTGAATTTTTATGTTAATAAAAGGATTTAAATTATAAATAAAAAATTAGAATGATGATGTTTAAGACCGTCTTTAACTTGTCATTGGAAGTATACACTTTTTAAAAATTATTGCAAAACTTGTTCCTCAGTTTTGAAAACTTAGGGAAGTTTTAGAAAATTTAGGTACAAGTGGCTAGTGTAAGCAGTTAGACATAAAAGTAATGAGTAATATAAAATTGTATTTTCTGTAATTTATAAGCAAACAGTTAAGATGCTGCTTCTTTGTATTTAGAACGAATTTGCATTACATTCTTTGGATATAAGATGTGGTAAATTACTATAAGAAACTCACTGTCATCTAAACCTCAATTATAGCAAACTATTTATGTTACTCTATCCCATCACTGTTTAATCTATATTTAAATGTCCCGTATTTGACAATTTATGCCATTGAAAGAATGCCCTAATTATTTACAACACATTTTATTTTTCCTTTGTACTTTGATAGGCTTTAAGAAAGAAAGCTGTCACTCAAAAGGTTTTAGGCCAATAGTAAAAATCATAATGTACACATTTTGTGTGGAAATATGTGTACATAATCTTGCATGTTCACTTTGCCAAACATTTAACTCTTTAGTGTTACCCATGTTTGTGTACATGTATGTACACACGTCATGCACTTTTTGCTCCCAGAGTAATTCAGTGTATCTTTGTTGACATTTAACTATGTATATAAATGTTCTTCCCACTCCCTGAATGATTCAGCATATCATTGGCAATAATAGAATTTAAAAAATGAGACCAATAATGATTAGAATTGGAGAATTGGAGGTAGATCTTAGTGTAAGCAGGTTTTCCTACTTTTTCTTTTTCCCATTTCTAGTTCCTTCTTGAAAAGATATATATATCTCTCTGAACAAAAGGGGGACTAGGGTACTGTACAATCCATGATAACTTAAGGAACTATTGCTGCATATGGCTTGCTTTATTTATATATTTTTGACATAGGGAACTTTGACCTTTTTGCCTGTGGTACTTGGGAATTTTAGATAAACCCATTGGGGTCACACTCATCAGCTCCGGCTTTGCGTGACAAAAAGCATTCTCTAGCTTCTGGGGTGCTACTGTGCTGTTTTCCTTCAGTAGCAGAAGATCCTGGAAGTTAATTTGGCGTTTGGAAGCACATCTAGAATTCTTCCTTTTTGAAAATCTTCTGGATGGTTTTCAGAAAAATAATCAGAGATCATGGGCCGCATGATGTCCTGGATTTTAGGATGCTAAAGAAAATTATGCTGAGACCAAGCATCCTTCCTCTGGATTATTCCTCCATGCTTTTTAGTGTGTTTTTCTTTTTTTCTTTTCCCTTCGCTCCCCTCCCCCCTTTGAGATCTATTATTTCAGTTTTTGGAGGAGTAAGGGATTATCCTTTTAGTGCAAAAATGTGCCAGCTGTAGGATTTTTACCAACATTTCTTTATAATATTTATATTTTGGAGGCAACAGTATAAGAAGAGGAGGAAGCTTATATACTGTAAAATAGTAATTTGATTTTATTGTTTGCTGTTGAATAGGACTTTGCTATTCCATTTCTATGAGGAAATGTATTGAATGAAATTAAATAAAGTTGTGGTATAATTTTGACATAATTATAAACACCAACTATGACATATTTCTGGCAAAAAAAAATTAAGTGAATTTTAGTTACTCTGTACTTCCACCAAACTCTGTATTCCAAGTTTATAAATATGAGTGTGACCATTCAATCACGGATGATGCTTGAAATGCATGTTATCTTGATTTAGGGAATAACAGTACTTAAAAGATTCTTACCAGTAGTATGTTTTAGATTCCCAAGAAGTAGGATCCCAAGTATCATGTTATCTACCCTTTGAGGTCTTTAGTAAAGAGCTTATTTGTTTATGGTAGCTTATATTCAATAACATCAAGCACAGGCTGCTTAACATATTGGTGTGTTGAGCTAGTGCTGTTCAATAAATGATTGCATTTCCATCAAGGTTTAGGGAGTAACATAAACTAGAATAGTAGTCATCTACTAAGGATAGTTCTGAGGTTTGGAATTTGTAACAATTTTTAGGTGCTATGGAATGACTATCATAATAGAAATATTCAGAGTGATCACCTTTTATAAAAGTTAGTTCTATCTTTCATGTCTAGGAAAATATAACAGTGAATGTTTGCTTTTTGTATGTTTTGTCTCCAAGCAGAGGAAACTGACAGTTTTATGTTTTAAGTGCCGAAAGTTGTTCTTGGCTAAGCAGTCCTAGAGTTAATCACTGGGATGTTAACTTGAATTTTTGTCTTTAAAAAGTTTTAGATTTTTAAAACGAAATATGCTTCCATTATTTCCAAATTGACATCCTGTGTTCTGGATTGTTTTTTAGAGAAATGTTTTCCAAATTCTCTTGGATTGCTTGAAGTCCATAGATTTTGAAATATTTAGTTTTGTTTTTATTAAAGCTTTTCAGAAAGGAGAGGAAGTATTTCATCTTTTCAGGGTTTTCTTATTACAGAACACTTGTTATTTCCCATAAAATACAAGTTAATTTTGCATTAATTTGTATTTGTTTCTTTTGTGGTGTTTTTTTCAGAGACTTGTTTTAATGCATCAGAAATTGACAGATCAGTGATTTCAGTTCTCGTGTGCCACACTTTTTTCTGATAAGTATTTTGGTCATTTCTAAGGAGTCACTAGAGGGACATCCTTTCACATGTCATTTTCACACTTTTATTTTTATTTGAAGAAAGAGTGGTATTGGAAAATCATACAGTATTTATTCTTTGTAGTTAATTGAAAATTATAAATAGTGTAAATTACATGACATTTTGATATTATGTATTTATATGCTGTTATATTTTCCTAGACATGAAAGATAGAACTATTATGCATTTTGGGTCTGAAAATTAGAGTGAAGGAAAAAGAAAAAAATTACCAGCTTTGAAATCAGTTTAAGATAGTTCTGTGGAATTCTTCAAAAGTAATACAAAAATATAAAATACTGTGAAGGCATAGGGTTAAAATTAAATCTGTATTTAGTGGAGACTTTAACTTGCATATTTTAATGTAAAGACATTTTAGTATAAAGAAAACTTTTGCTGGTTCACCTGCATTTTATTTTATTTTATTTTTTGCCGACAACTGCTTTGCTTAAGATGATCGGCATTCTTAAATTATAATTATGTATAAAACAAGTAAGGCTGCTACCATAAAGAAGTACCAGATCTGTACAAATATCTTAAAGACTATTTTTTTAAAAAAAATTTCCTTTGGAATAAATGCATTAGGCTCTAAAGAAATAGATAGCAAATTGCAAACTTAGTATCCGTAACAAATCACCCACACTATTCCCTGAAAAATGGAGTGGAGTCTGAGAGAGCACATAATTCCCTCTCCTAGTTGAGTGTATTTAACAGTATTTTGGTGTCTCCACTGGTAAAAATGTGGGCATTTCAACCAACTACCTTCTAGTTTGGTTCCTGTGATGTCAGGCAAACATTTTGGCAAAACCTTTGGTCCGGTGTAATCACAACAGTGTTGTGGAATTAGGATAATGTGATGATTTCAAATCATGTTAATGTGTTATTTCCAAAGTGTAATTTTAAAAACGTACCCATTTGGAATATAATAGAAGAGCCAGGACAGTGTTTTTGGATTTAATTCAAAGCCTCTAGGTACAGATAAAGAAAGAAAAATTCAACAGCTCTTTTCATCTTTTCCTAATGTAGGAGAAAATGGGAGTTTATTTTCACAAACACCATTGTAGAAATAATTGGTCAACTTAATTGTGACAAAAGGTGATCATGTGAAAATATTAGCTAACTTTCTGAGTCCAACATAGTGTACATTTTATTTCATTAGGTTACATTAATAAAACCATGTACAAAAAGAAAGAAATAGAAGAATAAATTAAATCACCTTTCTGAGGTCAGATGTAGGGTAAATGGTATAGCGTTTGAGGTAATTCTCTTAATTCTGTAAGTTCACTATAAAATTTGGCCCCCATTTACTCTGCTGATGTACACATTACGTGTGCAGAAGCGTATAATGTTCTGCTTCCCACAAAAGGATATGGGTCTAGCCTTGAGATACTTCTAACATTCTGTTGTTATGGAGATGTAGACCCTGGTCAGTGAAACACTTCTTTTCTCAATGGCAGAACTTTCCTTGGCTGGTCAGGTCACTCTGAATTTGGGTATATTCCGAGTGATCATAGGGTCATTTTTTTATTTTGAGTGCTAGAAAGGACTTGAGCTACTATCTATTCTACAGGGTGTCCCAAAAGTCTCCATACAAAGGAAAAAGTTTGTAATGAATATTTTGTAAATAAAGGTACAGTTAGCTACAATTTCCCATTTTCCCTACGTGTGGAGACTTTTGGGACACGCCGTAGTATAACCGTCTTATTTTACAAAGGAGAAAACTAAAGATAAACTTAAGTGACTTTCCCTTACTTGGATAAAGGACTGAACTGGGACTGGTGTCTAGTCACCATCTTAATTTATATGTAAAACACTAGATGGTTTTGATGTTTGTTAAGGAAATCTGCCTAATATTTGAAATTTATTAATCTTTATTTTTCCTTTTGCACATGGATACGAGAATAAAATTAAAATATCATTTATTAGTATGCAATGAGAAATTGATGATTATTTCTTTATCAATACCTTATGAAAATATGGGAATGAAATGTCTAGCAGTTATCACAGAAGGTTAAAAATTTACTGCAAAAATCTAGGCTTAATGTTTCTTTTAAACACTTTAGCAAGAGAAGCCTCTTTGGATTCACTTATATAAAATCTAGTTGGTGCTGAAAAATTGGTTGTGAAATGGTCATTAATAAGAAGCTAGTTTGTATTACTCCTTTCCCTTTAGCTTAATATACCTCCAACATTTATCTATATAGAGACCAATTTTTAACAAATAATCCATTTGAATTAAGGATTTTTTTAATCTTCCAGGAAACTGTATTATTCTTTATTCATAACAGCCATAGAACCCTTGGCAGGTTTAAAAACTGTAGACGGCATCTGTGAGATTAGGCCTGAAATGTGCAAGTAGTTATTAAAACGTGGTTGAGAAACCATTCATGGCATTTTACATAAACTCCTCAGCGTTTATAACAATAAATTAACAAAAGAAAAATAAAGGAATCTCATTTATTTTAAATGTTTTCTTGTTAATCCTATTTTTTGAATGATAAATTTCAGCTTCAAATGTAGTGAAAATGTAATGTTTTAAAATATAAATTGAGTGCCTCTATTTTTCTTTTAGAATTTTTCAACATTCCATTTTTAGCCATGACCCTACTATGTAACATGGATACAATTTATGTTTTTTAAATTGATTATAGTTAAGCTAATTTTAATCATTTACTTTGTTAGAATGGAAAAACAAGAATTCCCTGTCTTCTTAGACTTCTGAGGTATTTTACTTAAACTTCTTGTTTCTTATTATCTTTCAGTCCTGATAGTTAAACTGTATAATCTAAAGGATAAATGCAAGCCCCCATAAGTTAAATTTACAATTTATCACCCCAGTGCTACTGTCATTTCCATTTCTGGGTTTTAAAGAATTATGGTGAATACCATGCAGAAAGATGTTGAACTTAAGACATTCCTCAAACTCTTTCAGATGATAGCTCCTAGAAGTGACTTGGGAAAGCAGGAGGAGGTGTGTCAGGCTCTGAAAAAGGGATGGGCTGGTCCAGGGTGTGTATTTGAACCCACTTCATCCTGAGTTGCAAGTTGAAGAAGATAGTGTATTTTCATTGGCATGGGTTTTCCTCTCTGTCTTTTAGCCAGAAGTCAGGCTTTTGTTTGTTTGTTTGTTTTTGTTTATTTTCTTGGTTTAGTTTTATTTTGTTAATGTTTCTTTCAAGCGAAAAACCTTTATAAATAGCATGTAAATAGTTATTCCTTTAATATGAAACAGTTTGTTTGTGGAAAATAATCATCAGTTTGATAAAATCAATTCAATCAGAAAGTTATGAAATGATCCTTAACATTTAAAAAGCAATTCTAAAATGGGTTAAGGAACCATTTTGACTATTATGCTGATCATTCCACATAAACTCTCTTTCTTGGTGTGGTGAGCATGATATATAAAGAAAGGCTGAAAACTTCCATTACTAATACACAATTATCTAATTTTTCCTTCCTCTTTCTATGGCTATTATCTCTATATAGCTGAATTTATTTTTTATCCCGAGTGTGAATTATAATTTATTATCCAATGTATACCTGATAGAACCAGAGGAAACCCTATTGATGCTTGCCTAGCCCTAGTTTTTCTTCACAATTTTGTCAATGTTATTTATTTTTTACTTGATTCTCCTCCTGTATACTAAATATCTCCTTTTCTTTTTTGACTTTGAGAGATTGGAACCTTATCATGTACTCTTGGCATTGCAGATCAAAATAAGGCAAAATGCTTCTCTCACTTTGGGCTTTGTTTATCAGAGAGTACTTTTTTGTTGGTTTTTAAAACAGGTCATATCCAGATAAGGTTTAAATCAGATGAGTTGCTGTATTTAATTTTTCATTTCCACTTATTGAGGGACTTGCTTTCCTGTTAAATCAGTACACACTTAACTTTATTTCTACTTCCCCTGAATGACAACTATGCTAATGTATTCACCTACTTTTGGTAAACTCCTTTTCAGACATTCTTTAAACTATGTTATACTTGTTCTCATGGCACATATTTGGGAACAAAAACTATCCTGGATGTCTTATTGAAGGTAGTTAAATGGCATTATTGTCTGTCCATTTGGATTATAATACAATTGTTCATAAACCATTCTTGGAATCTAGGAAAAGACCAAATGCAATTCTGTAGCTAATATATGGCTAATAAAGCTGAGAGATAAGTTAGGATTTAAGCACTGGATGGATTTGAGGTAATAATCAAGAAATATCGAATTATAGCTCCTTTGAAAGTTTAGAAAAATACAAGGTAAAACAAAACAAAAGACTACTTTTTATTTATTTCCAGATGGATTTCATCTTGTATGTGGCATGGCACAAAGTCAAAATGTTGCTCTTTGAGATTTATTAATTAGAATGTTTTTAAGCTGGATATGGAATCCATTCTTTTTCAGATAAAAGATAAATCTACTCTGATACAAAAATAACCTCAGAGTGGAGAAAATATTGGATGCCTGAATCTGTGTTTCTTGTCATGTAAATCTCCATTTCTCAACTACATGAAATCTGCCAAGGCTCCTCCATTTGTTGACACTGCTGTATGGAAGTCACCAGTGGCCTCATGGAAGCCAAGCCCCAGTGGTCTTTCCATCTGACTGCATCTCTCAGATGAATTGGATGCTGCCAGCCATTCTCTTGAGTATCTCTCCTGGCTTGGCTTCTGGGTACTGCATCTCTGCCACACTTTTTCTAGTCTGTCCTTGAATTTCCTTTTAATCTCTGTGCTTTTCTTTGAGGATTTTATGCTTTCAGTTTATATTCAAATGAAATAACTCCAGAGCCTTTACCTTTAGACCTAACCTGGCTCTGAGTTCCAGTATCAGTGGCTTTCAACCCCCCGTAAGTATTTGCTTATAAACTTGTTTATCACCATTAGCTTGGCATTCAGGACCCTTTGATCTGCTTCTAGTTTACCAATTCCATCTATACTACATCATGTAGTCTATCCTTTATATAGTGTTTACTAGTCCCAGAATATTCCCAAAGCAATCTTCCTTCATATTCTTCCCTTTTTATGAAATGCCTTTCATACAGCCTTAACTATAGGGATTCTACATATTCCTCAGAATATTGACTTCTGTATTTCTTCCTCCTGAAGGCTTCTACTTTCACTCATTTAGGTTTAAACATCCCTGCATTTTGCTCCCATTTATTCGTGGCTTTGATACAGCCCCTGTCCGAATCTACTTGACATTGTAAGCCGGAGGAGAGTGAGAGCACACCCCATTCATTTTTGTTCTCTTTACAAATGCCTTGGATATAGTAGTTCTCAAAAAAGTTGCATTAAATTGGCACATGGGGAAGAAGGCTTGGCTGGCAAAACATAGGACTTTTAGGTATTGAGAAAATTGTGAAATTGGGTTGTCAGCTTTCAGAGAGGAAAAAGATTATCTGGTGTTACCTATGTAATAGATGCTTCTTGAAGTTTGCCCTAATGTATTGTTCCTAAAGTATAATACTGCTGGTTACAATTTAGTATGTTGTAGTTTGCAGTGTGCTTTCAAATTCTGCTATTTATTGATTAATACCATCTAACCAAGTGAGACAGTGTTGGTGAAACTGAGGCAAAGGGAAGCCTAATACATTTAAAAACTATAGAAAAATGAAAACATAGACTGCCTTGTCATGCTTTACTGATATTATATCTGAGGTGCTATGAAATAATCAAAGATGTAAGCTTATAAACATTAAGGATAATGATGTTAGGCTCTAAGGTCATAACTCAAAAATGTGCAGTTTTAACTTCCATGTGTTGAGTGTACTTCAGCCCAAATGTTGTGTTCTGATGGTTGAGGAAAATGGCTTGCATATTGGTTTCAGGATGAAAGTTACTTGTGAGCGGGTCCAGTGCTTCTGTGCTAAAGGGGTAGAAGATCTAAGGAGAATATTGATGAGTAGAGTTTGTTAGGAGCTGAGCAGAACCATAGATGATGTTGCTTGGTGATGTCCAGGTTTATGGTGGTAAAAGGATATTGGACTTCCCTTTGCTCTTGTTAATATCCATGTCTCCCTGAGAGATGGGCAATAAAGTGATAAGTGAATAATAGCTGCTGAGACATTTTTCATGTTGGGACAAGAATGCCTGAGATTTCTTTGAATGTTTGATTTTTACTAATCACTTTTAATTGCATCTTAAAAGCCTGGGAACTATTTTGAAGTTTTTTGTTTGTTTGGTGGTTTTTTTTTTCAGTTTTTTTTTTAAAGACCATTTCCTTGTATAGCTTTTTTTTAAACTAAAAGAAATTTCTTTTATCTGAGAATTGCGAAGTCCCTTTGATTTAACATGTGATTCTGTTAAGCACCTAAATATTATTTTAAACAGCTCTGGAAAATTATTAAGACTTGCTATTTTTGTGCATTCCCAAATCTGTATGGACATGGAACGATGAAGAAGAAATCAGGGAGAATAGCTCTTTAATGAATTTCTTTGCTTCTAGGACAGTTCATTACTTGTAGAACTTGCATTTATCTATTTCTTCCTTTAAAACAAAACATTCCAAAGCTCCCTAGAAACCTTAGCTAATTGCATTTTTCAAACATATTTTTCTGATGTCACCTTATGTCTATCAGCAACTTTACAAACCCTTTGAAGGAGATAGTTGGGTATTTAAAAGTATTGTCTGCTTGATTTTGCAAACTATTTAAGTGATAGTAGAGTTTCACTGAAGAATACATTCTAGTTAATAAGTAGGGATTTTTAAATCCTCTGTATTTTTCCATAGCTGAAGGGGTACATACTTTTGGTTGAAAGTGAGTAGGTGAAATTTAGTCCTGGTGTTCTGGTAGCCTTAGTGGCTTTAAAAATCTCTTTATTGCCGTTTCATAATCCCTGACATGACTGTCCAGTTCTCCTGTCTGCTAAGTGCAGAAATAGAGGAAGAAAATGTATGTTTTGGCTCCATTAAAATGTTCCTTATCAGACTGTATGTAGGAGGGGATGCTGTTGAAGATGCCTCTATTTGCCAGCTGTACAGCATGTGTACTGGGCTGGTTTCCTGTCTGCTAAAGCTGTGTGGTGCCCTTTAACGATGGGAAGGAGGACATTATTAAATGTGTCAGGCTTAGTGTTTTCACTTGTGAAAATCAGGGAGCAGAGGGCATGCAAACTTTGCCCAAAGGCTGGACACAATTTGCATAGAAATGAGCTATGTGAAGTAACAACTGATTTGGTAGATGCTTAGCTAACACTGATCCGCAAAGTAAAAGTGAGAGCAACCACAGGCTGTAGGTGAGCCAGGTTTACAGGGGAAAGGCTGCTTACTAAGAGATTGGTCTTCTACTAGGGGCCACCTTAAAATGCTGATCATGGTTCACATTTGTTGAATACGCCGCTAAGTATATTGGCTTCACCTGAGAAAGAAACTGCTGCCATCTTCATTTTACAGAAAGGACTGAACTTCTTGTTAGGGAAGTTTAATAAATTACCTAGGCTACAACAGGTATTCAGGAGCAAAGTCAGGATTTGAACCCAGGCAGGCTGGCCTGAACCCTGAGGCTCCATACATGGTTCTACTTTGTTTCTCATCTGGTGGGTGAGCGAGGTTTGAGTTGCTGTATCTTCCAGGGCAGTAATAGGGTTTCAAAGACTTTTTCATATTAACACTCTTCTAGTCTGCTTTCTTCTTAGGCCCTAATTCATTATCAGGGAGATAAAACCATCATCTTCATATATGAGACATTTTAAAAAGTTTTTAGTAATAATTCTGGAAACATCCAACTTATGCTCTTTTTGTGGAGATAGCTGCAATCTGTTGTAAAAAAAAAATATGTATTAGTCTAAGTCATTGCCTCTTCTTGGCTCCATTATAGTAAAAAGGCTGTGATCAGCACACTCTTGTAAGGGGAAGTTGTTGAATGACATGGGATGTGGTACTGTCCTGTTAATCCTCATGGCTTTGTGTTTCTTAATGTATTTGCACTCCTGGGTAGCTAACCCTGCCCCAAATGGGGTCTTGACAGCCTCGAATTCCGACGTGGGTTAGCCTTAAAGAAATCAAAACTTTCATCAGTCATTAGCCGGTTTGTATCAGTTGGATTTTTTAAAAAAGTAATTTATATTTTACGAAAGAGCGTTAAAGACCCAGTGTCCTTTAGTGAATAGTATAGTCAGAGAACTAAAACCCAAGAGTAAAATTTCTCTGAAAAATTTTTTGCCTTTTATTTTTAAGGAGAAATTAAAAAATCAGTAACAGAAATAGGATTCCATTTTCGTTTCCCTGATCCTGGAGAAGCTACCGTGAGAGTGAGCTGGTTGTGTCTTGGAAGAAGGCTGCCGTCGGTGGCCGTTCCTCGGCGGCTGGGGCGACACGACAGGAGCTGTGTGTGTGTGTGTGTGTGTGTGTGTGTGTGTGTGTGTGTGTCGTGGTGTTGGCTTTCACAGGACCCCCGGGCCTGCGGCAGCCACCACGCGTGCTCAGCGCCCGGGCTGTGGGCGTGTTATCGCAGGAAGTCCTGCGGAAGCAGTTGTGTGCGCTCGCTCCCCCGGTACCCGCGCGTCCCCTGGCTGGTGCGCGCCGCGCTCGCCGCCTGTCCCTCCTCCTCCCCCGCTCCCCGCGCGCTGCCTGCCTGGGTCCGCTGCGCCGAGGCCCGCCCGCTGTCTGCCTGTCCCGCTCCCTCTTCTCTGCCTGCATCCCCCGGCCACCCTGCCCTTTCCCCACTTCCCAGCTTGCCTTCCTCTCTCCACAAACTCTCCTTCCTTTTGTCTTCCCCCTTGCTTCCTCTTTGGCTACTGTCCTTGCTTGCTTTGTCGCTCTGATTTCCTCTTGCCAGCTCCCAAGATGGGTTTAGGCAGTGGTTACTCATCTTCACATCTTATTATTCACTTGTGATCATTGCGCAAACTGTAGAGACCTTGCCAGTTGAGATAAGTAAAGTACTAGGTTGTTTTTTTTTTTATCAAAAAAGTATTAGTCTTTCAATGGGTCACATACTTTCTCACATAGAGTTTTCAAGGGGCTGTTGAAAGTATGTCTGATATTTTGAAGTATATTACACAAACATTCTTGAGTAGGTGGAAGCATTGTCTCGTGCATTCTCAAATCGATGAATAAAATGAACATAAGAAAGTCATGTGCACGAAATCAAACTTTATGTGATAATTTAATAGTTTTTATGAGCATATGAAGTCTTTTTTGGCCTGGCCGATGCTTCTCCTATATTTTTGGTGTTCTGGGAATTGAAGTCTTTATATTTTTCTTCAATTACGAATTTTAAGACAGTTGCTGTATGTGGATCCCTATCAAGTTTTTCTCCTCCTCTACATTATCAAGCTTATTTTAAAATTAATCTTGTTAAAGGCATGCTTTTTACACCCTCTGTACTAATGTCCTTTTTTTTAAAAGTCCATATTAATAAGGCCGTATCATGAAACATCAGTATTTTTCTTAGAGCTGCTCTGAAATTCTTACTATTAAAAACAAGATTTATTTAGCAATGACTGAAATATATTGATTCATATAATTAATATCCAACTGCTTCATTTTTGCCTTGAAGATTCCTGTGTGCCTAACAGTAAGTAAGGAAAATAGTTGATAATATAACTGGATGTGAGGTGATCATTTTAACTTGTAGATGACAGGGTTTATGTATTGATATTTTCATTAATTTTAAAATTCAAAAATAAAGCCAAATAAGAAATGTAAATCCTTCTTTTTAACTTGTAATAGTTTAACTTCCAGTATTGCTTTACATAGGGAGAGTTTTTAAGTTAATATCCTGAGTTGATTTCATAAGATATAATATAAAACTAGAGATGTTTTATTAAAAAAAGCAGTTGTCCTTTGAATATATGACATGATGTGGTATAGCAAATCTTTTTAAAGTAATATGCTTTAAAGAAAATCATCACCTTATAAAAATATTAACAATACTAAACCAGTTATTAATGAGGACTATTCTGTCCTCAAACTTTTTAACTGCATAATTACCCTATTAAAATGAAGGTACTGAAGGCACAGTACCAGAAACACTGGTTCCAATATACAAATAATAAAGACTTGAGTCTACCATATATTTTTCTCACTGTTGGAGGAGCCATTCCTAGAGTAGGGGATGTACTTAGTACTTCAGTGGTCATAAATGTGTATCACAATATTTTTTAATCTTTTTGTTTTGTTTTGCATTTTTCTACAATTTGAGCATTTTGGCATCTTTCCAAGCTTATTTATTCTGCAGATATACACAGTACAAATTAAAATAAAAAAGACTCGGCCATCCCAGTGCTGTTTGGGACATGCAGTTGTCTGGAATAGGCTTATGTCCAGCCATGTTTAGAAGTCTGATAGGTTGTAGCTATGTTTTCCTTTCTTTCTGTGGTGTGGCTCTGAAGGAATAAAATCAGCTTTAAAGTAAGTCTGTTCTCTAGTTTATGGTCCCCCCACCTGTAGGCTGTGAATAATAATACCTGGGCAGGCACTGGTTTGGGGGGAATAATCAATTTAGGTAAGATATGTAAAACAGGTTTGGTGAGTGCCAAAGGGCTGTGTGACTATATATAATAATAATAATAATAATAATAATAATAATTGTTCTGTTTCTAATCATCATAATTTCTGTATATCATTAACAATGGGAGTGCTCATTAGACTTTTCAAAATGGTGTTTCTAAGGCCTTATTTTATCTTTTAGTTTAAAAAATTATATTTAGGATATATACATAGTGGGACAAAGTAAGAATTCTAGCTGTCAGCTATTGTAGGAAAGAGTGGCATCATATTATTCCAAAAGACTAGCTTGACGTCATTCCCTTGATAGAATATACACACCTTAATTCATTAGTTCTCTTATGTGTGAATTTCCATCCTATAAGCTTTAGTGTTCAAGAGTGCTGAGTTCCAAGCCCACTCTGAATTGTAAAAATTCTTGAAAGAAGTATTTTTGGGTTATTTTTTTACATTGTCCATCTTTGCCTTCTTCTTTGGGTCACTAATGACCTATCACATCATTTTAACTTTTTTTGTATTAGTATGAGTGTTTAATTTTAATATATGACTAAGAAAACCTGACTTTTAATAGTAAGCTTTTTGCATTAATTTCATGAAATTTCTTCCTCTTCTCCAAAATGAGTCTTACAAAATTCCCCTTCAGAATTAATCACTGTCTTAGTTGTCAAGAGGTTGTGGTAACTTTGTCTGAATACATCAGACCTTTTCCTGAGGAGTAGTATCTCAGAGATAATGTTTTGTGGTTCTCTCTGGATATTTTAGAACTTATCTTGTTTTTTCACATGTGGGATATATATGCCACATGATCATAAGTACTTTGTTAATAAAAATGATTTTATTATTACTGAGGTCATCCAGTTGTTCTTCGGGAGAATAATAAATAGAAGTTATGTGATTCCATAGCCACTGTAGGGTCTACTCTGTGACATAGTGATTCTGAGATATCATTTACAACCACATATTCTAAATTTTCAAGCCGTGTGTGTGTGTGTATACATATAGACACATAAAGGCATACCTCATTTTATTGAGCTTCACAGATATTACTATATATAAAGTTATATATATAGTAATATCTGTACATATTTTATATATATACATATATACACATACATACATATATATATATATATATTAGAAAAATTGAAGGTTTGTGGCAACCCTGCATCCAGCAAGTCTATCGGCACCATTTTTCCAACAGCTTATATTTGTTTACTTTGTTTCTGTGTCACATTTTGGTAATTCTCATAATATTTTAAACATTTTCATTGTTCTTTTACCTTTTGTGGTGGTCTGTGATCAATAATCTTTGATGTTACTATTGTCATTATTTTGGGGGTTCCATGAACCGTGCCCATATAAGACAGCTAACTTAATCAATCAATGTGTGTGGTCTGACTGCTCTAGTGACCAACCATTCCCCTGTCTCTCCCACCCTTCTCAGGCCTTCCTAGTTCCTCAGACACGATAATATTGAAATTAGGCCAATTAATAACCCTACAGTGTCCTCTCAGTGTTCAAGTGAAAGGAGATTCACACCTCTCTCACTTTAAATCAAAAACTAGGAATGATTAAACTTGGTAAGGAAGGCATGTTGAAAGCTGAGACAGGCTGAAAGCTGGGCCTCTTGTAGCAAACAGCTAAGTTGTGAATGCCAAAGGAAAAAAAAAAGTATTAAAGGAAATTAATAGTGCTACTCCAGTAACACAAAAATGGTAAAGGCCTTATTGCTAATACGGGGAAAGTTTCAGTGGTCTGATAGAAGATCAAACAAGCCACAACATTCCCTTAAGCCAAAGCTAATCCAGAGCAAAGTCCTAACTCTCTTCAATTCTGTGAAGGCTCAGAAAGGTGAGGAAGCTGCAGAGGAAAAGTTTGAAGCTAGCAGAGGTTGGTTCATGAATTTGAAGGAAAGAAGCCTCTCCATAACAAAAGTGCAAGGCAAAGCAGCGAGTGCTGATGGAGAAGCTGCAGCAAGTTATCTAGGTGATCTGTCTAAGGTTACTGATGAAGGTGGCTGCACTAAACAACAGATTTCCAATGTAGACAGAACATCCTTCCATTGAAAGAAGATGCCATCTAGGACTTTCATAGCTAGAGAGGAGAAGTCAATGCTTGGTTTCAAAGCTTCAAAGGACAGGCTGACTCTCTTCTTAGGGGCTAATGCAGCTGGTGACTTTAAGTTGAAGCCAATGCTCATTTACTATTCCAAAAATCCTAGGGCCCTTAAGAATTATGTGAAATCTACTCTGCCTGTGTTCTATAAATGGAACAACAAAGCCTGGATGACTGAACATCTGTTTACAGCATAGTTTACTGAATATTTGAAGCCCACTTTTGAGACCTACTGCTCAGAAAAAAAAGATGTCTTTCAAAATATTACTGATCATTGACAATGCACCTGGTCATCCACGAGCTCTGATGGAAATGTACAAGGAGATTAATGTTTTCATGCCTTCTAGCACAACATCCATTCTGCAGCCTATAGATCAAGGAGTTATTTTGACTTTCAATTCACATTATTTAAGAAATACATTTTGTAAGGCTATAGCTGCCATAGATAGTGATTCCTCTGATGGATATGGGCAAAACAAATTGAATATCTTCTGGAAAAAATTCACCATTGTAAATGCCATTATGAACATTTGATATTCATGGAGGGAGGTCAAAATATCAACATTAACAGGAGTTTGGAAGAAGTTGGTTCCAACTCTAATGGATGACTTTGAGGGTTTCAAGACTTCAGTGGAGGAAGTAACTGCAGATGTGGTGGAAATAGCAAGAGAATTAGAAGTGGAGCCTGAAGATGTGACTGAATTGCTGCAAACTTGAAATAAAACTTGAACAGATGAGGAGTTGCTTCTTATGGGTGAGCAAAGAAAATGGTTTATTGAGATGGAATCTCCTCTTGGTGAAGATTCTGTGAACATTGTTGTAATGACAACAAAGGATTTAGAATATTACATCAACTTAGTTGATAAAGCAGTGGCAGGGTATAAGTGAATTGACTCTGATTTTGAAAGAAGTTCTACTGTGGGTAAAATGCTATCAAACACATTACATGTTACAGAGAAATCTTTCCTGAAAGGAAGACTCAATCTATGTGGTGAACTTCATTGTTGTCTTATTTTAAGAAATTGCCATGGCCACCCCAGCCTTCAGCAACCACCACTTTGATCAGTCAGCACCCGTCAACATTGAAGCAAAAAAATTACGATTCACTGAAGGCTAATGTTTATGGTAGCATTTTTTAGCAATAAAGTATTTTTTAAATTAAGGTATGTGCATTGCTTAGACATAATGCTATTGCACACTTAATAAGCTACAGTATAGTGTAAATGTAACTTTTACATGCACCAGGAAACCAAAACATTTGTGTTGCTTGCTTTATTGCAATGCTTGCTTTATTGTGGTGGTCTGGAACCGAACTTGCTATCTCTCTGAGGTACTCGTGTATATTTTTTCTTATCAAGAATAAGCATGTTTTTAACATCAGAGATAAAAACATTAACGAAATATATCTATGTAAGAAATAACAGTGATTAAAATTAATATTTTTTTAAGTTTTGGCGCTCAGAGCATTTTCTTAGCAGTCAGTGACACAGAATTGTCATTTAAATTTTCTAGGAGAAATTATTATGAACTTTTGGAATTATGTTTTATCTGATGGAAAAGATGTCCCTAACCAAGAACACTAATTCTAAATTTTTGTTGGCAAGTGCTGTTATCAGATTGTACTTGGATTATAAAATTCACAAGTTTCCTTACTAAGGGCTTACAGACTATATTGATGAGCTGACTAGAATTTCTCTTTTTGTTGTATAAGTTTTCAATAATGGAGGAAATTTTAGAAATCATTCAAGAATTTCCAAAATTAGACTCTCAGAGGGTCTGAGTGATACCAATTCTCTGAAAAACTTCTTTGTCATTTAGACACAGTTCCCTATTTTTTGCTCAGCAATGAGTGAGTCAGCAGGTTCATATGTATGTTTGTATTTGTATTTATTTTTATATTATAGCATTTTTTGTTTTATATTATAGCATTTATTTTATATTATAGCATTTTTATATTATAGCATATATATAGCATTTGTTAATAATATGTATTTTTTTTTAAAAGAAAACATACTTATATTCCTTAGACTTTGGAAGTTAGGGAAACTGAAAATGGAGCTTTTCCTTTTCACATCACAGTTGTTTTTCAATACAGATTTTCAGTAACTGGAAGCCATTTCTATATGCTGGTAACTTGATAACCCATTTTGAAATGCATTTGTTGAGCTCATTGTAATTCCATGTGCCTCTAATGAAAGGCATGTGACAGTATAGATTGAAAGAATGATCTGTGGTTGGTCCCTACAGAGACCCTGCTGCCCCTTTTGGGCAGTCTTTAACCCGGCACCCACTAGTATATTTAAGCTAAAATGGAGTTTTCCAAAATTTAAATGATGTCATATTTGAAAGCGATGCCAAGAAACAATGTGGCAGTTTCTAAATTTTGTGAAGCTAAAATCCCTGGTTACAAGAAGGAGTACATGTCACAGATGAGTAGTTAGTAATGACTTCAGTTTAGCAGGAAAAGAGCAATTCCCATATGCTGATTCCAGTCTCATAACAAAGAATGTTATAGAAAGATTGCACAGTATTTAACAAGCTGTGAGTTAATGTGACAGTGTCGGTGTATCTAGTTCCAGAAGGATAATCACTTTACCATATTTCTTCAAAAATATTTTAAGTTATATTACAAAACAGAAAACTCACCACAGATGAATCCAGACTGTTCGCCACTGCACCTCCCCACCCCCGAGTTAGGCAGTAGGATTAAATTCAGTTAAACAATTGAATTGCTCCAGAATGCCTGCTCCTAAATACCAGGATAAAGAAGTAAGTCTCTTTGCTAGACTCTGAACCTCAGAACCTTGCCTCCTATATAAGGGAGAATGGGCGTGAACTAGAGTGTTTCCTCTCAAACCTTGAGTATCCAAAACTGATTTTTTGGTGCTTGACTTTACTGTTCACTAAGAGCCACTCTTAATTTTAACATAAACTACATCCTCCCACATTTATAGGCACCTTAGGAATCAAGAAAACAGAGTAATGTATTGTTTTCAATCCTTTGAAACACATATTGGAGACAGACATTGGCACTGTAGATTGGTTTGTTATCAACAATTCATTTCCAAGGCCTTTCCCAGAGACCTGATCTCTTATGCATGTTTATATTAGCACTATGATTTTCCTGCTCCTATAAACTGCAACAAACTGGCAGATATAATTTTGAATAGTAGACCTGATTATGTCTCTTTGAAAGCTTAGAACTCCTAGAACTTCATTCTTGCCATTTTTCTGTTGCAAAGGTTCTTAAAGGCAGTCGTGGAGAGCAATTGTGGACTAGGGAGAGGATGTTATTTCCTTTGGTGATGTAGAAAAAAATGAATAGTTTCCATAGTGAAACAGAAGATGACCTTTGTCAATTTTAGGGAATATCATTTTCTCATTCCAGTAATAGGCCTCTCTTTTTCCAATTAACATACATATTTGGATATCAGGAGAGACCTAATTCAGGTAGAGGGACGCACATAGAATTAATAATCCATCATGAGGAATTTCTACACAATGCCTTTTATAAACAATATTTTTTCTTTGAAAACAGTTATAAAGTTGGTAACTAAATTATGTTCCAGTCGTCCTATTGCTTAAGACATTTTGTGGAAATAGACTATGGAATTAAGGAGTTCTGATACTGTAAAAGTATGTGTTTCTACTACTGTAACAGACTGTACATACACTGTACTGTCAGTATACATGTTACTACTACTTAGTATTGGCTGCTTTAAGAAGTTAAGCTCTCTTAGTTTGTCAAAAGAGACATTGCTCTTATATTGAGTGCTTACCTCATGAAGAAGTATGGGCAACAGACATTCCACTGCCACTATTTGATTTATATTGATTTAAAACATAAAAATCAGTGACTTGTTAAAGAAATTGAAAATAAGAGAAATATAGTCAAATTTGCTTTTTTCTTTCTCCCCAAAAATGTATGGCTACCTTCTTTTTTAATCATATAATGATTGAATTTACCTGTGTAAGAAGTACCTCTTCCTCCCAATGGATGCTGGCATCTTTTTTCAATATATAGAGTGGCCACTTTGTGTGCTGTTATGAGCTTATAGTCTAGTGGGGGAAAAGTGGGAAGTATACCAAAAATTGTAGCACATTGCCTTTTACAATATATTCCAGTGTATATTGTCTTATTCATTTAATTTGTACTCTCTTCTCTTTTTATTCTTTAAAAATAATTTTGTAAAATAAACAAGTTATACATATTATTGTAGGAATTAAGACAATACAGAAAAACTCAAAGAAGAGGATGAAAACCTGGCCAAAACCACTATCAATTTTGGTTAATATGCTTGCATCATTCTTTGAATCTGTGTGCTTCCTGGGCGTGTGTGTAGCTGTGTGCATTTCTCTACCCTCTCCAACCTTGGAAAAGAGGCAGTTTTGCCAGGATTTGCTTTTGGAAGTACAAGGAAATCTCTGCCCACACCTTTTTTGCAAGGTCTATTACTACCTCAAACTTGAGAACAATGTCACATTTTTTGGCCTAAAACGCAGTGTTGGCTTATGCCTAAAGCTACCTTTATAACTTCAACACAAATTCCAAGTCAACATGTTTTACTCATTGTGCTCCTGTCTTCAGGCTCTCTGCTACAGAGTCTTAGAGTGATTGTTTTGGAATGGACACAAAGAGGACTAACCTCTGTCTAAAAGTGCCCTGGCTTTACAGTGCTCCTTCTTCAAGAACAAATTCTATCCGGATGGAGAGCCACTGGGAGACTTGATTAGTTACCAGGGAGTATTGGTCCAAAATGGAATTTTAAATGAAACTTTTAGCACCTAATCTGAGGTCTGCCAAGTCTCTGTCTGTACAGATCTGACTTGAAATAAAGAGGTGTGTTGTGTTGAGGCCTTCCTTGCCATTGTTTTAACTACTGATTTACCTGGAATGGATTAGTAGGGATTATCATTGACTTTTTGACCAAGTTCTGAGTGAGCTCCCAGTGGGACTAGGAAGATCTGGGTTCATTTTGGAAAGCCTACTTTTATGCTTTTAAAATTATTTTTGAAAACTTTATGAAATGCTACATGTGTAAGAACTTAAGAGTTAGATTCAGGATAGACAGGGCTAGAATAAAACACTAAGGAAGGTCAGGCAGTCAACAGAAACAAACAGATGGATGTCAAGTAGCTAAGTCGGTCAGTTGATTAACTCTGTTTTTGTCTTTTCAATAAGTTTTGCTAAGCTTATTCATTAAACTTCAATAACTTCGATCAGTTCATCTAACAAATATTTATCAAGTAGTACCTGCTCAGGTACGGGTATTGTACTAAGGCATGAGAATATCAACGTGAATCACAATGGGAGGACACTGTCCAGGCAGGAATACAAATATTGAAAGAGATAAGTAAAATAGAATTAAAAATACTGAGATTTTTAATTCTATTTTCTTTTATGATCAGAATTGAAACATTTCTTGAAATGCGTAGCATTTCTTCATTTTTCACCTTGCCCTTCTTCAGTCTGCATGTCATACCACATCTAGTTTGGTTTCCCTAATCTCTTCTTTTTTAGAAACTTCACATGGGTTTCTGTTTTCTGCAGGTGGTCCAGTTTCATCAACTAGGATTCAAGATCCTGTCTTACTGACCTCTGCAACCACATCTTCCATGTGATCCATTTGTTTTAAACCCAGATTCTTCCCTGTTTCTTGGCATGTGGTCATATTGTTATCAACCTTTTGCTTCTCTTACTCTTGTTTACTGGAATGCCCCTTTCTCTCCTCTGCAGCTGTGCAATTCTTATTTCTTCCTCAGGATCATCTTTGCTGTCATCTCTTAAGTGTTTTCACTACTATTGACCACATTGGTTATTTTATTATGAATGAAAGAAATAATAAGAATAATAATTCTCATAAAATGGGTAGTAAACATTCAGTACTTACTGTTTGCTTCCAAAGGAGTTTATTGTTTATACCACTCATTTTGATGCTAAATCAATCTCATCCTGTATTGTCACTGAAATGTTTACCGTGAGCCTTGTTTCTTTGATAAAGGTAGCTAGCTTCTGAGAAAGCAATAATTTTCTCTTAGAATTTTAACATATTGTGTGCCCAATAAGTACATAGTGTATGATGAATTAATTGATTGGAAATTTTAGAAGTATGAAATTCCCTTGCCCACAAGTAGAATGTGCACATGACATTCGATGTTGCTTTGGTACTTTATTTTCCAACCTGATGGGCAAGAGTGGTTTTTTAAACCATTAATACCTCTGCATCCATGACAGTAAACAGGAACTTTATTGGGAACTAATTGTGTCATCTTGTGCTTCATAGCCAGAATATTAAGCTTTTAGGAAGAGATCAATTTAAAATAACATATACATGCACAGAGGTATGAATATATAAATATATAAAATATAATGATTATATTTGCATGGTTATATTTAATCCCTTATGATAAAAAACTGTAGGATTATTGGCAGTATCTTTTTAGACAGTAAAAAAATTATATCAAAATAAGAGACAATATTTTAAATTTTAAATTATTTTTTCCATTTCAGTAATGCTTTTCACTTGATATAATTATGTAGAAATTCTATTTATAATCCAGTAGTAAACACTTCGTATGAAAACTTCACCTAAAGTTTTGTGAATGTATATCAGAAATGATTATCTAATATTTTTAAGTAAATAGAAATTTTTTGCAGGATTTATGTTTTAATCTTTTATTTCATAGAATTTAAAATTTTAAACAAACACCACTGAAATTGCTAGTAACAGTGAACCTCTCTCAGTTCCCTTAAGAAGCCACATTCTCTCTTCATCTGGGCTTTTTCTTCTGTCTGAATCACTCAATCCTCTCTTTTCATCTGGCCAGCTTCTGCTATCCTTCAGTTTGTATCCTTCATTTTTACCCCCCACACCCCTTCTTGTTATACCAAATCTGGGTCAGGCACCACTGTTCCCTGTTCATTTTTCTTTTCTCTGGCTAGACTGTAAGTACACTGAGGATAAGTTTCTTGTCTACCTTGTTCACAGTTGTATGCTCAGCACCTCACTCGATGCCTGACACATAATTGGCCCTCCAAAAATATGTTGAATGAGTAAATATGATGTTAATTTAGTTTTGATTGTAAGCATCAGTTATAGCACTTGCTCACTGTTGTAATATTTACACAAAAAATAGGCTTTAATGCTAAATGGGTACTGATGCTGGCAGATACACTTCACCTTGGTTTCTGGAAAAAAAATCCTGATATCAGCTTGTTTGGGTGATCATTTGCAATTTTTTCATGAAAGTGAAGTGATGGATACAAAAGTGGATAAAGTAAGGGACATTTTGACGTGACTGCTTTATTCTAAGTTTAAGTTAATGAACTAAAGACTAAAGCAGTCCTTTCTCAAGCAGTATTCCTGGTCATCAGAAAATATTCTTGAACAGTGCTATCCTTTAACTTGTTAACACTATCCAAAGTATTTCATGTTTTTCCTCCCGCAGCCATTCATACACTGGCCTACAGGCATTACCTGCCAGGGTCCGCCTATCTTTTAGCACATTTGGATCATATTGGTGAGGCTTGTGGGGAATTCTGCTTTTATTTCAATAAATCAGGGCAGGATATTTGGGCATCTACAACCTGTTTTTCCTTTCTTTTCTTTTCTTTTTTTCTTTTTTTTTTTTAACCTCAGAAGATGGTAAGCACTTAATAGGCTACAATTTTCTTTTTTAATGACTTCCATAATATCTTGCTTTTAATACAACTTGTTTTATTTCAGTATTAGAACAGGTCATTCTAATTGTTATAACAAGACTGTAAGTACTGTATGGTACCCTCATGATATATTAACTCTTTAATGAAGTCATTTATATAATGGTATTTTATTTTCTGAATAGCATCCTGGTTTGTAGGCTCAGTAAACAAGGCATTGTTTGCAGGTATGATGATGGTGATAATATTACTAGATACTAGTACTCTTTGTTCTGGTGAACTCTATAGTAATTTGCTCTTAAAATAATCAAGTAAAACTGTTATGATGAAATGTTGTTTTAAAAGTTCAAAAGAATAATGGAAGTGGTTAATTTTAGTATATGTGCTGCTGAGGTGAGCACTGAAGTGGTTAAATAGTACTACAGAGTACCAATCTCTTCTAGGCACTGTGTTACTCCTTTCACAAGCATCTTTTTCCATCCATGTATAAGCTTATTTCCTATAGTCATCAGTAAAACGTATAGAGCATCGTTAATGCTTTGACTTCTAGAACACATAAAGCATTAGCTAATGTGGGATCAGTCAACTAATTCTTATTCTGCTTAAACCAAACATTCTCAAGCTTGTTTAGGTGACTACTCTTGAGGAACTCCGTGGAATAATGTTAAATTATCATATCATAAAAACCTGGAGCAAATTCTCTATGATAAAATGTGATTATATTTATGTCTGCTTGTATCTACAAAACAGAGTAAATGTCACATGAAATAGTTTTAGAGAATAATATTTTCAAGTTTTCCTGTTAACATTTGTATGCTGCCTGTTCATTCTTTTGTTTTATTTCTTTATTTTTGATCAGTTACTAGTGCACATTAGAGACCATTTGATAATAGAAGCTAAAGTCTTAAGAAAGCATTAACCAAGTGGAAAGTTTAAAATGGATAGAATTTTACCTATTAACTTGTCTCTTTCATGCAAAATGAGCAACCGCCCATCATTATTCTATTTGTGGGATGGGATACCTTGGCCTACTGTATTTCATAGATTTACGGCAACTACCTTAGATAAAGGTAGAATCTGACACACTTCATTTAAAACACAGCATTTATTCAGCCTTATAGGAATATTTGGAATGTAGATGTGTGAATTCTCTGACAAAGCCCCACAGTATTGTTTTATTGGCTATTTTCATCTATTCCGTCTAGTCTTCTAAGCTAAGCAGGTTACCTTAACCCGTTTTCAGTTCTAGTTTTCTCATTTGTAAAATGAGACTAATAGATAACTTGCAGCCTTTTTGTGAGGACTAAATGGAGAACTTATGGGAGCCAGTTTACAAATGGCTGGTGCATAGCAGGCACTCAACAAATATTAGTTCTCTTCCAACTTAATTTAGTTTGTCTCTGTGTTGTAATTAAGGGAGTGTAGCCTTATGATAAATTTAATAACTACTGGTGTGTGTCTGTGCTTCACCCCTCCCACCGCCACCACCACTATCACCAGAATTAGGGCTTTTCTCTCTCCTGTTTCCTTATCTCTGATTATCTCCTCCCCTATTAGAGTGTCTATTGCCTTCGGCTCTTGTTTTTGTCCTTCATCTCTCTTTTCTGACCTTTCACCCTTCCATATCCCTTTTGTCCAGAGCTTTTTGTTGTCTTCTCTTTTAATTTCTCTTCTCTTCCTTCTTTTACCACCTTTTTGCCCGCTCTGGCCCATCCTGGCCCATTCTGCCCTGTAATTCAGCCTGAGGATCCAATGACAGATTCCACTCCGTTGAATTGCCTGGTTTGCTCATCACAATATAGCAGCTGAAAGGTTTCTTCTCAATGTATTACTCCATGCTCTCTGCAGAGCAACTGCTGTTTCACTGAAAAACCACACACACACACTAACCGGAAAGTGTGCACATCCTAAGTCTGTAGCTCAATGAATTACTACAAAATAAATACACCTGTGTGACTTGCTTATGTCAAAAAATACGATATTGCTAGTACTCTAGAAGCCTTATGTACCTCCTCCTGTTCTCTGTTTTCTTCCCCCAGGAATCAATCACTCTCCTGACTGCTAACACCTTAGATCAGTTTTTCTTGTCTTTGAATTTTACATACATTAAAGTATAGCATATATGTGCATTAAAATTATGTATTGTTTTGTGTCTGGTGTCTCACACTCAACATCATGTTTGTGAGATTAATTCTTGTTGTGTGTAGTTTGTTCATTTATATTGTAGCATAATATTCTGTTATATGACCAGGTATTCCATTGGATAGTCATATACCACCCTTTTTTTTTTTTCATCTATTCTACTGTTTATGTATATTTAGATTGTTTCCAGTTTGGGCAGTTCAGATAATCATGCTATGAGCATTCGTGTGTGTGTGTGTGTGTGTGTATGTGTGCGTGTTTTAAAATTAAACCTCTGGTTTTGTGTCCTTCTAGATGTTTTAAGTTGCTAGGAGTCTGATCTAGATGTTTGAGGCTTTTCTGTGTTCTTTTAAAATTCTAGACTATCCTTTCAAAAGATAAACTTTTATTTATTTTTACATATTATGTTACTTGTACAGAATATTTTGAATTTTGGAATGTTACAGAATGTGAAGTGAAAAATTTATAAATTAAATTTATATATATAAATGCGTATGTTTATAGTATTATTATTATGTATTTAATAAACATATTGAATACCATATGGTATTCATGTATAGAAAATAAATAATCATGCAGATGTACTAACTTATAAAAGTTCATTTTACTGATTACAATAACATTATTGTAGAATTGTCAGTATATAGAAAGGGTGCTAAATTTTAAATGAACTTTCCTCTAACTGTGTAATCAGTCCACATATATTTCTGATATGTAAAGTTATATAGACATTTATAGAACCCAAATCAAACCAACATGGTTATGAGTCACAGTTTTAAAAAATAAATTTAATAATTCTTATTTCTTACTACTTGTGCATTTATTGCTCCATGCCCACAGATCTAGAGCTATGATATTTGATTCCTTTTTCAGCCTAAATAAAGAAAAAATTAATGCCTTGATAACCTGTATGTCTTGATTTGGTTTATTATTTTGATAAGACTTTAGTATTATTCTAGCTTTTATTGTCACAAGTCTATTTAAGGTCTAGAGACTCAGGCCTTCCTTTAAGAGATAAGCAATGCAGAAATTTCTAAGTGTATTAACATCCATCCATCCTGTAAGAACTTTTGTGAGTGCCTACTCTGTCTTAGGTGCTTGTCTGTGTGGTGAGGGCCATATTAATATCATCCAGCTTTTTAAAAACTTACATGTCCTTGTGCCAATATGCTACTATGCTATTATTTCTCTGCAGTAATCATCATCATCATGTACCGGTGCTAATGATGGAAATGTGTTCTAGCTTCAGATGTAGTGCACCTGGAAAAGGCTTCAGAATTGTTGATGACATATAGATACTTACATATATTGATTATTGTATATCAATATTTTGATTAATATCATACATATGAATGGATGTATAATATATTAATACATCTTGAATTAACAATAATAATATTAAGAAGAATATTTTCTGGTTTGGAGGACTTCACTGCCTAGTGGGATAGCTAAAACATAAACTCATAATTACAGTGTGGTGTGGCAAGTATCTTAAAAGGAGATATACCTAAGGTGCCACATGATAGTGGAGAAGACTAACTTTTGCTTGTGAAAATTGTAGAAGGCTTTGTAGCTAGGTGTTATGAGGCCAATCCAAAAGTTAGGATAACCTAGTAGTCCTTGAGAATGTTGGGAATATTTTATATTCACTTGAAACAACTGTAGAGCCAAACAATTTATTCTCGATAGTAGTCTTTGTAAAATGGTGTCACATAGATTGTATTCTCTTACATGTTTCTTAAAATGTGATCACTTTTATGCATTGCTTAACTGTTGTTTATAAAACACTAGAGAGTTTAAGAGAAATGTAACGGGAAACCAAATGGTCTAGAATAGCTTTAGACTCCTTTGGTCCCAGCTTGTCCGTGTGCTAGGTCCATGCCTAGGCAAGTGGTTTAACTTCTCCATTATCTGTAGTTGCATTATCTGTAAAATGTGGATGCTAATAGTACTTTATTCAAAGGATTGTTAATTAAAATTAAAACCAAATGAGATAATGCACTCTTGGCACAGTGCTTGGCTCATGGTAACAATAACATGGTACACTTTTGTTACTAAGTGATGATTCAGGTTAGAATTACATCAACATTGAAAATTGTGGGCCTGAAAAAAAAGTCTAGTTCTGACTTTTGGTTCCTTTCAACATTCAATTAGATTTTAAGGAAACTATTTGTAAAACACCTGAATCTGGAATTACATATATATTTTCCCCTACTCTGTTACGACAGATGTCCACAAGAAGATTGAGGCAGAAGAGAAGTTGCTAATTGGGGTGCAGGTGATGAAAATCTTTTCTAAAGGGGTATGTGTATCTCTGTGCGTGTTTAGATGGATTCTTAAGTTCCTATTGAACTTGAAAGTGAAGATTGACTAGATTGCCTGTACAAGATACTTAACGAGTGAGCCAATCTCTGCCCTAATTCTGTGGTTCCACACATAGGTATCAGATTGTTATTCTTTCTCTAATATGTGAATGTGTAAAGTAGAATCTGTGAAGACCCAGAAGAAACCTGGATGTGTGGTCATCAGCTCAGGCTTGAACCTCACTGTGACCTCACCACCATGTCTGGATTTGTGTTTTACACCGATTTAAGATTAATTCCCTATTTCAGTTTTATTTCATTATACACCTAGTTTACTTTTTTAAATTTATATTTTTCTTTCTAATCTTTTGTTCTAATCTTTGGGGATAAGGAGAGTACAATAACAATAAAGCAAAATCCAAAAGCCCATAATGCTATGGAATCTGCCTGAGATTTGCAAGGGTGAGGTAGGGAGTCTACTCCGTGTATACATAATTTCTCTTCTTCTGCATCACCCAGAAACACGAGCCAGACTAATATTAAGCTATGCCGCGTAGGGACACAATCACAGACTGGGTCTGTACTCAGCATGTGCTTATTGACTGTGATTCCAGGTATTGGTTTTCTATCCTTCATTATTGGTATACGTGAATCTGGGGACACAGACTAAGTAGAGTTGGAGGAAAAGGATTTACTAATAGCCCAGAAGGAGCATATGCACTATGTAGATTCTCTTAGATATCTGCAAACATTTGAGAGCTACTGATTGTAACTATATGAACTCTACAGTTCCCTCAGTGCAATCCTGGGTCTTTCTCTAACACTTTTCCACATTCCATATTTTGTTAAACTCTTTGCCATATTTTGGCTCCTGACTTAATTTTAATCAGATAAAATTTAAGTTATTATAAAATAATGAGACAGATTTAGAATACAGGATTTTAAACTGATCCCTGTAGTTGGACAGCATTAGAAACAGCAACTGAAAAAAAGTTAGGGCTTCTTTATGCAGTGATATCTGTATAATCTATTTAACTCAGCAATAACATTGGGCTTATATCCGTATATGTTTATGGATGAATAATTTGGACATCTGGGATTTTATTGCACTTAGATAAACATCTTCTGCCTTTTTAAAATTCAATGTTCTATCTATAATTCTTTACCATTACACATTCTTTAAAAAAAATTCTGATTCCTAATCTTTTGTGATGAGACATGCTAATCTTTTAATGTTTTTAACTATGCTAGGAAAAAAACCAAAAACAAACCCTTCAAAACAGTCCACTTCGGAGCAAAACATCTTAGTTTTCTTGCCAAGTTAATGAAGGAATATTGGTTTTTAAAAAACTATTACACATGCTTTAAAATCTTGGTTATATTTTTTTTCCTTGAACACTACTGTGTTTGAGCAACATCTCCCAATGCATTCAGCAGAACATTAGTTTTTTGGGGTAAATGGCATTATGTAACATAAAGCCAAAAGAGATTGGGAAATTCCAGTCCAGATTGAACAGACTCCACCCTCTCTAGTCCTTAGGACTTCTCAGAATTGTAATTGCTAATGTATGTTGTGGATCTCTGGGAGGCGTATAAAGTATACAGTTTCCACTAAACTTAATTTGACCAAGGAACCTCCTTTTATTTTTTTATGGGAAGCTAATATTATTGGATGTAGAGAAAATGTAGAGAAAATTCGTGTACTTCTTGTCATCTATGTTTAAACAGTTACCATATTAAAATCCCAGGTAGAGCTTAGCTCAACTAGGGGTGAGCAGAAGCAGAATGTTCTGAAATATCATAATGGATTTTTTTAAAAAAAGGTTCTTACTGCTGACACTTTCTAAGCCTGTTACATACCCAAATTTTGAATGGATTCTGTGTTTATTTTTCCATGCATAAAACTTTTCTCATCCTAGAAGACAGGAAAAAGTGCTTCAGACTATCCTACTAGCAGAAGTTGCTTTCAAGTATAGATTTTTTTTTAAAGATCAATTTTCTTTGGAAAATTTCATGGTACTTAACAAAAGTGAAAAATGACTCCAATATATGTGTGTGTGTGTTTTATAATTTGTTTTTATCAGAAGGAAAAATGATGCTAAGTGGGTTAAATTAAGCAGTTGGCATGAAATAAGGTGGTATCTAAACAAAAGTTCCTATCAATAGTGTGTTTATTTCACAGTTATGAAAGACATCTATCAGTATTAGTCCTATTTATTAATTTAAATGGAATTTAAAAAATACATACAAAATTTAAAAATTACATACAAAGATACTTGGCCTTGTGGATCTTACATATATTGACACTCTGAACTTATTTCTAAATCCCTTTTGTTACGTGAGTGCATTGACTGACTCATTGTGATGTTCGTGCCTTAACTGTTGAATGTCCCATGGTCTGATCCTTAGTTCATTGGCAGGGGTAAGCACTGTGGTTTGTGGGTTACTTCCTAGTTTCATGAGGAAGAACTGTTGCATATGAAGATCCAAGCTTACTTCCTTCATTTTGGAGATATACAGACACACACATGTATACACAGAGTACATTACCAGTATAAGTTCTCAATATGTCTTCACAACATTTGTTTTAATCGTATATTCATGTTGGCACTCTTAATAATAATGATAATAATAAGACACCTTGCCTAATACACTTGGCTTACTGGTGCTGTAAAGACAGTGAGTATTCTAACTGAAGTATGTTATCTTCATGGTAAGCATCCATTAGATTCACTATACTATGTATGTGTGCCAGTTTACCAAATGAATTTGCGGTGATTGACATGCAGATATCTTCTGAGAGAACTGAGCCAATTATATGGGTGGATTGAGCTAATAATTGAGATTTTCTTTTCTATTACATAACAGATTGGAAAACAGTAAAAGCAACATCAATACATAAAAACTAAACTACCTTTAGTATACAAAGATATTTTTCAGCAAAATTCTGGGAAGATAATCAAAGGTATTCCTACAAAGCACAGCACTTGCTATTTTTGTTATCAGTGAAAATCTAATTTACATACAGTAAAATGTCAATTCACATCATAACCATCAAGATAAATAGATGCATTTATACTTTTTTTAGAACTTAAGTGCTATGCTTGGCTGTTTGCCCAGGGATCAGTTGAAATATTCTAAGTTTAACAAAGAAGTAAGGGATGAAGTTGAGACTGGCCCATGTACAAATGTAAAGTCAGATTTGCCTGTTTGAATCAACAGTTGCCATTGTAGATATTTTAATTTTTTTTCCTTTGAGAGAAAATTGAAAGGAAAAACTACATATGTGTGGAGAAATGAATGGTAACATTTCTTAATTTGCATAGTAAGATTGTGATGTTATTCAAATCACAGTTTTTAATATATTTGCCTCTCACTGATTATGAAAGGAAAAATAATCAATTCTCCTTTCCTTTAGATACTCCATGATGTATACTTGCTTTATTTTAGTTACCCCATTTAGTGAAATAGGTGCCTGCTTCATTTTTTCCAGATATATTCTACAGTGTTATTTAGACTTCCAGCATAAAGTCTTTGAAGGAAAAAAAAGTTTTGTGATTTTCTTATAAAAGTAAAACGGTTAATGAAATTCTTTTTCTGACATGTACATGGATATATGAAGACTCATTTTGGCCAGTGGGACATTATTACTTACCACACTATCTCCTTTTACCTAGACAAGGGCATTTGAAATGAGATATTTAAAATATAGAGAACATAGCATGATGAAATAAAAGCCTAATAAAATGTGTTTGGGCCAGCATCAAAACTCTTTGAAATAGGATATCTAAATAGTGTGCATTTTATCTCAGAGAGGCTTGGGTTAGTTCTATGTCCAGATGACTATTAATGGGCTTTGTGCTCTGAAGCATATGTTAATAGAAGTGATCATTTTGGATTAATTTGATGTGAATTAATAAGAGATTTATTTGATGGGAGTTGTTTGAAGGTGATGACATTTAAGTCTCAACAGGATTTAAGATGTCCAAAATTACCTTTAAAGATTCAGGAACAGTCAATTCAGAGAGCAAATTAAATAGAAATGGATAGCAAAGAACAGGATATGACATTGAGTTTATGAAGTTTGAAGCAGTTTACCAAAAAAAGTGATCTACCATTGAGGTATTGCCCTGGAATCTAAAGAAATAGAAGACATTTAAACTCCTTCAGTAATTCTTGGGTTTGTGAATTGGATAAACAATGTTCTCTTGCATTTTATAGTTCACTTAAGCAATCTGATTTTGATCTGTATATATGGAGTAGACAGGATTCAAGTGTTTTTTTTCTTCTAAACCAATGAGCAAACACATATGTTCTTTAAAAACTGAACTTTATGTGTTGTTCATATGGAAGCTATCTAGTTTGCTATAGGCCCAAGACTTGACCTCCCTTTTATTTTGCTATCACTTGCTTAATTCTTTAAATACTTTGTGGGGACTTTTGATCAAAAGAAACATTTTGCTATTTTTTCTTTCTCTTAAATTTTTTTTATAAAAGCTTCATGAAATGTGTAATTAATAACTGAGTACTCCTATGCTGGTGATACAAGCAAGCGTGGAAGAAAACATGTTTATTAAGAAGACGACCATCATGACTTTTCTTTTTGTTTAAGCTTTGATTTCAAACACTTGAAAGTTTTATTATCTGGAAAAACAAAAAGAAAATGTCATCTGGTATTATATATTATGAAAATAAGAACTGCTACTTATAATAAGAATCATGCTCGGTGGTATTTGAAACTGAGGTCAAATTACACAATCTTGCCCCTCTAATTTTTTACAGTCTTGTTCTGGATGTGTGTGTGTACATATACACATATATATATATATACTCATGCACACACATATATATGAATATATATGCAATGATATTTGGGAAGATACTCAAAAGTTTTAATTTTCTTTGAGAATGGAGAGTTCCTTATAATCATTTTCTTTGCCTTTGAAATATATCCTTCTTTCTTAAATTAATGACAACTAACAAAATTAAAGTCATCTTACTTGATGTATCTGGCACATAGCTGGTGCTGGATATATATTTTTTGAATGAGTGAATGTTGAGAGAAATGAATAACTGTGTAAAGGATAGGCACCAGTGGTATTTAGGCCACTTTTAGTAGTCGGTGGTTTAATATTTTATAGTCTTCCAACGAAATTGGTCAAAGGTTTTCTAAGGTAAAACTGAAGTTCCATTAACCAGGACAATTATAGAATTGCAGAAGGAGGGGGGAGTTTAAAAATGATTTAATTCCCTTATTATACTGATAAGAACAGAGGCTCAGAGAAGCAAAGGGACTTGCCCCTGATCATATCAGCAGGTGATCTGAATTAGATCCAGAAACTGGACACATGATTTCCATACCATTCTTCTTCCTTAGGTTTTGATCCTTTACTGTATTTGGGGTCAAGATACTACAAAGAACGTAGAATTTACATCCTTTACCTTCAAGGAGTTTCTCACCTAATGGAAAAAAACCTAGTTCTTATCTGCATTGGGTGATGTGTAATCTAAACTCTGTTTTTAAATTACTGTAATAGTTGATTATTTCTTTGGTTGAATAATTTATTTGATTATCTATTGCAAGGTTATGTGGTGCAAGAATATGTCATAAATGTATGTGTGCATATATTTATATGTATACATAGTTATATATTTTCTATAAATATATATACGCATACATGTATGAAAAATAACCAAATTATTAGTGGTCAATTCACAATATCTAGGTAATAATAGAAAACTCAAATCCCTTTTGTTGTGAGGGTACCCTCCTGAGATCATGATTCAGTCCTCTACAGAAGATTTTTTTCCTTACGTATTTGAGATACAGTAGTTATCAGAAATTGAGCTCTAATGGTGATTATTTCCACTGCATAAATCTGTCTAAATTATACTGTAATACAAAAATAGTGCACTCTCCTATTTTTCTTAGCGAAATGGTTTTGCTAAGAAAACAAAGAAAGCTTTTAGATTTGTTTTAATTTATAAGGAAATACAGTTAAATAAAAGTAGAAATTTATAATTTTTATAGCTGGAATGTCTTATATCTCAACAAAGACAATTAATACAAATAGAGCATTTTGAGGAAGCTAAATATATTTTTAACCTCCTTAAATATCTTGGCACATAATATACATTCACTTTATATGGTCTGTTAGGGAACATTCATATGTTTATATAGATGGAGAATAATGTAAATATGGACTTGCTCACTATTACTCCCCAGAGGTCAATTTTTTACCTCCCAATTAAATAAAGGACTTAAATTAGCAATTTTGAGCCTTATAGTTCTTGTTTAAATTCAACTCCTTTTGTCCAATTCATTTTTAGCCCCTTTGTCTAAAATGGCAGTTTCTAGTAGACCTACCTTAACTGGCATTTTGAACTTTTTTCTTTTTGTAGTCTGTATGATGGATATTACTATGTAGTAGAATGATCAAGTTTAAAATAGACTTGCCAGAACTGATGACTAAGATTCTTTGATGTGATTATATATTTTAACAGCTTTAAAATTTTCCCTATAAAACTCATTGCTGGTGTTTACAAATTAAAATCTTTTCCCTCCACCCCAGTGTAGGTAAGTATTATAGTCATTAGGGTTGAGGGTGTTTTAAAGGTTAAATAATTTCACCAACATCGAAGTCTGTTATGGAAGTGACTTCTTGTCCTGTAATCTTTTATATTATGTTCCTTCTTCTCCCGTTGCTTTATTAAAACCCAGGGGAGGGATAGGATCTTGCTCAAGATCTGCTCATGCTTTTATCAGATATCTTCCAAGTAGCCTATGGTGCTGGCATATTAATATGTTTTAGGTGTGAAACATGAAAGTATGTTTACATCATTTAGGAAGGAAAATATTTTTTTTTGCTTTGTTTTGCAGATGTACAGATCAGCTCTCAAAATGTCTTCTGTGTCTTCCGAGCGTCTTCTAAGACAATTGCATTAGCCTCCTGCTAGTTGACTAATAGAATTAATAATTGTAAAAAGCACTCTAAAGCCACATGCCTTATGAAGTCAATGCTGGGTATGATTTTACAAGTATGTGATCTATTTTTTCAAGTGAAAATGTTAACTGGAAAAGTTCTTGGCACACAGTAAAACATCATGCAATCTGTTATTTGTCTTAGAGATAATAACTTGAGGGTGGCTATAGTCTTAATGGTATCTAACTTATGACTTGCTAGGGGAGTTTCTTCCACTTGGAAGTATTGCAAATGTGCTTATATTTACATAATATGTCACTCTGAAAAATTATGATGATATCATTCCAGTAAAAAATTATTTTTTCTATAGCTACTTCAAAGTATAGTCAACTAAATTAAGCACGATTTTTTAAAAACAGCAACCAAAGAGAACATGCCCCTACCCCTACAACAAAAATTAAAACCCAAGTGACCTTTTTGAGACTTCTTTGAAGTTTCAGCAGTTGAACATTTTTTGCAATGTATATTATTAAGGGCTCTATTCAACATAAGGAGTCAGTGAGTCATACGCATTCTAAACGTCTGTTCTTGGGTAGAAGAAGGAACTGAAATTTGGAAAGATGATAATCTAATTAAATCATATTTTCTCTCAGGCACTAGCGATGCTGGTTTAGTAGTTTTTAAATTATGACCCATTACATCTCTTCATGGTAACAGTAAATCAGCAAGATCTAAAACTTCCTTTGTTCTGAAAAATAAGATAATTATTTTCAATATTAATGTATTTATATCTATTCACTTTTAAGTATTTTATCTTCATTCCCTTGCTATTTAAAATGTTTCCATTTTTACAATCACCTTGACATTAATATATGGGCATAAACCATTTCTTCTTCATTTCGGTGGAAGGATAACCTTAATAAATTGAATTATTTCTTTCTTATTTCTTCATGAGTCCTGACTTTTCCATTTAGGATTTTTGTTTTTCATGTAACCTTATCCATTTCATTTAGGTGAGTCATTGTTATATTCTAGTTACATTAAGGAGAAGATGTTCAAATACAAATGATATAGTTATTCAGTATTTGTCCAAGGAAAGATTATATTATAAATAGTTACGAAAGACATTATATGTAATGGAAAAAAATAGTCAGGAAATTCTGGAGGAAAGACAAGAGACCTGTACCAAGCCATCACATTATTATATGTAGGAATGTCTCATTTTCTGTAAACTAGAATGTCCTTCACTGTAGGCCAAGTTAAAACAGTATATATTTTGCTTAAATTTATATTTTTAAATAACTAATTTCTTTAGCTTCCCCATTTATTCCTTTTTTTTGCCTTTTTTATTTTTCCCTTTGTTGGCTACCAGTAAAATTGCCTTCCAGGGTTCCATGCGTTGCTACATCCTCCCAAAGCTAACTTTAGTCATTTCTGAGACAGGAACCAAGGGCTCCTAAAATGTTGACATTAACAAATAAGACATTGAAATGCCAATGTTAAAAAAAATTAGTTAACCAGTGTTTCCTTTTTTAACATTGGTTACCCAGCTTAGTTAATTTTAGGGCCCAGTGGAATGACAGCAAGGTGATGTGCATATTCCTCTTCCTTCCCACAGGAGGCTAGGCAGGTTTACGTTGCCTCATGAACATCACTTTGACTTGAAACTTTAGTCTTTCTTCCTATATGGTTTTTTTTTGTTCCAAGAGGGAGATTCTATGGATATTTGTTAACACGATTGGTGTATAAGTGCAGTGTGCTTTCTTAAGTACAATTACACTATTTTTGACATATTCAGCAAAGTGAAGTGATTTTTTGCCTTGTAAATGATTCCTTATACTGTGACCGGTGTATTATCCTTGTTTGGTGATTCATATTATAAAAATTTTGCTTGACCAGCTTTTCAGAAGCAAAGGTACAGCCATATATACAAGGCCAGTATGATTCCTCAGCACTTGTGAGAAATTATAGATGATAACGACTAAACCATGTTATTAATTGGGATTTTCTCAGCGCGTTGTGGATAATTGTGGTGTAACTAACTCTTAAATCGGTCTTTATGGCAGAGTTGGCTAAAAGAAGGCTTGTTTTATTAGAATGTAACAGGTGGAATTTTCCAAGAGACATTTGGGGTGATGAGTTAAAAAACACTCAGCAGTTTTTCAGCTAAGTGACTAAGGAACACAGGCCACGGGGATGGAACCCAGTTCTCAACTAACCTTTGCTAATGCAGCTTTTTATGGACACAATACAAATTGTTTCCTATTTCTCTATATCCTTAGAGTTCTGATTCATTAGACCCCAGTAGAAGAATTTGGTACAGCATTCTTCCTTTGACCTCAGTCACTAATGCCACTAACTGGCTTGAAAGGCACAGTTCAGCTAGCATGTAAAGGTAAACCATAGGAAACTGTTAATATTTTGCTGTTTTGAGCAAAATAATGACAATGTCATATGGTTCAACTTAATATTTTACCTTAGTCCACTTTCAGTGCTCCTGATGATGGAACTGTTTCCACCAGGCTATGCGTAGAAATCCGAGGCTTAGTTAGGTTCCCCATTGTGCTGGATGGAGTCCTAGTAAAACCTGACCTGACCATTGTGATGCACATCAGGTCCCCCTTCTAATTTTCAGGCAAGCTTCACATGTGGTTTAAAGAAATTTATTGGTAGATCAGAAATGAAATATTTGGTATCCTCTGTTTCCTGAAAGTAATGGGGCAGTTTTCACTCTGTTTATAACATGGCTGTTTGTCTTGTTGACTATTAGAATATTTTGGTGGAAACTATATTTATATTCTGGTTGTACAGTATAACAATATTGAATTCCAACTTATATTGTTTATATAGACATATACATATCATATAAATAAACATGTAATGTATATTCTATAAACGTAAACATGTATATATATTTTATAAACATAACATGTGTACATGTTATGTATAACATATAACATATAAATATATAAGCATATATATATGTATATATATCATTGACTATAACTGAAGAAAGAAATTGGGCAAAAATATAATTTTCAGGAGAGAGTAAGTAATAGGAAGGCTAGGCCTAGTAATAAAAATGAATTCTTTAATCTTCAAAAAAACAATTTTTTAAAATAATAAATGTGACAAAAATAGTTCTAAATGTAAATTGTTTGCTTTAGTCTCAAATTTTTGCTATTTTTAAAACAGATCTTTTCCTAGATCAAGTATTTTATTATGCATCTTAAAAAACATGAATAGAATAAGTAAAATATTCCAGATTCAATTACATGTCTATAACTTCCAAATAACCCTGTATCTGTCTTTTCCCTGTATTTTTACAGATATGGTCCGGAAAAAGAACCCCCCTCTGAGAAACGTTGCTAGTGAAGGCGAGGGCCAGACCCTGGAGCCCATAGGTACAGAAAGCAAGGTATCTGGAAAGAGCAAAGAATTTTCTGCAGATCAGATGTCAGAAAATACGGATCAGAGTGATGCTGCAGAAATAAATAATAAGGAGGAACATAGCTTGCATGTTCAAGATCCATCTTCTAGCAGTAAGAAGGACTTAAAGAGTTCAGTCCTGAGTGAGAAGGCTGGCTTCAATTATGAAAGCCCTAGTAAGGGAGGGAACCTTCCCTCCTTTTCACATGATGAGGTGACAGACAGAAATATGTTGGCTTTCTCATCTCCACCTGCTGGGGGAGTCTGTGAGCCCTTGAAGTCTCCTCAAAGAGTAGAGGCAGATGACCCTCCAGATATGGCCTGCACCCCATCAGGGGACTCATTGGAGACAAAGGAAGATCAGAAGATGTCACCAAAGGCTACCGAGGAAACAGGGCAAGCGCAGAGTGTTCAAGCCAATTGTCAAGGTTTGAGCCCAGTTTCAGTGGCCTCAAAAAACCCACAAGTGCCTTCAGATGGGGGTGTAAGAGTGAATAAATCCAAAACTGACTTACTGGTGAATGACAACCCAGACCCGGCACCTCTGTCTCCAGAGCTTCAGGACTTTAAATGCAATATCTGTGGATATGGTTACTATGGCAATGACCCCACAGATCTGATTAAGCACTTCCGAAAGTATCACTTAGGACTGCATAACCGCACCAGGCAGGATGCTGAGCTGGACAGCAAAATCTTGGCCCTTCATAACATGGTGCAGTTCAGCCATTCCAAAGACTTCCAGAAGGTCAACCGCTCTGTCCTTTCTGGTGTGCTACAGGACATCAATTCTTCAAGGCCTGTTTTACTAAATGGGACCTATGATGTGCAGGTTTGTGCTTTGTATTGTAATCTCTTTGTACAGAAAAAATTATTACTAGTGAAATGTGAATTCTTACATAAATGTTAAAACCAAGGTTCTAATACCAGACAGGTAGCCTGCTAGATCCAGCAGAAGAGGTGGACACACTCCATAGCTACTTTATCCAAATGTGTATTCAGAGTTGTCTTTAGCATCTTATTATGGAAAACAATCTCAACATTTCTACTAGTTTGGGAAAAGTATTTTTATGGAATTAGCTAAGCTTCATATTTCTGGACATATTTCATGGTAATTTGATGTTTTCACAGTCTTCTAAAAATGACACTAATCTTTATGGTTGTACATGATAATAATTCATGCCTTGTTCTAGTTTTCAGATTATAAGACTTTTGCTATAATCTTTCCTTCAGTGAGTGTCTTTCCTGTGTCTTGGGTTAGGATTTGATTTTATACTCATCTTGACTAGATTTGGGTCATATTGACGGTTACAGAGATACACTTCTGAAAAAGCAAACTAATTGCAAGTGAAAATTTGAGAATAACATTTTACATTGATTAAAAAGAAGTCAATGTGATTGTAAGTACTAGGGACACCAGAATGGCCTTGGTGCAGACCAATAAAGCATTCCTTTCTGCATTTAAGGAAAATGGCAATAATTTATGAAAGCATTTAGTAATAATTTAGATTTATACTTTTATTAAAACTAGCATACCTTTTTGATGTACTTTTCTGCCTTTTGTTTATGGCATATGTGAAATGGAAAAAAAAAAAAAAACCTTACCATTTCCAATAGAAAGAAACATGGAACTTAGTCTAAGGAAATGTATTCATTTAATTTTAGCAATTTTAGCATAGTCGAAACTGATGGTCAGCTTGAAAAAGTATATTAGTTTTTGTTACAGTCTATAGATTTTTATTGTATTATTATTAGGCCAGAGGATTTCAAAACATACTAGGTTTAATATTAACCTTCTTTAGGAATGATTAGAAGTACCAGAGAACTAATGAAATCACATCACAATTATTTGACCTACTAAATCCCTTAAAATGTCAGTCATTTTTATCAACTCAATAGCTACAGCTCATTTGCCTTATACCTCCCTGTTGACCTAGTGCCAATTAAGAAAGACAGGCAAAGGGGTTATAAATAGTAGGTAGTGAACACATTTTGTGATACTTGTAGGAAGAATCAGAAGAGAAATTTCCGAGTCCTTTAAATGTGAGAATGGGCAATCTTACTGCTTTAAGGGAAATATAAAGAAGAACTCTTTAAAAAGCCAGTTTCATTTTGGTAAAGCTCTCTAAAAATTCCATCTTACTTTATGAATTTCCACAAATAGAATTATTTCTGTGGAGTAGCAAATTAAGCCAACGTAGTTATTATGCATAAAAGCTCCATGCTTTGAACTGCTATCTTATTAAAGATCATTTCACTGTCTTATGTCAGATACACTCTGCTATCAAACTTGATTGGAAAGCAAATACGTGTGTTAGATAAAAGGGTTGGAAGTGAATAATGTCAGTATGTGAAATGGTGTTTTATAATTAGCAAGTAATATGATGTTAATACCTGGATTTCCGGCAGGAGGTTCAGTTTGTTCACTCTGGGGACAACTTCTGAGGGAAGCTGATCTAAGCTGTCAGGAAGGCTCTAAAACGAGGATTACTAAGGCCTATAGTTCGGAAGAATTCAGATTTTTAAACACACTTCCATTTCCCCCAAACAGTTATTTGTTAGGTTCTTAGTTATTTATAGTAAAGTTTATCTTTGGGTAGAACAAGCTGGACACTTTTCCTGGGCAGTGATTTTAGAAATAAAACAGATGTGTGAGCTATCTGAGTTTGAACTAATACAACTAGAAATAAAACAGCTGATCCTAGACTATGCTGTCTGCTAAATCCTTGCAGCACACAGTAAAGAAGACAAAAAGTGGTAGGAAATAGCATGCAGGAAGATAACCTTGTTAAGATCAATTTTTTTCCAAAGAGAAATAATATTGCTAAAAATAGAAAAAGAGCAATCTGTGAGAAAAGTGGGTGATTATTTCAAAGAAACAATTGGATTTTGAAACAAATCTAAAGGGTTGACTTCAATTTATGAAGAGAACACTGAATATACGTGTAGGCCCAATGCTAATCTTGAACGCATTTTACATACACCAGATAGTGATGCAGAAACATGTCTGAAGATAAGTAATCTATTAATATTTTTATGCTGCAATAAATATTGAACAGCTTCTCTCTATGCATAAGCTGAATAAAAGCACATCTGAAATTTCCCTTCTTACCCACAAGTTTGTGTTGCTGAAATGCTATTTGAGAGATCCTTTCCTTGGCACTTGAACTGTGTGGAGGCTAAAAGCTGTGGGAGATAAATTGCTGACTATAGGATTTCCTTAATGTGGTTTTGTCAGAAATACATAGTAAGTTAATGGCTTGTGTGTATTCTGATAAAAAGATAGTTGGTAAATATGAGTATTACAGACAAACAATCATTTAATTTCAGGAATTATTTATATAAATCTATAATTTAAGCTAACCAAAGTAATAGATGAACAATTCATTAATCTTTTTCAATTAAACTGGCCTTTTTTTTTTTGTACATTCAGAACAGTTGGTGGTTAATGATAGATTTATGACATTTTAGGCCAAGAAAAAAGGAACAGAAGCCAGAAGCAAAGGACTTAAAGAATTCTGTGGCTTTGATCTATATTTTGGTTTGACATGGATGGTTTTAAATAATTTGAACCGACTTGAGTGCAAATATGAGATATACAGTTGGGAAAAAAAGAAGTACAGTAATTTAAACAAATTCTAATATTTCCAGTTCTAGGTTCAGATTATTTCACATAGATTTGGAGGAATAATTGAAATTTAGACATACTTGTACTGATAGTGTATACTTCTGTTAAGTTATATCACAAATAACTGAGTCAAAGAATCACAAATTTGTTAAAATAGTGTCATACTACAGTGTTTCTTTGTGCTGCATAACACATCAAGCCCCAGCAGGATAATGGAGGTCACTGTAAATAGCCACCATAAAGCCAGGACTGTCTTTTCTAAGTCTGTCAGATTCATGAGATTCTTCCCCACGCACCTTGATGTAGCTTGCCCAGCCCTGAAATCAGAAGAGATGTCGATTCTTTACAAGGAAAACAAGAGAAGATATAATGGCTAGCTGAGAGCTAATTGATTTGACCAGGATGTTAGTTTCCCAATTTTTCATTTTCCCTTCATGTTTTATCAATTGTTATGCTTAAATATTTAAAAATAATGGATGTGGCATGATTGGTAAGCCCTTCATATAATTTTTACTCTCTTTATTCAGCCTTTGAGGCTCACATATAGACCAATAATAGGACAAGAGGTTGAGTTCTTAAAAAAGTAATTACAGCTTCCTTCTTTATAATTGTGCTTTATTAAGCTTATATTTAAACCATTGCTGAACGGAGGCCTGCATTAACAACGCAGACTTTGCTGTTTCATTAGGGCTTAATGTGCTATGCATTAGGGCGTTTGCATCATTTTTATGGGGGAGCTTTTAGCTCTTAGATCAGGTTATAAAAGTAGGACTCCTGTCAAGTTGTGCTTCCCACGGGAAAGTGTTTACACTGTACCAAGTTTATATACTCATGATGTATATGTTGTCTTTTCATATTAGCGAATCTTTTCTATTACTCTGCATTATTCAAGACTCTAAGGAGGTAGCTACTTGATTCCAGCTATTAAATTTATTTTGGCCCTTAATGAAATTCTAAGGTTAATAGAAGAATCACATTATTAACTTGCCAGGGTCTATCTTGTGTTTGAGCTAGGAGTGCCACATTTCTGTTTTGTAAATATTTTTATCAGAGTTGCACAATATGTCATGTTAGAAGCAGGAAGAACAGATTTTAGGGAGAGGAAGTCATCCTTCGGATTTGTATTTTTTAACATATTTAACTGTATGAGGTTTATAGATCTTTAGCACATACTAGTACAATCATTTGAACAGAGGATTACAGTTTGATCTAAAAAAAAATCAGGGAACATTAATCTCATTGTGGTTTATTTTGACTTGTCTTGAATTTTACTTCCAAACATTTATTTTTTGCCTTGGCATTTCCTTTGATCTGGAGTAGGAGGGAAGTTGTAGATCTTAGCAGGTTCTGTTTCTTTGTTTTCCTGAGTTGAGGACAATCGCACTTTAGAAAAACTGGTGAATGAGACTTTAATCGATTCAGACTGTCTCATGGAGTACAGAATGTTTGGCATATGAACCCATGCTTATTTTCAGGACTGTGTCTCTTTAACAAGTAATAAAGTGTGCAAAATAAAACATATGCTCACCCCAAGGCCATAAAGCAAAGCAAAGTTCTGGCATATGCCAGGTTATTTTCATCAGTGGAGATGGCTGAGCTGGATAATATAGCCACCCGGGTAGAGTAGTTTGACTGTCTTAACTAATCCCCTTACCTGCGTGACAGTTAAATCTCCATTTGGCTTTGTTACAAGAGAATGGGTACAATAAATGTCAATCCCTCTTTGATTTTCAGTTTATTTGTTATCATTTAAAGAACATGTGTCATTTTGTTGAATATCAGTATTTCTCTTCAGGCAGAATGTTTAGAAGAAGAAATCATGGTTATCGGGGCATCCAATCAAATTTAGCATTATTCAACTCTTAATAAAAGTTTTATTTCTCAAATGGACTGCTCTGCTAACCATATCAAGTGAGGAGATTATTCAATATTTTTTATTTCTTGGGTCATTGTTATTACAGCATATGTGCAGCTGTTAGAAACACAGATACACAAGTAGTGTGCCAACACCAAGACCATTTGGGGAGAGAAGGTCGTTCCCTTCCGTTTTCTGATTGCCTGTGTAGACTCTAGTTCTGAGAATCATTAAACCTCTTGAAATCTTCATTAGATGATTCCAAATTTTGAAGCGAGCGTTAGGCATTTTCAGAATATCAGACAAATTCTTGTTTAATTTTAATTGAAAGCCAAATGTAAAATTTATTTTTCTGTATTACTTTTGATTTAATTCATACTTCCTTTCATCTTTTAGTTTACATAATCAAAAATTGCATGTATCTTTCATTTTTTTCTAATTTTAGATTCATATCTAATAATAGGTAACAATTATTAAGGGTTTCTTGTGTACATATATCTCTCTAAGTTTTTTACATGTATCAATCAACTCATCTTCATAAAAACCCTGGAAGTAGACAATTACATTATGTCCATTTTAAAAGATGAGGAAACAGACATAGATTAAAGGAATCTACCCAGTATCACCCAGTTGCATAAGCAGAGAGAATGGGATCCACACCAGGGGAGAGAGGCAACAGAAGCCTGTCTCTATGATCATGCTGATATACAGCCTTCCCAAATATGAGTCTGAGTTGATTGCAGATAGAAAAGCAATTGAAGACAGGCCAATTGCATGTAAGGGAAGACTGGTAAATCTGGGCTGTTTGATGCATACTCTGAATCACATTGCATTTGGGGAGTTTTGTGATTTTTTGAGATCGTCTGTTATCTACCCCGTGTAGTGTAATGCTACCTACCTTATTTAAACTTACTAAGCTTACAGTTGAAATCATTGAAAAGAAAATTAAGTTTGCTAATTTGTCTTTTTCTTAATTGTTAGGAGTCATTGTCCCTGGTCCTTTTGCTGCAGAAACTAGTTCTTATATGGCGAGTTAGGGGCAAATTTTGATTTAATCAATTAAAGGTGCAATGTTTTATCCCCAAATTAAGGGATGTTTTATCCATGTGTTTGATTTATTTCATATTCTCCTCATTTAAGGATTTTTTTGTCTAGGAAATAATGATTTAATAGATGGTCTGAGATTTGTCTTCTGCTCTTCTAGTTATGAGGCACAACTTAGGTTGGTTTTTCAATGAAGATTAAATGTTAAGCAGATGCACCGTGTTCCCGTTTATGTTCTCCAAGGCTGTGTAATTAAGGTTTTATCCCCTGCCTACATTCAGTGCAGGAATGGAGGTGGAGGCAGAGAACAAATCAGAATGCCTTGAGAGTGTCTGAATTGAGTGTGGTCGATACTCCAGCCAAGCTTGGAGCTGTGTGATTTCACTGGACTCTGAAAGTGAGAGAAGTGTGGGGTACAGTGAGGAGCTTGGGGATTCAAATAATCTACCTGTCTAGCATTTCTCCTTTCATATTGAGATGACCTGTTGATGCAAGATTAAAGAACACCTGAATTCTTTCATGTGTCCAGTAACATATTTGGGAATCTTATAATAAGCCCTGGTTTGTTCTAAGACCTGTTTTTCCAGCTGATGGGTAGGTGGATGTTCCACTGGTACTTAAAGTCAACTTACGTAAAAGTGAAGTTCCCCCAAACAACTTTTTTTTTTTTTGCTTCCTTTCTTTGATACTCCCATTTTCAAGTCAGTCAGGCTGGAAATCTTGGGTTTCTTTCTGGTATTATCTGTCCCCAAACAGTTGAGTAGTTTCTCCCGTTCTTCCTGTCTTTATCCTTTTACTGTCACCACCTTCATGTTTATTTAGTAAATTCTTATTGTTTTTTTTTCTTTTTTTCTTTCTCTCTGTGTTGTCTTTTGGTCTCTTTCTTTCCCTTCTTTTCTCACCTCCCTGTTCCTTTCTCCTCTTCCTCTCCTTTCCTTTTGTTTCTTTTTCCTTCTGTTTCTTCTTTTCTTCGTCCTTCCTCTATTTTTTCTTTCCTCTCTCCTTCTCTCTCCTCCCTCTTTTCCTCCCTTCCTCCCTTCTTCCTTCCTGTCTTCCTTCTCTCCTGCCTGCCTGCCTTCCCTCCTTCTTTCCTTTCTTCCTTCTTCCTTTTTAGAATTTTTAAAAATTCTACTTATAGATCAATCATCCTACGTCTTATAGGAATTATAGTTCTACTTCTGTTGAAAAGCATATCATCTAATCATACTTGTAACTTATACAAGTTCTGGGCTCTCCAGTAAGACACTACTTTTCTAAATTCTCTCTCACTATTCTTCTAGAAGGCCTAATAGTAAGAATAAGGCTGGCACATTTGTATTACTTGTTACGTAGCGGGTACCTTTGTGTAGCAGATTCCGTTTAAAGATTTGAGAATGCCTCAGTCCCCCCCAGTATTTCCTCAGAGTGACTTGCATTGTTTTACTCTCCTTGATGGTTTTTCTCATTGTGTTTCCTTCACCTGAAATGTCTGTCCATGATCACTCCCTTCGAGGCTTGTCTTCAAATGTCAACTCATCTATCCGCAGCTCGGTTGTTAACCGCAGCTTTTGCTGACCCGTCACTCTGGGTTAGGTGCTCTTCCTCTATCTTGTCATGGAACCTGTTACATCTCTCAGTGGAAGCTTGTATTCCACTGCTGTGGTCATCTCTTTACTTGTGAGCTTTTTGTGCTAAACCACAGGTTGGCGTTTTGGACTCTGTCACTTCTTTTTGGATTCTCAGTGCTTGGCAGTAGATGTGCAACCCAGAAGCCTTCCCTGGGGGAAGGATGTTCCACATTTGCAGGGATTAGACTTTCTGTTTTCCCATTAAAATACTCTTTAGAACACACAGACAGTTCTTACCCATCTCCATTATGAGCCAGTGGCAACTGCAGGTCGGATGCAGGACAGGAATGCTGTGGAGGATCTACTTAGCTTTATAATCCACTTGCACTGCATTTTCTTTTTTTTCTTATAAAAGATTACCTTACAAATTATTAAGACTGACCTTGAGATTTATTGGTATTCTGTCATCCCAATGATGGATAGGTATATCGGATGGCAATAGGAAAGTTAGTTCAGAATTATACTGAGTAAAATGAAGAAACCAGTTTAGGGTAAACTGTTCATTGCTATAATTCAAAAAGCCAATTATAAAAATGTGCATAATGAAGAATAAGCAGTACTTTTTCTTTAAATGTGTGCCCCTTATACCAATTTAAGTTTTGGTTCCCCCACCACCACCCATTGGTTGGCTCTTATAAATCCAAATGAGGGAATTATTACAGTGACACTGATAGCTATAGGAATAAGCTATGCATGCCATGAGAGGGAGATGATTGCCATATAATTAGATTTGTTGTTGAGATTTTTAAACATTTAGTCTCCACCAAAAGTATATCACTGAAGCACACTCCATGTTCTGGAATTTTTTTTGGAGCACTGTATGTGCAGATACATTCCTTACGTATAATATATTAGCAAATTAATTCTGACTATAGTTATTTCAGCCAAGATCAGACCTTACAGATTTCCTCATTATTTGAAACTTCAATATTTGAACAGTGATTATTTTAAAACAACTTAGCTTTTTATTTTTAAGGTTTTACTTTTTTGACTATCATCCCATAACCTCAAGTCCTTTTAAATTAGTACCCTCATAATTGTCTCTGTTGCTATCAATTATAGTACTTGAAAATGAACCACATCTGAGAAAAGGTTTGTGTTTAGTTCAAACAACTCTTTTTTTTTTGCTACACTGAAAATAAGTACATATGCTGAAGTGTCGTTTTAAGAGTTCCGAGGCTTTTAAAAATATTTTCCTCTTACATATTCTTTTAGATATTATTATTAGTTTTTGCTCCATATTATTAGGAGGAAAAAAATAAATTGAGGTTAATGACCTTGAAAAAAGTCAACTCTTTAATATTTTTCATTTCTATAGAAGTTTTGCATTTTTATGAAAATACATATGTAAATAAGTTATACATAAAAGCCAAGGAAAATACTACAGGGAAGGAGTAGTTTTTATAACTAGGGTTAAAATAAAATAAAAAGCCATTATAGTTCTTAGTCAGTGAAAATTTAAAATCTGTTCTTTTTCATGCCTTAACATTTGTGTTGAGTGTTTCTACAGGACTTTAATTCTCAATCAAATGGCTCCATAGTCATTTGCTTTTGTGTGAAAGATGCATTTTTTACTTTTTTGAAGAAGCCCATGTGTCAGGCCATGGTAACGGTTCCATGAATTACTATGGCTTCCTTATCCCAGGTAACTCAGGGGCCTTGGTGAGAAATTTCCATCTGTGCTCACGTCTCCCTTCAGTTCACTCATTCATTCAACCAGAATGCCTTGAACCCCAGCTTACTTCCAAATGTGAATAAGATACTATTCCGGTGGCCCAAGAAGGAATATAAACAGATGCATTAGCTTTAGTAATAGCACAATTGAACCTTCATTTACAGCTAAAAATCCAGGTAGTGACATCTATGTGAGTTTGTCACAGAACGACTTTGCCACTTCTTTATTTAGTCTGTTCATCCATTGGTGGGAGAAATCTACTTGGATGGTTCATTTTATTAAATTATAATCCTGTCCATGTGCATATTACTGTAGAGTGTGCTATCTAATATGGTATTCCCTAGACACATGTGCTATTTAAATTTCAGTTAATTAAAATTAAATTAATGAGAAATTAAGAAAAAATACTTTAAATTAAAATAAATTTAAAAATCATTTCTTCATTTATACTGGCCCTATTTCAAGTACTTTGTAGCCACATGGGGCTAGTGGCTACCATATTGGACAAGGAAGACTATGGAATACTTCTATCATCTCAGAAAGCTCAAATGGGACAGAACAGCTCTAAACTTCTCACTTGATCCTCACAATAATCCTATAAAATGACATAGTATACATTATCATTTATATTCATAAAGATGAGGAAACTGAGGTGCCAGGAGGTTAAATAATAAGTCTTTTCACAGAATTTGACTTAGAGAACTTCCTCTGGGAGCAAACAAATACAGGCAAAAGTAAATACAAAGGAAAAAAGGGTTTAATCTATCATTTTTAATCTTAAAATGTAAGTATCTGAAAAGCATAAATGTGGTATAGCTTGTTCAATGTTTTATCCCTACTAGCTACCACAGAGCCTGACTCAAGCTAAACACTTATTAACTACTAATTGAATGAATGAATACATGTAATTTTTGACCCAAGAAGAATTTAAAGGTTAATATAATTTTTAAAACTTGTATATCTATACCAAAGGAACTACTGGGTTGATTGGTTATGGTTAAAGTTCTGGTTAGCAAGCAAAGAAAGATTGAAAGCTATACTCTTTATTCTGCTTGTGATCTCTTTTTAGTGTAGTCATAACTAGAGAACAATAAATTTTTCTACTCTTTCTTGGATTCAACCATTTGAAAAGTTTGCAATAATTCTATGAGTGTGTAGGCCCTGTTCCCTAGCAATAAGTTTCAATAAACTGTTGCTGCAAACACTTATTCTGCATAACTGTTCTTGCTGTGTATTTGTTTTTAACCTAGAAAAGAACAGCGTTAAAATAACATTTATGGCTCATGAAAATAAAATGAATATGATCAGTAGATATGGGCAATGCCTTTTAAAATAATTAATTATGTTTTATTTTCGAATGGTGTTTAAATGATGTACATCAGTTATATTTCACTATGACTTAAGTGTACATCTATTACTATAGAAAGTATAAAAATTGCCACAAATACAGGTTTTAGGTTATCTTTTTGAAAGAGGAAAGGGATAGAGTACTAAGTAATTATGTTTTCCGAAATTGACTTTCATGATAGGTGATTCTAATATTATATTAGCTTTTAATAATATATAATACTAATATGATTTACTGATACTAACCAAGAAAGCGAATATATCACCTATAGAAGTGTCAGTATTGTTGTTCTTGCCATGAAATGAGATTCATGAGTTTTCGTTTGCTTGTTTTGGTAGCTTTTGAAAGAGCAGTCAGTAGTATGAAGGTATTTATTCTTCATCATAATTAAAATACGTAGCCATTACAAGCATCTTAAATAATAGAGTTGACCAATCCCCCCTGGGTTTAAAAAAAAAACAACACACATACACATGTAGACATTACCAAATTAAAATACCTAATGCAGTTAGTTAATCCTAAACCAAAGTGCTTTGCTGATAATTTTTCACAAAATTGCCTTTCTCTCATGGTCTCTTCACCTAGTCATTCTTAGCCTGGATTTTCTGATTCTTAAGGTTGTTGTCAAATAACAACAACCTGGAAGGGAGGTTGATATGCTTAGTAATAATTTAAATTCACTTCAAAGTCACATGCTTAGGGATTTCTTAAGAATTTGTGTGCCCTTTGTTCAGCCCTTTCAGTGTGGTCATGGCACATGAGGCTTAAACATTGCAAAATCAAAGAAATAGTAATGATGTATGGTGGTTTCTTGGGAATCTCCATTTTACAAGCAGCAGTTCAAAGCATTTTATATTAGGGAAGCTCAACAACTCTGAAGCAATGTGGAAGTTGAATCAAGAAAATTTTCGTCGTTAGATTTTGCACATTTTCTTTGCCTATATTAAAGAAGAGTGGAATACTTCTGAATTTGCCCCTTCTGATTCAAATTTAAGTCCCTGAATAAAGTACCTGATTGATGGCTATCCATTTATCATTTGTATTTTGGAAATAAAGTTTCTCCTCACCTCCAGTGAATTGGGAAATATATGCAGACATTATACAATATTATATATTACATCTCAGTGCAAGATTTAGGTGTGTTAGTCACTTAAAAGCTAAATTAGAATGTTTTAGACTGTGTCCTTCATTGTATGGCTTTGACGTCTCTCACACCATTAACTGTCAGGTTGCTGCCTGGGAGAGTGTCCCATTCTTAGCTTTCTGGTTAGGTGATACTCTGTTATTGACAGATTGAAATCTATGTGCTTGGTATGGTGGATATAGATATTATCTAATGCAAAACATTATAATCCTTTGATTAAAGGCTGTGGGAGACTTCCATAAATTATTATCTTAATGTATAGTAAATGTTCAGTTGTTTATGTGTGAATGCACAATTCCTAGAACTGTAATTACTGGACATAGATTTAGAGGTTGCCCCAATTGAGAAATGAGGAATCTGTTGGCCAGAGAGGTTAAGCAACTCAGTTTCACACCTCTCTTTAAGTAGCAGAAGGAAAACTTACACATTAGTCCTGTACAATAGAGGTACAAACATATCTCTCAGTGCACTACAGGAATATTATTCGCATTTTGAGTGGAGCCTTTAAATGATTTTGAGATGCCTGAGACTTTTCTCATGGAGTGATTTGGATATGAGCAGTGATCACACGTGTCATTTTTGAGCAGCTGTTGAAGAAGGCAGAACATGATTATGCCACTTGCTTAATATATTACATCTGGTTGCTGGAAAAATTCAAAAATTCACTGGTGGTTGGAAGGGAAAATTTCTCCCTTTATGGAGCATTTCATTCAAAACTCTATTTTAAACCATGAATTTTGGCTACTCAATGGTGGTGCTTAATTGAGCTGCCTGTTGAGGTGCACACTGAGAATGGAGGAAGGGTTTTATATAAAGTGCCCTTTGAAGGCCTTTGTAGCCCTGATACTATGTAATTTCACAACTTGGGAAGGAAAGCAAAGCTGTAGTGATTTTTATGGTGGAATTATTTTATTTTGGTGTTTAAATATTCACATGATCTATTCACAGGAGCTGGGAGCTCTTTGCAATGAGACAGAGTCTTAATCAAATAAGGCCCTGGAAGGTTTTCTGCTATTCATTTATCCTAGATTGTGAAACATTTGAAACTCTTTACGTCGGTTCTCCTTTACCAAGATTTCCTGCCCACTCCAATTCATTTTATTTTTAGTTTCATTGTGCATGGTCAGGGTTTGATTATAAGCCATTTTGTGTGGTCATTTTGGTACCTTTATTTTACCCAAAAGATAGACCTTAGATTTCCTTGGAGAACATCTACATTGAGTAATCTCTGAGCAACTGCCTTTGGTTTTGACAGCAACCCTTAGCTTTTCAAAAATAAATCTCATGTGATTTGGATGCTTCTGTAGGAATGTGATTTGAAGGAGGCAGTAGTAAAACCTGCTCAGTTGAAAATTGTTTTTTCTTAGTTTTTTTTAAAGTACATATTATTAAATATTTTGAATTAATTATAGTGCTTTTATTACTTACCTTCATCTATTACTTTGGCCTAAAATGTTTAGAATAATGAACCTCTCAAAGAGTAGCTGTTGAGAAATGAAGAGTGAATTTATTTGGCTGTGATTATTTAAGTGATTTCATAATAAGCAGGAGTACTGTTGTATTTTTTGATGTGGAATACTTGTCAGTATCTCCCCTCCTTTCTTCAGGGAGCCCATTGAATTCATGACATGTTTAAATTAACATCCATTTCTTCTACTCTTTAGGTCACTTCAGGTGGAACATTTATTGGCATTGGACGGAAAACACCAGATTGCCAAGGGAACACCAAGTATTTCCGCTGTAAATTCTGCAATTTCACTTATATGGGCAACTCATCAACTGAACTAGAACAACATTTTCTTCAGACTCACCCAAACAAAATAAAAGCTTCTCTCCCCTCTTCTGAGGGTGCAAAATCTGCAGAGAAAAACTCTAATAAATCCATCCCTGCACTTCGATCCAGTGATTCTGGAGACTTGGGAAAATGGCAGGACAAGGTAACAGTCAAGGCAGGAGATGACACTCCTGTTGGCTACTCAGTGCCCATCAAGCCCCTCGATTCCTCAAGACAAAATGGCACAGAGGCCACCAGTTACTACTGGTGTAAATTTTGCAGTTTCAGCTGTGAGTCATCTAGCTCACTTAAACTGCTAGAACATTATGGCAAGCAGCACGGAGCAGTGCAGTCAGGTGGCCTTAATCCAGAGTTGAACGATAAGCTTTCCAGGGGTTCTGTCATTAATCAGAATGATATGGTCAAAAGTGCAGAGGGAGAGCCAATGACCAAGGCAGACAAGGGCTCGGGTGGGATGAAAAAGAAGGACTTCTCCAGCAAAGGAGCAGAGGATAATATGGTAACAAGCTATAACTGTCAGTTCTGTGACTTTCGATATTCCAAAAGCCATGGCCCTGATGTAATTGTAGTTGGGCCACTTCTCCGTCATTATCAACAGCTCCATAACATTCACAAGTGTACCATTAAACACTGTCCATTCTGTCCCAGAGGCCTTTGCAGCCCAGAAAAGCACCTTGGAGAAATTACTTATCCGTTTGCTTGTAGAAAAAGTAATTGTTCCCACTGTGCACTCTTGCTTCTGCACTTGTCTCCGGGGGCAGCTGGAAGCTCGAGAGTCAAACATCAGTGCCACCAGTGTTCATTCACCACCCCTGATGTAGATGTACTCCTCTTTCACTATGAGAGTGTGCATGAGTCCCAGGCATCAGATGTCAAACAAGAAGCAAATCATCTGCAAGGATCGGATGGGCAGCAAGTAGTTAAGGAAAGCAAAGAACACTCATGTACCAAATGTGATTTTATTACCCAGGTGGAAGAAGAGATTTCCCGACACTACAGGTAAGCCATATGAGGGGCAGGGCACCAAGAAAATGATAGAAAGAATCCGTAGATAGAGGGCTGAATCAGGAATTATTGGGAGTGATTTTGATGACTTGGGGAAGTTACAGGGCCAGATCACATAAAAGATCATTCATAGAATTGCAGATAATATATTGATTGATGTGATGACCACAGATTTCAATTTGGTCACTTGTTTCAGATCATGTACTCATGTTTCATACCTATTTTATACCATTTACTGAGTTTTTAGAAAATTCACAGTGATGCTGATAATGCTGATGAGTTTGCTAACTTATCATAATCCATTTATTTGTCCTTGCTAAGTAGGATAACATCGCATAATTTTTGACAGAGCAGCTCCCAAATTAAAGGGGCTATTATAATATATCCTGTTCTCTGTTTCAAATGAGAAAAATCATCTTGAGAACATGTTGCTCATTTTTCTTTTATAATGAAATTGGACATTCTTCTAATTTTGAAAAATTGTGTGACATCCTTGTTTGGCATCCAAACAGTAGTCTGAAGGTGAGAATTTTGTAGTATGTGTGACTTTGGATGTATACATGCTCCTTGGAGCAGGTAAAACTGCTTAAGTTATTTCAGATTCTTAAATGTGTAGGGTATGTTAGCGTTTTTCTTCTACTTTTATCCTGTTCTCTTCATAAAAATTAATTTTCCTAGTTAATCTTTTATACTTTCTAGAGGTGAGTTTAGGATACATACCTTTATTCCATTTACAGATGAATTAATTAATTAATTCCAAAAATGCACGTTGTACCAGGCATTATATATGCAGGAGAAAACAAGACATGACATAGTCAGTGCCCTCATGAAACTTACAGTTTAGTAGGGAGGACAAGGCACTTAGCACATCACGATGAGAGTGATGAGCGTCATAAAAGATAAAGTACATTTGAATGTAATGATAACATAGCCAAATGTGGTGGATTAGGAAATACCTCCCCAAGGAAGACACATTTAGACTGAGACTTGGTTAAAAGTAGGAATTAGTTCAGCAAAGCCCTGATGGTACATTGTGTTCAGATACTACTTAGCACTTATTGGGTGCTTTCTTGTGATTATGCTTCTGGGCCTCAAAGTTAAGAGCTTTGTTTACTGTTTTTAAGTGTTTTTCTACATGTAGATTCAATATCCTAGTTTAAAAATCTAGTTATTTCGATTTTTACATCCCAAGACTTTAAACAGTTCCTGCCATTCCTTTGAAGTCGTGTGTTAGTGCAAGTGTATCTATATTTTTTCGGTCACCAGTAATGAAGTAATTCATGTCCAACAATAGGCTAATAATGTTAGATGTTAATTTGAAGGGCATCCTAATGTTCACAGTGAATCAAAATGCTCAGAAAACACTTACTTGAGATTTACACTGTTTAATTTATAAGGTCAGCTGTAGGAAAGACACAGTCCTGCAATCAAATATGTGTTCACACTTGCAATGAGTATTTCTGGCTCCTCTGATGTTAGCTGCATGTTAATTTATTTCTGAGGCTAGCAGACATCAGCTGCTTTCTGAGCTTTACTAGTGTGGATATGTGCCTATTTGCATATTGTGCATATACATTTGTTAAGTGATGTGAAAATTAGATAATCCATTCTCTTTTTTTGAAAGGGACAATTTTTTGGAGAAATCCTCATGATTTTCTTTAATCATGAAAAAATCAGCCAGTACACACACACGTGCATGTGCACACACACACACACACGCGCTCATTCTGATACATCTAGCTACCAGATCATTTGGGCAAGCGGTTTTGCTCAAGGCAGCTGAGGCCATTGCTTGAAAATCTGTGTGGGGAAAAAAGGATTTCCACATGCTTTAGGTAAACAAAATAATCCCTCAAGAAATAAAAGTATGAATAAAAATATTACTGAATAATGTCAGGATTTAGTTAACATTCAGTGATGAAAGTAAGCTCCAGAGAGAAGAGACTATTCATTTCTTGTTCGCCACTGTATCTGCACAATTTAACACAGTGGCAGGATGCCTCATAGGAGCTCAGTGAATATCTTTATGTAAATGAGATCCCTATGAGTTTTTGACTTCACAGTCATTATGAATAATCTGAGATCTCCAAGGTGAGTTACATATTAATCTTTCACTATTACATGGCCTTGGAACCCTTCTGAGGACCTAGGGTTTCTCACCAAATGGCAGTTGTCTGTTCATTTTGATTTTAAGTCAACCTCTCAGTATTTTATTAGCTAAAAAATTAAACATTATCTATCCAGCACTTGTCCCTAGAGCATTAAAATACTCTTGCACTTATTTTTAAATCTTGATGTAGTCTGGCTGATCAGAGATCCTTTAAGGTGCTGAGTAGTTTAGCTTCAATCTGTTTATGAGTTCTTATAAAAGTATTTGAAATTCAGAGCCTTGTAATTTCAGGAGTCACAGCTTGGTAGGAAATATAAAGAAATTCTACTGAAAGTTGAACAACAACGTAAGCCCCAGGGATATGAAAGGAAATAGTCATATGACTGTTTAAAACTTGATCTGCTACCAAATCATTTTCTCCAAATGCCACATTTTGAAGACAGAATAAGAGGATAAGTTTGCCTTATCAAAATAGTATCTTTTTAATTGAATTTATTTACTCATATTATTCATGTTGGGAAAATTCTATCATAATTTTATGTTATTGCTGTGAAACATTCTAGCTTTTGAGTACTTTATATACAAGACTTGCAGTATAGTAAAAAATGAGCATAAGCCATGAATTGTATAATATATAAAATCATTTAGCTGTAAGATAACTAACTATAGCTGAGAAGCAAGAGAGTTGATCTGGAGTTCTTTGTGAAAAACCTGTGTGAATTCCATTGTATGGGTATTTTCCTTAAGAACTGAGTTTAACCTGGATGAACTAAACACATTATCTATCCAGCAACTGGGATTTGGTAATTCTCTTAATGTTTGATATTTACCTATAGTACCCTCAATTCAGATCATTCAGTAAGTTATTACATTCCACTCATAAATTTACTTTTCTGGCTGCATTTCTTTTATTATTTAATTCAACAGGATACCCATTCTCTATTGACCACTGTTCTAAAGTAAGATGGTTAAAAAAAAGTCCAGATATCAAAAATCATAATGAACATGTGTGGATTAAACTTTCTACTGAAAAGATACTATCAGACTATATTTTAAATACTCAACTATATGCTATCTACAGAATATACACCTAAAACATAAGACTCTGGGCAGTTGAAAGAAAAGAATAGACTTTAGTTATAGTAGCATATATAAACCAAAGGAAAATTAAGGTACTTTTATCAATAACATACAACTTAAAGACTTTAAGACAAAGGGCATATGAGGAAAAGAAAAAGTCATTACATAATGATAAGAGATTTAATTCCTTAGGAAGATACAATAGTTCTGAATGCATAAAATATAAACATAAATAAATATAAATAGATAAATCGAAAGTTGATAGGGGAACTATAGGGAAAATATGAGAAAACACAATCACAGTGGTAAATTTTAAGAAACTTCTTACTTATTAAAAGTTAAGCAGAAAAAAATTTCAAAATTTAAAAGACTCGAACAACAAATTAACAAACTTGATTTAATAAAAATATACAAATTCTGTACCCAACAATTAGAGAATGTACATGCTTTTCAAAAAGGTATAGACTAGTTATAAAAGTTGACACTTACTAAGCCAAAAAGAAATCAGATTTCAAAAAACAGCGTCATATAGAACATATCCTTTGACTCAATGTAATTTAGACCTCAATAACAAAAAGAACAAGATAGATGAAATTATACAAGGCAAATCCTAACCAACAAAACATGATATCACTTTATTAGTATCAGAAAATAATAGACTTTAAGACAAAAAACATTATAAGGGATTAAAACATTATAAGGGATTAAAACGTTATAAGGGATTTTAGAAAGCTAATTTGGCAAATTCTGGCAATATTAGATGTTAATATTCCCAATGACTACATAATTTTACTCCTCAGAGGAAAACCTTTTGCATGGGTGTACTAGGAAAGTTATGCAGAAATGTTTATTATTGCATTTTTTGAAAGAACAAAATAACCAAAATGGGAAAATACCCAATGTCTGTCCATAAGAGAGTAATAATTCATAGAATTTTCATATAGGTGGACTATTATACAGTAGTGAATTTTAATAAATGACAGGTGACTACAATATGGATGAATCTTACAAGCATAATTTTGCCTGAATAAAAGTAAATGAGGAAAACTATTTGCAGCTAGATAGCATTTTATATTCATTCAAAAACTAGCAAAACAAAACTATATACAAATATTCATATATAGTCATATGTATGCCATGTATATTTTTTCATACATATTCATATGCATATATTCTACTGTACCATAAATATTAGCTTTCTTTATCATATATAATCTATATTTGTCCATATCTACATATAGATATCTCTCTTTCTATACACACATATATAAATCTCTATTTAGGTATATATATAAAATCATATTTTATAAATCTATGGTTATGTTCCAGTCTTTAATTTGTTTGTGAACTTAGATATAAATGTATATATGTGTATATATGTTTATTTGTACATCATTAACAGTACATTATAACATTTTAAAATGAAAAATGAGGCATCAGTTCTCATCAGTGCACATGTCCAGTAAATACATGAATGAATGCTCAGTCTCCTTTACTATTAAATAAGTACATAAAAATCAGTAATATAATTGTTGTCTACCTACAAATATTAAAATGTTCATTGTTGGCTAGAATGTAGAAACATGCACACGTATTTTGGTAGTGTATATGATGACAAGGATCTGTCAGGAGATTTATGAATGCATTTTAAAATTTTAAACAGTTTTTGCACCTTTTAGACATAAAATGTGTAGACTCAGGATGAAAGTATTAACATTGGATACAGAGATGGTCAAATTAATGTAGTTTATTGCTTAATCTCTATCTTAAAAGCACTCGGAAAGAACATGGACTGTGTGCTCTGCTAATTCTGAAGAAGGGGATTTTATGATAAGCACTTAACTATCAACACATCTGAAAATACCAAGTACACAGTGCATTAGTACAGAGTTTCTAAAAGGGTTAGGGCCATGATAGTTACATTTAAATTTTCATACATTATATGTCATGTTTTTAAAAGTAATACCTAATAAATCAGTTACCTATAATACCTTGAAATAGACATAATAGTTCAGTTTGAAAATTCCCATTGTGAGACAAAAAGTTACCCAGGATATTACAGTCCACCAAGAAAATAACATGCAAAGCCATTACCTTTATTTGTATGCATGATTTATTAGAAATTTCAGAATAAATTTTCCTGAAATTTTCTTTGTTCAAGAACAGTTACCAAGTCTTGGAAGAAGATAAATTTTAGCCATGATTTTCATTTTATATTCATTTGTATAAATTATTTCCTATTTGTTGTTTACTTTATATTTTATGGGAACACTTATCTTTCTATTTTGAACATTTTGTAGGGGATGTCTTCCTTTTGAAAATGAATCATAAGTTGGAAATTATCAGATAAGATATTAATAGTATTTTCTTCTACCTTTTGAAGACTAATGCGCCCCATCCTACCCCCTCAAAAAGCCAGTTACTATAAATGAGTAAATATTAATAAGACTATTTCAACTTAAAAATGTGAGATGAGTAGACTGAACAGAAATTTATTCACTCAGAATTGCCATTTTTCTTAGATTATATTCTGTAGACTGTTCCTCCCCACTTAACTATTTCTAATTCTGAAGGATTGATCTGACTTTCCATGTATAATTTTGTTTTTGTTTTTGTTTTTGTCCCTAAGGTACTCTCTTCCCCTGTTTTCATTTCTTCTTTCTACAGTGGCAGTAATATCACCTGCCACAAGTTGTAGACTTTTATATAGACAACGCATATATTACAAAAGTGACTAACTTTATGAGCTGTCGTATCTACTGAACTATATTTAAATTTAAATATTTGAATTATTTTCATTTACCCCACTTCTGTGATAATTTATCTGTAGTTGTTTGATTCTTTAATTACCTAACATACCTTTCAAAGTCTAATTAATTTGTATTTATGATTTATTCATTTACTTTGATGCTCCATTTAGTCATTGAAGAAGAACAACTATGGTTAAAACTATTCAAAGTAAAATACAGTTATTCGATAAAGAAGAGCTTTTCAAGTGATGGCATCAATCTCTGGAAATTAATATTTAAAGGAGAAAAACAAAACATCACTCAGGGCTGTACTTCCCATATACTATGGACTGATTTATTATGAAGATAGAGATATTTTCAGAGTATAGTAAATGAGTAGCATCTTTTAGCTGATTTTTTTCTAGAAGCATCCCTCAACTCTTTATAAATTATGAAAATATAGTAATCTCTACTAACAAATGAAATGCTACTGTTGTGATAAAAGGCCGTTTTGCATTGGAATATAGAAGGATCCAAAAATAAATGCTTTTTTATAGCACATGAAAATTCTATAAAGTAAGATAAGGAATAAAACATATTTTCTTACAGAAAGTCTAAGTCACTTGTATTAAATACAATTTAGTCTTCTTTTAGGCAGCTTGATGTCCTTTGCCTGGAGAGAAAGGTTGACTTAGCTCTTTAATCAAAGTTTCTTTGATTTATCTCCTCATTGTCCAATACTATATGGGACATAATGAGATTTTATATAAATATATCCCAAATATTTTATGGGACATACACTAAAATACTAATTTATGATCTGAAACTTAAATTTAACTGGGCAGCCTGTGTTTTATCTGGCAACCTTGTGCTAAGGAATCCTACCTACAAAGTGACATCATTTTTCCTCAGGTAGCATGAGGGAAGTGTTTGCTATCCAGTTGGCAGGAAAATATAGAATCTAAATTTAGTGTAAATCATATATTTGTAATATCTTTTTTTTAAAGTTAGTATGGCCTAATGTAGCCAAAAGTTCTAGGAGTATTTAAATAATGAAGTTTTGTTCAGAGTACCACTGAAAATATACCAACTTCAAAATATCCATGCTACTCTTAACATTTCTCTGCAGCTATGTGAATATACATATTAAATCCAGCATTGTGAATATCCCCAGAGCTGTAATTTTTCATTTCTTTGGTTTTTAAGCAGATATTTACTATCTATCTGGATGTTCTGTTGTGGGGGGAATACAGAGACCTGTGAGCTTTGGTCTTGCTCTGAGGGCAATTATATATAACTTGAAAGTAAGACATATACAATTTTTAATAAAGGGTGTGTAAAAAAATCCCTAAGAGGAAGACAAAGTTTTAGAGTAACTTCAGAGGACACTAGGTTTATTCTTGGATTGAATCATTTGGGTAGTCTTTATGGATGAGGGATGGTTAAAGTGGGTCTTGAGAAATGGAGGAAAAATACCCTGAATGCCTTTGAGGTTTTCATATTTATGCTGATAGTATAAAATACATTTAATAAGTTAGAGGAAAATCCAAACTAATGTAGTTTCACTATGACTAAAGTTTTATTCCTGAGAAATGCTTCCTTGTATCAGGGCTTTCAATAATCTATGCTTATTCTTTGACAGTATGGCATTATATTGAAGATCTTTTTGGTTATTATTGAGAGAATGATACATGTCAGAGAATATGCTCAAATCTTTTGGGAAGTGATTCCTGAACAAGCTAGTAACATTACATTAACTACAAAACAGCACACATGAAACAGTAACCATAGACAAGAGCAAAAATATTGTATCTTGCCCTTAACATTATTTTATGTGAGTTGATTCTGCTGTGTTTCTGCTTCTTCATCTGTGAGGTGGGGATGGGACTATATACTTTGTGTGATTGTTGTGGGTAATATTTATATAAATGACCTAGCATGAAAGAATATCAAAAGACAGTCCCTCAACAGTGAAATAGAAAAAATGAGTTGGTTTGAGATTATTCTTGACAACTTCATGTTTGTGGTTTTATTTATATATTTATTTTTATTTCATAATATTAAGGGGGGTACAGATGTTTTTGTTACGTGCCTTGAGTCAGGGCTAAAAGTGTGACCATCACAGAAAGAGTGTTCATTATACTGGTTAGGTGGGGTTTTACCCCTCCCCTCCTCCCCTCTCCCTGCTGCTTTATTTCCAATGACTTTCACTTCCCTTGGTGTACTTGTGTGCCCATTGGTTAGTTCCAATTTAATAGCAAGTCCATGTGGTGTTTGTTTTTCCATTCTTGAGATATTTCACTTAGGATAATGGTCTCCAATTCCTTCTAAATTGCTGCAAAAGTCATTAATTCATCCTTTTTGTGGCTGAGTAGTACTCCATGGCATACATATACCACATTTTGTTAATCCACTGTATTGATGGGTACTTGGATTGAATCCAGATCTTTGCAATTGTGAATTGTGCTGCAGTCAACATTTGAGTGCAGGTGTCTTTTTGATAAAAATGATTTATTTTCCTTTGGGTAGATACCCAGTAGTGGGATTTGCTGGATCAAATGGTAGGTCTACTTTTTAGTTCTTTGAGAAATCTCCATATTGTTTTCCATAGGGGTTGTACTAATTTGCAGTCCCACCGACAGTGTATAAGCATTTCTTTCTCTCTGCATCCATGCCAGCATCTATTGTTTTTGGACTTTTTAATAAAAGCCATTCTAACATGAGTAAGGTGATGTCTCATTGTGGTTTTAATTGTCATTTCCCTGATGATTAGTGATGTTGAGAATTTTTTATATGTTTTTTAGCTATTTGTCTATCTTCTTTTAAACAAACTTTCGTTCAAGTCTTTTGCCCGCTTTTTAATGGGGTTGTTTGTTTTTTTCTTACTGATTTGTTTGAGTTCTTTGTAGATTCTGGATATTAGCCTTTTTATTGGATGTGTAGATTGTGAATATTTTCTCCCATTCTGTAGGTTGTCTGTTTGCTCTGTTGATTGTTTCCTTGGCTGTGTAGACATTATTTTAATCAAGTCCCATTTATTTAATTTTGTTGTTGCTGTAATTGCCATTGGGGTCTTAGTCATAAATTCTTTGCCTAGACTGATATTTAGTTTTTCCTACATTTTCTTTTAGAATTCTTATGGTTTCATACCTTACATTTAAATCTTTTATCTATCTTGAATTAATTTTTGTGAGTAGTAAGAGATAGGGGTCCTGTTTCATTCTTCTGCACATGGCTATCCAATTTTCCCAGCACCATTTATTGAATAGGGCTTCTTTTCCCTAGTGTACATTGTTGTCTGCTTTGTCAAAGATCAGTTGGCTGTAGGTTGATGTTTTGTATCTGGGTTCTCTATTCTGTTCCATTGGTCTATGTCTCTTTTTCTGCACTAATACCATGATGTTTTGGTTACTATAGCCTTGTAGTATAGTTTGAAGTCTGGTAATGTGATGTCTCCAGATTTTTTCCTTTTGCTTAAGATTGCTTTGGCTATTCGGGCTCTTTTCTGGTTCCAAACTAAGTACAGAATTGTTTTTTCTAGATCTGTGAAATGTGCCATTGGTATTTTGATGGGGATTGCATTGAATCTGTAAATTACTTTGAGTAGTGTGGACATTTTAACAATGTTGATTCTACCCATCCATGGGCATGATACATTTTTTCATTTGTTTATGTCATCTGCGATTTCTTTCCTCAGTGTTTCATGGTTCTCCTTGTAAAGATCTTTTACCTCCTTGGTTAAGTATATTCCTAAGTATTTTATTTTCTTTGTAGCTGTTGTGAATGGTATTAAGTCTTTGATTGGACTCTCAGCTTGACTATTATTGGCATATAGAATTGCTACGATTTGTGTACATTGATTTTTATAACCTGAGACTTTGCTGAATTTATTTATGAATTCCAGGAGTCTGTTGGTGGAGTCTTTGGCATTTTCTAGATACAAGATCATATCATCAGTGAAAAGTGATACTTTGACCTCTTCTTTTCTGATTTGGATACCCTTTATTTCTTTCTTTTGCCTGATTCCTGTGGCTAGGACTTTCAGTACTATGCTGAATAGAAGTGGTAACAGTGGGCACCCTTGTCTTGTTCCAGTTCTTAGTGGGAATGCTTTCAACTTCTCCCCATTCATTATTATGTTGGCTGTGGGTTTGTCATATATGGCTTTTATAATTTTGAGATATATTCATTGTAAGCCTAGTTTGTTGAGGGTTTGTATTTCATAAAGCTGTGAATGTTGACTCTCAAAAGTGGGTGATATTGTATATGATTTAAGAGGGAAAACAATGTTTCCATTCTTCATAAAAAGTTCATTTGAAAATGTTCTAAATGTGCTGAGTATATACAGGTATTTTGAGAGTTCATTCCCAGCCAAATCATACCCATCTTGAAGTTATTTATGACTGTGGCTGCATGATTCTTGGTATTCAACGTGTGGGCTGGAGACCAATAGCATTGGCATCATCTGGAGTCTTGTAAGAAATGCAGAATATTAGATCCTACCCCAGCCTTCCAGAATCAGAATCTAAATTTTAACAAGATTTTTTACATTAGTTTGAGAAGCGCTGCTCTAGATACTAGTATAGGTTACTGAAAAGTTTATATTGCTTCAGGCTTTTGATGGTAATGTTGTCTCTTTAATGTTTTCTATCATTTATTTAGGACTGATAATATAAGGTGAAAGGAGTTCTTCAGGTCTCAAGAGTATTTTGTAGCAAATTGCCTTTTCTGCTTCACCTAGTGATGTTCAATGGCCTGAAAGATTGAGCAGTTTAGCAGTTTACTGCTTAAATGTCAAGATTTACTCTCTTTTCATTAGTAGTCAGACTCAGAATCTTTAGATTCTGGATAACAAAGATAGTAAGGACATTACCTGTGTTTTATTAAGGTTTTGGGAGGTGGGAGAATGTCTTCTAAGTTTATTCACTAAGTTGTTTAGAATCATGATGTATCTAGTAGTATGGTTTATAGATACTGGTCCCTGCATTGGTGTCACCTGAGGACTTCACTAAAAATTTATTTTCTCAGGGCCGGGCGCGGTGGCTCACGCCTGTAATCCTAGCACTCTGGGAGGCTGAGGCAGGAGGATCACTTGAGCTCAGGAGTTCGAGACCAGCCTGAGCAAGAGTGAGACCCTGTCTCTAAAAAAAAAAAAATTTATATTCTCAGGTTATGCCCAGGGCATTCTGATTGAGGAGGATGAGGATAACTTGGAATCTGTATTGCTAAGAAACACTTTAAGTTGCAAAACTGCACAGCCTGTTTTGCAAACCATTGCTGTAGTCAGTCTCCCTTCTGTTAAAAGACCTTCCATGTTTTCATTTTGTATATTGTCAATAATTTCATTTATTTTTGTATAAATTTAGAAATTTAGGCAGCAGAGAATAGAAAAACAAAACATTGATCTGGAAGTTAGAAGCCATGTATTCTTGACTTTATGTAGACTAAATGGGCAAGACACTATTTCCCCATTTTACAATCTGTAAAGTGGGCCTTATACTTAAGTGGAATATGAGATCATATTGGCATGAGTGCTTTGAAGTTTCAAAAGAAAAGATATATGAATTGAGCTTGTTTTTACAACCTTATTTTAACATCCTTGCTTTTAAATGTATTTATTTTAACATAAAACCTGATTCTCACTGGAAACTTACTTCTGCAATTTTTGTCTCCTTTGTGCTTTATACCTCTTCTTACTCTTCTCTGCATCTCGACAGTTCTCCAGCGCCTGTGTTATGGATGGTTTTGCCTAGGTTGGTTGGAACAAGAGCTTCTCTGTGGGGAAGATCAGAGCAACTCTTGCTGAAACCTGTCAGGAGTTAGGGAGTTGTCTATTGGTGCAGGAACTTCAAACTAGAAAACCTAGAAGACTCAGACACCTTGTCTCAGGGTGTGATGTTTTGTGATGAACTCATTTTCTGGGCAGGTGCCCAGGATCTTGTATATTTGGGAGGAAGTACAAGTCAGTTAATGGATAAAGGTTGGATGTGCTCATCTTTATTTGGTAAAGGGATAGGGGAGGCTCAAGAACTTTTCTGGATTGCAGAATAAGCAGATGTCAAAGCTACATAATCTTAATTACTTAGATATATTGCTAGATATGTCAGGTCATTGAACACCACTAGGTAAAGCAGAAAGGGATAGGATATATTCTACCTGGCAATATCCTGAAGCAAAAGATCTTCTATTAATAGGAAATAGCTTGGTTTTAAAAAATATTGTTTGTCATGGTTGAGGTACATGGGAGAATGGAAAAAAATGATATTAAAATACCAGTTTGTAAGTTTAAACTCTTGCAGAAAGAGCACAAAATGCAGGTTCACATGGAACAGAGGAGCTTTATTTAATTTTAGGATTTATACTGGTTAACTTTTATTTATTTGCTTACTATGAGTGTTAGTTAATATTAACAAGAACCCCATCAACACACACTTTTATTTTCATTTTGCAGATGAGGAAACTGAGACAGGTTCAGTAAATTATTTAGAGTTACATATATAGTAAAATACGAGCCAAAATTGAAACTCCAGCATTCTGGTTGAAGAGTCCTCTTATGTGTGCTAGGTTATTACTCCAGTAAGAACTGGGAGTCTGCTGTTTTAAAATAGTTTTGCTGTGTGGTGCTCTAGAATTTCTTCTCTTGTATACTGATACTTTCTCCTTGTGCTAGTTTTACAGTCTTTATTTCTTGAAAGAGAATGACTATAATCTTTTGGAATTTTTGCACTAGAGCCACCAGTTTTGATAGTAGTGTCAGTGGCAATTTATAGTCTTAATTCATAGGTAGGAATACCATTAGAGATTTCAAGCAGAGGTCTCATCATATCAAGGAACCACAAACTCATTGCCAAGGTGGGCAGTGAATTCATTAGAAATATCTCCAGGTGAAGGTCAATCAGTTGTTTTGTTTATTTTTTAAGTTTTCATAACTCAATAGATTGTGTAGAATATCTTCAATAAGGTAATTTTAGATTTACAAGCTTATCTCCCATTAGATTATGCCAGAATGTGGTTTTGGTAAGAAGATTCTTTGGACGAGGTTCCCAGAGGCTCTAGGTCCTAGATTTTAGGTTTTTGTCTGTTGCCCTTTGTGATATTAATCCTGTCTTTGTATTTTCTGGCTTTGCTATTGGTGGCAAGATTCTTACTCTTGGTCATAGACATCCTAGCCCTAAGGATTAGGCTACTTCCACTTGAGAAATTTAATTTAACTACTGTATTTTATGGTTAGTTCATCCTCAAATTATATGTGATTTGTTACATTTATCTTTACTACTTAACCAATGAAGAAATAGGAGAAAAAATTGAAAGCAATCTTCTGTAAAAAGTTAAATATCCATATTTATTCAACAAAATGTAAACTTTTAATTGTGTGCTCCATTAAGTATTCTCCACAAATACTTTTTGAGGTTTTGTTACATGTCTTATACTTTTGACTTTCATTTCCATAAAATAGGAACATTCTTTTGTAATTTCTACCATCTGACATGTGTCATAAGGGAATGAAGTTTTTCATACAGAAACAATTACAGTTCCAAAATCATTTGGTTAATGGTTACAGTATACAGTTAGGTAGAAGAAATAAGACCTAGTGTTTGATAGATCAGTAGGATGACTACAGTTAACACTGATCTAGTGTACATTTTAAAATAGCTAGAAGAGAATAATTCGAATGTTCCTCACATAAAGAAAAGATAAATATGTAAGGTTATGGATACCCCAATTACACTGATTTTATCATTATACATTATATGATGGTATCAAATTATTACATGTGCCCCAAAATATGTACATCCATTATGTCAATAAAAATAATAATAAAAGCTAAAAATATTTAAGCTCTAGATGACCCTTCCAAAATGTGGATTGACATTCTTCCTCTTATTTATTCCTTAAAGCCACCGTGGCATCTTTTCAGTATCTCAGGTGTGCTAGAATGTGCTTCCTTTCCTTTCCTTCTCCTTGACAGATAGCTCTGTTTCATCCTTTGACTTTATGTATCTCCCTCAGGAAGTCCTTCCTGACTACCCTAGGCAGCTTTCCTACCTGCATTGCCATCCTTTCCATTTCTCAGCACATGCCATCATTCTTTGTACTTACACATTTATTTATAGTCTTTATGTGAAGCTTGTCATTCCCGACTAGACATTAAGCACCAGATGGGCAAGGACAATGAATCTTTTATTTGCCAATGTGTACCCAGTGCCCGGCAAAGAAATATTTTGATGATTATCTAAAATTACATATATTTGTCCATATCTTACAGTAGCTTTAAGTAATAGCTCACAAAACTTATTTTATTACTTTAAGTTGGTAACGTATAACACATTATGTCAGAGGAGTACAAAGTGTTTCACATGGTATTTATGTAGAGAGCCATACAAAGCTTTTATAGTTAAAGAAAGTATATTTTATTCCAAATCATGTGTGTATCTTTCTTGTATGCTTTTTACAATGCGATACCTCTGTTCTTCTTTGTTAATCAAACGTTTGTCCTAATATAGCAGTTATTGTTCTTTTTGACAGCAGTTGATGCTATGAAATTTGACAATAAGATTGCCTTGTTTTATGCCATTTAAAATAGAACACACACATCTTTTTAGTGAATATGTCCATAAAGCATCTATCATGCTGTTTGACACCCAACAGATTCAATTTGTTGAATGTATATAATGTCCTTATAGATGGATAGAATTTGTTTAGAAAATTCTTGGGTTTTTAATACAGCTTATTTTCCAGATTATGCAGATCAGTCAACCCTATTTAATTGACTAAATGGATTTAAATTCAATGATGGAAAAGTACATTTTATTTCTTTATTTTAATAATTTAATAATTATTTATTAACATTTTATTTCTTTTAGTTTATTTTAATATATGGAAAAGCTGTACAAAGCACTTCAGCATTAGAAATGTAAGTGTATTTCTGCGGGGGGAAAACCACCTGCATTTAGTTTAAATGACAGAAAGTGAAAAGGACATTGAAGAAATCAGGTGTAAAAACATATGGATAGCAACTTAAATGATGTAATTGATGATTATCCATCAAGGTAAAATGAACAGGACAGGGCATTAGATAATAATGCAAACCAACCATTTTTAATGCTAATCACCTGGAATGTATGCACACAAACGTGTGTGTGTTTATACCTGTTATTGCTAATATAACAAAAGTGAACTTCACATTCTTTCTACGGAATTGAAAATGCCAGTTAATTACATTCCAGTTTCTGGGTGTTGAGACTATTGTATTTCATTCAACCTACTACATTGCATGAGATAAAATTCAGGTGTTTAAAGGCTATTAAAAAAAAAAAAAGCCTTCAGAATGCTGTATTTGCAATGACTGTTTTCTTCTTCTCCAGGAGAGCACACAGCTGCTACAAATGCCGTCAGTGCAGTTTTACAGCTGCCGATACTCAGTCACTACTGGAGCACTTCAACACTGTTCACTGCCAGGAACAGGACATCACTACAGCCAACGGTGAAGAGGACGGTCATGCCGTATCCACCATCAAAGAAGAGCCCAAAATTGACCTCAAGGTCTACAGTCTGCTAAATCCAGACTCTAAAATGGTAGAGCCAGTTTCTGAGAGTATGGTGAAGAGGGAGAAGCTAGAAGATAAGGACGGGCTCAAAGAGAAAGTTTGGACTGAGAGTTCAAGTGATGACCTTCGCAGCGTGACTTGGAGAGGGGCAGACATCCTGCGGGGCAGCCCATCGTATACTCAAGCAAGCCTGGGGCTGCTGACACCTGTGTCCGGCACCCAAGAGCAGACAAAGACTCTTAGGGATAGCCCCAATGTAGAAGCTGCCCATCTGGCGCGACCTATTTATGGCTTGGCTGTCGAGACCAAGGGATTCCTGCAGGGGGTGCCAGCTGGCGGAGAGAAGTCCGGGGCCCTCACCCAGCAGTATCCTGCATCGGGAGAAAGCAAGTCCAAGGATGAATCCCAGTCCCTGTTACGGGTAGGAAGGTTTAATTTTTCAATAGTTCATTTATTTTGAAGGGAAAGGAGGGGGGAGCGCACATTCTATATGCAGTATTATGTTTTATGAAGTGACACTTAATCATCTGTATCACTCTGGGGATTTATACTTATAAGGCCAAAGTGGCTGAAAGTAGCTCATGTGTGTTTGTGTGTACTGTACACTTACTTGATACAGTGTTAGGCAGTCACTTGTTTGTCTTTGCTCTTAGCTCAGATTGAATGTTGGTTAATCATTTCTGGTGATTATGCAAAACAACAAGGCTGCATTTGGAGAAGGGAGGTTTAGAATTCCAGAAGGATGCACATCTGTTACATTTAAATAACTAAATGACTTTTAAATTTTAAGGTGGTATGACACAGTATCCAGTTAATAAGGAAGTTAGCAGAGTTTTAAGTCACTAAGAATATAATGTCCTTGGTGATAGGTCAATACAAAAATGTAATGTTTTTTAAAACCTGTAGTATAATTGTGTACAAATGGCAATGCTTATTGTTTAGTTTGCCAAGAAGAGGGGAAAACAATGAGAAAAGTCTAAATGTGAATAGTGTGGAGAGCGTCCAAGGAGGAGTATCTTGCATTTTATATTATCAGGATTTCTAGGGAGAAAGCACCATGTGGAAAAAGAAAATCAAATCTCTGAGATAAGATCCTCGATTGCTGTCTTCATGCTATATAGAATCAGCACTGTTAAGAAATATTTTAGATTTTGAAACTTCATGAGCTCCCAATAAGTGATACCTGCTTTTTTGCGTAAGGCATCACCTCTTCGACATTTCGCCTTCACTCTGTTAAAAGTTTTGAGCTTTATGGATGATTTTGAAGCTTTGTTCCTGCGTAGAAGATAGGATCAGAAAGTGGCTAACTTTTACAAAAGATTCAGTTAGGAAATAGAGTTCAGTCAGTCCGATACTTTGACCTGTGGGTCAGAGACCAGTAAGGTCCCTCTGGATGTATACTAGGGAGAAAAATTGCTCTTCCCGATGTCTGCTTGGCTTCTCTGCTCTCATTTCCTGTAGTTTCTCTGAAGCCTGTCTGTGCTTCTCAGGTATTCTCTAGTGGAGTTGAAAAACGCCTCTTAGAGGGGCACAGTTAATTATAAAAGCTGTTACCTTTCCCATCTGTAGTCATGCCCTGGAGCAAGAGAAAGGTTTGAATACAGAAAAGCGGATGCCCCCTGTACACTGAGAAACAAAGAAGCTTTCCTGCAGGGAAGGGCAAGTGTATTAGGAGTAAGTTGGGAAAGAAGAGAAATAGTTCCTGTGCCTTTCGAGATGGGGTTCTCAGGGAGCTTCCTTCAGATGATATATATGGAACTGCATTTTTATAATTGTAAATGCTTATCATTTTCTTAGAATGTCAGTACTCTTCTGGTCTCAATGATTCGTGGCTTGTGGTTAAAAGGCAGGAATGAAACATCCTACATTTCACTGATTTCATACTGCATCTTGTGAGTGAGATGTACTTCCGTGCCTTACATCTGTATCGCTAGAGCCCCCTTTCCTTCTTTTTTCCATTTGAAATTGTGTTCATCCATGACATCTTCATTTGATGCCAAATTGTTTGACTCTTTTAGACTGCTTCTGGAATATTACCTTTTCTGCCACCGTTTGTATACTCAAAGAATTTGGAATGGCAAGTAATTTATAAAGTAGTGGCATCAAAAACCTGAGTACAGTAGTTAACACTTTTTGAGCATGCTGGGGATGATAATACTTTTCTTAAAAAAAAGTTTTTCTCAATTCCTCTACTTCCTTAATTCCCTGACTTCAAGTCTCTATTGCATCATTTCAAGTATCTTTTCAGTTCCTCTGCATTAGCTGCTGAAGTAGGAAATCTTCCATGAGAGACTCCTTAGCCATGTTCTACAATGAATGGCCAAATTCCTAACCCTATGATTTATTATTTTGATAGGCTATCATCTACTAAGTTTCAGAGAGCTGACAAAATTATATGTTAATTATATATATATATACACACACACACACACATATTTTTTAGAAAGAACCTTGAATCATTCTTCTGTGATTTTAATAAAATGTGAATGTTGAAAATTCACATTTTGTATTTTAATAATGCTTTTGGAAACCACCAATTTTATTGGATATTTGGAATAGGAAGGGTAGCCAATTTGGTTTTTTGTGCCACATTTAGTTTAACTGAATATAAAATTTTTGACGTGTACATATCTTAGCTGATGAGCTTTTTAAAACACCTAAACTAATTAAGAAGCAGAGCCCATTCTGATTGTGAATGTGACAAAAATTCTACTTGGTGGTAGAAATTGGTTATCATAGCAAATTATCATAGTTATCCAAGTTATCATAGCAAATACACACTTCTCAATTTATTACCCTGCCATCAGTAAGAAAAGACCACAGCAGAATTTTGCCATCCTGTTTATGAAAGGCCAAAATAATGTACTTTAATCTTGTGGTTGTAAAGGTCTAAGTTATTAGTGAAGGTGTGCTGTAATAATTTATAAATATACTATAGAAATATACAAATATGATTTACATGTTTTGAATAAAAATACAATAGTCTGCATAAGTATATACCTACAGAATGGAATATTCATATTTGAGTTTAAACAGTAGAATGGAACTTGAAATTAACTACCTTTCTGTTTAGGATGTTTATTTAGAAACAGTAAGCAAATAGTAATAGAAATAGTAATCCTCCTTTAAGAAATGGAGGATATGAGGTTTTAAAAGTGAATTTTTTATTAAATAGCACATTCAACATAGCATTAACAGAGCAAGTATATTACTACTAATAAATACATTTATACATAATTTCTAATACTAAGAGTAAAAAAATGACAATCATCTTTAAATACTGTAGAGTGATATCAAGAATTAAGTATGGGAAATTTGTCCAACAGAAAATGTTGATTTAAAATAGTTCAACATTATACTGGTAAATAATGGAAACATTTTAAAGGAATAGGCTAAATGTAGTTAGGGTCGTATCACAAAGCACCTAATTATAATGTTGCTTTCAGAATATTAGTCTTATTGATACATGGTTTTTTACTGGTTTTAATTATGAAAGTTTGCTGTACTCCTCAAAGTGAGGAAGGAAATATAAAAATTATGAGAATAGCTAAAATTTCAAAATGCTCTCTTCATTAGCATTAGTAGTTTTCTCTTTTTTTTTCCTGGCCTATGTCAGTGTTTGGCTTTAAGTTTTGTATTCAATAGCAGATCATTTATGTGTATTTTCATTTAGTGAATGTCTATATTTTCCCTTGTTATTAGTATGAAATTAATCTTGTTTTTAAAAATTTTGAGTTGTGTATGTCACCTATGTTGACCATTGTGCTTTGAGTATAACAAAGGGCACATTAACATAAGTTAGCCTATAAAATACTTTAGAAAAATTAGATTTTTTGTTGTATATTAACTGCACAATAGTTCTACAAAATCATTGGGTATTTTCTTTTATTAGTTGGAAGAGCTATTAAAGCGTTTGGAATCTTTGCTATAAATAGTCCAAGCTTATATGAAAACTTTAATTTATGCTCTTAAAACTTCTATAATAGAAGTTTTATAAAACATGAATAAGTCCTGGAAAATGATCACCAAAAGTTAATATTTTTAAAACCCAGAGATTTTATTTAGATTTAAAGTTTCACTCTGTGAAGAGATTAAGATATTTAACGTTGCTTGTGCTAAAAGTGTAAGCCAATTTGTTTTATATATTCCAATTGATGTTTCTTTCTCATTTTAAAATAAATTTGTGTAGTCAGGACTCATGTACAGTCTTGTGCCTTTTTTCTGACCAGTTTCTTCTATAATGTAGATTTACATAAAGGTATCTATTTATGTATTTATTTTTTAGATTAAACTTTTATGCAGATGCAACTGTACTAGTCTTATTATTTCCTTGATAAGAAATTCTGGATTTTATTTTTATAATGGAATTTTTAGATTGGATTTTATAGTGCAGAAAGCTTTGACTTTTACCTGATACCCACATTAATAGGGACCAAAAATAAGTCATTAAATTTTACAAAGAATTTGTCAATATCACATATATTTTTCATATGTTAATAAAATATAGAAGTGTAATTAAGTTTAGCAGGTAAATCTGTAGGGGGAGCTTATGGCAAATCAATCTTCAGGTAAACTCCTTGTTATTTGTCAAAACAGAATGTCATAGATAACTCATAGGCTCAAATTCTCCCATAGGTTCAAATACTCTAGTCATTAGACCACTTATTTCATGCACCTAGGGGGAAGATAATTCTCTTCAAGATTAGTTTTGATTTCCAGTGTAAATTTACTTAGGAAGGTTTACCAGTCTTAATATCTACAATTTGCACTGCTTGGTTTCAGCGGAGAAGTTCAGCCATGGGCCTGTGGGAGTTGAGTTCCAAGTTGAACCACTGACTGTCAAAGGAAGGGCCTCCCAGCATCTCCACTCATTCATCTGTCGCTTGGAGAGGATCATACTGCCTGCCATCCTTACAGGGGTGTTGTGCAGCTTGGTTAATTAACGTTTGTCAGCCATTTGAGGTCCTCAGATGCAGAGTGCTAGATAAGAGGAAGTAGTCTGATTATTTGTTCACTTTGTAAATGTGATACCAGGGCAGTGCAATGCAAATGTTATTTCCCCCTTTCTTTAGCGGTGTTAAATTTATAGTTTAAAGATTGTTGATACCAGACAGTCTATTGAGATGCAAAAATGTTCTTTTGGGGACAGTCCATTGGCAGCCAAACAGACGTTCAAACAAGTGACAGTGTTGAATGCCTTTACAACCACTGACAGAAGACTGCAGGAGCTTTTTTTTAACTAAAGATGATCTGAAGTGAAAAGTGATATCCATTGTTCTGCTTCATATTTAATTAAAATGAAAACAGAATTTTAGTTATCATATAGGTAGTATTGACTTAACAATGTTTGTATACATAACTGTTTTCTTCACCCTATTTGAACTTTTTACATGTGCAAATACCAAAGAGATCCAGACTGTATCAGGAAAAAGGGGAAGCATGTACCTCTCTAATCACTAGCTATGAAGCAGTGATTCTAGGCCCTGCTGATAAAGTTTCCCTTTAGGTAGCAGTTGATATTTTATTTGCCCAAGAAAAAAATAAATGATTAAAAACTGTTGACTATATTCAGAGATTAACAATTTTTGTACATCTCTGTGCCTCGGCCCTATACAGATGTATTTCTGTTGTTATCTATCGGGAAGAGATATGATTTAATCTGGAATATATTTAGTTTTTATTTAAAAAATATAATCCTACATTGAATTAATTATGTGTAATAGTGAACATGATCATTTAATTGTTTTGACTACATAAAATTTAAATTTTTTTGTCTTCATTAGTTATTCATCTTTTACATCAATATACCATTTTTGACAGTAGAAAAAAACTAAAACCAATTTGATATGTATGTAAGTTTGGTTTTATTAGTTTGACTAATGAGATTTTCTAGTAATCTAATTTCTGTTTTATAAGTCAGTTCCACTAGCTCAAGTATTTTTTAAAGCACTTAAAAAAAAAACGCTTTTATAACCTAGAGGTCTGGCATAGTTCTGTTGGCCCAGGTTTCTAAGGCAGAGGAAGCAGATGTATCTTAATGAATTGAGTTGTAGGTTAGTGTCACTGTGCAATGGTATCCTTTAGCACAGTATCTGTTAATTATTTCCTGTATAACTATCTTTTGCTCAGCTTCTTTTTTTCCACAGACTTCATGAGTCAGGGGATAGCAGGGCCCCCAAAGGAACCCATTGTTCCATCTAGCATTCTTAGATGTTGGAAGTGAAGAGTCTGCAGAAGGTGGCCCATTTCAGGAGCATAGGTGCTGAATGATTTAAAAGTGTGTCAGTGTGAGTTGCATAGTCTTGATGTGAATCTAGCATTTTTCTGGCAGAGTCCAGTCTGATGGATGGATTTGACAGATGTGTTGATTACCTAAAATGCTACAAAATTTTTTTATCTTGGATTTTTGTGGATTTTGTTATTTGTTCCCACCACAGAAGTAAATATTGTTTCCATTGTCATGTTCTTTTATTCTGCCTTCCCTTAAACTCTTTCTGTTCAAGAACTTTCATTAAGTGTTTAAAGGCAAGGCTATTGATTACTAGGCTGGTCTACCAATTAACTCAAGAAAGCGTGGCAAGCTGGGTACTACTGTATCTAGTTGTGTCATTAGTTCAAGGAGATGTAAATCATGTCAGTGAAGTTTGAAGAAACTCTTTCTTTTGTTTTAGAGAAGCAATGTCATTTATATAGACTTATAATTAGCTATAATTTACAAATACAATGGAGTCTGGAATATGACTTTATTTTGGAAGAATTCCACAATACTTTATTTTATGGTATATTTTGTTTATGTTATCAGTGGTTAAGAATGAGGCAAGAGAATCTTAGTTTTGTTTTTCTAAGGACAGGACACATTGGTTGTTTGGCATCATTATTTATATCATAATAATGCCTCAAATATAATTTTACATGTTAATTTGCTTCTTTACAAAGGTAGTTTCTCAAGTTTGAAGATTTAATTTTAGCATGTTAATTAAAAAAGAGATAAACTGTATTATAGCATGGAAATTTACCTGTATGTAACATCATGATTAACCAGAAAATGCTAAAGATATACAGTATAGATGTATTTTTAAGAGGCAAAATACACTTTATAATTTTGCTAAGGCTTAAAAAAGGGATGGATAGTGAATATGAATCAAACTTTTATGAGAATTTGGATACAAATTGAGAGATTTTAAAAATAGATTTTTGGTAAAAACAGCATTTTGTGTGGAGAAAGTGATAAGATCCATGACAGGGTGACTTGTTGAATTGCATTTGTCTGCAGTGTTACATTCAGTTTAAAATTTTGTATTCGAGACTTACAGTAGATGATGAATAAAAAAAGTCTTGGTAGACAAAAGGCCCATAAAATAATCTGTTCTCAGGGAATTAACTCTCTGAGTTTAGCTGATGTAGATAGGGTATCACTACTTATCTAATTTGAATTCTTCATGAGTTAAACAAAACCTGGCAAAACTACTTTAGAACAATTGCACAGGAAAACACTCAAAAATAAAGTATTTGGTTAAAATAGGTGGATATTTATGGTTGATTTCCAAGTAATTTAGCATTTCAACTCCTAGGATTAAAAGTTTACTACCTTTCCATTAATTTATTACTGGATGAACTCCTTTCATCCTCACCAAAACTCTTTGAGGTTGAAACTATTATCCTTTTTGTTTAAATGAGGAAACTGAGGCAGACAGATTAAGTAATTTGCTCAAGGTCACACTGCTTGTGAAGAGAGAGATGAAATTCTAGCCCTGGTGATCTGGCTCCAGAGTGCCTGCTTGTAACCATTGCACAGCCTTCTTTGGTGCACCATTTTTTGTTAATAAATGCTTGGGTGACTTTCTACAATTTCAGAATTAATTTGTTTCCTCTAAACATACACATTTTTATGTGTGTATGTACAAAACAGAAAAATAGCTTTTTGAAATTATGCAAGTGATGCATGTTTATTGCAAAAGAGGTAGTTAATACAATATGCTGTAATGAAGATGAAAACTACTTATAGATTCCAACCCACAAATATTTTTCTCTTCATATTTTGGTGTCTAATTTACCCTTGATATACATTCAAATATATATTTTATTCAAGTATAGAATCATGTACCTCACTGTTTATAATTTTCTTTTTTTATTTAGCAATATATTGTGGACATCTTTTCCCATCAACAAATATATCCCATAATATTCATTTTAGAGCCTTATTATACCATGGAAGAGCTATATCGTAATATATTTAAGATATGCCCTATTGGTGAACATTTAGGCTATTTCCAATTTTTAATTATAAAGAACACTTTGATGAACCTCCTTGTACATATTATTCTATTGCTTTATCATATACTTGTGATAATTTCCTATAGTGTAATTCCAGTTATTTAAAAGAGAAAGTACATGACCAATAACAAATGGTATTTAATGTCCAAGTCTCTGTCGTCTAAAGGGATACATTTTAAGGTATAAAATAAATTGGCTTATAAAAACGCATGGGGAATACTATCCTAGAAATATTTAAGGATTGAGTGCTAAACTGTAAATTGACATATTTAATGGTGAATGTAAGGAATTAAGAGAAAAGCAAATGGTAATGTTTAAGAGTTTTTTCTTATCACATATATAATACATGCCCCATAGCAAGGTATATGATATAATATGCTTACCTTACATTGCATGTGCAGCATTGTTTATTTTTTAAAGAAATTTATTTTCAAGAAGAACTCATCTTAAGCAGAATTGAGTCAAGCATTTTAAGTGAAAGCAGTCTACTCGTCATGCTTGCCTTTTTTGGGGCAGGGATTTCTGTCTTCTTTTTATTTTGTCTCCATGGATGTTGCTTTTGCTACCCTTCACACTTTCTCAACCAGTTTTAAAGTTTTTACCTTTCTTGGATATATGTTGGGTATATGGGTAATGGAGTGGGCTTTGAGGGAGTAGAAGAGAGAAAAACTTGATTTTTTTTTCTTGAAAAGATGATATTTAGTGATCTTTATTTTTATTTGTTGCTGAAATACACATATTGATTCCATTAGAAAGTATTGTCTTTCATAAGATTTTCAGAATGTCAGTTAGAATATTCTTTATTGTTTCTTAATGAAGTATTGAAAGAACAGGGGCAAGAGTACTTCTCATTTAACATTGTGTTTGCACTTGTTACATGCTAAAAATACTGAGTCTCAGGCCATTCTTTGCCATATATTGAAAGCATCACTGTTTATGAAAACCTGTATGATGTCAGTTATATATATTTGAGCCAGGCAAGTTAGGCCAGCCTTATTTATATATGGGAATCCAAACATTTACAAATATTACACTTGGCAGAGCTATTTACTTTGCTTAAAAATAATTTGCTTTTTTTAATAAAAAAAGGCTCAGTGTGGGCCTTTTGAAATTTCTTCCCCCATACATTAAAAAATGAAAAAAAAAACTCTTTTATTATTACTTTTTAGAAGCATACCTGTTTTGAAGGCAATGCTGGCCATATTTTAGGGGGTACACGAATTTGGCTTATCCAAATTTTCTTAATGTCAGAAATTTACAACCCAAAAGTTTCATGGTATGTGAGGAAAATCCATCTACTTTGCCTGAATTATATAGTAATTCAAAGAAAGTTAGAGGTTTTTAAGATGTGAATCATTCTGATGGGCAGTCTATGGACTACAAATTAATTATCCAGTTAATATGCCCCTCATGACTTTATGCTGTGTGACTACAGGATTTTTTTTAAATCAGAACTTGCTTCAAATTCACATGTGATTTAAATATTTTTGAAGACTCCAAAATATATCCTAATTTTTCTTTAGTAGTATGCCCAACCCTTTGAGGTTGCAGTTGGGTTTGGAGATGGGTGTGTTCCACCTTTAAATCTGACTGTGGTTTAGGCTTGAATGGATTCTATTTTCTAGTAAAATTAGATTTCATGTTTTCTTTTTACTCTTCCCTTGTGATGTAGTGGAAAGTGCACTGGATTGGAGGAAAGGAGGCTTTGTGTTCTAGACTCACTTAGTGATTAGCTGTGTGACCCTGGGTGAGTCACTCAATCCTTATGCACTGTTTCCTGCTTTGGAACATTATAGAGTTTGAAGTATGCAATTACTCAGATCTCTTTACAATTGCAAATCTAGGGCCAAATAAATTTTCTGTAAGACCTTAAACGTTCAGATCTGTGAATGGATACCTGAGGCAACTTTAAGACAAAAATCTTATGTTTTAGACTTAGAGATGCTTGTGTTCAGAGAGATATCATATATTTGAAATACAAGTTCTTAAATATGATTTTCATCTAGTGGCTAAAACCCATAAATTATAAACAGCTGTCGTACATACAGTGAAATCTTCAAAAATTATATTCTTTTGGCTTATCTTATACAAGAGAGCTCATTGAAATTAACTTGGTTACAAAGAGTCCTGTTGTTAAGTGGCTGCTTATGAATGGAGATAAAGGAAAGTATGCACAATGAAAAATAAAATAATTCTGCTAAGAAGGTGACATGCTTAAAGTTTGTATTTCCTCAGTTTCTTGGCATTGAACGATGATGCCTGTTTTGTTCACAAAATCAGAATTTTGTGTGCAGAAACTAATTTTAGTAGGTGGGGTGCAAATTTCTTATGAGTCCATGAATAGACTCTAATCCCAGCTGTTTCATTACAATTATAAAAATAAAATTGGCTGTGAATCATTCAAACTGTATTTAATGGATGTGAAAAATTCAGTTTCATCCTACTAAAATCTTAAAACTATAAACCTTAGTTCTTTATGTTCCTTCAGAGTTAATATCTCATTATTCATGTATGAATTATTTGAAGTATGGGTGGTCATGATGAAAGTGACCGTATTTCTACTTAGCTTCTATGGGTTTCAGGAGAGGAGGTAGCCTCTAGGGTAAAGCTGGGGATGAAGGAGGGAAAGAAATTGGGAAGAGTCTAGGAAAAGAGAAAAGGATGTTAAATTAGTATTTCTTGGCATTTTATTTCCCATTTAAAATATATGTTCATTATAGACATTTTAGAAAATATAAATAAGTAAAAAAAAAAAAAAGAAAATGAGTACTCAACATTTTTAATATAGCCTTTTCTGGACACATACACATGAACACTCATACACAGAGACATGAACATACAAACATAGATTTATATATTTATTATTAAATAACCTTAAATTTTACTTTATGATAAATTATAAACATTATTCCATATCAGTGTATAATCTGCTACATCATATTTATTGACTTCATGGTATTTAATTATATATTGTACTAGTTGCCCTAAGAAAGTTGTTTATTGATTCTTTTTTGTCTGACATTTAAGTTATTTCTAATTTTTGCTAGTATAAATAGTGTCACATTGAATATCTTTGTAGCTAAATAACTACATCTTACTTGCAGTTTTAAACTGTTAGAATTGGTGTCCCTATAATCAGGTTCCTCTATGGTATGACAGAGTAGTGGAGTTTATTGGCAAATATAGGTCACTTACCAGGTATGTATATATACTCCTGGGAAACAGGAAAACAGTCTCATTTCTTGACTTTCAGTAGTAAGAATTGTCTCACAGTGATAGCTTAAAAAATAGAAACCCTCACATTTTCTTTAAACATTATTATAGGGGAAAAAGTTACTATGATGGTTTGAGTAAGTTGCATTCTGAAGCACCAACAAAGAATCAGTCAGGTATCTATTTCACTTTTATTGTTGAAAGTTAGATTCCTTAGTCACCTTGACATTCAAAAAGTATTTCAATAGTGTAATGTACTGAAATGAGTCTTATAAGGTTATACATATACGGAGATTTAACTGTCTCCAAAAAGTTTCATAAAGTTAACATGGCAGGTTTCTTAAAGTTAATGTGTTTTGGTGATCACATGAAGTTGATGCCAACAGCTACTCAGTGAAATGTTTGACACACAAACTCAATTTTGAAATATTTACATTTATTTTAATTTGCTCATGGCTATTTACACAGTTTCTTGTAAGAATGAAAATCAGATGTTAAACCCAAGTGTGGAAAACCATTCTATACCCCATCTTTTTGCCGTTGCTTTTCCAAGCATTGCACTGCTATATGCAAAGTTCTTTCATAAGAATAGAGATTTGTTATATTTTATAGTTAATGAAATTTCAACAAAATACACTTATGTTTGTGGAATCCGAATGCATATTTACATGTGTCTGAATTCAAATGTATTAATACTCATGTGGGTTCAGGATTTATTTTCCAAGAACCAATGGGCACTAGACCAAACTAACCTAAGCTCAGACTTGAAAGAAATAGAAATCCGAAAAGTAAAGGATAGCTTTGTAGAATCATTTCCTGATATACTGATCTCTAACTTTTCTTGTTATTTAACAAATACTAATTTAGCATCTACTGGGTTTCAGGAACCATGGAAGGCCTTATAAAAGGTATGGAGATAAGGAGATCAAGGTTTCTGTCCTCAAGTAATATACGATCAGGTATAGATGAAAAAACAGGTATACTGACAACCATAATGCAAGTAAGACTTCCATAAAAGAGCTGAGGGGAGGGGAGAGTGACTATGGGTGCTTGAAGAGGAACAGATTACATTCAGTTGAGAGAATAAAGTTAGTGGTTCCAAAGGGTTTTTTGAGATGGTTTTTGAAAAAATGACTAGGCTTTTAGCAGTTGAATATGACAGCATGGGCAACAAGGTGTATAGAGGAAACAATGTGAGATTAGCATGGGGCATTTTCAGGATATAGATCATAGAAAAGCTTGATGGAAAGGTATGTGTAGTATAGCTTGGGGAGCTGAGACTTGATATATAGGTTAGGAGAATTCCTTTAAATGCTTATTGGAAAACTTTTATCTCAGAAGAAAATAGGGAACCATCCTAGGTTTTGGGGCCAAGGATAACTTGATCAAACTTTCAATAAGGTTAATGTGGCATTTTACATAAGATGGCTTGGAAGGGAGGTAGGTGGACAGGGTTGGGATGAGGAAGATTAATTAGTAGGCTAATCCCTTACTCTATGAGTAATAACAGGGAGGGTACACTAGGATAATGAAAACGGAAAGTGTTTCTGTAGATATGCTAGATGTAGAATCTTCACGTGTTAGCAAAGTTTATATGTGCAGGTAGCCAAAAGGGGGCTTTGAGTTTGAATGCCTGGAAGAGGATACAAAGTAATAGCTAATGTTTGATTAGAAACTAACTATGGGCCAGACTCTGCTCTTTATTTGTAGTAATGTATTTAATCCTCACAATAATCCCTTGACATAGATGGTGTCTTTAACTCCATTTTACAGAGAGGAAATAGAGCGTAGAGATGTTAAGTCACTTGCCCAAAGTCACCCAGCTGGTAAATGGCTGGGTCAGACTGGATCATGTCCAAGTAATCTGGCTTCAAAGTCCATACTCCTTACTATATTTATTTTCCATGAATGGTAGTATCAGCAGAACTCTAGAGTCAACTGTTTTGTGAGGGTAAAATAGTGAAGCTGGTTTGTACCTACCAAGTTTGTAGGGCATTCAGGTGAAAACCTCTAATGAATAGCTGGAAATGGCACCTCTTATAGGAAATGGAGTTGGAATGACTTCTAAATGAGATGACGTTCATTTGATAATTGAACATATATTGAAAGAAAACCTCGTTTGTTCAAAATATTCTTGGAGCAGTATCAACATGGTCAAGCTATGGACACTGATTCTTTAAGTCTTTTTCAAACCGGTAGTGGAGATCATGTTCAGTAAAACGATTATGACACAAGAAAATAAGTATCCAGTACCATGGAGTGAAACAAACAAAATGCTGTAGCATTTTAGAAGAGGAAATGAACTCTTCTTAATTCAGCCATCCAGGAAGGTATTCTGGAATAGGTTGCTTATCAGTTTGTTCTTGAAAAGTAGTGTTTGGAAAGCTTAAGGAATAATGAAAGTGCCTAAATCTAAAGAGAATTTAAGTGGAAGTTGAGCTTTGTTACTCCAGCTAAAAAATTTGCATAGTGAGTAAGCCTCCCTGTGCAGGAAAGTTACTCTTTTGACATTTGTGAGACCAAATTTTAAGATCCTCTGTGTATGTCAAAATATTTTCCTAATTGATGGGATTCAGAGACATGGCAGAAACATGCATACTTCAAGTGTCTTATAACAGGATAAACCAAAAGGAAGTTTTAGAACAGAAGGTGGGCATTTAAATCAAAGTCTGAAATACAAATTTGATAATTTGTTTCATTAGTGTAAATAAGCTTTAGAGAGTTTATTTTCTTTTAACATATGTATGTGTATATATATGGTATGTATATGTAAATAGCTCTTATTCAAATACAAATTAAAAGTAACTCTACTACTTAGGGTCATTACACACATATGATCAAAGAAAGATATACATGAAAAATTCTGAATACCCATTTAAAAATGTATGCCATATGTACTACACCTGTCTGATTCATTATATATAAGAACAATCATATTTTAGTTTTATGGTTGTTATTTTGATTTATTCACTAATCATGTCTGTTAGATTTAATCCAGTGGCTCATTTTCATGTCTTATTTAATGTCTTATTTTATTATGGAGAAGAAAGAGAAATGCTTGCCTGTGATATGTCACCTGTTGTTTAATGGCCCAAACTGTTACATATCTTAATACTGTATCACATTAAGTCATTTTAAAAGCATTCTACTTTCCCTTTTGTTTAACATTCCTACAATCCCTGGTAGGGGGTTAATGGAAGTCTTGATTAAAATCTTCCAAGCTTTAAGGCTTTCAGTTCTTGTAAACAATTTGGATCTTAGAGACAGGCCTATTTATGACTTTTTACTAGTCTGTTTACCCATTTAATGTTAAGGAAAAATTATAATTTTTAAAGTTTTGTTGTAACAAGTGTAAATTAAAATTCCTTTAAGAAAACCAACCACACTCCATTGTGTGATGATCACAGAATTTATGGTAGTTCTTTTGAAAATTCACTGAAGACACATAACCATTGTAAAAATAAAGAAGCTGCCCAGCATGTACCAGTTTTCCATTATTTAAAATAAATCTTTCAAGTTCTATGTCTAGCATGCTCAAAGTAGTTTTTCCAAACTTGCAAGACTATGAACTCTAATTATAACATTATCAATCTGCACTTGCTTCCTAATAGCTAACCAAACTATAGGTGGATAAAGGTCTTAGAAATAGGTAGCAGCCATAATACAGTTGGCGTTACACTTGGACTCACAAGCTTAGATCTGTATGACCAGCCCAAGCTAATCTAGCCTCTCTATGGCTGTGACATCGACTGCATAATGTTCAGGTTCATTCAGAAGTCTTGGTTGTTCTATTTTTAATGAACAAACATGATGAGTTTCAAACATGGTGGTTTGGGTTTGCATGGGATTGAGTTGGCATGCCTTCACTTTCCAGTCCTTATAATTTTAGTGTATGAATTTCATTGCAGTGTTGGAGTTTGTGTGATATTCCTTGGGCTTGAAATTAATGTCCATTGAAGTAAGTGTGTGTGTGTGTGTGTGCGCGCGCGAGAGAGAGAGAGAGAGAGAGAGAGAGAGAGTGAGTTTGAGGTTTTTCCTCTAAAAGCAAGGGGCTTTTGATCAAGTTTGGGACCCAGTAGAGCAAAGGTATGAGAGAAACAACAAATACTAGATCTTCTAATTTATCCGTTTGCTGATTTTTCTCCTTTAATAGATTGTGATCTCCTGAGAGGGAAGAGCTGTGCCATTTTCGCATTTCTGTTTCTCATTGGCCCTGTCATACTGCTTATCTCTTAGGAGGTCTAAAATCAATGTATTTTTAATTGAATAGAATTGTAGGAGGATATATGCATTTTTTTAAATTTGAAAAACCACATTTTAATTTCTGTATAGGACTGCCATATTGCTTGTATAATTTTTCTATCATTAATTAAGTATTTAAAATGACTAATATTTGAATACTCTTTTTAAGACTACAGGATTAGTAAATTATTACTTATGTGCAATTTTTTCAATAGCAATTAGAGTATAATATTATTTAGTGAGTTACTCTGGACAAAAACTAATTAATTATAGTAATTTTGTGTTCATATAAGAATGAAAAAAATTTGAGCTTTACTGGAACATTTTAAAATTTGATATTTTTTCTGAGTTATCTGGTAATGCAGAAATTTCTCGAGGTTCACAGAATTTTTTGATACGGGAATCTAAAGAAGCAATCTGCCAATGCTTTTTCTAGGCTTTAAAAAGTTCCAGTAAAACCTAAATGGTTTGTCTTTCTTGTTTTTTTAAATCATGGATCCAAAATTCATTTTCTTTACATAACTTCTTCTTTAAAAAAATTAACTCCAGATTCAATTTTGATTGAACTTAGTCTTTTGCATAGCTAAGGTTATTAGTTTACAGAGCAAAATGCTGACCACTGTTGAATCTAAAATGTGAAGAAAGAGTCATCATATTGATGTACTTCTCCCTTCTAAAGAAGAGAAACATTTTGGAATATTCGGTACTGTGCTCAAGGTAAGAGGAAATGTGTAATGGAACCATTTATCCAGATCATTTTGTGACCAAATCAGAGAATCAAAGGCTTATAGCGCAGAAAGTGTGACACAAAGAAGAGAATGATATTATTAGATATTATTCCTTGATCCTGCAGCATCGACTTGCTAGAGACAAACCTGGAAAGGAGAGTTTGAAAGCTTTTGTGAATTTAGGAATGCTTACGTTGTTTGTACTACAAACCCAACCTCATCATCTTAATCTTCTTGCCCAGAAGAGACTAATAAAGGTATAGGTTGTATCTGTTGAAATTCAAATCTGTAAAGGCAGGGAGCTCTTTTTTTCAAGTGCAGTTCTTGTTGGTTTTTTGACCCTTAAGGAAAATAGTGGTGGGAAAGGAGGGAAAAGGATATAGCTGCATGGAAATAATGCTAGTGAATTATTCTGTTCTTCTTAGCCCTGATATTGAACCATGCCTGTACTATAGTATCCCTCTGGTACCAGATTCATTGCCTGCCAGGATTGGAATCCATGCAGAAAGGATTCATGAAAACATAATCAAAGTTAGGAAAGTCTTTTGCTTAATCTTGTCTTATACAGTAAGTTATTTTTGTCTGGGTAATTTACAGGGACATAACTCCTTCAATCATCTGACTGTGATATAGTAAAAGTCATTTGCAGGAAATGAAACTCCACTTAAAGGCTAATCTGATTAGCTTTAAAACATTTGTTCATCTTTTTATTCAGAATTTGTACTATGCCTATGGAAGACATATGGATTTAAATAGAACTTGGCTTACCATCTGCTGATAGGGGAAAGTGAGATGCTAAATCAGAGACGCAGAAAAGTCTATTTTAGTAGAAGCTATTTTGATCTGAAATACTGTAGGCAATCTTACATAGTATTTTAATTGGGATTATATTGATATGGGTTAGTAAAAGAAGTATATTTGCTGATATAATTGAAGTTATATAATCATTACATTTTTTTATCTATTTAGAGATGTGGGGCTATGTGGAATTTTGATTCTGTTAATTAGAGTTTTTTTCCCTAAAATAGTCCTTTTTGGAAAAACTTAACTGTTGCATTTTTTTAGAGTAATGGTACATTTTATATCTCATGCCAGAAATTAGAACATAAAACATCAACTTTCCAGATAAATTAACTAGAAATAACAATTTATTTGGTGTTTATTTGCTGATTATTTCTATGGTAAACTACCTTTTAAAAATCTACTTTAACTTTGGGGAAAATAGAAAGAAGAAGAAAAAGAGAATATCCATTTTTGTGATGATAAAATGCTGATAGGTAATGCTGAAAAGTCTAAATTGTACCATATTTATGTTTCAACTTAAAATTTTGAGAGTTTAGAGTCAACCATTAAGAATGAGATAATGAAATATAATATCTGAATAGTATATATGTATGTGCATACATATGTATGTACTTGTATGTGTATATACTGTTCAGATCAACCTTTACACAAGGTATATTTTTGTTGTGCAAGTATAATTGTTCATTCTTTCATAAAACATGTGTCTGGCATGTAATTTTTGGCTGGGAGAATACAAGGGTTATACATGTTATCTGCCTTCTGGGAAGTACAGTAAAAGGTCCTCCTGTATGTCAAGAATTATGCCAGGCACCTTCACAGGCATCATCTCAGTTAATCCTCTGAACAACACTATGATATTGGGCATGTGCAATTCAATTTTAATGAAGGCACTGAGGTATAGGAAAGTTAAGTAAGTTGCCCGAAAATAACACAGCTGGTTTAAAACTCCCTGTATAGGAGGATTTAAACCATAGCTTCTTAGGACTAGAAGGTCACTGTGTTCAATTCTCTAATCCCTGCTACATCATGAATGCTGAAAAAGGATTTTGACTCTTCTGCACAGTCATCCTGAAAGAGCTGCAGGAAGTACAGGGAATCATATTAACGTTGTAGGCTGCATAATGAGGACAGAAATGGACCAAGAATCACACGAGAAGTCCACATTGGTAGTAAGAGGTTCCTGGCATGGGCTGTCCTTCTCTGCCCAGATCATGTAGGTGTGACTTGGTAGGTGGCAGCTTTCGTGACAAGACTCCTTGCTTTCAGGTATTTGGAAGATTTTATGTTATCAAGCCATTTAGAACTTGTAAATCATTGCACCAGTATTTATTCCAAATTGTATTTCTCGCATTTGCCTTGAATACATATGTCTGAATATATGGGAAGATTTGGTACTGGTATAGAGAGGTATAAAATATGTTTTACTATTTAATATTCATAACTAAGCAACTTGTTTCCGTTCCCCCACCATTACAAACAGTGTTGCCAAAGATATCTTGTTTGCAGATCCTTCTTTGGCCAAATTCCTGGAAGTGGAATTGCTTTGTCAAAGAATATGCATCTGAAAATGTGGACAGGTAATGCCAGATTCCTCTCCCATTTCTAATATCAGCAAATGATTTGAAAAGTAACTGTGTCCATTCAGAATTTTGTTAGGTCTGAATGGCAATGAAGGTAGAAATGAAGAACAAGCGTGTGAAAAAAATATGTCTGTAACTAGGAGTTAGTGTACTGAGTTTCTCTGTCCATGCTGATGTATAATTCTCTTGATGGCATTTTTGGAATCACTTATTTTCAGCATGTGGTGAATCTTTTTATCTGTCTAGCTCTCCGTATTTGGAACAAGTATATCTTGGATACACCTGATGCATATAACTTGGTGGTGTTAATCAGTCTTTCCTTTCAAAGGCATAAACTGCTGCAGTTGGTAAGAAATACTCAGGGGAAAAAAGTATAAATTTTCTCAGACAAGTAAGATGTGCGGGGTGGTTTAGAATAAAAAGCAGAGACATAAATGCTGCAAACATAGAGATGGTATTAGAGTGGTTATTGCATATACCTTACGAGGTGTTGAAGCAATGGAATTGTCTTTGTTTCTTGAATCAATTTTTTCTCTCCATTTTCCGTCTTCTTTCTTTCCTTTCATAGAACAGTTTGATGAAGTTATAGGTACTAATCCATTTTAATTACTCATCTGCTGAGAAAAATTGTTTTCTAACTGAACTTCTAGACAAACTAAAAATGTATGATTATCTCAATTTATCATAACTTTTGTGCTGTCTTTTAAATTTTTACAGATAGAGGGATAGAGTTGCCATTACTTAATGAAGAGTCATCTTCCATATTTTTAAGAATGAGTGGCAAATTGATGAAATTTGGTTTTTCTATCACTGTTTTCTGATTTCTGGAATACTGTCATTTTCCACATTTTCTCTGGCCTTAAGAATGCCAGCTGGCTATTAAGAAAGAAAGAAAGGAAAGAAAGGAAGGAAGGAAGGGAAGAAGGAAGGAGGGAGGGAGGGAGGAAGGAAGGAATGCAAAAACAACAACAGAAAACAGAAATCATGACTCAGGGACCCGTGGCAATGTCCTTCCCTTTGTGCCATATAGCCTGGAGCTCATTAGCCAAGTTCTTTCTGCTGTGTAGATACTCTGGAGACCTGGATCACTTGAATTTTCTATTCCGCCAGCTGGCCTTGAGCGATAGGTCAAGTCTTCTCTTCTTTGCTCCAGACTTGGAGGAGCTGTAGGGTAGCTTCTTTCTACAATTCTGACCACCCTGACTTTGAACAATCTAATTGGTGACTTTATGACTTTATGTTGTTCTAACCAGGCCAGCCAGTCTGCAGATTGGTAGTTGTCCAGAGTCCTCTGTTATATGCAGCTTTTCCCATCATCCACTAAGACCTTAAATGAATGGGCTATAGATAGACAAATATTCTCTCTCTCTCTTCGTCCCTCCCCACCTCCCCTTCTCTCTCTTTCATTTTTGCTCACATGCATTAGTACTAATGATGATATGGGTAGGTACATATATCCATAAATCAGTACATACAGCTTGCTTTAAAATAGGATTTGGCCTTGAATTTACCAAAATTTATGTCATAGTATACATTTCATAATTTATGTGAAAATAGCAATACAAGATTAGGCAAATAGTGTTTGCCTGACAACTCAGAAATTCCTTCCCCTTGAAGTTTCAAGTAAATGTTTTTAAGCATTTTGTCATTCTTTTAATTTGGTATGATAAGAAATATTAGCTTTTGGTGCAATCAAAGTTATGAAACATGATGCTCTCATTTCTTGGTGCTGTTAATTTTACTGCACCAGATATGTATTTTAGTTGGCATTGCTGAATTACTTCAATTGTCAGTGCAGCCAGTAAATCTATGATTAATTTATATCTCTTTTGCTCATAGGATCACTTTCTCAGCTAGTGTACCTTGGAAAGACAACTTGTACATTTTCCACCAAATTACAGAAGCTGAGAAAATTGGGTGGAATTTTTTATTCATTGCTATTTAAAACATGTTTACTTTGTAGTACTTTGGCGAGCTAGCTAATATATGTATGAAAGCACAGGCTCATCAAATGGAAAATAAAATCAAAACAGGAAACTCCAGTATATTTAGTAATAAAGAAAACAAGAAAAAATTGTCATTTTTTCCAATGCAATTAAATAAAAAGAGACCGCTAATATTACATTTATCTAATTAGTGTCTCTGCAATATAACCATCCCTGATGTTTATCTACTTCTTTTGAGAGGTATATATACTGTTGGACTTTACCAACAGAATACATCATTGGGATTTTGAAAATAATTTTGAATCTTCTTACAGGCTAGTCTGCTAAAAGGTGGTATTGGAGAACCACTTGAGAAAGCCTTCTGAACTTGAAAAAGAAAAACACCTGTGGCTGTCAGCACTGCTTCCAGCAAAACAGTTCATGTTGTTATGCATCATTTAACTACTTTCTCTTTGTCAGCAGGAGTCTTTGTTTCCTAACTGAGGGTTGTCTTGTCAGAAGTCAGATTAAAGGCCCAAGGTCTCTAACTTGTATTTCAACAAGTGAAGCTATTTTTAATATACCAGGCCAATTTAGGAGTTCCATATGGCCTCTTATGCCCATGGGGCAGTAACATGTAGAATATTATTTTTTCCATGTACTAATTTTCTCCTAGACACCCACATGTATATTCGAAACCCCCATTTATATAGTGTAGAGTTAGAGTATGAAGAAATATTTGATTTTTTATGACATTCTTTTCAAATGTGTGCACCATTATTTAGAATCCTATGAAAGTAATGTCCAGTGGAGTTAACATTAAGTGCACCATGGGTATGGATAGTGATAAGAAAAATATTTTTCCTAAAAAGAAAAACAAAACTATCTAAGCAACTCATGTATTTTGACCCCTTGCTGTAGATAAACATGTTCCCTTCATTCAAGTCTGCTACAGGAATAGACAGAAATCTTGGGGTACCAACCTAGTGAGGGGGTTGGTCGAATTCAGCATTTTGGCACCTAAAACTGGAAAGAAATAATTGGTGGCCCATACGGTATGTGTAATGGGCACTGTCAGCTGTTTAAACATACACCAATTATTTTCAAGATTTTAAAACCCATCTGTCACCATATTGTCCAGTCACATGAAATAGAATTGTCATTTCTCTTTGTATAAACTGATACAATCCTAATTGATTTTTGCCTCAGACTTTTGTGTAAATAGACCTGTGTCACCAGGATCTATTGTGTATTATGTTGTTTGTTTGTTTCTGTTTTTGTTTCCCCTACCAGTAATTTATTGTACAGTTTCTTATTTGAAAAAACAAAAACATGTATAGCCAGATGGCCACATCATAAAAAAATTAAAATTAAAATTAAGTGTTAAAGGAACTTAGTGTAGGATTAAAAAATACCATGTGAAAGCTACAGCGTACCTTTTGTAATGTGTACAGTTGAGTTAAAAAAAGCACAGTTGTGTCTTTACTGTAAATCCAAGTAATATACCTCATAGTGTTGTATTTAATCACTGTGTGATTATTATTCTCCCCTATTCTTCACTGTGTAATGTGCAATTGGACATAAATTCCTGGCCACTGAATCTTTCCTCAATGTTGGCAAGCTTAGTTCATAAATGGGGGTGATTGGAGAGAGATTTGAGCACTGCTTTCTGCAAGATCTGAACAACATTTAGGATGCTTCTGATTCTCTTGAGATTTCCAGGAGGTATGAGGGAGAATGTAACTGAATAGGAAAGTATACGTTCGTTTTCTCCAGTGACGGCAAAATTAGGAGATTTCTTGGTAACTGGTTCACTGGTTCCTGAGTGTGTTTCACCTCTGGCAGTGTTAAATAAACCCAAGATTGCATCGATTTTCCCTTGGAGGTGTATATGCCAGCAATACCCATTATCATTGCATGAGTTGTCATTGTAACACCTCATACCTCAGCTGGAGTTTAAGCATTATGACAGTTTGGGGACTTAAAGTGAGTACAGTAAAGACTTAGGAGGGCCTGTGAATACAAGTTAAAAATCACGTGTTTGGCTCCCATAGAAGATTTAAAATTGTTAAAGTAAACCTGCGTGGTCACTTTGAAGTCTTAGATTTTCCATGTAAATTAATGAACAAAAGGTATATCACTTTCTTTACATTTCTCTGAGATTTTTTTTGTTTTCTATTTTACATTTGCATAAGAGGAAATGAAACAGTACAGTATTTTAATTCCATCCCCCCACCTTTCTGGCTAAACCATCGATTTAGTGATTAGCAGAGGAGACTTTATATTAGGTTTTGAGCTCAGTTTTCTGGCTGCAATTCACTCAACCTTGACGCAAATCTGAAATAAGTACTTTGTAAGAGGTTAGCCTTTTGTGCAGGGTGTGTGAGAAATCCTGCCGGACCAGGTTGGTTACAGAAACTAGTGTCAAATTGCCTTTGCCCTGAGTGGTGAATAAGAAAATGCAGACAACAGAAAAAAATAGGGATAAAAAAAATCTTCCTAAGCACACCCTACACCCTTACCCGCCACTTCCGAAAGGCTTATTGTCTACCTTAAAAGGGCTCACGGTTCTTTTTAGTGATCAGTATTTGTTGGGTGGGTGATTTTTGCTTTTTTCATTTTTAGAAATTATCCAGTCATTCCTAGTGGGTACAGTATGTCAGTACAGTAGACAAGTGTTTCATTCACAGAATCCACATTTTTTTGTGGTGCTTGTTGAGGCTAGTTGCTTTTCATTTAATCTATTTGATCATGCTATTTGCCTTAGGTGATCAGCAACATTTAATGTAAATCCTAGCCAAGCTAATAAAACTAATGGAAAGAGAGAGAAACACACACACACACACACACACACACACACTCACACACTGTCTCTCTCTCTCTCACACACAGGCACACGGGGGCCGGGGGCGGGGGGGTGGATAAATGTAGGCATTCCTTCCCTGTTTATGTCCAAATTGTCCTAGAGAGTAGAAAAGTTATATGCTTCCTCTCCTTTGATGTATCTAATTCCTTTTGTCCTTCTTTTGTTTAAGCAAGTGTGTTATATTGTTTGTAAATAGAACAAGTATTTTTTTAATCAGTGAAGTGCCTTATACTTGAAAAAATATTCAAAATTACATTCAGTCTTGGATACAGTTTATCTTCAGTTCACCTGGAAGTTCTTTTAAGTGAATCATGTTTCTAAAATCCAACAACAAAAATTTTTCTCCTTATATGAACTGCAGTTCAGCATTGGTTAAGGACTTTTTTCTGGCAATCACACTGACCAACTGTTTTGAGTTTAGATCTTTTTGGAGAAAGAGAAGAGGGAGTAATTGATAATTCTAATTACAGATTTATATTAAGTAGTAAAATTTTAAAATATGGTTTTTTGTTAAAATTTTTTAAAAACAATATTCAAAAAGGTTAGGGAAATTGACAAAAGTAAATAGCCATTTTCTTTAGCTATTGGAATGGTCAGAATAAAGAGAATATTGAGATTTTGAAAATACAGGGAGTGGTCTTCCTATTCACATAGGTACTTTTAAATGGCTCTACTAAATTAGGATTTTTATTTTTTAATATCATTGGGCTATTTAAAACATCAAAATGTTTCTTAAGAGCATGAATTATACTTGCAAAAAAAAAAAACCTTCTCATACCTACCTTCTTGGACCCTTTATTATTGTATTCTTTTTGTCCTTACTACTACAGTATTGATGTATTATCACTACTTATTACTTAAGGAACATTTACACAAGCACCAGGAAAATTTAAATCTATCTTTGTGATTAAGTTTTGCAAAATATTTTGGATTTGTTCATCATGATCTGCACATGATTATTGTACTTGGCTTCTCTTCTCTTGGCAAGCTCAGTTTAGGTTGGTGACTATCAGGTTTTTGGTTTTACTAGTAATTGAGGACTTTCTTTTTTAGATGGGTGTGTATATTTTTCAGTACTTCAGTACATGCTTGGTAGTATTATTAACGGTAATCAGAACAGGTTGGGTACTTTTCAGTGCATTTTTCTTGCTTGCTTAAGTAGTTGTGCATGATTTGAGCCAGTAATTTGAAGATACACACTTAGTATAGATGGATCTTTAGACTTTATTCAGGTTATCCTTCTCCTTGTAGCAGGTTTCATTTAATCCATTCTATTCTAAAGGTCACCAAGGGTAAAATTCTATTTCTATCACTTAATAGTGTTGTGGTTTTTGTTGTTATTGTTTTTACATATTCCAAAATTACACCCCTTTTTGCGGCTGGGTTCTGAAACAATTCAGAGAGAGAGAGAAAGAAAAATAAAACAAGATTAAGGAAGTTGAGAGAACAAAATATCACCTTTCTTCTGATACAGCTGATACTGAAGAATGCGGCTTGTCCTGTATTCAGATAGGCTTCCTAAAATTGAACTTCACAGCCTTGTAGAAGTAACTCCTGCCTGCCTTGTGTGTGGCAGAGACTGCAGATTGCACGTACTAATGGTCAAGATGCAACCCTTGCCTTCACGGTGTTTTGAGTCTATTAGGGAAGATAAGCATGCACACAGATGACGAGAATTGTAGGTTCATATTTGGTAAGTAGCAAAAGCAAGGACAAAGCATTTCCAAAATAGGTGTAACATTCACGCTTATCTTACTTTGTACCACAGAGGTTTTGTTTATAAAATGTTTTGAAACATTCAGATAGAAAGGCTTATGTTAGTACAAAGTAATCATAGCACTAATCCATGGTTAATGTTAATGTTCCTTTAGTCTTTTTGAAAATAAAGCTGTACTTCGACTTCTAGTAAATGTGTTAGAGGTAATGAGGTAAGAGAATGTTAATGTTAAAATGTTAATAAGTAGGGTAAGACCCATATTCTTTACCTCCTAAAACAAGCTTTCTGCCTTTAAGCCGAGCTTTTACTTGGTGTTACCGACTCAGCAGGGACTTTTTATGTTAAACTGATGTTGCTTAATACTTCAGTGTCAAAAGAGGAGTGGAAATAGTTGTTTATTTCCTTGCCATGCTGTCTGCCAGGTAGCATTGTAAAAACATAAATGTGTATTGGGTATCACTTCAGGCCATTCATCCAGTATAGTTTCTAAAAGGCCCCTAGGTTTTGCAGAGAGTTGATAAAAGTAAACTTTATAACCTAAGGAGCAGTTTACATCAGTGTACAAATTATTTTACCCACTCACAGTTTCTAAGTTAAAAGTTTCTTTTAACTTTTCTCACAGTGCAGCTAATTTTGCGTTTGGGACTTCCCTAACATGGATTCAGCAGCATTTCCCTGGAATGTTCAAAATAGTTCAAGGCACAAAGTAACCTAGATATTTAAATGGCCCCTTTACACCTTAGCAACATGGTTGTTATGATTTTATGAAAACAGTCTTTGTTTCTTTTCTCTGCTAACTTCTGGCTTTAGTCAGCAAAGATTTCTCTGCCTCATTAATGTTGTAAGGACTCTGAATAAAATTTTTCTTCAGGGATTGGTTTTTGGGCAGCCCTGATATTGATCGCTGATTTTAGTGCTTGTATTTTCTGCACCCATTTTATAATTTGTGGAAGTAGCCTTTTTAGATTTTGAAGAATGCCTGCAGTAATCCTCTTTCTGTCTTTGGGAAATGATCTGAGCCTTGATGTTGACTTTACCTTTATTCTAGTTTAAAAACAAACAGATGAATCAGATTAATAGACAGCAATGTGAAAGTGGTTAGGACTGATCAGAGAGTCATCTTTAAATTCTCATACAATATAAGTAACTCATTCTTATGCTTTGGCTATCTCAGTTTCCTAGTGTCCCCCAAGACAGTCAAATGAATGCTCAACATTTATACATTTATGATTCAAGGCACTGTATATAAGTGTAAAATGGTACTAAAGGAATTATATAAAAAGACTAAAAAGGCCAGTTTATCCATCCACTGACTCTTAATAAATCAATAATTTGATGATTTGGTTTCATATTAAGGATACACATGTGTGAACCAGTGCATTTCAAATGCAACTATAAGATTTTACAGGAGTTTGAAGTTTTGTTTTAAAGAAAGTGTTTGGAAATTTGTTGTCAAAATTTATTTCATTTATAAACTCTGTATTGCCCTAAAAATAATGTTCTCAGATGGCATCAAATGTGTTGAAGCTGAATTCATTCACACATTCAGTAAACATGTATCAGTGTCTACTGAGAGCAGGGCCTTATGCTGGGTATTGGGTATTTAGTAGTGAACCAAACAGAAATATCTCTTATGGTAGTTACTTCTTTTTTGTATATCTGAACATTCTAGGGTAATAAACATAAAATATTTGTGGTATGTGAGACCTAGGAATAAATCAGAATGAGCTCACACCTACTTAGTTCTTATTATAGCCCTAAGATTGACACCTTATGAATTTAGTGTTATCCAAATAATGATGCCATATCAGGGATGAATACCTAGACTTAAAATGCTAAAAGCATGTTTTAAAAAGCCAATGAATAACTTACGCTCACTTTTGCATCAATATTTCAAGTGCTGCTGGGTAACATACTGATATGCTGACACCAACCATGGATGATAATAAATACGGAATTTTTATTCATGTTAATAAACTAGATAGGATAAATGGGGAAAATGTCTTCACAGGATTGCATAATGGATTGTGTAATTCATAAATATTAATATACTTTGTAATACTGATGCGTTAACATTAAAGAGTAAAAGATAGCAAGCTTTATCTTGAAATTTTATAGTGTTTAGTAGGTTTTGAAACATAGGTACATTTAAAATAAAGCTCAAGAGCCTTTAAAGGTGGCTGAAGACCACAGGTACTCTGATAGCAATGTTATCCTTAATAAATGAATTTTTTTTTTAGGTAGAGTGTCTTTATGAAAACAGCCGGTTTTAAATTTCATCTCCCTGCCCTTTCTTAAAAAAATTATACCACATTAGCATTCCAGAGATTCTTTATCATTCTAATTATAGCAGTTGTCTTATCATTAGCACAGTGCTTTCATATATCTAGCAGGTTTGATTCTAGATAATTTGATAACTCTAAAAGTGTATACAATCCGTCATAAAACTATGTTACAGAAATACAATTGTAATTATGGATTTCGAAAATCTTAATTGTACAAAACCCCACTGAGTAGATGATGAAAAAAAGCAGTGATTAAGTACAGGGTGATAATGGAGAATATAAATCCACAAAGTGAATCTTATGCTACCAGGAGTTAAGTGTTTTTTCATACTTAATTGCTAAAATGCTTTGCAGCACTGAAAAGTATTGAGAAACGAGGTTCCTTATGCCAAACTTTAACCTTGGATTCTACGTAAGACTAGTGCCAGGACACCGGAGTGGCTCAGGCTTTGGTCTTTGGCCTGGTTTTCTCTTTATATAGGGGAGGTGCAATAGGATTAAACATTGACTTACTGTTTTCCCAATTACTTCCTTTCTGATTTCCGCTTATAATCACCTGAATATTCAAGAGCTTTCATTGAAGCCCAGTGGGGGATTTTATCTTTATTTCATTAACCTTTCCCGATATTAACAGTGAATGACAACTGTCTTTATTAATGCTGTATTAAGGTAAATTTCTCGAATATTGTTTATCGTCATGTGTCCATTTATCCCTGGTGTTAGACTATAGTTTACAGAGTATATCTTAGAAATTTTAAGAATAAAACACTACATTTTATTTGTGCCAGTAAGAAGGGCAAAGCCATTCCTTTTTATCTGTTTTGTGAACTGAGCTTAGGACTGCACTCATAATTATGAATCTGGTTACTAGAGGTTTTAAGGTTAGATTTTCTTGATTTTTAAGGAAACATCACTTCTTAATTGTCCATAATTACTAATGTTACATTAGGATTTTGTGGAGTAGTGCTTTTGTGTATCTTAGTGTCAGTGACAAACAAAAACATCCCTAGAAATATGTTATTCTTCCCCACCTCTGGGATGGAAGACAGGTAGTAGTTAGGGTGCTTGAAATGTGTTGTGATACTGGGATAGGAAATAGTAATAGCATTTGACATTCAAGGGTCAAGTTTGCTCATCTACCTGGATCCAGTACAGGCTTTTACATTTTGGGGGAAAAAAAGGAAAGAGTTCTGGTATGGCCATAGTTCATTATCTTTCGAATTTTGGACACAATAAGGATGATAAAAAATAAAGAAATAAAAAACAAATAACAAAAAGGATGGGAAATAGGGTCTTATGTAACCAGTAAAATCCTGCACTGGATTTATCCTTTGCATGGGCTGACTTAGGAATTACTAGGGTCTAAAGATGCCAGGGCTGAGATAATAGGCAGCTTGGAGATATGGCATATAGGCATACTTAGCATCATAAAAGATAGGAAATCTCATGACGTAATCCTAGCACTCTCGGAGGCCAAGGCAGGAGGATTGCTCGAGCTCAGGAGTTCGAGACCAGCCTGAGCAAAAGCGAGACCCTGTCTCTACAGAAAATAGAAAAAATTAGGCGGGTGTGGTGTAGAGCACCTGTAGTCCCAGCTACTTGGGAGGCAGACGCAGGAGGATCACTTCAGTCCAGGAGTTTGAGGTTGCAGCGAGCTATGATGACACCACTGCACTCTACCCAGGGTGACAGAATGAGATCCTGTCTCCAAAAAAAAAAAAGTAAATAAATAAATAAGTGAAATGCCACTAGACGTGGTTGAATTTCTGGAGATCTTAGAAGATTTCCCAGCTTAATTAGGTTGCCAGATTTGCTGAATGGATGTTTGTGTGTAAAGGACCAAAAAATATTAGAAACATATAACAATAGGATGTGCTTCTTGGCTTAAAAAACATGCAGTCTGTTTTGGAAAGCAGAACATAGGCCCATGAATTGGCACAGGAGTGGCAGTTGCCATCCTTTTTGACAGATGTGGTAGCAATATACCATACGATTATCAATAGGACACAGAATAAATAAAGGACATCGATTTTCCACAAAAGGACATTGATTTTCAAGACCTGCACAACTGACTCTGAAAGATTTAGAGCTAAGGCCAGTCTATACTGACTTGATATGGGGGTATTGTAGGGGTGTTAATAGGCAATTTAAGTATGCTATTTATGTGTCAGTAAAAAAAAGTTAGGAATTTAGAATATCATAATTTTTCAAAGCAACCATTCAGAAAAATTATATCCCACCATCAGTTTCTCTGTAATAAAAAATATTTTGTCCTTCTGTACTTTGTAAAAAAAAAAAAGGGGGGGGCTTCATTATTTAAAAAACAAATAAAAAACATCTTGCGGGGAGAAGCAATAGTTGCCAACATGAACCTTGACACCTAGAGGTTGCCAATGTGTTCAGCATTCAGCCGTTAAAATGGTTGATCTTTTACCATCTCTATTTGAGATCAATACGTAGTGTGGTTGGGATATATTGAAATCACACTTAGTCTTTAATGTTCTGTGACAGGCTTAGCATCATCTTAGCAGAAAGTGTTACTTGTGTGCTGGCTACTGGTATGCATAGTGGAAATACACTGGTCTGAGCTTTGCTCACCTGCTCCTGATGTCCTCATCCTGCTCCATCAGCCCTCTCTCTGGTCCACACAGTCTTGTCTGAAGGGAACAGGGCAGTTGGGGGAAAAAAAGAAGTACTTGCCAAACAAATCTGATTTCTAAAATCCACAGAAAAGGTCCCTAAGGCATGATAACATATTGAAAACATTGTAAATAACTGTTAGTTTTCCTTTCTCTCATAATTTATATATATATAATTTTATATATATATAAATATAATTTTTTTTTTCTTTTTAGAGACAAGGTCTTGCTCTGTTACCCAGGCTGGAGTGCAGTGGACAATCATAACTCACTGCAGCCTGGAACTTCTGGGTTCAAGCAATTCTCCTGCCTTACCCTCCCGAGTAGCTGGGACTATAGGACACACCACCACTCCCAGCTAATTTTTAACTTTTGTAGAGATTGGGGTCTTGCTATGTTGCCCAGTCTGGTCTCAAAACTCCTGGCCTCAAATGATCTTCCTGCTTCAGCCTCCCAAAGCAGTAGGATTATAGGCATGAGCCACTGTGCCCAGCCTCCCTTCTCTTTTTTAATGAATAGAAAGGAACTCTTAATGTTGAAATGAGGAACACAAATGTTGAAATAATCTGTTTCATTTTCCTTATATACGCCTCCATTTGGAACAAGTAACCTTGTGATGAAGAATCTGCTTGAAATTCTACTTGGTATCTTGCTGAAAGTTATAACAGCAAAATTAACAGAGGAGGAGAAAAAAAGTGTATTTTTAACTATACTGTAGTTCAGTAACCATCCATTCAGAAGAGCCTTATCTGTGAAAACTCTGTGATTGTTAAGTGCCTGTTGTACTGTGTTTGCCTTTGACGGTCAATAGCCTCTAGGGTTTGGGTGTTTGGGGAATAAGACTCCCACAGATACTTTGGGGAGAGATAGGAAGGTATCTGTGACTAGGAAGTGGAAGAAGAGTCCCTCAGTGTTTGAGGTAGAACCACTTATTGTCACCCTCTTGCCCTGTTCCATTCACGCTCATTGTCAGACTGGTCTCAGTCTCCCTGTTCTTTCTTTGTCCTTCCCCTCGCCTACCCCCGGCCTCCTGTTTCCCCGTTCACACTGGCACGCCTCTCAAAGGGCCTCTTGCTCTGAACCTGTGCCATCTGGAGCAGATGCCCCTTATCTGAGGACTCCATTGACTTGCCCCCTTTTCTAATCTCTTTGGAAGCCTTATCTCGTCTTTTCTGCCTCCCCAGTGTAATTTATTTCTGCTTCTATTATTACATTGATAAATCTCACGTTTAGACAGACTTTGAGGGAAGTGCTATTGAACTGATATAAACTTGAATAGAGGACTGTGGTGCCATCCTCATTGGCCATAATGTGTGGCTTATTTTGCACGTAATAGCCATAGAGGGAATCTCAGTTTGAAGTTTGAAAATGAAGCACAGTGCAGTTTTGTCACCCTGAATCAATCATTTTATTTTGTGCATTGTTTTAGCATGATGTTTTGGGAATAAAGATTGCTTCTAGGAAAGGGGTGGGTCATTGAATTTGGGGCCTACAGAAATATTCATCTATTTTTCAGGTGTCTTGAGTTTGAGGTGGGGCTCTGGGTAGGGCCAAGAGGTCTGACTGTCTTGTCATTTTGAAAACCTCCCTTTTCTAATAGGTGGGACTCCACCCTTAGATCATTTTTGAGGAATTGAAAGGAAGAAAAGATCCTTTCCTATTATTCATTAATGCCTAGGAATTCCGAGCCAGTTTTACAGATTTTCTTCATTTGTTTGCTTTTGCATTAACTTTTAAGAATGCTTTTGAGGAACTAGTTTAGTGCATGAGAAACAATGCATAAACCCCCTCATAGAAATATTTATTAATATTCCATACTATTAAACATGCCATGCTATTAAAATTGTTTCTTTAAAATCACAAAATTTTTCATAAATGTACTATAAAAATAAATTTTGAAGATTTTAGGGAAAAATAAGTGTTTAGTAAAGTCTGGAAATTTGGAAATTGAGTTTAGCAAATTCATAACTATCAGAGCCTGAAAATAAGTTTATTTTTATTAAAGTATTAATTGTATGGGGACTATAACTCTGGAACATGTTGGAACATGTAACTCATTACAAGATTACATGTTCCAAATGTAGGAGTATATAAGGTAAATGAAACAGAGTTTTTCAACATTTATGTTTCTTATTTCAACATTAGGAGTTCCTTTGTAATAATTAAAAACAAGAAAGGAAAACTAACAGTTATTCACAATAATAAGCTTATTAAAATATTGTATGGGGAATATCATGAACCCCACATATTCTCCATCTTTAATCAGATCAGAAATTTAGATAGCTTTCCAAATTTCAGCTATTACTTGATAAAGGATTCAATAATGCTAATATAAATTTATTTATTTCTATGCTGCTGTGAAAATGAGGAAAGCAATAAATGTTTCTGAATACCTATCATCAGAGTATTGTAGCCAAAAAAAAAAAAATGGAATTGAAAACAAAGCTGCTTAATATATAGTGACATTTATACTCTCCTCAATTGACAGTTTATTGTTTATTTACTTACTACTATCTACTTATGAAAGAGAAAATAGAATATTGCAAAATAACATATATTATCACAAAAAAACAAGCAGCTATAATGGTTTGCTATTCTAAAAAGGTTTTTTTAACAGCATGTCACCTTAAACTTCATGTTAGTATATTAGTGTGTTAAGAAAGGAAGAAATACAAACTACTTTTTGAAGAATTGACATATACCTACATGTAGAGTGAGTTAAACATCAGAAATATGGATAATTCATTTGTTTATTCATTTAGTCCTTATTATTTTTAGAAACGTTTGTAGAGCATTTACTCTAAATGAGCCAGAAACTGATTTGGGCATTGCAATTACAAAGTTGAAATATACAAGGTCCCTGCCAGGTTACATCTCAATAATCTTGGTAAAAGACTATTTTTTTTTAAAAAGACTATCTGCTCAATACTAAAAATATATTATGATTTACATATATTCATATATAAATATATAATTTTGATAATATTTAAAAACAGAGTTTTTATGTAAAGTTATAATTGGCCCACTGTCATTAGGACACATGCTTTGAGTTCCTTTAGCAGCAGATGTAACATTTGTGAAGATCCATCTTATTCTCTAATACACCTTATCTCCCTATTAGGTAGTGATGCATTTTTACATTCAAGCATTCTAGGAGTGTGCAGTCTGTGAACATGGTACTAGGTCAAATTTAATTAGTTATTTCTTGGATAGACCTTCCACTCTGAATATTGCCAGGATTAAAGTTTGAAGGTAACAGCGCTTTGCGGGGCGGCGGGAGAGGGTGGAAGTGCTGTCAAATAGTGTATCTTCAATTGGTATATAAGAGGGAGGTTTAAGTTTTATAAGGCCTAATGGGAACACTTATTATAACCAAATTGTTACAAAAATTAAAAGAAGAGTGTTATTGGTATAGCTCAAATATGGTGCAGTTTGCTGGTTGTATTTAGTCAACTTACCAAGAAAGTTACTGTGCTATAGCTCTGAGTTAAAAATACTAATTTATTTTCATACTATAGCAAAGGGATCTATTATTGAAAACCACCATCATTTGCTGTATAGTATACTTAGAAATTTCTTTTGAGAAATTATGCTGAAAATTCTTAGTTTGATGTGCATTTAATTTTCCACTCGTGATATCTAATCTTTGCATGAAAATAGCAGGATTAATACTTTCTTCTGATGTGAACTGGTAAAGTGGTAGGAGAAAAGAGCAGATCAGAAGATGAGAATATCTTTTTTTTTAAAAGAGATGAAGTGACTCCCTCAACACATTCCAGCATTTTTAGATTGTAAAGCACATTATGTAACTTCATTCATTGTGTCAGCCTTAGACAGATACTTTAATTTTTTGGAAAGGCCTTGTAGCACACTTAATCTGCAGATCCTTTCTGGGAGGAGGGGAAAAAAAGCATATCCTGTTAGATTTGGTGACATAAAGGTCAAAAGATAAACTGTAAGTGATACCTATGTTTATTTTTTTGGCAGTGTTAAATTAGCAACCCCTCAGACCTCTCTTGGAGAGGTACAACCTGAGTAATTGAACATGTCGCTGGGGAGTATGCTTGGTTAAGCTGATTCCTATTATGTTGACTTGTCAGGGGCCAATAATTAAAGCTGAAGAGCGATGCTCATTAGTGTCTGCAAGATGATTCAAAGAATAAGAGGAAGTCCTTGAGGCACACCTGCAAAAGGCAGGCATTGCATGGAGGTGAGAGCAGACAGACTGGCTTGCTTTTCAGCAGTGTTAGCAATCCAGCTCTAAAGGGGATACACTAAATTAAGTGTTGCAAATGTATTCTCCCCAACTTGGATTATAAAATGCATTTTCTTCTGCCTTTGAACATAATTTTATTCCATGTAATCATATTCTGCTCAATTATGTTTTTAATGCTATATAAGATGTTTTAGAAAATAGGTACAAGTTTATTCAAAAGCACTTTGAAAAAATTTTATACTAGTAATCATTTCATTCATTTTACTGGAAGCATCATAATAATCAAAATCTGCTCTGCTTCTTTGAACTCTCAATACTCTGCGTGTAAAACATATGAGTTATCCAGCTTTGAAGATAAAGACTTTAGTGGCATACATTAGTCACATTTACTTTGTAAAAATGGAATCTTTAAATGTATATTTAATGTGAACTAAACCACATACAGTACACAAGCATTGGCTGTAGAGAAGCCTAGCAAAAAAAAAAAAAAAGAAAAAAAAACATAGTAAGTGTAGAATTTATATTTATCACAACTTGAGCAAAGTTGTAGCCTTCTGGGAACAATCCATACTTTTTAGCCCTGGAATGATGTGGCAACTTGATTCTAAAGCCTTGGGAAGGTTTTGTTCTTTTTTTTTGAAGTTTGCCTTATGTAGGCAATTTTTATAAACCATCATAGAATCATGGAATATCCAAATATCCTAATGTTTTTAAAAAATTAAGACATAATTTATTGGATATATATTTTCTATAATCTGGTTTAGAAAAAGGTGTTTTCTAGTGATTGGCCTTTTTGCTTCTATTGTTGTGCCTGTTAAATATATCCTTCACACGTCAGTTGGAGGGATGTATGTGCCTTTTATGAGATTTTAGAGTTAAGGCCGGAGTCTTTAGTTTGGCACAGAAGGTCCTCCATGTATGTATCTTCAGGATTCAGCTTGAGATTATCTCTTCAAGGAGGCCCGTCCTGAACCTGAAGTTTGTACAGTTTGTATCTCTGACGTTCCTTGTTAGCACGAAATTGTCTGTTTCTTTTTCCTCCAATTGAAGGAAGTCCCTCAAGGGCAGGGACTGATTCTTGTTAATGTTTGCATGCACAGTGTTTGGAGCTCAATAAAGGTTGGTTAAACTTAGTCAAAGTGCAGAAAAGACCTTCAGGGGTAGTTATAGATTTCCAAAGAGTTTTAGAAGTCAAATAGAACAACCTCCTACCCAATACCAAGAATTCCTTACGTGGGTGTTCTTTAACAGATAGACTCTCTCCTGGGTTGGTAGAAGATTTCTAGTATCAGAGAGTTCATTACTTTGCAAAGCTGTTGCTTCTAGATTGGGCAACTCCAATTTATAATAACAAATAGCAGTTAAAGGAGCTGTACTTTACATGAATTATCATTTAGTCCTCACAATATCCTCAAGATTTAGGCACTAATTATTATTATCTCCATTTTACAGATAAGGGTGCTGAACTTCAGAGAGGTTGAGTGACTTACCCAAAGCCCCACAGCTCATTAGTGGCTGATCTGGCATGGGAGTGCCAGACTTAAGAGCTGGAATGTATGGGCTTCTAAGCCAATGATGCCCTCTTTTTTTTTTTTAAATCATTTTCAAAGCTGTTTTTGATTACTTTCCTCAAAACCCCCACAAATCACTTGTTACCATTAGAAGTCATTCTTGTGTTTGTTTTGAGAGATGGGGTCTCATTCTGTTGCCCTGGCTGGAGTGCAGTGGCACGGTTGTACCACACTGCAGTCTCCACTTCCCCGGCTCAAGCGATCCTCCCATCTCAGCTTCCTGAGTAGCTGGGACTACAGGTGCAAGCCACTATGCCCAGCTAATTTTTTTATATTTTGTAAAGACGATGTCTCGCTCTGTTACCCAGGCTGGTCACTAACTCCTGGCCTCAAGCTATCCACCTGCCTTGGCCTCCCAGAGTTTTGGGATTACAGGTGAGAGCCACGACCCACAGCCTGTTTGTTTGTTTTTTAATATAGCAAGGAGAGACTCTTGCAGCATTTGTTACCCATCTAGGATTATGAGGACAACAATGCCCATCGTATTGTTGCTGCATTGTAGTGACATGAAAAGCACTGCCCAAAACAAATAGATTCCTTGAGTTTATCCAGTAATGCTCTAATTAACATTTACTATTTCCTGGGTCTTAAATCTTAACTCTGAAGGGCTGTTTTTTTTTTTTAACAAGGTATTGTCGTAGAAAGGCTACTTGGCCAAGGCTCCTAAGTCTGCCTGACTAGCTGAAAAAACTTGGGTTAACCACACACCTCCAGGAGGATAGCCCTTTAAGCTGTCAAGAGGGGGTCTGGGGGAATCTCTTTTCTACAAATCTTCTAGGGTTGATATTGAAGTAAAATGAACTATATATGAAAACATTCTTACCAATTTTTATATTGAAACTTTTTACTTGTGCTTTGAAGAATTTGTGGTATTGATATTATCATCTTATACAATATGATGTTTTCCTAAGACCTGTCATGCTGGAAACATAATCAGCATTGAGTCTTGTGACAGTGATATAATGCTGAATACTTACTCATTTGCATGAAGATTGACAGTGTTTGAATTTAACAGGATCTGTCCTAAGCCTTGAGCATTATTTTCTTAAAGGTTCCTGATAGTGCAGGGGTGGCGGGGGTGGGGGGGGGAGGATATTTAGACATTTTAATTTTTAAATGAATTTATTGATTAACACTAGACACAGCTCAGCGTCCACCTTAATTCATACATTTCAAATATTTTTTGGTGATAGAATAATCTAAACCAATTATATATTCTGCCCAGAATGTCTCTCATCTGTTTCTTTAAAAAATGTTAAACCATTGAACCAATTTTTACAGTACTATTAATCAGGGTAATCAGTATTAATACACTGCTTTACCAGCTCAGTGCCACTTGTCAGTAATATGACAGGGTAAATTTTACATCTTCTTCACAAAGGCTTTCATCTATTGGGGGAAAAAAGGAGATCAGGATTTTAATTGTTAGCAATCAGAAGCCTATGTGATTAAGACTGGCATTCTGAATAAGACACATCATAGATTATGCTGGCAATATTTTTCATCCTTTACTAATTCTTTGTGAATTTGAATATAGTCTTATTTACCAATACCTGAAACTTTGATTATAGACCCACAGGAGAGTAATATGCCAGTTAGAAATATAAGTTTAACGTTAGAGTTAAGGGGTTTCAATGTGGTTCCGGCTTCCTTCTCCCTTTGCATCTTGCCTTGCAGGTTTCCAAAATCCTCAGGTTTCTAAAATTCCTCCAAATGGATTTTGTTGATTTGGTTTCTGAAGTGCTCACCATTAAGACTTGATTTCTTTAGGTTTAGGATTGTTATAAGTAAAAGTTTTCTGTTAAAATAGAAGTGATCCTTAGAGTAGCCACAAGTTAATTTATTTCTCATTTTATACCCCAGCAGAGTTTAGTTCTCAGTTTAATTTGCTGTTCAAAGCAGAGAACAGGACGCAAAAGGAAAACTCAGGTTAAGTACCGTATAGGAGTGGTGGAGAAATGGCTCACATAAAGGCATTACTCTTCAGGAATGAAGCCTTTCCTGGGATGAGGGGAGTTCAGGAGGCTGGGGACTGTGGCAAGGTGGTAGAGATTCTCTGTAGAAGGAGCAGGGTGGGAGAAAGCAGAGAGGCCCAAGAAAGAAGTTCTCATTGCCCTGAAGCTAATTACGGTGATTGCTTCCTATTTGGAGCACTTAACTGCTTAACTACCTGTGATTCTTTTAATGACCAGAGTACCAAATAACTTGCTTAGGATCCCAGAGCTAGGGACAGGAATTCACCCTGAGGTTACCACAGCACAGCCCGTGCTTCGCTGTCCCACCTAAAGCTAGAGACTCATTGCATTATTTCACTTCAGCACAGAGAATAAAAAGAGAGGGAGGAGAGAGGGAGGAGGGGGTATGGGAGGGAAAGAGAGAGTTGAATCAGTTTTTGTCCTCTTCCTTGATTTATGTATATAAAAGAGTGATGCTCAGAATGTCAGTTTGACAAAGTATGGGTAATAAAAGCATCTTTTAATTGTTTGCTGTTTGATATGGCATTTTTATGATTTTATCAGGCATGAATTTTACCATTTGATATACTTCCTAATGTAATTATAAAGTAAAATTAAATAAACATCCTGTAATTTGGTTGCTAGATTAAAAATCTACTTTCTAGGAAATTACAAAGTCAGTGATAAGCTTCAAATGTAGTTGACAATTATAATGGCAGTTTTATTATTTAAGCATTTGAGCTGGGCTTTGTGGAGAAAGTTAACATAGGATTCGAACATTTTTCTTAGAATTGTTTAATAACTGTCTCTGTTTGTACTTGTGACATCTGCCCTTTTTTTTTTGTTTTTACCAACCTGGATCGCAAATGAACCTCTGCTCCGTGTTAAAAAGTAAGCAAATTTTAATCAAGGTTGCTTATTCAGCTTATAGTAATGAATAGTTATGCACCCTGCTTTGCCCAAGTTTACGGGTGTCTGCTTATAATAGATACCTAAAATAGTAGATAATTTGAAAATATTTTTAAAAATAATTTGTGGAAATGGTAATGTAGTTAAACAGTAAAAACTTTGTGTGGGGGGGTGTGTATGTGACATTTTTACATGCTAGAGAGTTACACTTACGTTTTTTTCCCTGCTTTGTCCATTGGGCATATATTGTTTCCTTTGCTTGAAACACCAAGGTTAAGAACATGTCAAATTCAGAGTTACGTGTAAGAGCAAATGCTGTTATGTTATAGCTATTATATCTCTAAAATTAAAAACAAATAACATCCTGAGTATAACTTAAATATATTGGAATATGGATATGATTGTTAGAGAAAGTCACCTAGGTTTTTATATTTTTTGTTTTTGTGTTTTTGTAGCTAGCATTGGGATTCTTTTGTAAAACATTGCAAATGCTTTTTAAATATATATGTATATATGTGTGCATATATACAGTATATACATATATGTATGCATTTAATTAAATGAATTTAATTATATTATATAAATATACATTCATATTATGTATTATATAAATACATATTCATATTATATATTATATATATTTCAATTTGTGGCATTTTATTTCTTTGGAAAGTTGCTTACTGTCCACTCTTGGCATTTTCTGAATATGTTCTGATATATAAATAATGTCAGGTCAAGTTCACAATTTGGACAATTTGAAAAGATATTCTTGTTTTTTCTTTAGGCAAGGGATGATAATAAACTAAAGGCAGTGTCATTCCATTGTAATATACACTTTTTCAGATTATAAACTGTCTTATGTTGTTTACAACTTTTATTGTACTCTGTGATATCTTAGATAAAAGAATCAAAGTTGGTGAAATGAGTTGCAATATATGCATTTCACTCAGATAACTTTATATTCATTTTTACTTCTTTGAAACTATTCTTGAAATAAAACAGTGGAATCATTTGTCCTAAAAATAATGTTGAAGAATGGATTTATAAAGTATGACTAAACAATAGTATGAAGTTGACTGATGAGACATCATTAAGCATGTTGGATTTCTTTCATAAATCTAAATTGAATCTTCATCTAAAATATGAATAATGAAATGTCTGCCTACTTTTAATATTATCTTTTTTTATTAAGTATAGTAAATTGTGTGGGTCTATTTAGTTGTTTTTATTTTGGCTTTAGTCTCAACTCCTTTTAAGAATAGAATTGACACATTGAATGTTTTGTAGTATTTTAATGACTTTCTACTCTTTGAGATGATTTAACAATAGCAAACAGTAATGTTCAGGCTCCTAGGTATAACGAAGAAGAGATATGAATTAACTAGATAGGAATTAGAGAGACATATTTAAGAAAACACAGTGTTAACTGTTGAACTTGAACTCTTTGACCATTCAGCCAAAAGTGCTATTGAATAGAGGGAGGAAAAGTATAATTCATGTGCTTTGATCAGACAGGTTACAGCATTGACACTGGTAGGAGAAACTCTAATATGGATTCATAGACGGTAGCACCTTATGTTTCTTTATTTCAGTGTATTTGGTTGTTAACGTGTGCTTGACTCCATTTGATAGTTGATTCTTATAGAGTAACAAAGTGTAAAAGCATTGTCAAGAATGGTCCTTTCTAACCATGAGCATGCATCCAGGTTGGAAACTATTAATACCTACAGGAGCTGCAAATGATAATGAGATTGATAAAGAGGATTTTGTTTGGAAGATACTAAAAATACAACTGTTCAAAAATTAACAAATAAAATTCTCTGACTTATCTGAAGGGACAGTCCATAGGCAGTTTAGATATCATGAATTGTTACCTGCATTTTTAAATGACTGTATTTAATAGTATGAACTTTAAACAAAATATTAAAAGATGGGAACAAAAAAGCTATTTCCTATTGTTTTCCTTGCCCCTCCTCGTCCACTTCCAATTAGATTCAATTACTTGTAAGATCTGAGATCCACCCACTATCGTGTTTCACAAAAGCATAAACTGGAACCCCACAGAAGTTATGCTGGAGAATGAAGTAATTAAATTAATGAATTGGTACAATTTGAGATTTGCTACTAGATCCTTCCTCTTAACCACTAGTTTCTTCTTTTTCCTTTCCACGAAAGGAAAATCTGTGTTGTGTCCACTAAAGTGCCACTTCACAGATTTGGAATTATTCCCCTATTGGCCTGAAATTTTCTTTAAATTTCTTGATGTCTTATGAGGATTTTATGTCACGTTTAGATAAATTTTTGTTCATTTCGTCTTGACAAATTGTAAGTAACAATTTGAAAAATGCGTTTCTTAATATTTGTGTTTTTATGTTTGTTTGTTTGTTTTTTTCTTGAGACAGAGTCTCACTCTGTTGCCCAGGCTAGAGTGCAGTGGCATCATCATAGCACACTGCAGCCTCAGACTCCTGGACTCAAGTGATCCTATCCTGCCTCAGCCTCCCTAGTGGCTGGGACTACAGGCATGCACCACCACACCTGGCTGATTTTTCTATTTTTTTTGTAGAGACGGGCCAGTCTCGAACTTCTGGCCTCAACCGATCCTCCTGCTCTGGCCTCCCAAAGTGCTAGGATTACAGGCATGAGCCACCGCACCTGGCGTTTATGTTTTATTATTGAGAGAATTGACAGTACCATGTTAAACAGACATGAGCATCTAAAACATGTTGTTAGAGCAATTTCAGAGAAATCGTGTTAAATTATTTTTGTCAGAGCAACTCCTAAGGATTTTGTAAGATAAGTAAATGATCTATAAACTGATAACAGGGCCATTTTAAAATTCAGACTAAATTAAACTAAGACTCTTACTTGCCTTAAAGTATTGTTTTAGTTTTGGTTCATTTTAATTGACCTCATGGTGCATAAAAAGAGTAAAGATTTTTTTTGGCTTAAACAAGGTACTAAAGTGAATCTTGAATGAAGAAAAAAATGGGGACATCATTTTTCAATTTCCTAGAGAGTTAGCCTTAATTTTTTAAGCCTCTTATTTTGGTAAATTTGTTTTTATACTCACTTGCATAAACTAAAATCAAAGACCTAGTAGTTTACACAAAATAAACACTTGGTTCTTTCAGAAGAAAAATCACAGATGGCTAAGAAATTTTTCAAAAGAAAGAATTTTAAGGGATCTTTTGAAAGCTACTGACTTATAAATTTTTATGTCATTGCTAATCTTGAAAGAAACAAAATAGATGAAAACTTGATATTAGAAGTGGGTGTACATAACCCAACAACAATAGCAACAGAACTGACATAAGCCAAAAGTTAATTTAATCCTTATTGTCTCTGTGTGGTATACTAAGATCCTTGAAGCTGTATCTTTTCCATAAGACCATGCCCATTTGCATATGACCATGATAATGAAGACAATATCAGCCATCCAACTTGTTTATTTCCCCCTTGTGCTTCAAGTGGTATTGAAAATATCCTTAGTCCTTTATTTTTTCCCTCTCTCCTTTGGGCTTTCAACATCCCTTAGGACACCAACCTGCTTCAAAACTGCCATAATGACTTGATGAAATTGTTTATGTCAAGGTTGAGGGGAATATACATTCTCTGCTTGTTGCAAATGTAAAATAAAAGGTGTGGGTTTTCTTTCCATTTATGTTCAATAAGTTGAAAGGAGAAAAGTAGAGCTTGTGCTTTTACTCATGGAATTATGATTATTTTGGAGTAGGTAATATTTTGGGACTTAAAATTGTTTAATTATAGCATTTGACAGCTCTCTCGTAATAATAATAGTTAGAATTTATATAGCTTGTTTCATCTTCAAAGCACTAATTAATTCTCACAACATGCCTGTGAGGTAAGTGTATCATCATCCCCATTTTACAGATGTGGAAATTGATGCAAGCAAGTTGAGAGTCTTGCCATAGGCCATAGTGGGAAGTCAGAGTGTAAAAGCAGGATGCAAACTCAGGAGTGGCTGGCGCCTAATTCCTTTTTCTTAGCCCTAAATTAGGCCTCCTCCCTTTTCCTCCCCATCTCCCTATCTTTCTTTTCTTTTCTTTTTTTTTTTTTTTTTTTTTAAGTCCTGGAAGGGAGTCTGGTGTTTTCCCTTTTGGTCTTCCTCTTACAGAGTAGTTTTTTTAACACTGCCCCCAGAAATAAATAAATCATCTTAGTATAACAGCTTTAGAGACCTAATATGTCTAATCAGGATATAAATATTTCGGAAAGTTGGGAAATGAATTAGGTTTGGGTGCAAGAAAGGATTCCAAATTACATTTTGCCTAATAAATATTGCATCCGTAAACAGTAAAAGTAATGATAGTGATTAGTTAACAGTACCAAATGAAACGTGCATTTAAAATGAACCTGACCAGGCATTTTTGTGTCATACTGACTGATGTATACACAATCCATTCTTTGAAAAATCAAGGCGCTCATTTGAATTGTAAATTGCCAACATTGCAAATTGTAAATTGCAGTAGTCTTATTGTGCTGTGATGTGACAAATTACAAATGGAATATTGGCTAGGCTTCCATATCTTGCATTTCTTCTCTACTTGCTGCTACTATGACCATTAATCTCTTTTGCAGAAGCTGTATGGCAAATTGTGCTGGACATGGAAAGGACATTAAGTTGCCTTGTTGACTATTGCAGGGCTCTGTGTGGCTTCTCTGACCTCTGACTTTTCTTATTGGTGTAATTCAGTACAGTGCTACTCATTTTGGGTCCTGCTGTGTGTGGATATAAGGATTCTGGAACAGTTTATGCCTGGCAGCTCACTTAATATTGTATTACTGTCAAGAATTTTAGCTAAACTGTGTCAAGTATATCTTAAAATGGAATGTGGTCTTAGGAAAACATCCATATCAAAATCATAAAATGTATCAGGGTGAGTAGGTCCTTAGTCCAACCTTTGATTTTACAAATGAACCTGTGATTTGAATGCCGTTAATAAAGATTGGTTTTTGGATATAAGGCAGCCTATGCAACTGTTAGATCTAAAGAGCTGTAGTGTTTTCAAGAGGAATGTTGACCTCTGCACCTATTTAATTTTTTAATTGTTGAATTTTCGTCTTAAAACACAAATACATTATGCATATAATTTTGGAAGTGTTTCTACATTTAGAGTTTATTTTTTTTAAGTGGGTAATGTGAAAGTGTTCTATTGCCTTGGCATAGCCAATGAAAATTGGTTATATTAGAATGAAAAGTAATTATAGCTTTCTGTTCTTAATAGTTCATGGTGAAAGCATTAATGTATATTGAGTGGAGAGTGGAGTTGAAAACTTTGCACCATGATGATAAAGAAAGATGGATATTACGAAAAAAATAGGAGAAACCCTCTTAAGTCACCTCCGTTTAATTAGTGCTCTCTGGACCCTCTATAAAATGCACCATCTGATGTCCATGGTATGCTGTGTGCCTTCTGATAGTAGATTCTGTTCTCTAATGTGACCTACATACATTTCTGCTACTATTAGTTGACTTATGTGTTTGCCAAGAGTTGGTAGGG